>OY856381.1:10503867-11753867 GCA_963693495.1 Malacosoma neustria | reverse complement strand
GGGCACTGTTGCTTCGGGAGGTACCTATGTCGCATAGGGCGGGAGATGACGTCGGGGTGCCACCACTGTGGCGCGGGCGACGAGGAGGACACGGTGGACCACACTGTCGCCGTGTGCCCTGTGTGGCGCGAGGAGCGCCGCGCCCTCGTCGCCCAAATCGGGCGTCGCTCCCGGCCCTGGTTCTGTCCATGGTCGGGGGCGATCCTGGATGAACGGCCATCGCCTCCTTCTGCGAGGCAGTCATGTCCGCAAAGGAGGCGGCGGAGCGGGAGCGGGAGTCGACCACCACCCTGCCCTCCCGGCAACGCAGGCCACGTCGGCGGCGCCGGAGGGCAAGTTACGCCCTCCAGCCGCCGTAGAAAGCGGCCGCGGGCGGCCCCTCGGGGGAAGACCCACCGCCCGCACTATTGCCGCGAGGGTGAGGGCTACGTGCTGTTCCGCGGCCCCCCTCAACTCCTAGAGTTGTTACAGGAGAGCGCCGGGGGGACGAAACCCTGACCCCCTGGCGCCAACACTTTAGAAGGGGCCCGCCTTAAGACAAAGGGCGGGCCGGCGCCGGCCCAGGCCACGAGATCGGTAGGCCCGGGCGTAGGCGATAGGAGAACAGCGGGGTTTTTTGTGGGTAGTCGGACGGCTGAACATCTTTCCCGGAGTCCCACATATCCCTCGGTCCCCCCGTCGAGAGGTTTT
This sequence comes from Malacosoma neustria, assembly GCA_963693495.1. NCBI lineage: Eukaryota > Metazoa > Arthropoda > Insecta > Lepidoptera > Lasiocampidae > Malacosoma > Malacosoma neustria. Next base: position 11,753,177 of record OY856381.1, on the reverse strand, counting down.
TCCCTGATACAAAAAAAGGTGGAAGTGCTTTTTTCAGTTTTTGCAAGCTTTCCTGATGTTTCAGAGACCTGACTTTTTGGTATATTAAATATCTAGTACTCACACACATTTCCCCGTTTTTTATCCTTTCAGATCAAATGGCAGTTATTGCTTTATTGATTGGACTATATCTTCATTATTTTTCCTTGATGTATAATTACTATATTGGATAATTTAATTAAATAAGTCACTGATTCACATATAATTCGTGTTGTTATGTGTCTTGTATCTAGTTATTTTATTTTTCAGATGAAAAATTAAAGGCTCTAGAAGCGACTATTCTTGAAGTAACTGCTAAGTATGATGGCACCGCAAAAAAGCTTCTTACTGCTGAAGAAACTGTTACAGAATTAGAAAATCAAGTTAAATCCCTTAATTCGGAACTTGAAAAAGCTCGAGATAAAATAATTAGACTTGAAAATGACGCCATTTCTTTTAAAAGTGCCAGAGATGCTGCTATCGATGAAAGAAATGACTTAACACGTATATTGCAACGGCGTGATACTGAAATAGAAAGGCTGACTGTTAGTGAAGCAGCATTATCACAACAATTGCGTGCAGCTATTGATTCAAAATGTGAAGCCTGGGCATTACATGATAATATACAAAGCAAAGAGCTTGCCTTAGAATATCGGGAAAAACGTATGGAAAGTGAAAGAAATTTGCTTAATTCTCAAATTGCTGGCCTTAATGAGGAAGTTCACAGACTTACTTCAAAATTACAAACAGATAGATTGAACAATACAAGTAGACTTGTTAATTTGGAAACTCAATTAACAGAAAAGATAGAGGAGCTTACTATTGCAAATGAAACAATTTCTCAATTAAATGATGTCAAAAAGGCTTTGAATAATCGTATTGAGAATCTTAATCAGCGATTAATAGAACAGAGAGAAATTGAGAATAAAATGATAGAGAATTATAAAAAGGAATTGGATGCTAAAACCAAACTTAATGACTTGCTGCGGTGTATGTGTAATGATACTGAATCAAAGACAACTGAGCTTACCGATGGTGTTGTAGAGTTGCAAAAATTACTAAATGAGGCAACTGAAAAATATGGAGAGCTAGAAACGAAATATAAACAGGCTGATATAGACCATGAAGAAATAATGGAAAAGAAAAATGAAGTTATTTCATCTTTAAAAATGGAGCTTGAACATGCCAATGACTTGCTTAAGGCTGCTCAAGCTCATAATCTCGATATGGTTTTAAATGAGCTTGCTCCATCTGCAGCAACAGCCAGTAAGTTGTTAAAGTCTGGTATGTCTTTGACTCAGGTATACTCACAGTTGGTGAAAGTTACAGATGAACTTTCCCAAGAAAAGGAGGAGAATAGGAAACTCAGAGTCACTATAAATACAATTGTGCAGGAAATAGAGGAAAAAGCTCCTGATTTACATAGGCAAAAGATAGAGTTTGAAGAATTAGTAGACAAAAATCTAGCACTTTCTCAGCAATTAGAGTCATTAACTAATGAATGTAATAAACTGAGAGATGATTACACTGAAACCTCAAAAATTGCTCAACATTACACTCGTGAAACTACAAAACTCAAGGGTGAACTAGCAGATTTGGGAAGACAAGTTTGTTTTTTACTTAAAGAACAGGAGGAATATCGTAGTGGTCGTTTGCCTAATGGTAATCATAGTTCCTCTACTGTTTCTAATACTACAAATTCCTTAGATATGAATTCGTCACGACTGATGTCTAAGACTTTAGTGACATTCAGTGACATCCAAGAGTTACAATCTAATAATCAAAAACTGCTGCGTATGGTACGTGATTTGACTGAAAAACAAGAGGAATTGGAACGCCATAAAGAAAAATTTGAAAGTGGTGAGGTACAGAGTAAAATAGAATTCTTAAAAAATAGGGTATCAGAATTGACAGAGGCTCAAGATCGCCAAACAAAAATGGTTAATGGTTTAATAAGGCAAAGAGATATGTTTAAAAAACTATATCATGATCTTATGAAAGGTAAAAGACATGAGTTGTCAGCAGGTGAAGCAGCAGAACTAGAAAAAAGTAGATCTTTTACTATAGAAACTTCACCTGACAATTCCATCAAACATGCTTCTAGTTCTGATACGTCTTCATTTGAAATTAAGTATATAGAAACAGAAAAGCATTTAGAATCACTAAAGGAAGAATTTAAAACATATAAAGAAGAAAAAATTACTAATGAAAGAATGCTATTTGAACAGATTGATAATATGAGACAAGAAATTTCAAAATTGACCGCCGCTAATAGTAAATGCTCGTCAATCGCAGAATATAACAATGAAAGAATCAAAATATTGCAAACAAATATAACAACGTATAAACAACAAATTAGTTCATTGGAAGAAAAGAATAAAGCTTACAATGCCACAATAGCGAAACAAGAAGTGGCCCTGCAACACATAAGGGATGAAGCTTTAAATGCGCAGAACAAGCTTTCTGCAGCAGAAGTTCAAGTTGAGAATTTGAAAATGGAATGTAAATTGTTAAAGGATGTTGAAATGCGTTTGCAAACTGAAAAAGAAGTGTCGAATCGAGAGCGACAATGTCAGTCAATGCTCCTCGCAAATTTAGAACTAATAAAAGCTGGTTTGGAAAGAGTTGAAGCAGAAACTCGAGCAAAATTGGAAACACGTTTAGATGAAGCAACTCGTGAGTGTTCGGCATTGAGAAGAAGATTGCAAGAAGAGCAAGATCGGTTCCGAGAATTGGCCAGTCATTTAGAGAGGCAGACTGAAACTGCAAAATCAAGAATGCAGGAGGAAAAAGACGCTGCAGATTCATTAAGAAAAGACATCAATGATATGAGGAATGAATTGGCAGATAAAAGCAAGGCGAATGAAGAGCTTTTAAGAAGATTAAAAGCGGCTTTGGCGCCTAATGCTGATGAGTCCTTTGACACAGTCAAAAAAATTAGAGATCTTGAAAGTAAATTGTCAGATAAGCAAAATGAATTAAAATCTGTTAATGAACAACTTAATGTTGCAAAAGAACATATTAAACAATACTGTGATATATCTGAATGTGCAGAAAAAGAGTTAAAAGCTCTACATGCAGAATATAAGAAGTATAAATCAGAAGCAGAAGCAAAGATTACAGAATATGCTAATAAATTACAAAAACTTGAAGATAAATGCTCAGAGCTTGAAGCCGAATTGTCATTGCATACCAATGGAGAACATTCGAATAGCAATACAAATTTGAAAATTGAACTGAGCAATACAAAAGAGGAATTAAAGGCTGCTCTAGCAAATGTTGATACATATCGCAATGACCTTGAAAGTGCTCGAGAAGAAATTAAAAAGCTTTCTGAAACAGCCCAAAAAGCAGAAGAAAAATACTCAAATGAAATGATTTTACATTCCACAGATATTCAAGCTTTGACTCAAGTTAAGGAGGATTTGTCAAAAGCACAGAATGAATTAAATGAATTGGTGGCGTTAAAGAATAGTGCATTTGAAACATTAGAAAATGAAAAAGCGTCTTGGGCAGAGAGGCAGAAGATATTAATGAGTGAAAATGAGCAACTATCTCAGCGTTTGAAAGATTTGAATGAACAAAATTCACTTTTACATGATCAAATTGCAGCTTTAGGTACACAATTATCTGTATCTCATGCTTCTCGTTCACAGTCTGAAATATTAGAATCTTCTGTTGATTCCAGTATCAATGTATCTGTTAGTGAAGATGATATTAAATCATCTGAGCAGTTATTCCAAATAATAAAATATTTGAGGAAAGAAAAAGACATAGCCATGGCAAAGTTTGATATTTTACAAGCTGAGACTATGAGACTCAAATCACAACTAGAAATTGCTGAAAAACAACTGGATGAAGCAAAGTTGGCATTAGCTGCCGAAAGGGAACGGTCGGAAGTAACTATAGTTTCAGTAAATAAACAGTCTGATATATTGAGGAAAGTCGAAACAATGAATGCCTTAACAGATAGTAACCGAATATTACGAGAAGAACGCGATACTTTAACACAACGCGTAGAAGAATTGTCTAATATGGTACAGAAATTAGAAGAACAACTGACTCCTTTACAAGAAAAAATATCTGATATAACCTCGAAGAATGAAACATTACAATCCGAGAACACAGCTCTTAAAGCTGATTGCTCCCGTTGGAGAACTAGAGTGACTGCTCTAGTAGAGCGGGCAAACAAAACAAGTCCAGAAGATTGGAAACGTTTACAAAATGAACGTGAAACACTAGCTAAAATGTTAACTAGTGAAAAAGAAAATGTCAAAAAACTTAACGAAGAGCTCAGTTCTGTTAAAGTGGAAAAGGCAAAGCTGGAAGAGCAATACACAGTATTGTCACGTCAGCACAATAACTTACTTGATGAAAATAAAAAACTGTCAGAAGAAGTACAGACAGTTAAAAATGATTTGTCTCGGTTGACTGAAGAGTTAACCAAAATTAAATCAGAATTTTCAGTTATTAATGAATCGAATAGCAAATTGACTGAGGACCTTACAAATAAAGATGCCTCTTTATCCGATTTACGTAATAAGGAAGTGCAGATAAGGAAGATAGCCAAGAAATATAAAGCACAATATGAAGAGTTATTTAAAACTGTAGAAGAGGAAAAGAAAAAGGCCGAAGACGAAATAACCGCTGCTGACGCGCTCACGGAGGGTACTAAAAAATTAGAAGAACAAATTAAGGAATTACAAGCGAAGTTGGAAACAGAAAAAAAGAATACTGAAAATCTTAAACAGGAAGTTGAAAAATTGAGTACAGCTAATTTGGATAAAGAAGAGAAATCTAAGCAGGTTTTGAAACAGGCCAAGAATAAAATAGTTCAACTGACGGAAAAGAATCAGTCTTTGAGCCGTGAATTGGATGAGACGCGCACCAAACTGGGCGCGATAGAGCAGAGCACTCGCGACGAGCACGACGTGCGCCTGGCGGCTATCAGGTCACAGTACGAAGGACGTTTGGCACGCCTCGAGAAGGAGCTCGGTGAAATGCAGGCCGACAAGGCGCGCGAACTGGAGGCGCACACGCAGAAGGTCAACATGTTGCAGCGCCAGTTGGCTTCTCAAGCCTCCGCTACAAAGCAGCAAGCCACCACCGAAAAGACCACCACTGACCCACCAACTGCTAACATTAAGCCTATGGCAGGTAAGCCAGTCTGAATATATAGAAAAACAAAGGCTTTGTCATAAATGGAATTCTCTTTTTACTCTTTTAAAAACGGTAAAGAGAAGGTACTGTTTGTAATCTGTAGTCATAGTCAGACAGAAATCGCTAATCTATTCCAACTTTTCTCGTTCTTTTTTGGTTATTAAAAGGAAGAGATGTCTACAAAAACTTGTTGAAGTTTTACACTGTGACTATACTCAACAGTGGAGCATAGGCTCCAAATGGATGCAACCGAGATTTACCACGTGATGAAGTTTCTCTTGAATGCAGAGTAGCATTGTTTTATATGAAGTAATAATAAGTGTATTATACTATATATTATATTATAATTGCTACTTTGAAATTTAATTTTTTTTAGATTAGGCTATTTTAGTGAAAGTAAATATTTCTGAAATATTTAGCAATCATGTTTAATCATTAGACTTTCAAGACTGGTCATTAGTTACGGTTATATTTTTAATGTGATGAATGCGATGCAGGCGTGGCGCAGCAGAGCGTAGGAGTGGGTGTGGGAAGACGCGCGGGCGAGCCGCCACTGGCATCCATCCGGCCCATGGCGCAGGTGGGCCCCACGGCGCCGCAGCCGCCACACGACGCGCACTCCACCGAATACATGCCAGCGTCGTCGTCGCGGCCGCTTCCACGCACCTCCTTGGCCCCCTCTGCTGCTCCAGCCACCTCCGCCGCGCCTCCGGAATCCACGCAGGTGTGTTGCCATTCGTTGCGTAATTTTTATGAGAACATTGGTACCTGCTATACAAGGTAGTGACACAGTATCATTTGGCATTTCCTCAATATTCATTAAAAGTCACCAATGGGTGCCTTCTCGCTTTACGTTAGAGAAGAAGCTGAAAACACCAGAATAAGTTGTAAAATCTTATTCAAGAAACTAAGTCAACGAATGGCTCGTTCAAATATATTTAAATACATATATTGTGTTACATGTATTCTGTGCTATTAACTTGACTGAGAATCAACAAATTAAATTGTCTAAACAGGACATGGACACGAGTGAAGCAGGAATGGGTAGCTCTGTCGCCAGTGACAGTAACGCACAGTCTTCGTCACATTCTCAGGCACCTCAGCAGGTAAATTTTTTTATTATCTGATTTCAAATGATTTACGTATGAAAATCTTTCACTTGGAACCAGAGCTGTGGAATTATTTTAGGCAATTATTATATGGAATTGTTTTTATTTTTTTATTTGTATCATGATGATTATGACATTTTACAAGGGTGACTGCCGTATGGATCACCCATTTGTTAACATGTTGGAAGTGGCGCTGTTTTTTATATTCTTTCCTTTCCTGTGGAACAAGGAGTGCATAAAAATTAGTTATGGCGATACATGTTTTATTAAACCCTGTAAAAAGGAAATCAAGGTTACATTAGAATATTCCTCATTATACACCATTGTAATTAGTTACACCATAAAATTTCATAATGGAGTTAAAAAAACAGCCATGAATGAAGAAACATGTATTAAGATAATGATAAGTACTTCCCTTGTATTCTCTATTAATTGCGCATTGTGCGTAGGCGGTGGCAATGGTGCTGCCGCGCATCGAGGCGCCGAGCGCGGGCGCTTCGGCGACAACGGCCTCCGCTTCCGCTTCGCCCGTAGCAGCCGTATCCGCTGCGCCTGCGTCCGCACAACCCGGTATTTATAAATTTTTAAGTAATGGCTATGATGGTTATTGAGGCAAGCAGTACTATCTCATTTGGGGGAAATTAAAAGAGAGTCCTGTAAATTACAGATCAAAAACCGGCCAGAATGGCGCTAGTGTAGATACAGTGTAAAATTATGCTGGCTTAATAATTAAATATTTTTGGCGACTAAAGTAGTTTGTGACAGTACAGTTTTAAAAATCTCAACTATTAGCGTGCTTCTTTTCTGAAAGTCTGCAAAGTAGGGCTACGTGGAGGCGATAACCTCCTCATTCGACTAAAATTTCTGCGCGGTGAGTGACCTTTTCAAATTTGGAAACAAAAAGAAGTCGCACGAGGTCAAATCCGGAGAATACGGTGGATGGGGCAGCAATTCATATCCTAATTCTACCAATTTAGCTGTGATGGAGGTGTAAGCCGGTGCGTTGTCACGATGAAAGCAATTTTTTTTTCGTCAAGTGGGGCCATTTTTTCTGCAATTCGGTGTCAAATCGGCCTAATAATTCCACTAAGTAGAGCCCTGTAACCATTTTGCCCTTCTCTAGAAAATCTATATAAATCACACCTTTTGAATCCAAGAAAATGGTGGCCATCACCTTTCCGGCCAATATGACAGTCTTCGCCATCTTCGGAGCACGTTTGCTGGGCAAAGTCCACTGTTTCAACTGTTCCTAGGTCTCTGGTGTGTACCGGTGTATCCATGTTTCGTCGACTATCAGGAACCGACGCACAAACTCCTTCGGATTGCGCTTAAACATCGTCAAACACTGCTCTGAAGTGGTCTCATGGTTGTGCTTGTTGTCTGAAGTGAGTAAACGCGGCACCCATCGCGCACATCTTTCTCATGCCCAATACTTTATGCAGGATATGACCCACGCGGTCTTTTGAGATGCCTACTGTCTCAGTTATCTCGTGCACCTTCAATCGGTGGTCTGTCAGTATAAGATCATTGATTTTTGTTAAATTATCTTCTGTGGTAGCCGTTTTCTGGGCACCGGGGCATCAAAAACCGACGTGCGACCACGTTGTAACTGGTTGAATCAATTTTTGACGGTCGCCATCGAAGGAGAAGAGTCACCGTTATACAGCAGCCAAGCTTTTGTCAATTTCGATTGGTTAGATTGTTTTGATTAAATATTTAAACACTCAAATACATAATTGTTCAACACGTCCCAATATCTATATATATATATATATATATATATATATATATATATATATATATATATATATATATATATATATATATATATATATATATATATATATATATATATATATATATATATATATATATATATGGTTTGAAAACATGATCGGTAATGTTATTCGTGACTGGCGATTAGGAAGCTGCGTCAGCGGGGCGACGTCGGCGTGCGGGGCCAGCTCCCAAGCCGCGGGCAACGTCAGCACCTCACACACGACGGCCGGCGTGAGCACGTCGCAGACGCCAGGCGACGCGCGCGCCCCTAAACGCCGCCTGCCAGCTCGTTCCCTCGCCTCCAAGAGGACGAGAGTACAGGTAAGAACTTCCCATCATTACATTAATTTACTTTAAGACGTTATTTCCATGACATCGTCTGTATTAAATATCAACTCAATTTCCATAAATCATGCAAATATGCAATTCATATTTAACACATTAGAAGACGTGAGGGCTACTGGTGACCACCGATTACTTTGTAGCAATTTTTTTCATAAGTCATTGGGAATTTTTAAAGGGAATGTGGGGAAATTAATCAAGTTTTTCGGTGGTCGCGAGATAAAAACTATCAACTTATTTTTATTTATACATAACTATGTACTATTTACAACGGCTAATTGGCACTGGTCAAAAATGTTTGGCAGTCAATGTGACTGAAAAGACGTGTTGGTTTTTAGGGATTCGAAAGGTCCCTTGAGGTGGAATACCAAGTACCAACTTCGTCGCGCTGCGACCAAGAAGACGAAGGGGTGATAGTGGTGGACTCCGAAGAGGACGATGAACGTTGCACCGGCGCAATGTATAGGGTATGTAGATTCTTTGAAAAAAAATTAATCTTTCTCTAATAGTCAGGGAACATACCCATACTACGTAACCTATTTTTTTTACCTCACTCCCTTCATCTGGTAACCAACCGTAGTATATGAGAAGACACCCCCTGTTGAATTGTGGTTAAAGATGTTTAAAATTTGTGGGAAAAATATCTGGTGATGGCTGCTGTTACAATCAGAATATCACAAATGTGTGTTGCATTTAAAAACTGAAGTGAACATCTTTCATTGCTGTCATTTTCATTACTTCGAACAAAGTATCCAAAAGGTTCTACAACACACCCCCTCTCCCTTTCTAGTTTTCACGTGGTAATCAGGTTTACAATAATTTTCTGCAAACAAAATTTCAAAAATAATTATTTGGCTCATATTTCTCGTTTTTAAAGTAACGCTTGCCGCGTGACGCAAAAACTGTTACAAGCAAATTTATTTGATTGATATTTTGTAGTGACTGCTGGCAACACCGTCTATTCTGATTTGCCAGGACTCCCCATAGTTTATTTTGTGCTTGACCTGTATAATGAATCTAACCTGTATAAGCAAAATAATGATAACTGTTCTTGTCGAAAAGTTATCTAGAATTAATGGATGTAATACTAGCAGACTCGCCCAGCTCAACACGGGCAGATTTTTCATTACCGCTCCGCTCCTATTGGTCCTAGCGTGATATTATATAGCCTACTAGCAGCCCGTCCCAGCTTCGCACGGGTATTTAACAAAAAATTAAAAATTAAACCCTTCTATTTTTTTCGGTCTCGGGGAAAAACCTCTCTTGACGGGGGGACCGAGGGATATAAGGGACTCCGGAAAAGATGTTCGACCATTCGACTACCCACTAAAAAACCTCGCTGTTCTCCTATCGCCTACGCCCGGGCCCACGGATATATGGCCTGCCGATCTCGTGGCCCGGGCCGGCGCCGGCCCACGCTTTGTCTTAAAGCGGGCCCCTTCTAAAGTGCTGGCGCCAGGGCGTCAGGGTTTCGTCCCCCCAGCGCTCTCTTGTAACAACTCTAGGAGTTGAGGGGGGCTGCGGAACAGCACGCGGCCTTCTCCCTCGCGGCAATAGTGCGGGCGGTGGATCCTCCCCCGAGGGGCCGCCCGCGGCCGCTTTCTACGGCGGCCGGAGATCGTTGCCCGCCCTCCGGCGCCGACGACGCGGCCTACGTTGGCGGGAGGGGAGTGCGGTGGCGGACTCCCGCTCCCGTTCCGCCGCCTCCCTTGCAGACACTACTGCCTCACAATAGGAGGCAACGGCCGTCCATCCAGGATCGCCCCCGACCATGGACAGAACCAGGGCCGGGAGCGACAGGTCCGCGGCCAATTCCGGACGGACTCGCATCCCCGTCGCGTGCTAGTCAGGCGTGAGTACGACTACCAGACGACACTCCAGAAAAAGCAGAGTCGCCTGACGTCGTAGTCGGCCCAGCAAGACCAACCGACAGCGAGGATGGAATTCCCGCCCCGGGAACACTCTCTGTGCAGGCGCAGTCGAAATAGGCATGGTTTCGACTACCAAATCAGGTCCCAGGGTAGAACCCGGGACCCCAATCAGTATTCGCAACCATCCCACCGGGGACCACGCCACGAACAGAGAACTAAGTTGGAAAGGATGTAAGAGGTAGACGGAAAGAAAGGTAGGACTCTGTCGCCTCGAACGGAGAGGGGAGTGAAGTGACGGATGCTCGGGCACCTCGGGTACGCACACCCGTACACTCCTCGGACAGAGGAGCGCCCCTGAGGGCAAACCCTTCTATTTGCGTCAGGTTACTAAAAAAATAAAATTATAAAGAAAGTTTGAATATTATTATTTCTATGAGTTTTTATTTTAATGATTTTTTTGTTATTACTTTTTATTTATTTTCGTTATTTTTTAATAAGTATTCTAATTTTTGTAAAAACCCCAGTGACGCACGCCTACATTGCATAAGGTGATGCCTAGCTAGCCGAACAGGGTGAGCGGCTACCACGCAACATTTTTCTAATACTTACATTTTTAAACTCGTGATATCTTTCGAATGGAATATCCGAATTGAATAATTCAAAAAGTTATATAAAGGTATTGAAACAGTTTTGAATATGAAGTAATTTATTTTGATAAGGATTAATACCAAGATCCAATTAAAGAGCCTTTTCTAGGGGCGGCATTTTAATTAAATTTTTAAAATAAAAGAATACTTATTGTGGCATAACTATAATAGTTAGACATATGCTGTCGCGACACTGTTTGTAAATAATTATGTGTTCTGCAAAGTTGTAATACATTATTTTATTCTATCATCAATAGTTTTCGCAACGCACGCGATTTAAATAATATTTTAGGTAATTTTTTTACACTTTGAGTTACATTATTGGAGTTTTAGTAAGGATCCCTAATTTTTTTGAAAATATAATATAGCCTATGTCACCCGGGGATAGTGTAGCTTCCCAACATTGAAATAATTTTTTAAATCGGGTCAGTAGTTTCGGAGCCTATTCAAAGCAAACAAACAAACAAACAAACAATCAAATCTTTCCTCTTTATAATAGTAGTATAGATAACATTACTCAATAAATGGACATTCCAATGCAAAAAGAATTTTCAAAATTGGTTACAACCAAACCCCCTACACGTCACAAACACACAAACTTAACCTCTTTATAATATTAGTATAGATACCTAGTCAGGTCATAAGTATTGTCACACAGTAAAAACTTCTTTTAGAATGCTGGCCACAAAAAAGTTTATTGAATTCGAATTTCGAATTATTCATGAAAATAAAAATGTATAACTTTTAGAATTTTACTCATTTTTAAATATGGAGTGGACGCTTAAAGAAGACCGTGTTGCAGTTATTGCGTTGCATCGTTGCGGTTACGCGCCAATTCAAATTTTTAACATACTGAAAAATTTGAATATTACCAAAAGATTCGTTTATCGTACCATCAAACGATACAATGAAGACTCTAGTGTAGATGACAGGTCAAGAAGTGGTCGCCCTCGGTCTGTTAGGACTCCAGCAGTGATAAAAGCTGTGAAGGCACGAATTCAAAGAAATCCCAAACGTAAGCAGAAACTGTTGGCCCTTCAGATGGGGTTAAGCAGAACCACGGTGAAAAGGGTGTTAAATGAAGACTTAGGGCTTCGGGCATATCGAAGAAAAACAGGACATCGTTTGAATGCTCGTCTAATGGACCTGAGACTGAAGAGAGCCGCGCTTTGTTGAAGCGGTACGCGGGAAAAAAATATCGGGAAATTCTTTTTTCGGATGAAAAAATGTTTACCGTAGAAGAGAGCTACAACAAACAAAATGATAAGATGTACGCACACAGTAGTGAAGAAGCGAGCAACCGTATTCCGCGTGTCCAACGAGGTCATTTTCCATCCTCGCTCATGGTATGGTTGGGAGTTTCTTATTGGGGTTTAACAGAGGTACATTTTTGTGAGAAAGGTGTAAAAACGAATGCTGTTGTGTATCAAAATACAGTCCTGACGAACCTTGTGGAACCTGTTTCTCATACCATGTTCAATAACAGGCACTGGGTATTCCAACAAGATTCGGCGCCAGCTCATAGAGCGAAGAGCACACAAGACTGGCTGGCGGCGCGTGAAATCGACTTCATCCGGCACGAAGACTGGCCCTCATCCAGTCCAGATTTGAATCCGTTAGATTACAAGATATGGCAACACTTGGAGGAAAAGGCGTGCTCAAAGCCTCATCCCAATTTGGAGTCACTCAAGACATCCTTGATTAAGGCAGCCGCCGATATTGACATGGACCTCGTTCGTGCTGCGATAGACAACTGGCCGCGCAGATTGAAGGCTTGTATTCAAAATCACGGAGGTCATTTTGAATAAACTTTAATGTCATAAGAATCTATGTTTTGTTAAGTTCATTTTGGTATATGAATGGTTACATAATGAATAAACTTGTTACAATTATTTTACATTAAACATGTGACAGAATTTATGACCTGACTAGGTATAGTATGCATTAAATTGAAATATCTAAATAAAAGGGCGGCAATATTGTCTTCCGCCCCGGGCGGCCGTTACCCACGCTACGCCGCATATATCTCCACCCCCAATAGGTCACATATGTGCGTAATGCGTATGTTCCTTTACACTTCAATGTATAGGCCATTTTAAATATTGTCTTATTATACTACCGGCACGCTATGATGGCCGTTTTGAGTGGACACTCAGGAAGTTTCGTATTAATTAGTAATTACATTTGAAGGAGCAAATTGCTGTTCTTTATTGTCAATAGCGACGTGCAGTTATTAATCTTTTTTCAGTTAAATAAACTCTTTTTGCGTATGTTTAGACAATCGTACTTAAGTAGTAAACTCCAGTCGTGCGTCGGAGCTGACACACACAGTTTTTTTGTCATTATTTATGGACGCAGAACACACGAGAAACGAAAACAAAGCTTAGGGCTAATAAGTATCCAAGTGAAATATTAAAACTTATTAATGAGAAAAGAAAACTAAGAAAAAAGTGGCAGCTTACTAGATACCCACCTGACAAAACTCTATTAAATAATCTTACGAAAAGAATAAGTAGACAAATACAGAAATTCAAAGATGAAACTATGCATTTATTTCTAAGTAAGCTGAGAAGTGATCGAACAACAGATCATTCATTATGGAAAGCAACAAAATTGCTAAACAGACCCATAGCTCATATTCCGCCAATCAAAGAAGAAGATGGAAACTGGGCAATTAACAATAATCAGAAAGCAAATCGATTTGCTAATCACCTGGAACAAATATTCCAACCTAACGTAAGTAACACCGAAAGCAATATTCTTGAACGAGCGTTACAAGATGACATAGAAATTAAGCTGGCCACACCCAGAGAAGCAAATACACAAATTAAACTGCTAAACATAAAGAAAAGTCCTGGATACGATATTATTACAGTGGAGGTTCTCCGGAATCTCCCAAAAAAAGCATTGGTTAAATTAACCACCCTTATAAATGCTGCGTTTAGATTAAAACATGTGCCTGATGTGTGGAAAGTAGCCGAAGTTATCATGTTGCCAAAACCTGGTAAACCACCTCATGAAGTGTCATCGTACAGACCGATTTCTCTTCTTCCAGTTATGTCCAAGTTATTTGAAAAATTGCTATTGAAACGTCTAAACGTGGTTTAAACCAATCATTGAACATAGAAAACTAATTCCAGATTATCAATTTGGATTTCGGGAAAAACACTCCACTATAGATCAAGTTCACAGAATAACTAATATAATAGAAAAAGCTTTAGAAGACAAAAAAGTTTGTTCTACAGTTTTCCTAGATGTAGCACAAGCATTCGATAAAGTATGGCATGAAGGATTGAAACATAAGATGAGGAAAATGCTACCCAAACAATACTCAGAAGTCTTGGAATCATATATTTCAGACAGAATGTTTAGGGTACGACATGAAGATGCTTATTCGGAACTTAAGGAAATCAAAGCTGGAGTACCTCAAGGAAGTGTTCTAGGTCCGGTCCTGTACCTTTTATACACATCAGATATTCCAGAGTTAGAAAATAATCCCATTGCCACCTTTGCAGATGACACAGCCATAATGGCTACAGGAGTCACTCACGAGGAAGCGGTGGAAAATGTACAAAAAGCTGTGAGTACCATTTACAACTGGACGAAAAAATGGCGAATCAAACTCAATGAATCAAAGTCCGTTCATATTGATTTTACCAACAAAAGACCTAGATATCACCCGGTATACTTGAATGATCAAATTATACCGTACGAAAATACAGCCAAGTATTTAGGCATGACATTAGACGCTAAGCTTCGCTGGAAGGCACATGTCAAAAAGAAACGAGAAGAGCTAGATATAAGATATAAGAAAATGTACTGGCTTCTTGGAAGAAATTCTGTGCTGTCAGTGCCAAACAAGATAATTTTATACAAGCAAATCCTTATGCCTGTATGGACATATGGGATACAGTTATGGGGTTGTGCAAGACCAACTAACAAATATTATCCAGCGCTTCCAGAATAAAGTACTTAAAGGAATCGTAAACGCACCGTGGTATATAAAACTGGACAACCTCCATCGGGACCTGAATATGGACTTTGTTACTAGTATAATAAAAAAATATGCAGAAGCTCACGAACAAGGACTTCACCACCACGTCAATGCCGAGGCCATCCAGCTCCTCGACGACACGGATATAGTTAGAAGACTCAAAAGGATCAAACCTTTTGAGTTAGTGTTATAGAACTGTAGTGACAAAGTGTAGTGCAGTGTTTAAATTACATTAAAAATGAAGAACACATGACCAACGTGTCTTCCCCTTAAATAGAGACAATAAGAAAAGTGTTATTGGACACATTCTTAGTTTAAAATATATATTATTAGCAATTTTAAGTTAGAATTAAATTACTTATTAATCTTTTCTAGATTAGATTGTAATAATTTTATGAATAAAGAAAAAAAAATTATTTATGGACCAAGTCTGGATTAAATTATTATTATTATAAACAGGAGGGTGAAGACGAAGAGGATATGGAAGAGGAACAGGAAGTTGAGGCTGGTGAGGAGGAAGAGGAAGAGGGCGAAGGTGACGATGGCGACGGCGATAATGCTGAGCGACAGGTAAATATTCATTTAATATTATACGGTGGTGTATAAAGATTTATGGGTACATTTTATTAAAAGAAAATGTTTTTTTTTAATATTTAAAACAACACATTTGTATGTAACAGTGTGTGAAAGGCATTAAATGCACTGTGATATAAAGTTGGTTATGTGAATTTTAGCTGGCAATATTGAAATTTAATTTAGTGCGTTTAATTAAATCTAACCTTTGTGCAGAAGTTTTCTCACGATGTTTTCCATCTCGTCGGTATATGGTAATTATGATTTCATATGCACATTAGGCGAAAGAAAACCATCTATGGTTTTCTAATACTTTCCGTTAAATGCAGAGGGAGGCCCGAGACCATCATTGCCTTGTTATGTTATTATCATTATATATTCAATTCAATTTATTGAATAAATAATCATTTCTCGGTCAATAATTAATTACATTATCAAAATTGTCATTACAATAGTTATTAGTTGTATAATATGTCTTATTAATTAAAAATATATTTACTGTCATTTTAAAGGCATTTAAAGATTGAACCGACTTTATATGTATAAGTTGGAAGATGGTTATATATTCTAATGCTCATACCAGAAATACTCCTGCTGAATGTAGTAGTTTGACATGTAGCACTGCATAATTTTGTATTGTGTCGAATGCCTTTCAAAGTTGAAAAGCTCTTAATATTTTTCTAATAAATATTGCCGCTTCATAAATATATATTGAAGGAAATGTTAATATTTCGAGATTAAGGAAATGTGGCTTACACGTTTATCTTGGGGCCGTCCATTAATCACGTGATGTTTTTTTTTTAATTTTTAACCCCTCCTCCCCCTTGGTGATACATGGTGAGGTTTAAGACTACTTTTTAGTACCAAAAACAAACACAAAGGATCTTAATTTTAAGTATTACCTAATTTTATTATAGAAAATTAAAGACTACAATAATAACGTTTAGAGGTAGACAGAAAGGTTGCAGGTTGTTTTGGACTGACATAAAAATAATGAAAGAAATGCAAAAAACTTTTTTATACTAATGCATGAACAATGAACATAATTTAACGTACAGTATCCTCGGACCACGGATTAGCAAGACTTTCATCAACACCAGTAACTGGGTAAGCATCTTGTAAGTCAGTTGTTGGCACAGTGCTAAATTCGATTTTGTACGAGTTTGCTGAAAAAATAAATACACGTGATATATTATTACAAATCCCCCTTGTGATATTTCGTGATTTTTTATGGACCCCTCTTTCGAGCCTCGCGTGATTAATGAACAGCCTTGCTTGAAGTCCACATATGGAACGAACGCATTTCTTTTGGGCTTTAAAAACACTATAATTGAGGGTACGTCTTTGATTAGGATTCGCCAGTGCAGTCGCCGGTGGCGAGCGAGGCGGCCGAAGCAGGTGAGGCGGGCGGCCTGGTGGGCGAAGGAGTGGACGCAGGCGAGGGTGAGGTGGGCGGCAGCGGACAGGCGGCTCCGGAGCCCGACAGTGAGCCGCACCTGCACCCGCCCACGCAGCAGATCGAGGCCATCAGCAGCGGCACTGAACGTACGTACTGCACATTCTATCCATGCCCATAATTAATTAATTCAAATATTTTGTGTTCCAACTACCCTCCGGACATAAATATCTCTAATAAGATAGAAATCATTCATCAATCATTTTATTGTTAAGATAAAGTATATCTACTGTATCCCCGCTGTAAGTATATATTCTTGCTTTTGTCCAAGGCTCAGAAGAATGGCTTCATGTGTTTTGTAGGTCTATACGTTTATTGTCACATTCTGACCATTCAACACACCAGTCCCATTTGTCTAGCATAGTATTCCTCCGTGCAGGGGCGGACTAAGAATACTAACCCCTATGGCCGGAGTCGGCCTGTCGTAAAAGGCAACAAAACAACCCTAGCTATGTATTAGTTAACCCAAGCCTGTCTGGGTGGCAAGCACCCTTGATCTTAAGTAGGTATGTCATAATAACCTTGTGTTTACCGGCGGTAGTGACCCAGGCGCCTATGGGACAACAGCGTGTTCGTAGCTGTTCCTCAGCAATAAATTAATTTTGTGAATTATCGAACTTCTGAGTGAATAATGATGACTCGTGTGCTTTCGTGTTTAATTAATTCAATTGATCGAGTATGTGAATGCTCTGTAGCGAGCGGGACCCTGTCGCTGGGCGGTAGCGGCGGCGACGACGGCGACGACAGCATAGTCCCTTCGACGCCTACTCTGTACGTGCCCAGGCGTAATGACGGGTATGTACACGGTTTTTAAATAAAATAATCATATTACAACTACCTATTTACACCGATGGTAGGTAGCCGTCAAAACCGTGTAAAATAAAATCTCATATTTTAAGTCTACCCATTGAATTTACTATAAATTCAGAACAAAAATAAAACAAAGAAATTTCAAGAAACTAAATATGCAAGTTCTAGGTGCTTGCTACACTTCAAATTCTCCTATTCCTATTATTGTGGCTTTATTGATTAAAAAAAAAAACTTTATTTTCTCCCATAACCTAAAAGTACCTACATACATTTAAAAGTGTAATAAGTAGCAAATATATGATGTTATAAAAAGTACTATCCTGAAGTAAATTAGCAACATCTCCTTGTATCACGTAAACTCCAATACTCGTATATAATATTGCAGTATATCCATTATATAAAATTATCCTTAAAATCTAATATTTTTGTTTCTTACCGGTGTATTAATTCGCACTCGTATTCAAAAATAACCTTTTTTCGCTTACTTTCACATGAACTCCCTTGTGTTTGTGCATGTACATATTACGGGTACATATTTCCCTAAATATATATTGTTTTCCACAATACGGGAAGTCCCCCATTATTGCCATCAGTGCTGCGAAATTCTCTTCTTAGTCGTTTCACTCTTTCCAGAGCGGTCGTGATCGACTGGTAGTACTATTAGAGGCAGATATTGTTCGCTGTATGATTTTACGCCATTTCTCGCGATTCAGAGACATTCTGGTGCACTCATGCAAAGGCCCGCCCACAGCCGACTTAATCTGGTCGGTCCATCGCATGGGTGATCTTCCACGTGATCTGGTCCCCTCCACTTTGCCCTGCTGCGAAATTAATGGGACCCAAAAATCGTATTACCGATATGTACATGACAATATGAACGGGGTAGTTGGCACGCTTGTGTAATGCACCCATGCACCAGCGCAGTTGACAAGGGGGCGTACGTCGCTAGTATACCTCGGTGACCCACCCCGATGTTCTAAAGAAGCCGTGAGCGTAGGGATATTCTTTCGTAAGCGCCTCTGGGCTGGGCCGGTCACGGTGGTGTAGGCCGGCCTCTTCTGTGTGAATCGGGGTTATATTTACACCTATAGCTCGTATGACCATAGAAATTAAATCATTAGTATAAAGATTTTAAGGAGGAAAAAACCCTCATATATCTATATTTATGTTTATAATTACATTCAACAAATAGGAGTAATCAATCGCATTGTCGCCAATCACATGGATAAGTTTGACATCCGATAATAAATGTTTTTCTAAGTAAAAATATTGACACCCGCTATTAGATTCGGCGAAGCTGTAGTTTCGCCGGTGGGCGGGAGCGGCGGCGCTGGCACTGGCAGCTCTGGCGCACGATTCACGTTCGCGGAGGCAGGCGCCGGGGTGGGGGCGAGCGCCGCGCTGGCGGCCCCTGCCACGCCTGCCGCGCACCACGACACCCACCCGGACCTTGCCGCCGCTATGCCTCCCGCACACCCAGACAGGCCACGCACTGACACGCGTATGTATTTTTTAACCACTTGCACTAGAGAAACAAAAACGACGACTGTGGAATTTCAGATGAGATTATTTGCCAGAGCACAGATTATCATTGTACCGATTTTTTTTATAACTGTAGGACAGCAGACAGGCTGCTTAGAATTTAGTAACTATCGTCGCCAGTGGCATCGCGAACACGCTGGTATGGTCCCATAATGGTACTTGGGTCATTAATGCCGGAACACAACACAAGGTTATTATGGCGGCATACTTAAGACCAAAGGTGGTCGCCATCCAGACGGGCTTGGGGCTCTACCACGCAGCTAAGGTCGTTTAGTTAGGGTTGTTTTGTAGCTTTTTGCGACAGGGCAACCCCAGCCTCAGAGGTTAGTATCCTTTCTCCGCCCCTGCACGAATAAGAACAGCATACTCTTGTCAATATTAAACCCATATTCTAAAATAGAATGGAAACTAGTATAAATACATTACTTCGACAAATAGAAAAAGAAAACATAAAGAAAACATAGTGACTTTGACAAATTTGTAAAAACACTTCGAAATCGACCTACCATTTTACAACCTTTAAACTATTAAAAGTCTTTGAAATGAATTATTTTAGAAAAATATGTTTTTCCGATTTCTCTAAGGCATCGAACACTAACCTCTTAGGTTGTTGAAGTGGACCATTCTCTGTTACACATGTTGCGAATTTTTTGTCAGAGCACCTAGTTAAAAACAGTTGACCATCATATTTTTCTTGAAAATTATTGTCTATTTATTTAGGTCTTCATTTCTTTTTTTTTATATTTAAATTTATTATTATCTAATAGGTATTGAAGTCGATTTTATTTCTATTCAAAACAATCTCAAACGTGATAGTATGAACAAGCTAAGGCTTCGGTCTATGACACTTTTTTTTATCAAATTTGTGCGATCTTTTTAGAATAGTTTTTCTGTCTTTAACTCGAGTTTAACTAGAAAAGGTCTTGATAAACTTGGCAACAGAGCTTGCTAAAAATGTTGAAACTATTTTATAATTCGGTAGGCACTGAAGGCGAGAACCGTGACTGGGAGGAATCTAGGACCGAGGATGACGCGCCAGCAGTCAGTTCCCAAGGCAGCGAACCGTCGTCCCCGCGTCAGGTAAACTTATCGGCACTAACACTGTTTGTAGCTGAAAACCGGTATTATAATTATGTACTTTTCTATTAAATAATTTTATTCTTAGTTATTATGCCGTAATATCTTTGTGTTGTGTTCCGGTATAAGTGAATTAGGTTCCAGTTCCACTCCGCAGACGGAAGCGTGATGGCGGTGCCCCTGGGGTCGCAAGCATCCATAGGCGATGGTAACTGCTTACTATTAAGTGGGTCGTCTGCTTGTCTGCTGGTTGACAACACAAAAAAATATCATACCATAAGTTTAGCAACTATCTCGCTCATGGTTCTGGGTGGCGATTTAGGGGAGGAGGAGATTTAACGCGGCCACCGCTGGCTATCCTTTGCTAGCAGGGTTAGTTAGCTGTAGTGAGATTAGAAGGTGAACCCCACATAACCGCGTTGGACTCTTCCTGGAACTCCGTCGCGGTAATAGTCAATAGTAAGTGACCCTACGATGATGGAACAGGTCTATAGGACAATTAGGGCTGTCCTATTATGGCTGTCAAACGTGGCCGGTGCTGGAACAACACAAGCAGGAACTGCATGTCACGGAGATGCATGTGTGGAGTGACGCGGAAAGACCGCATAAGGAACTCGCGCATTTACGTACGCATTCATATCCGTAATATTGCAGATAAGTTACAGGTTTGTTGGCTTCGCTGGTATGGCCCTGTTTTACGAAAACCGGCTACTTACGTGGGGAACAAATATTCATGATTGCAGAATAATGTCGGTTTTGAAAAAAATACGAAATTCACTTTTTATCATACTTGGATATTACATAGTCCAAATATTATTACTATATTAAAGAAAAAAAAATATACGTATTTTGGATTTCAAATTAATTAGTTGGTAAATGACTGATTTAATAGGCGCTCATAGTAAAATGACGCTAGTGTATTTTTAAAATGATGAATGACATTTTTACGATGTTTAAGCTAGCACTTTTTGGGCCTACCCCTTCAGTCCAGGCTGGAGCTAGACATTTCGTCATAGTCGTAGAATAGTATAGAACATCTAGACAGCATAATTCGCGCTTGTGCCAATTGATTTTGAGTATGGGTTGGGTCCTCATCCAACATCTTCAAAGTTTTCCGGTCTACCAGAACGTTCTTTGATTTGCATATCGAAATCACCACATTTGAATTTTCGAAACCACGCCTCACATGTTTTGAAGTTTAGAGCATGCTCACCGTAAGTTTCTACCAGTAAACGATGACTTTCAGTGGCTTTTTTCTTTTGATACACATTTTCAAAGAGGTATAAATCTATGACGTGTTATTTTCGCAAAATATAACATGTATAGCTTTGAAGTTTGATGTCAGTAGAATAAAATGACATATGTGTCAAATCATAACATAGCATAATTAAGCCTAACGACATCTGTTAGAAAAACCGGTAATGACTTTCCGGTAAACCTAGTATAGGCAAAATACCACTTACCACTAAATACCACTCATTATGAGATTTCTAAAACTGTACACCCGATTGACTTGTGATCATATTTTGGTGTAGAGGCTCCCTAAGAACGGATTTTACGGAAATCGAAAGATTATCGGCAGAACAACGTTTGACGGATTAGCTAGTTATATACTAACGGGTCTTTCATTAAGCGCTTCCTATCTTTAAATTTCAATAAAACAAAGTGTGTGAGAGATATCATCGAATTTTTGTGTGGAATATTACATCGTATAACCGCCACCGCTTCTCTGGATGGAGCGCATTCGAAATATCCAATTTTCCATGACTGGCGTATACATCAGGCTGAATTTGACCGATGGCATGGGTTATGTTGGCTTTGAAGACCGCTCTGGTTTGTGGCTTATTCGCATACACCTGCAACTTAAGAAAAAGTCTAACGGGGTCTAGTCGCACAATCTCGGTTCACATCTTCTCCATGTGAGATGACCATGCCTTCAAATCGCTCATGCAGAGTATCCAATGTGGTATAAGCTGTATGGCACGTAGCACCGTCCTGTGGAAATCACATGTCGTTGGTGTCCAGATCATCCAATTCAAGCCAAAGATGGCCTGGCCAACGTCGTTCTCAAAGAAATATGGACCGATGACGACGCCAGCCCAAAATCCACATCAAACAGTGACTTTTTCGGGATGCATTGGACGTTCTTGGATCTCATTGGTATCGTCCCAAATTCGACAATTTTGTTTGTTCACGTACCCATTCATCCAGAAATGTGCCTCATCGCTGATGATGATTTTTCGATGATAATTAGGGTCAGTTGCCAACTGTTCCAGAGCTCATTTAGTGAACACACGTCATTGTCTATGGTCGTTTACCTTCAGTTCTTGAGTCAGTTGAATTTTGTACGGGCGCAGGCCCGAGTCACGACGAAAAATTCACCAAGTTGTTGTCTGCGAAAGGCCGAGTTCTTGTGAGCGACACGAAATAGACTGCCTCGGATTCTCCTGCACACTCTCACAGACAGCGGCGATGTTTTCGGCAGATCTTACGTGTCGCCGACGTGCGGATATTGGTCGATCGTTTACTGAACCAGTGGACTTAAATTTATCCACCACATTGCGAATAGTCTTCTCAGTAGGACGATTATGGCGACCGGTAAAATGGTCGAAGCGCGCGGTACGTTGCCCAAACAGAACACCCCTTTTTATAAAACAATTTTATTAATTGCACGCGTTTTTGAATGCTATATCCTTTCATGTTGATTTGGCAAAATAGACTGAATAAATGACAACTAATTTGACAGATGTAGCTTCAACAAGATGGCCGTTATCAACTGTCAAAGTTCGGAAGTCCCTGTTGGAAGACCCTTTATAATATTAATGTTTTATATTGTCTGTTTCGGATAATCTCCAAAACATTCTAGGAGTCAATTTGTTCATTCTCCACACAGTTGAAATCGGAGCAATAGACAGTTTTAAATATGATTGATTACAATAAATATTTATGAAACAAAATTCGCATTTCATTAATATAATATAATGAAATGCGTAAACAAAACGTAGTTGTTTTGAATTGATAAGATTAAAAAGTATTAACTTTTTATTGTTTATTTATCAAACATTTTGAGTTCAATAAACTGAAGAATTCACTCAATTGGGTCAATTCGATGCTAAACGTTCAAATATTTATTGGATTTTAATTTGCATAATCCCCGTTTTTGTTCTGGTGCCATTTGTCGTTTCTTTTCATTCTTTTATGACAAAATAGGAAGAAATATGTATATTATAGCCAACCTTTTTTCTCCCTTCCTAAGACCACCTCTGTGGCGTAGCGGGTAACACATCTCGGAACGAAAAACCAAAGAAAATTATATATGTAGTGTATTAGTTGTCTAACTTGTCTAGTACTAGTACCCATATCACATGTGCTACGCTACTTACTTTGGGACTAGATAGCGCCGTGAGAGCAGTGTCCTAGTATATTTATTACTAGCTGACCCGGCAAACGTTGTTCTGCCATATAAATAATAAAATGTCAAAAAATTAAAAAAAATTTTTTGGGGGTGGGTCACCCCTAACATTTAGGGGGATGAAAAATAGATGTTGGCCGATTCTCATAGATACCGGATAAGCACAAAAAATCACTAACTCAATTTAGTTATCTGCCTACTGCCTACCCCCTAAGAACGATGGCGTGATTATTTATAGCCTATGACCATTTCTAGGTTATCATCTATCACCATACCAAATTTCATCAAAATCCGTTCAGCCGTTTAGGCGTGAAAGAGGAACAGACAGACAGACAGACAGAGTTACTTTCGCATTTATAATATTAGTATGGATTTTTCATTGGACTTCTTTTGGAATGCCCTTGACGTCATTAATGACTGTTGTTCATTTATCATTGAAAAATAAACTTTATATACTAAGTAACAATGGCTACATTTCATAGACATAGTGTTGATATATTATTTTACGATCAATTGCCGTGAACAGGAAATTCATCGTAGAACGTCATCCAAGGTTGCGTAACGTGTACAACGCCTAGCTAGAATATTATTGTCTATTTATGTAAGCGTCGAAAGAGACTATGTAGCAATTTTCCCCTGTCGACCTGGGAACATACTTTAGTAGGTATATTTTTTATTGGTGACTATCAGCAGACTGGCTGGCGATCCACTTAATAGTAAGCAGCTACCGTCGCCTATGGATGTTAGCGACGCTAGAGGCACCGCGAACACGATGCTGTCTCATAGGCGTATAGGAACCTGGATCACTAATGCCGGAACACAACCCAAGGTTATTATGGTGGCATAGTTGACCGACTCAGTGTGGTTGACATCCGTCTGGATGACGGGCTTGGGGCCCTACCACGTAGCTAGGGCTTTGTCGTCTTTTACGAAAGGCCGACCCCGGCCGCAGAGGTCAGTATTCTCTCTCCCTCCCTGCGCGGAGAGAAATGTAGTATGTTAGTTATAATAAATATAGTGTTATATATAATATGTTTTTCACGTCACTTCGCATCAATATGTTTAATATAGTCTGCATATGTAAGATAATAAGATGGTATGCTGAGATGGTTAGGCCATGTTGAGAGAATGAATGAAGAACGATTGACGAAAAAAGTGTATAAGGCGAGTGTAATTGGAAGTGTTGGAAGGGGTAGACCTAGGCGGACGTTTCGAGACCAGATCAGGGACGTCTTGAAAAAAGGCCAGGTCAAGAGTACCCTAAACCGAAGGGCATGTATGAAGGGAATAATGAAAGTGGACGAAGCGAAACAAGTATGTAAGGATCGTAGCAAGTGGAAAGAAGTGGTCTCTGCCTACCTCTACGGGAAAGAGGCGTGATTATATGTATGTATGTATATGTCATAAGGGTCTCGAATATTTCAATGTCGCGTTTTTACGCATGTTCATAGGTCTCGAAGTGGTGTAGGCATGGTAATAGAGATTAACACAGAAAATATACTTTCCCCTTAAGAAGTCCATTAATACAACTCCTATTTTTTTTATAAACACTAGTAAATAATATCATATTTAAATTTTAGCCAAATAAATATGGGTTTAATATGGATAAATCGATTACAGAGACCCATGTTAGGTATTTGGTGCAATGTTCCTATGTTTGGATTATAAACCCATATTTATCGATGGGCCATTGTTCTCTAATGGCATCTCTATTAAGTTCCTGAAATGTATGTTATTTCGATGGTTAGATGGCTGAGGAAGGCCGCGAAGCAGAAGCCAGTGCCCCGTCGCCAGCCCCCGTGCCCCGCCGGCACCCTCAAGCCTCCTCACACTCGCACACCAACCAGAGGTGGATGCGCGCTGCAGGTAACTAACTACTACATCATCTATTCCGACCGAAATGGACAAATTTTTCTCAAGTAATTAATAAATTGGATATCTTTAAAGATCTCCTTTAGCGAAAATTCATTGTGGGCACGACGCGTTTTTCGTATCGTAATACCGATATATTATTTATTCCTCACGATGTTTGTTATCACATACCTGTCCAAAAATGTTACTGAAGATAAAAAATTACACAAACATACTTGCTAAATTGTTGAGAATTGAATCGGAAATAATTTATTTGTTATGGAAAGTGCTTTTTGTTTTTGTTGATATACAGTAGAATCTCTGTTATCCGAACATCGATTATCCGGACTCATTCTTGATTTGACGCCGCAACAAGACATGTTACGATGAGTTCAATCCCGCCTCCGACATGTAGGTAGTCCCGCTCTTATTTGTTTGCGCGATTGTGTTGGTTACTGTTTCATTTTATTTGATAACGTTCAACTGATAGGTTGTATTTTTTGTTTACATTTCTGTTTACGTTTTACATTAGAAATCTATTAAGTCTAAGCGAAAAAGAGTTAGTGTTATCTCTTAATGACAAAGTGAAGATAATTTGAGTTTATAAAATGATGAATCTGGCAGTAAATAGGCGCACATGAATGGTGTAGGAATTTCTACGATATCAGATATCAAAAATAATTCTGATACCATATTGAAACTCACCTGCGCGCTTAGGAACGAAGATGCAAGCTCGCAACGTAAAGCCATGAAAAAATATCATGATGTATAATAATTCTGGAGAACACAGTTTTTACTTGGTTCTTACAAAAGAGACCAAGCGGGCAGCCCATATCTGGACCTCTTTTATATGAAAAAGCATTGGATTTTCATCAAAAGCTTGGTGGTGATGCTTGTACTTCTTTCAAGGCGAGTTGTGGATGGTTAGCAAGATTTAAATCTAGAAATGGAATTAGCGAATTGGAGATTCAAGGCGAAAAATGTCTGCTAGCGTTGCCTCAGCCGACTCATTTGTAGACGAGTTAAAAGCATTTCTAGATGAAAAGGAATACTATTTAGATGTTGTATACAATGCCGACGAAACAGGTCTTAATTGGAAAGCTCTACCAAGCAGAAAATGCAGCACCGGGGCACAAATTGAGTAATGACAGAGTTACGGTTACCGTATGTGCGAACGCTAAACACATCGATTGCCATTGTTACTTATTGGCAAATCAAAAAATCCGCGCTGTTTTTTCAAAAATGTCAAAATCGCCTTAACTTATGCTAACCAACAAAAAGCATGGATGAACACAGATATTTTTCTTACTTGGTATGAAAGTACATTTATTCCTGAGGTGAAGAAATTTCAAAAAGACGTGGGAAATGCATGCGATGGAATAAATTATTAAAGAGTCCATCCAATTCTTCAATTAAACCACATAACAATTTCAAAGAAGTAACAGAAGCAACAAAAATACTTAGCATTGGTGAAGAGTGTGATGAAGAGAATATCAAGGAGTGGCTGAACTGCGATAATACAGACCCTGGATTCCAAATTTTAACTGATAAAGATGTCATTGACAGTTTGAACAGTAACGAGAAAGAAGGTGAAGTAGATACAAACTGATGATATAATCAAGTACCATCTCTCGTAGAAGCTTTTGAAGCTCTAGGTGTTGCTATTAAATGGTTTTAAAGACATGACGAATCGGATCCCATACAGTTATTACAACTTAAGCGCATCAGGGATTTGGCCACGAAGAAAAGATGTGATTCATTACGTCAAAGATTAAATTATATAGATATTATTTTATTCGTTATCTTTAAGCCGAACGTCCACCGCCAGCTAAAATAATTAGGAACTAAACTCAATGAACTAAGCTAAGCTAAACTAGGAAATAGTTGTTCGTCCACCGAAAAATAAGCTATAACTACGTTAGTGATGATCAGTTTGTGCTGGTGTCGAGTTAATCAGACGTGATGGATGAACAAGAGAGGAGTTATGACGAGAGTTCAGAGGAGGATTACATTCGCCATAGGAAAAGAAAATTGATTATTGCTTATTACACAAAGAAAACACGCAAACATAGATACTGGATGGAGCAAGCACATTCAACATTGGAAAACAAATGGAGAATTTAACACACTGTATAACGAAGTAGGCGATGAAAATTTTAAGTTGTACTATCGTGTATCTAGAGAACAGTTTAATGAGTTATTAACAATGATTGCCAAGGATATCACTAAAATTGATACTAATTATCGAAGAGCTGTGTCACCAGAAGAAAGATTAATTAGTGAGTGAGAGAGGCTTAGCTTGGTTCGCGTAGCTTCGGATCGGCCTACACAACTAAGTTAGTTTGACCTAGTTGGGATATTTTAGTTAGCTTAGCTGGCATAGTTTGCGGTGGACGTATATGTATGAAAAACTGGCTCAACTATGCAAGCTAAACTAAACTAAGTAACTTATTTTAGCTGGCGGTGGACGTTCGGCTTTATAATCGTAATTTTTTTGTATCGTATTGTCTAAATGACTTATGTAAAACCCTTTCTATATAATAAAAAGTTACTAAAATTTAATTACTTTGAAATCGATTATACGGAATAACCCTGGTTTTAATTGATTCGGACAATCGGGATTCTACTGTAATTATTAATTAAATACTTGTTAAACACCTGAATAAATATGTTGTATGCAGACAGCGAGAGCAGCGCTCGAGGTCGTGGAGGGCGTGCGAGGGGCCGCGGCTCGAGGCGCTCGCACCATTACATGCGCTTCTAAGTTATAATATATGCATCTTCCTTAATAATATCTAGCATTAAATCCGTGATAGTACAGATAATTATTTTCATTGAACAATGTTGATAACCATTCTCAATTTATTAATTTAATTTAGTAGGATTTTTTAACACGTTATTCGTATGAGCAGTTTAAAAAGAACACAATACATATGTTTCAACAGATCAACAGTATCTGCAGATGAAAACCAATCATATCTATAACTGTGTATTAGAAGTTATAGACTCCTTAGTTCTAGTATTTTCTATACTATATATTAGATGTATATATTTATTTTTGTACATTTGTCTAATGTTTGTGTACTTACATTAATAAAACATTCATCAGTTGTTTAATGGTGATCCTTTTAAATGTTTGTCTGGAAATAATTACATTTAATTATCTTTTCATTTATGCATATCTCTGATACTATCACGGAATTGGTGTTAGAACTTACTTTAAATTGTAACTTTATCCTAAATATATCAGTCAAATTATTATTCATCATAAATATTTTGTAGTTTTCAAAAGCTAATCTCTTTGCTATTTCAATGTTGACTTTATGTTAATAAAGATAATGTTGAAATTACGCTTTGCATATGAAAAATAACTAATTAGCAGCTTTTTGAATGTTCATATATTGAGTAGGTATAAAATAGGTTTAACTTCAATGTTTAATACATGTGTATGTATCAATGATTTTTCGAATATATTCTAATAAATACACTGGTCTTTCTTATCTAAAATTGGAACATGTCTTTAGTTCATTTGTGTGAGTAATGTCTGTCTCCATTTCACTAAAAACTGTATAAACTATCAGTTTAATTGTTTAAAAATTCAAACTCCATAAATATAAAGTAATTAATTTTTGACATTCAGTTATTCGATAAGTTACGGTTTCACGTGATATGTCTAACTTATCGGCCTGAGTGCTAAGATGTGTCAGAAGCCCTTATATACCTGTAATTTGATTTTTTAAAAATTTATATTGAGTGTGGATTCATTGATCAATATTCTTATATAATATTCTCATATCTAAAATACCTAAAAATTAACTACAGTTATGTTCTGTGATATAAAGAAAAAACCGATCAGCCTGATTATAACTTTTATAATAGGTCTAAGAACAAATTATTTCGTCATTTGCTCTGGTTTCGTTTAACTATTGTTAAAAATCTATAACACATTGCTCTTTAATAGTTTCATAATTTTCTTAATTATTTAGACTAAGTAAGGTAACATACATTCTCATAATAATTGAGCTATACATAAATCGCTATGTTTTCTTTTTTGTGAGGAAATATTTAAAGGGTCGATTTCAAACTTCATCTATATTTACTATAGTAGTTGTCTATGATTACTGTATACCATAGAATTATGGAGATTAAAGGAGAGGAGAATGAGAACCATCTCTGTCTTTGGAGGATTCCTTGCAATGCAATTTTATTTCCAGCTCACCATACTTCAATACTTCTACCGTACTCATGAAGCTACGCTAGCGCTTTTCAGGCGTGGCTTTTTGCAGAAAACACTTTCACCTTCTCCATAATATGAGATCTTACTTACTTCTTACCTCTGCCCTCCATACCATACATAAAATAACATTATATCATAAATAACATATTAATGTCGCTAAAGAC
This sequence comes from Malacosoma neustria, assembly GCA_963693495.1. Lineage (NCBI taxonomy): Eukaryota > Metazoa > Arthropoda > Insecta > Lepidoptera > Lasiocampidae > Malacosoma > Malacosoma neustria. The sequence goes on along the minus strand of OY856381.1, from coordinate 11,723,135 downwards.
GCGATATGGGCAACATTTTAAATATAAGTGTGTTTGTATGTTGTGTAGCAGTAGAATAAAGATTATTAAGAAAGTTAAATTTTTTTCGAACTAAACTTATATATATATATGGGATTTCTTTGAAATATTTACGCTCTTTTAATACGATAGGTAACTATTTAATAAGACACATTGTTCAAAATAATTTTTCATTTCTATTTTGTATGTTTAGTACTAATTGTGGTTTATACGACCAACTAAAGAAACATTAATAATTTAGATTTATTATTTATATAGTACATGTGACTTAGATTTTTTAAATATTTCTGCACAATTACTCCAATCTTTCATATCCAAAAGTTGGTTAACAAATAATATAAACTTTTGTTAACATATATCGCACTGTATGGATCTCTTTTTTTAATATAATGAATTTCTCTTATGTATTGTTTAAATCCACCATAAAATATTATTAAATTTAAGATAATAATTTTTTTCATGGTTAATAACTGCTAAAATGCAGCGAAGCGCGAGTATATTTGTAGCTTTAGGTTTAGCAAATTACTACTGTCTCTTTGTCAAAAAAAAGTAAAAGGTCACGTTCATGTCATTTGGATGTGCCTGGCTTTGGTTCCGTTTGTATTTTGCAATTAACCGTGTACTTAAAATTGTAGAACAGGTTTTATTTGATATATTTAATTAAAACTCTTTAATCCATAAATAATTTAAATAAGACATATGTTTAGAATATTTAGGGTGTATCATTTGTTATATTCAAGCAGGTAATAGTAACTGGCTGCAAATAATGCGCGATTGACAAAAGAAGTGACAAGATAATTTGGCTTTACACAAACTATTACCTTTGTGAAGTTAATCGCTGCCAGTAAGTTCATACATATCCTTCAGACAGTTGTGCACTATTAACATCCGGTTACTATAATTCAGAACATCTTTCTTTCAATTATTGAATATGTATTAAATTTTCTTTTTGAGCTTGAGGTATTAAATTAAAATTCAACGTCTCCTTTTAAGTAATATGGATAAATGTGATTGTCGAAATAAAATGTGTTTTATTACCTATAGGGATGAGGTGCTAATTAGCAAAATTGTTACATTTCTTTACTGATTAGGGTTGCAAGATATCTACTAAAACCTCCAGAGGCTTGGCCTTCGTATGAGACAAAAATGAAGCATAATTTTAACGTAATATCAAAAGTATTTTCATTTGATCTTTGTTATTTCTTTTAAGCAGACTGAAGAAACCAGGAAGAATCAAAAGTTATTACAAATGTTCTTAGTAGAAGAGCTAATTTTAACAAAAGCCTTCATAAAGTAATTTGTCAAAAATGGTAAACTTCAGAACGAAAAATATAGAAACTCGTAAATCCATCATTTCTGTCATTAGATTAGTTCTATTAGTCTCAAAATCTTGTCTAGGGCATCTTAAAAAATACAAAAGTTGAAAAATATATCTCGTTTTCTATGAACCCACGTATATTGAAGTACATAAAACTTGGGAAAACCTTTGTTCATAACATTAATTTCGTGTCTATTGTTCAAAGCAATATTACATAGAAACGAATACATATTCTGATCGATACGGGCATGAAAATATGTTTCAAGTACAAACAATTAGATAAAACATGTTTTGTTTTTATGTCCTGGTTGGCTGTGTATCGGATAACCACACCACCTGTATAATTATGGAGCTGAAAAACCAAATATTATATTCCTCCCCTTAGTAATTTACGGACAGCGAGGCAGTTGGGCCTCCTTTTCGACAGGATAACTGAATATACCTAGTCGCAAAAAAATAAAATCGGCTACATCTGGCTTGTGACTATGCTTAATAAAAAAGAAGCATCACAGAAGGGCATCGGAAAACTTCATCAAATATTTATGACAAAAAAAGCGCGATAATCACTAAAGGGATCAACGATAACGTCAAAATGGACGCAGGTTCAGGCCCTTCAGGGTCGCGGTCGCGGTCGCGCTTTTACAGATTTATGACAAATTGATGTACATATTATGAATGAAGTTATATTACATACAATATCTGAAGGTTATAATAGATTTTTATTCTAATAAATACAACAGTTGCTCTCTTAAATGGCTAATGTGTCACACACAAGCGGTGTTGTTTGCGCTTTCTAGAGTTTGGGTCAAATCTAATACCACAATCTGATTTCACCATAATAAATTTCTTTAAGATTTGTTGTTATCTTAAAGGAAGCCAATTATGATAAATATTCAAATATATAATAAAAAAAGAAAACAAGTCATTGGTTGGTTTATCAGTTTATTGTTTACATACAGAAATAAGCCTAACCCAAACAAAGAGAAACGACAATATTCATATTAGTGATACATTTAGAGAATGTGAGTGCCAATATAATCAAAACAAACAAAAAAAAATAATACATCATTATGCTAAACCTTAAAATTAAGTTTCACCATATGGATAGATCATGTCAAAATAACTCCTACTGTAGTATTTTTTTAATACGCATACTTCATAGGAGTTAATATCCATAAACATTTTCATCTGAAAATGCTATATACAAGAAGAAATCTTCATCATGGTGTTCTTGGTACAGGGAGCCCATTGTAGCCGATGTTGGAGGTATGACGTTGTTGACGAAGAAGAAAAGCGCATCCTCAGGCCGAAGGTGAATGCGTTTTCTTATCAGGAAATAAAACTGGCCCACAGTCAAGTCGGAGGGCACCAAGTACTTCTTCTTGTCGAGGTCTCCCAATCTAGCCTTCGGGGCTTTCTCAACAATTACCGGAACACGATCAGGATACTTCCTACGAATTTTCTCACCTTCCGTCTTCCTCCTTTCGAAAGAATGTTCTTCTTTATATTGGAATTTCATTTTGACGATTCTTAAACACAGTAATTTTCACAATGAGTTTATTTGACGATATGCGACTTGCTTTTTGTTTTTGCGTTATTTGCTAATACAATGACGCAATCAGCTGATATGACAAGTAAAAAGACAAAGCAAAGATATATTGTACTGGCAACAAAGTCTTTTGAGATAAATAAGTAGCCACTAAATAGTGAAAATACTTTGTGGTTTACATGATTTGTAACCGAATTATTGGCATGAGTTTGGGTATTGGGTCACCAAATTATTCTATAAAAAGCTTACCAAGACCGTCTAATATTTATGGCCGTGTACAGAAAGAAAGCTGGAAGCCTACCAGCGCTTATAGGCACCGGTCCACGCAGGTATTTATATGAACAAGCGTCGAACGTCGCCGACAAGTTCCGATACGCGCCGGTCAGCGCTGGCGCCGCCCGCCATATAAAATATAATATTAATATATTATTATAAATTACTAGCTGTGCCCGCGACTCCATCCGCGTGGAATAGTGACTTTAAGCAGCATTTTTTGGATATTTCTTTTGGTTTGTTTTTGATTACAAACCCTAAAATATAAATAAATGAAATATGCAAACAGTCAGTGTTATCGAATGCAAGTGTTACGCCATGCGCCTTCGGAATGCGTGCGTTCGAACCTAAAAAACCAGTCTAATCTAAACCCTATTTCATATGATTGATGATATAAATCGGAGGTCAACTTAAATTGAAAATCAAAAATTTCCGAAACTAATAATTTTTAGCTAAAACTATATTTTGTTTTCTAAAATAAAAATAGCCTAAGGCCTCATTTACGGAGAAGCGGGGCGTCGCGCGTCGCGTGTTGCGGCGCGGCCTGCGCTGAATTCAAACATATGGCGTTGTATGAGTGCGTTTACGGAGAAGCTTTCGTTCGTTACGTACTTACAACACGCCGCGAGACGCCACGCCATACGCGACGCCCCGCGTCTCCATAAATGAGGCCTTAGTTACTCCTTGTTACATCAACTATCTGCCAGTGAAAGTCCCGACGAAATCGGTTCAGCCATTTCAGAGATTAGCCGGAACAAACTGACAGACAGACAAAAATTGTAAAAAATGTTGTTTTGGTATATGTGATGATGACATCCCTGACGTATCCGTCAATGGCGACCTCTGCTATGATTTCCTGACATGGGCACGAGAATGACTTGCAAAACCGAATTTATTCTTGAAAACTCGGCTGCAAGAGAAACAATATAACTGACCATTTGTGTTATATGTGTACGTGTAGGAGGGCTTGTGTCGTGTTTTGCGGATCTGGCTTCTAGCGCCGAGGTCTTCCGTACGAATTGTTTCGTATTTTTTGACGCCTCTGCCTACTGTGGATCGCCATTCCAGTCTTTGAAGTGCAAGTTCCTCCCACTTGTCGCTAGCAATGCCGCATGCCGTGAGGTGACGCTTTAGAACATCACGATAACGCAAGTACCCTCCAGGTTTCCGTTTTCCAGTACTCAACTGAGAGTATAATACGTTTTTGGGTAACCTGGTAGGGTCCATACAAGATGTCCACACCAACGAAGCTGCCGCCCAATCAACATACCCTCCATACCTGACATCGCAGATCTTCGAAGAATCTCTGTATTAGTCACACGATCCTGCCATCTTACCCTCAGAATAGCTCGAAGACACTTCATGTGAAATGAATCTAATTTTCGGATGTCTACTTTATAGAGGCACCACGTCTCCGAGGCATACAGAAGTAGAGGTAATATAATGGCGCTGTATACGGTAAGTTTAATGTGGAGTTTCAGGTCATGAGAATCCTAAACAGTTTCTCAGTCTTAGTTTGCCGAAAGCTGCAGCAGCACCTGCAATGCGTGCAGAAACGTCAGATTCCAGATGTTTGTCGTTGCGCACCAAACACCCAAGATAGCAGAAAGCGTCCACTTCACACAGATCTCTTGCAAATAAAACCACAGCACCGTCGTCAGCAGACTGACCTCTCGACGGTTGTTTCATTATTTGAGTTTTTGAGGCGCTGATTTTTAAGCCGAACTTTTGACACGATTTATCTAGAATATTCAAGTATATCTGCAATGACTGCAAACTGTCGGCCATAAGGCAGACGTCATCCGCATATAGTATTTCCAAGACAGAGGCAGATACAGCATTCCTCTTAGATCTAAAACGAGACAGGTCAAATACACTTCTGTCCATGCATACACTCAGAGTAATCTTATTGTCAGTATTGTCAAATGCATCCCTCAACACTGCAGCAAAATAGATGGCAAAGAGGGTTGGAGCCATGACACAGCCTTGTTTTACTCCGCTGGTTACGGGAAAATGGTCTGTAAAGTCATGATCATGGCGCACACGGGCTAACATAGCATCGTGAAATTGGCGCACGAGATTTATGAGCTTCCCAGGACATCTAGATTTCTCAAGGACAGCCCATAAGACAGTCCTTGGTGTTAAGGTGAAACCTCTTTACGATGTGACAACTAATGTTTTTCTTCTTTTTTATATGACAATGGAATTTTATATTGTCAGATAGTTATCTTAAATAAAAGTTGTATTTCTGAATATGTCGTTCTTATTGAAATAAATATATACATATAGTATATATTTGAGCTACACTCAGTTACTTCAATACTTGGTACGCGGTCAAAGGCCTTTTCCAGGTCCACAAAGCACATGTAGAGGTCCCTATTTTGTTCTAGACTCTTTTCTTGAATCTGTTTGACGACGAAAATTGCGTCAACAGTTCCTCTATTTGGTCTGAAACCACATTGGCTTTCAGGAAGGATGTTTTCTGCTAGGTTAACCAAACGACTGTTAATTACATGTGCTAAAATTTTACCAGCAGCAGAAAGTAAAGCTATACCTCTGAATGACCCGCAATCCGATAGGTCACCTTTGCCTTTGTATAACTTGACAATGGTGGCATCCTTCCAATCTTGTAGAACAGACTCTCTATCCCACATTTCCTGAATGAGGTCGAACAGTCTGGACTTGATATTAGTGCCCCCATATTTGAAAGTTTCTGAAGGGAGACTGTCTGAACCAGGCGTTTTGCCATTTTTTAACCGGCCAATTGCAGAGAATGGCAGAGATGTATTCTACATAAGATGGGGCACTCTCCAACCCAACAGCTTTCGGCAGCTCCTACCGTGTATACATCCAAATGCACTTAGTAAAAAGCGGTTATTTTGATATTACAAACTGACACTCCAATTTCATTTATTTGTGTAGATTATTATATTTTTTGATAAACAGAAATGTAATAAAATGTTTCTTGAGTCATTCTTGTGTATCTATAAAATTATTTAACATCAAATTTCAATTGTTTTACAAATAAATGATGGTATTCTTCGAAACTTTCCTTTCTCTAATAGGATGTATAGCTTGTTTTCGCATTTTTATATACACATTTTCTAACAAATCCAAATCATCGTCCGATGAGTCCGACATTTTGCTCGCTCTGCTTCAATCTGCTTGCTTTATGTAACTGTTACCAGAATGGACCGGCGCCGATAAGCGCTGGTAGGCTTCCAGCTTTCTTTCTGTGTACGGCCTATGTTAAAGGGCACGCAGTAGAATAACTTGTCAATTACAATTCATTCATTATTAACACTAGATATACATAAAAACTCCAACAACTAAAATGAAATTAAAAAACAATGCGTATATTGGAATGATAGACTTCTTGAAAAATTTTATATTGTCTTTGGTCTGAACTTCTGAGCAGTGGTCGAATATTATCGATAATCATCACAATCAATATTTTTTAAACTATCGATAGTATTGCCAGTAGTGCCATCGGAAATTGACGTTACACATTCTCTAAGTTAAAATCAGGTTCTAAAATATTTTAGTATTTTGTAATGATAATAATAACCAAAAAAATAACAATAAAACTATAAAGTACTCAACGATTTAAAAACTGAACAAATTCTTGCTTTTATTAATTACTTTAAATAGTCGAATCCAATCATAAAGATTAATTTATTCCAATTATAGATCGCTTTTTATTGATTTTGTATTTAACATGCTAGGTTATTTACAGAAACTCTTTTACGAATGGAAAAATTGAGTCTCAGAACAAATGTGTAAACGTCTGTAACAAATGTCTGATAAATGACATGAACGTCCGTCCTTATGGTAATAAAGGCGAGAATGCGAACAATAAATTTAAGTACGACGCGTAGACACTGCACTGGCTTAAATTGGTAAACGCGATTGGTACTGATCTCCAGTAGATGTGGATTCATACCCCACGCGTGGTATTCAATTTTTCCGTTAGTAAATTAGTTTTTTTTGTATTTAATATAACCAATAAAAAACAAAAACTATCGTTTAAACTATCGATAGTATATCACTATCGATACTATATACAGAATGATTTTGACAAAACCGTCCAAATTTTTTTTACGCACTAAACATCATTTATGGAACCCATTTTTGCAAAAAAAATTGTATGTCAAATTTTCACCATAAAATATTTCATATATGATCATTAATTCAATCGTATACGTACGTTAACCTGTTATTACCTCTCACTGTCATTCCCGCGTAAATGAGTAGTGAGTATTCACTCGCCCGGTGCCATGCCGCCGTCCTCAGTCTTTTAATAGGTCAGATGGAGAGTTCAATGACACTCTCGCGCCGTATTATGTAAATTGCGAGTTCTTTGAATGACTTTGTGATGCTGATTACTCAACATTTTTGTACTATGTGATACAAAACTAAAATACATGTTTCTCATAACTTTTACTAAAGATTCTTCTGTGTGAATTTGGACGGGTTTGTCAAAGTCACCCTGTATAGGGAGGAATGCTACTCAAATCGACTTCCTACTCATTAGGAGACACCAAATCAGCAAAGTAGCCAACTGCAAGGTCATACCCAGTGAGAGTCTTACGGCACAACACCGTCTTCTTGTCATGGACCTCTGCATGAAGGCCAATGGCAAATGTGTCGACAGCCTTCAATGCTGAATCAGGCGGTGGCTGCTTGATGCGCCGGAGGTGAGGGCGAACCGGTTCAAGCTTACTGGGACAGGATTCAGGCGGCTATCTTTGGGACGGCGAGAGAGGGGCTTGGCGTGTCTAAGGGTGGTCGCAAGTGTGACAAGGAGACATGGTGGTGGAACGACACAGTCCAGAGGGAGACTAGAGCGAAGAAAGCCCTCTTTAAGAAGTGGCAAGCGTCAAGACCTGAAGATCGCGACGCATACCGGGTAGCAAAGCACGCCACTAAGAGAGCCGTTGCCAGAGCCAGACGAGACCACTTACAACCACTTTACGATAAGTTGGAATCGTCTGAGGGGCAGAAGCTCATCTATAAGTTGGTGCGTTCCAGGGTCAAAGCGGCACAGGATATATCCAAGTGCCGCTGTGTAAAAGATTCCGGGGCAACCTGTTATGCGAGGACCTCGCGGTGAAGGAGAGATGGCACTCGTATTTGCACGAGCTGCTGAACAAGCAGGACAAAGAGGTGCAGCCGCCAGATCTTCCTCCAAATCAAGGACTAGTGCCACCGATAACGCCTGCTTCTGCAGGTCAAGAGTTGTCTACAAGTCCAGAATTGTCTTCGCCACACGAAAAATCGGAAAGCTGTCGGACCCGATTGAGTCCCCATCGAAGCCTGGAAGGCGATGGGCTCTCGTGGTGTGAGCATCTTAACCAACCTTTTTAACCGGACACTCTTCACCGGTACGATCCCGAACCAATGGAGGCTGAGTATCATTACTCCAGTCTTCAAAGGCAAGGGATCAGTGCAGGAGTGCGGTAACTACCGCGGTATAAAGGTCATGTCCCACACTATGAAGCTCTTCGAGAGGGTTATCGACTCTCGGATTCGGTAGGAGTGCACTGTCTCGGGATGTCAGTATGGGTTTCGCCCTGGTTATGGGACCATGGACCCTGTTTTTGCCCTAAGGATTGTCGCGGAGAAATACAGGACGAAGAATACGCCTCTGCATTGCTTGTTTCTTGACTTGCAGAAGGCCTTCGACTGTATTCCTCGCGCGATAATCTGGTGGGCATTGCGATCCAAAAGGGTTCCAGAGGCCTATATTGACATCATCCGAAACATGTACCGCGATTCCGATTTCGTAGTTCGGACCGCTGTTGGCGACACAAAACCTTTCCCCATCACCGTTGAGGTGCACCAAGGATCCGTCCTTAGTTCGTTTCTGTTCAGCGTGATATTAGATGTACTGTCAGACAGAATCAGAAATTCACATGAGCAGCCCCCGTGGCTGCTCATATATGCTGATGATATCGCGCTAGCAGATCCGGACAGGGGTAGGCTGGTACGACGTGTGACGTCTGAAGCTCAATGTGGCGAAGCCCGAGTACTTGGCCTGTAACTCCACAGATCCCACACCCGTACTTATAGGCGGCGACGCGGTCGAGCGCACGGACCAAGTGAAATACTTGGGATCTGTATTTCATGCGTCTGGTGACATCGATTGCGACGTCAAGGCACGCATTGCTGCCGTGTGGGCCAAGTGGCGTGAGGTAACTGGTGTCATTTGTGACCCCAAGATGCCGGTTAAGTTGAAGGGACAGGTCTTTAAGACCATCATTAGGCCTGTCCTTTTATACGGCTGTGAAGCGTGGCCAGTGTTAGAGTAACACAAGCAAGATTTGCGTGTCACGGAGATGAATATGCTGCGGTGGATGTGTGGAGTGACGCGGAAGGACCGCGTTAGGAACTCCCGCATTCGCGGTAGTCTTCATGTCCGTGACATTGCGGATAAATTGCAGGAGTGTCGGCTCCGTTGGTACGGCCACGTTTTACGGCAACTTGATGATTACGTGGGAAAAAAATGTCTGGCCATGCCGCCTCCGAAGGTCCCCGGCAGAAGGGGTAGAACCAAAAAGTGCTGGCTTGACGTCGTCAAGGTGATATGCGTGCCAATGGGCTTACTACCTGGGATGCTGAAGACCGTGCGAAGTGGAGTAGAAAGAGTCGGAAAGGGGACTCCGAGCACCGAAACGGAAGTTTAGGTTGTAACCGGGATACTACGCTTAGATGATGTTGATGATCACTATCGATACTACGAAAGTACTATCGATTGTATTCGACCATTACTGAGCATGATTGACTTAAAAATCTCGTTACCAGGCCATAAGATCGTCAAAAAAACAGCATGATATAGTGCCATAGTGCCCATAATTAAAAAAAAACGAGCGTTGGTTTAGTTTGTGGTTTCGTTTGTGCTTTGCTTTAGCGTGGGTTGTCAATACTAGGGCAAATTAATATCTCCATTACATTTTGAAGTACTCCAAAAATATGCGAAAACGTAAGTCTGTGAAGAAAAACGAAGAAGATTCTGATGGATCTGAGCCAGCTGCAGACCCAGAAGAATTTCAGGATTCAGGGGAAGATTGGACGCCGGATGCCGATTCTGTATGTTTGTAGATGTGATTGTTCATAGAAATACATATATTCTTTTAATTGTTCTTTTTCAAGTACATTATTTGCCTTAGTATATACAATTACAATTATTTGTTTTCATTTATTGATTTTAATGTTTTATTTAATGTAATAAGAATTAATATGATTGTAGGTTATGTCTATAAATCAGTTCAGAAATTTGTTATTGCAATATCATTTAATGGTTGAAATAATTAACCTAACGAGTCCATTATATTAAAAACAGCGCCTATAGAGGGTGGTGATTTTGGGTTTGCTGAAGCTATATTCTAGAAAGCGGTTGCTCATAATATGCTTTTGGTAATAGAATGAACCACCGGTCCGCGCTGGTCGTAAACGTGCTTCAAAATCGACACCTGTCAGTGCGAAAAAGAAACGCAAAAATTCAACATCCGAAGAAAGTGAAGGTGAAGGAGAGGATGATGAAGAAGCTGAAGATGAGGAAGGTGATCTAGATGAGGAGGAAGGCTCTGACGATGAAAAAAATGGGTCCGATGGCAACAAATCTGATTCAAGCCAATCTAAAGATGTACCAAAGCATTTCCATGTAAGTATTTTTTTCTTTTTGGCAATGAATAATTTAATGAAGGAATGGCTCCATGCAAAAAAAATATTGATTGCACAAATCTTAAACCACATAGCCTAATTTTAATATCTAACCTATGTTTATTATTTCATAATTTGGGATCTGCTTATTAAGGTAGTATTTACTTACTACTGATTTACTTTTTTCAGTTTAGAAAAAATAATTAGATTAGTACCAAAATTGGAAATAATTCATCATATCAACTAATAGTCTGCAAAAATGTGTGAATATAACCATTTATTTGTTTTTATTGTTTTTTTTATTCTCAAAAAAAGATATAAATTTGCACAATAATATCAATACCTCTACATGAAAAGGATATGCTGAGTTAGGACCCATTTAGGACTTCATCAACAATTTTATTATATGTCAAAATTTAACATTTATGTATTTTGTATGATAATATGTGTCTTAAATAAAAATATTCTATTCTATTCTAAAAGCAAATTAAACACATGCTCCTTTATTTTCTAGTCTGGAAACTTTGTTTTGCTGAAATCTGACATAAAGTGGGATGGAGACACTGTTATTTCAAAGTTGGATGAAATTAATTTGTGGAAAATAGATGGAAAAGCTTTGCTACAAAAATTCATACCCATGGAGTATAATGGGAAAATTCTCCACAAGTGTACATGTGTGGTAAGGCTTAATTGTAAAATTCTTTAAATACATTGTAATAATTGTAAGCATTGTACATGAAAGCTGATATATATATATATAAATATATATTCATTGTTTTCATGTAAATAATATTTAAAACTCATACCTTATAAAACACAATATATACAAATAACAGATTGAAAATGAGTGTATTGATTTAAAATTTTGGATGGAAATGTGTTATAATTTACTATATTACCAAATTATACAGTTGACGATAGTGGCAGGGAATACTGTTTGCATACCTTTTATGTTTACGTTGGCTACATTTAGCTTTTATATGGGTTATGCCTTCTGACAAAAATCACATAGGAAATATTAAATGGTCTTGTTAACTTTGCTGATTATGAGCTAAAACAAAGGCCTATCTTTTCATCACCATTTGCAACAGCTTACAAATGACGGGTTGTGGTACTTTGTGGGATTCTTCCTTCCTCCCTTAAAGGCTATCCAAAGGACATGACCATCTTGCTGTTAATAACTGTAGTGTTATACAAAACTGATATACTTTATTTATTTTAGTACTCTGGATGGAATGTTGACAATCGTGAGAACTACTACCCCATAACTGAAATACTGGACCGAAACCCCCGTACAGATTCCAAGGAAATATGTGTAGCACTAGATCTAAATGATCTTATCAAAGTAAGGGACAAGTGAATTCAATTTGTTATTACTTAATTAGATAAGGGAAATATAATTAACAGGTAAAGTTTCTTTGGCACTTCATTCCAGATTTCGTTGTGTAATACATATTGTTTTATAAATGGGGAATAAATGTTCAATACAACAACCATATGTGTTTTTTTGCTGGGTTCGAAGATCCATGTACATATTTCCTATCAGCCTCATAATGCACTAAGAATCTTCTCTTTTCTAAGAGCAACCTCTTGGATTTTTTCTAAATAGAAAATTGGTAATATATATATGTAATGTTGACCTCCCGGCGTATCGGCTAATGCACATCGATACACTTGCGGAGGTCATGGGTTCATGAGTTCCTCTCCAGCGTCTGGGTGTTTATGTATATAATCTTATATCTTTAAATGAGCAATTCTTGTATATATATAATTGGAATCTCAGAATCGGCTCCAACAATTTTCATGAAATTTAGTATACGGGGGGTTTCGGGGGCGATAAATCGATTTAGTTAGGAATCATTTTTAGAAAATGTCATTTTATTCGCTTTTTTTTATTGGAAGAAAAATAACAAAAATGTGACTCTTCCTAACATCTATCGGCGAATAATTTAAACTGAAAAATGACTCTTCCTGACATCTATCGGCGAATAGTAATACTATTTTTTTAAATTGCTTTAACGACACAACACTAAAGCTATTCCAGCAGATGGCGTTGTTAAGTAACAAGAAGTCAATGAGTGTTTGCTTTGAGGTTAGACTAAGAAAATCAATTGTTAATTTCCAAAAAACACAATTTATAAAAAAAAAAATACCGAGCGAAGCTCGGTCATCCGGATATTATGTATTTATTTACTAAATGTAATACATCAGTTGTCTAGTACCCATAACACAAGTGCTATGCAACTAAGCTTAGCATTAGATGGCTTTGTGTGAAATGACTCAATATACCTAGTCAGGTCATAAGTATTGTCACACAGTAAAAACTTTTCTTTTAGAATGCTGGCCACAAAAAAGTTTATTGAATTCGAATCTCGAATTGTTCATGAAAATAAAAATGTATACTTTTAGAGTTTTACTCATTTTTTAAATATGGAGTGGACGCTTAAAGAAGACCGTGTTGCAGTTATTGCGTTGCATCGTTGCGGTTACGCGCCAATTCAAATTTTTAACATACTGAAAAATTTGAATATTACCAAAAGATTCATTTATCGTACCATCAAACGATACAATGAAGACTCTAGTGTAGATGACAGGTCAAGAAGTGGTCGCCCTCGGTCTGTTAGGACTCCAGCAGTGAGAAAAGCTGTGAAGGCACGAATTCAAAGAAATCCCAAACGTAAGCAGAAACTGTTGGCCCTTCAGATGGGGTTAAGCAGAACCACGGTGAAAAGGGTGTTAAATGAAGACTTAGGGCTTCGGGCATATCGAAGAAAAACAGGACATCGTTTGAATGCTCGTCTAATGGACCTGAGACTGAAGAGATGCCGCGCTTTGTTGAAGCGGTACGCGGGAAAAAAATATCGGGAAATTCTTTTTTCGGATGAAAAAATGTTTACCGTAGAAGAGAGCTACAACAAACAAAATGATAAGGTGTACGCACACAGTAGTGAAGAAGCGAGCAACCGTATTCCGCGTGTCCAACGAGGTCATTTTCCATCCTCGCTCATGGTATGGTTGGGAGTTTCTTATTGGGGCTTAACAGAGGTACATTTTTGTGAGAAAGGTGTAAAAACGAATGCTGTTGTGTATCAAAATACAGTCCTGACGAACCTTGTGGAACCTGTTTCTCATACCATGTTCAATAACAGGCACTGGGTATTCCAACAAGATTCGGCGCCAGCTCATAGAGCGAAGAGCACACAAGACTGGCTGGCGGCGCGTGAAATCGACTTCATCCGGCACGAAGACTGGCCCTCCTCCAGTCCAGATTTGAATCCGTTAGATTACAAGATATGGCAACACTTGTAGGAAAAGGCGTGCTCAAAGCCTCATCCCAATTTGGAGTCACTCAAGACATCCTTGATTAAGGCAGCCGCCGATATTGACATGGACCTCGTTCGTGCTGCGATAGACAACTGGCCGCGCAGATTGAAGGCTTGTATTCAAAATCACGGAGGTCATTTTGAATAAACTTTAATGTCATAAGAATCTATGTTTTGTTAAGTTCATTTTGGTATATGAATGGTTACATAATTAATAAACTTGTTACAATTATTTTACATTAAACATGTGACAGAATTTATGACCTGACTAGGTAAAAGAAATGTAAGGTATTTAGCAATTTTTCCACACTGCAATGTAACAAGGATCATCACATTTCTAGGCTACTGTTAAAGATAAGCAGCTGACTCAGAAGGGAAAAATTTGGATGATACTTATAAATGTACAAGAAAAAAGCTAAAAGCTGGGATGTTTTTTTTTTACTGTGATTAAAAATTCAACCATGCAAATATTTACTATCTTCTAATTTCAAAGTGTTTTGCTATTTATGAAAAAAGCAAGAAAAATGTTACAGCCCGCGAGGCGTATAAACCGGCTTTGCTTGGTATAAACCGGTTTTATTTATACGGCTTTTTCGGTGCGCGCGACATTACCACTTGTACTGGTAGTAACGTAATGTATTCAATTTTTAATTTTTTGTCATTATGTTCGATTTATTAGTGAAATCGCTGCCAACTCAAATAAACGAAAAATACGAAAACATGTAAATAGCCAAGTAAAAGAAATTTTGAGTAAAATAGCCATTTTAAAGACATGTCAAGTGTCACTACATCAGCCCAATTGGTGGCGACATCGACGGGAATTCCGCTGGACTTGGGTTTAGTATCGTTTGGCATCTGTATGGGGGTAAAAGGGGTCAGAGCTGGTAGAGGTTGGGTCCCTAATAATAACGGTACTAGCTTATTACAAGGTAATCCAGAATCGAAACATTAACATGTGCGATTGATAACTAAATCAATGTAAATATATTATTAACGTAGGTACATGTCTTGACTTTTTGAGAGAACGGAAACGTCCACTAAGAAGACGGGAAGATGATCTTCGCCTGGCCCTGGGACCGTACTGGACAAAAGTCCCGGCAGACAGAGAGCAATGGAAGCAGTTGGAGGAGGCCTATTTCAAGCGACACACTGAGCTAAGAGACATTTTATAAACCATATGATAATCAAAGAGGAACTAGCTCGGAACAAAAGGCTATTAATAATAATAGAAAAAAGTATATTATAAAATCAGTGGTGAGCAACCTTTTTAATCAGTGGGCCAATTTAAATATTAATTTTTTTGGCGGGCCGCACATTGATTAACTCTTATTAATAATTTACGAAACTTTATTTATAATATATGTTAGAATAAAAAAATATAAAACTAAAAAAAAGAAATGATTTCATATACAAATTTTAATGCAAGATAAAAACAAATAAGAATAGAAAAACGAATTAACTTGAAATTTTAATGAAAAATTTGGCACTGTTTATTCGATACAAGCTGATCAATATCAGCCGGAATGGATGAGGTAGCTACATGTACGCAGCTTTCTAATCGTCCATCGCTCAATCTTGATCGGTGGTCATTTTTGATTAATTTCATGGTTGAAAATAATTGTTCGCAAACATACGTACTTCCGAACAGAGACATCATTTGCTTTGCATTTTTCGTCAAAAGCGGAAAATTTTCAGGGCTCACATAAGATTATTAAAATTTTCGAAGTTTGCTGAGAAAAATACATTTTTAAATCGGTATTATTCTGCATGACAATCACTTCCATTTGAAAGTCTTCGGGGACTGTATCTACGTCGATAAAATGGCGAGGAAAACATTTTAATGGAAACCGCTGTCTTCTCAGCTTTGATCATTTGGAATCGTAATGCAGTCTGTATTGCATGTTTGAACAAGTCACCGGCAAGTGTGTATCTCGTGAAATCTCGTCACAAAAAAAATAGCGCAGACGCTGCGCGTTTGTATTGCATGTTTAAAAACGTCGTCGACAAGTAACTCGCCATACGAAATATTTCGGTTTTGTATGTACTACCATTTTATTATAATTAATTTTATAACAATATATTGATGAGAGAAAGTCGATAAAATAAATTTAATTTTATTAGAAATGCTTGGCGGGCCGCATAAATATGTTAAACGGGCCGCAAGCGGCCCGCGGGCCGCGTGTTGCTCATCCTTGTTATAAAATGATTAATTGAGACGGAACGTAAAAAAAATGAGATCATGCCATTAGCTAATTAGCCAGGGATGTCGGAAGTGAAACAAAATATCGATATATCAATGTATATAATTTATAATTACTTTTTTCCGTTCGTTCCTATCTTTTACTGTTTTGTATTATAACTGACTTTAGTTAGATAATTATATAAAAAACATATTGTTTTTGATACAATTTTCGATATTGGATATTTTTTGTATCGATGTATCGGATCAAAATATATTTGCTAAAAATTAACATGTATTGAATTAAAAATACCTACTATTTGTTGATACTTTTTCAAGAACCCTACCATTAGCGTCATATTTATAGTAATTGTTTTTCGTTCCTTAAGTTTCTTAGGTAATAGTAGTGAGTAAAATAGGTCGAATCTGTTCTAAAACCGAATCGGGACACCCCGACTTTATGTGGTGCTTTGGCTGCTGCTACCCCTAGTGTTTATAAAAACCACTCGCCCACCGAGGCGACCAGCCTTGGCCGCTACGGCTCGCACCGGTGCCTATGCTTTGTTACAGCAGACGAGGATTACTTCCCGCAGCGCCGGAGACGATGCAGAAGCAACTTTAGTGTTTTGGGGTTAGTTTACAATAATTTGTTTTTATTAAGAACGGTGCATTATCTTTTTATGGGAGTAATACCAGGAGGGTTAGGGCACCCTCCTCCCCACTACCCCCACCCTAATCCTCCGGCTTAATGATACTAAACTTTTACCCCGAAAAAGACCATATGCAGGAAAAATATTATTATTCACATTTTGATAAAGCAGTATTCCAAAGAACTATTCACAACTTTAACATTACTGATAAAAGAGGTGCCAAATATGTATCGAATACATGTAAATTTGAAGACTATTCGTAAACTATTCAGGTTCAATTTAGACATTGCATAAAGAAGTGGAAAAGTACACAAGATAGTAGAGAAATTGTTATGGCAAAATAGGAGATAAGTTATCTGTATAAATTTTTGATTAAAATTTCCGAATATTGCTTTCAGGGCCGGTCAGTCGTTTATACTGACGAAACGTATATAGACATGACTCACATTTCTTCAAAATTTCATTCAAATGACAGCACTTCTTGTTTGAAGAAACCAATTTTTAAAGGAAATCGTTTAATAACACAACTGTACAAAGATTAATATTATTTTGTCGCCCTAGATATCGACGAATTTTTATGTTTTCAAGTGCGCAGTTTACGAATATATTCATGAAAATAATGAATGTGCTGTAATTTTTATGATTTCAGCGTATCCTATATTTTAAAGAAATAAACGAAAATGATTAACTAACTTTTTACTTTCTCAACAAAGTGGTTACACAAAATTACCGTTGAACAGTAGCAAATACGTTGTCTGTGGGACAGTATAGAGCAAAACAACTTCATCCACATAAATGCAAGAAATTAGAGTGGATGAATACAAAAGGAAAAGATGGATGAATTGTGTAGATATATACACAATAGGGCAGGCAAGGGAATATTGAGATGATGACTAATATTTTTTTATTGCTGTAGGACAGCAGACAGGCTGACGGCCCGCTTATAATTTAGCAGTTACCGTCGCCTATGGCGGTATACTTAAGACCAAAGGTGGTCGCCATCCATACGGGCTTGGGGCCGTACCACATAGCTAGGGTGGGTTGTTTTGTCGCCTTTTACGACAGGCCGACCCCGGCCGCAGAGGTTAGTATTCTTTCTCCGCCTCTGCACGGATAATGTTCCCACAAGATGTGTGGATGTGGCTTTCTGTCGGTAAAGCCACGTAATGGTAGTAAAAAAAATTCTAAGTAACATCCGAGCATGAAGAAACTGTACCAAAAATGTTGATAAGCTTTTAGAATTGAGTATAAAGCTGCATTTTCTCCACAGTCATCTGGATAGATTTTCTGATAATTTAGGAAATTATAGTGAGGAACAAGGCGAGCACTTCCACCAGGATCTAAAAGTAATGGAGGAAAGGTATCAAGGTAGACGGGACTGTCACATGGGTCACCATATGGCAGTCCAGATTACTGCTGGTCTTTAAAAAGAGATTGTCCCCTAAAAATTGTAGAAGAAAAGTTCATAAAAGACGTTTCAATGAAGTATGACATGAATTTTCAACATTTTCCTGTCTCTTTACTTTGATGCATACTATTATAGTAAAAAAAAACTTTATAAATATTTTCTGTTAATTTTTTCTTATTTTATTCCGAATTCTATAGTTTTTTTTTATTTTTATTGTTGTAGGACAGTAGACAGGCTGACGGCCCGCTTAGAATTTAGCAGTTATCGTCTCCTATGGGTGTTTGCAACGCCAGTGGCATCGTGAACACGCTGCTGTCGCATAAGGGTACAGGAACTTGGGTCACTAATGCCGGAACACAACACAAGGTTATTATGGCGGCATCCTTAAGACTGGTATGTGGTATGGTGGACTGATGGTCGCCATCCAGACGGACTTGAGGCCCTACCACGTAGAAAACGTGTACAGTTAAAATCAAGATTTAAAAAAAACTAGAGCAAATCTTCCAAAATTATTGATAGTTTCATGAACTGTGAGCAAATATATCAATAAAACCACTGTTGATCAGTGTTCAAACTGGTGGAGAGGACGGTTTTATACCAAATGCAGTGAACCACATTACTCGAACAGAGATTTGAGAAATAAGTTATAAGAAAGACTTCTAAAAATCTAAAAAAAGATTCGCAAAATTTCAACATTAGATGAGATGAAAAAATGTTATAAAAATTTTTCTTCAGCCCATCAGCTTCTCTTTTTCCTCAGTTTTCGTGTATCCACGATGATACTTGATATTGCTACTCCTATTGCTATATTCTGTAAACGATCTGATTTAGGAAGCTGGCTTAAAGGTCTAGTAACCAGGCCATAAAATTCCAATAAAAATATTAATTTAGTAAGCACAGATCGGAAAGTCTGCAGAGAATGTATCCGATTTAGGATTTCCGATAAATCAGATAGGATAGGAATCTGTAGCATGTTTAAAGTGACCAGTGCAGTGTTGCCGTTTTAGCGACTTTGTCGCTAGATTTAGCGGATTTTGGATGTGTCTAGCAACATTTTTTTTCCATCTAGCGACAAAAATAAATTTAGCGACTTTTCTGTAGTGATCTGTGATCATGTCTAAAGGTGTGGATGTCTAAACTCAGGATAGATAAACTCAAAAGATATATATCCCAAGTGAAGAGTTATTTTATCTCTATATCTCTTGTACTCAAACTATATCTTTATCTTTACAGTACATATTTCGATACATTTCATAACATATCTCACTTCACACTGAGTAGATCGAGAAGAAACGAGACAGAATGATTAGCCGGGTGCAATGCGTATTTTTGTGAGTTCGAATATAGTAGCAAGCCAATTTAAATCGTATTGCTATGATGTTATCGTTTAATTTTGTTTGAATATACGTGCATATCAAACACATGTTTAAAAATATTGTTTTAATACTTTACTCGGTTTAGTTTTGAGCAGCTTCAGCTTAGCAAAGCATCTTGTTTTTTTGCAATAGATAAATTATTGTAATTGTTTCGTATATTCTTAAAATTTGTATTTACTTTACGGTATTAGTTACGCCAGCCTAGTTCCATAAAAAATTGATTTATTAGACTTATTCGGACTTTTGTAACTAGGTTGACAGTCCTAAGTCTATCAAGTATAAAGGAAAATCAGACCGTTGTTTCAGTTTTAATATTTAAATTAAAAAAGGAGTTAATATCACTAACTCATCTTGTCTGCAATTGACATTATTCACGGTAAAATAAAGAGTTAAAGATATAAAAGAATGATATATATCTTTATATCCAAAAGATATATATCTTTCTTTTCTTCTTGGTGAGTTATTTTGCTCATGACTAATCATGTCAACTATATATGTCATCTGTCAAACACACTGTAATCTCTTTGGAATTAGACACTTCCGGCGCGTAAGGTTTCGAATACAATGGTCGACACGTAACATGAGTTTATCATTTATTATCTCGTCCATCCCGCTCTGCCAATCCTGAAATACAACGTAAATTAATAGATTTTCGATATTTTTTTGTTTGATCAGTTTTATGCGTCTCACTCTATCAAAAGATGTACAGATATAGCTATTTCTTTCTCATTAATTCATCATCCCGTTTATTCAAAGGAAGTAATGCCCGGTTTCTAAGTTATTTGTTATTTTTCGCAGAACAAACCGGTTTTACATAGTGTCTATGTGTGTATTGTCGTCATTAATATCAAAATCATATTGTGGATATGGAAATTCCTATAAATAAAGAAGGCAATGAAGGCATACGCTCAAAAAGTATAGACCAGAATCAAGAAGAGTTTAAAATGTGGTTGAAACCTGTTATGACTGATCCAACTAAAGCTTTTTGTTCGTTTTGTCATAGTGAAATATTCGCAAATTTAAATGACAGAGTTGCTTTTATTTAGACCATATTTTTAAAATTGAAGATTTTAAAATATTTAGCGACTCCTAGGGATTTTTATGAGTACTTTTTTCTTATAATATCTAGGGACATTTTCATTGAGGTCTGGGGACTTTCTTTTTTCTCAAGTGGCTACACTGGACCAGTGACCACTGACACTGACCACTACTAAAAGTAATTAAAAAAATCATTTTCCCTGTGCTGGTGTTGTGAATTATATATCATAAATTTATAAATTAATCCACTTTATAATACACCTTGATTATATCTAAATTATGATGGATGTTCAAGATGAACAGAATAGCTTAGGCGAGTGTTAACGAAATTGTAAATATAGTCTAATCTGTCATTTAGAAAGTCGTTTTATTTTTATTATTGTTTTGAGTATAATTAATAAATACGCATACGTTATTACAGATCCCGATTGTGCTGTTTGTTTACAAAAGTGCTATCATCCCACAAGACTTCCATGTGGACATGTTTTTTGTTTTTTATGTGTGAAGGTAGGTAATACAACTTAATTGCAAAGTGAATCAGTAATTAAACAATTTAATGTACCATTTATTAGAGTAGATATTTTTAGTAAATGCCCTTTTATTGTTTTATTTGGATGTGTGAATTTGTATACATTTGTTGATAATTCTACATCAGGAGAGAAATACAGCTGAGCTGAATCACCAAATCTGCATGTATTAAAAGCATAACAGGATGCCTGCCGTGATTACCCCATCAACATGATTGAAGCTCCTTAGTAATCATATATTTAATTAGCTGGTTAATAAAATAATATTAATCAGTAAAATATAAGGGAGACTGAACAATATTTATATTTCAAACATTTTCAGGGTGTAGCAATACAGAGCAGAAAGTGTGCAATGTGTAGGGCTGTAATTCCAGCAGATTATCTAGACCACCCAATATTGTTGGAGAACATTTCACAAGAGCAGCTGAGCGCAGAAGTGGAACACGATTACCAGTGGTATTATGAAGGAAGAAATGGTAAAAAGTAAAATACTCTATATTTTAGTACATATTGTTGGTAATTATTAATTGATTAACTTTTACTTGAATGTTTTTTTTTTTTTTAATTGTCACTGTTTTCTAAATGTCATTTATTCTAACAAATAAATTTGCTCATTTAACCTTTCAAGAATTTTTAAGTATAATTTTTACAGGATGGTGGAAATATGATGAGCGTAGTAATTGTGAGTTGGAATCTGCATTCAATGATGGTGAAAGTGTATGCACCCTGTTGCTTGCTGGAGCTCTTTATAGCATAGACTTCCAAAGCATGACACAAATGCGGTGCACCGATCACACCAGGAGAAGGAAGGTGAAACGAGATAACCCATCATTTCCTGCAAAAGGTATATTTATCTAAAAATAATTTTTGAATTTGATTTAGTTCTGGAATATATGTAGTTCTCAAAGGTCTATTAACTATTTGTAAGTGTTCTTGTATGTTGTTTTCCTTTGCCTGCTTTTTGTCGTTTCTATGTAATAGAACTGACAGGCTATTTAAATTACTCCCCGGATTATATGTTTGCTTTTATATATTATTTATGCACTGTATTTATGTATGTATTTATTGTATGTATTGTCTGTATTTATGTATTCGTTTTAGATGAATATGCAACACTACCCCACTTTCAGCCCTCTCAATCTCAAATCCATCCTAAGGTTGCCTGGAAGAAATCGCCTCCAGCGATAAGGCCACCGTTTGTACAATCTTTTGTTTGTTTTGTCTTATATTGTATATATTTTGTGTGTTGTGCAATAAAGTATATTCATTCATTCAATTTTACTTGCTAAAAAAATTAGAGATGCTGGAAGTTATCATGCTATTATTTTTATCCTAATATGTCTATAGTAATAGCTACTTTCTCTATTTAAGTTTTGTTACCTATTGACGTTATATGCAATTAACTCATTATTTATTTAATGTATAGACAGAAGTCATTCATTGATAAAAAAGATCATCTAGATTTTATATGGTCAGTTAATATTAATAAAAAATTTAGCATAAATAAATAAGTGCAATTAAAAAAATTATTTAACTACCATGTTAAAAAAAATCTCCTCATTTGGCATATACACTAAATTACATAATTACAACTATACAATAGTTACTCCCTAAACTTCATTATAGCATAGTTTACTGTAGCCTTGGTTTAACTGTGGTAATTTAGGGTTACTTAAAAATTATCATTAATTAGTTATTCATCAGTGAATTAAAGTACTAATAAATTTGGCCAAGGCATTCATATTTAAAATTTCCAAAGGTAAAACTAGTAATACTAATAGAGCCACTAGGATGATTTTTATATTTCCAAACACTAATTTGTTTCTGATAAGCATAACCTTGTGCTGTTCCTCTTAATTTTAATTTAGGCATAGCCGGAATCAAAACTCATATAAGGCCAGAACAAGACAAATCTGATGATGAATCGGCACCCCCCGTAACTAATAACAATGAACAAGAAGTCTTAGAAGTCCCACAGGAATCAAACTCAGATTCTAGTCAAGATGATAATGTAAATAATATATTAGAGCAAATTAGGTAAGTTTTTTTCTCATTAAAACCCTTTTTTATGGCATTAAAAACCCGCAGAAAGAAGAAAAGAAGTTCTTGTATCAATAATGTTTGAATTGTTTTCTTGTCTCATATAACACCAGTATTTCTAGTGTAATATATAAATAAATTTTATATAAAACCTAGTTGCTCAGCTTCATGCAGGTGGACTTGGCAATACAATAGTAATTACTTAATGCAGGGGCAGAGTACAAATACTAACTCTTGCGGCCGGGGTCGGTCTATCGTAAAAGACGACAAAACAACCTTGGGTTGTGTAGTAGCAACATGGTAAGGCCTCAGCCCTAGCCCACCTGGATGGTTACCACTCTTGGTCTATATATGCATGCCATCATAATATGTTTGTGTTGTTTTACGGCATTAGTGACCCAGTTTCCAATACCCCTATGAGGACAGCATCTTGTTTACATTACAGAGCCATGGTAACTGCTTAGTAGTAAGTGGGCCATCAACCTGCCTGCTGTTCCTCATTAATAATACATACAAATAAAGTATAATGATTTTTTTTTAATTATTTCATTTGTTTATGAATATCTAACAAGCAAACTTTTGTCTTTGTAATATAACTAAATGGATTATAGGGAAAAATTAACCTTTGATTTTATTTTCAGCAACATTAATATCGCTGATGCAGAATCTTAGGAAAGACTTAAAGGATGCCATCTGTACTATTATAGTTTTCAAAATCAAATTATGTATTTTTGTATTCTGTAATGTACAATATATAAAAATTACCTCATAATAATTGTGTTGATGGGGTTATGCATGTGAGAAATTATAATGGATAAAATCCCACAGGTTGCTTATCTGAAAGTCACTTAACTTGAATAAGTTGTTTGAAATTAAATTATTATTTTAATGAATTCAAATGTGCAGTATTTTTGTAGTTATTAGCCTAACAGTGTTGGTTCAGGTAAATCCTCCAGTAGAATCATTTTGTGTTTCAATGCTAAAAGTTTGAGACAGTTGTTACTTCCTCTAAAGTTGTTCCTCATGTTAAGCAGTATTCGATGTAGTATTTTTTCTAATTCATGTATTGGAAAATTGAAATATGTACTTTTTTTTCCATAAAAGATATTTTATATAGATTTTTATGAGAAACAAAGTTAGTCAGAATTACCAATTTTAGATGTTATAAAAAATATATAAAATTTAAAGCACTGAGTATGTAGTCTCGTGGCCCAGGAAGACAAGCCTAGATTCACTTTCTTCTCTACTTAACATTGTCTTCCACATCTGTGATTGCTATATTTATCATATGTTTAGTTTTAATTATTTATTTTTTCTAAAGATAAGTAGAATGAGAATGCTCTGTACCATAATAAGTAAAATCATAAAAACTGCAAAGAAAAGATTTTTAGATATAGGTAAATATTTTTCATGCATGTTGTACCTGGGATGTTTCATGACATTAAAATTGTTGTAATTAAAACATATTGTGGTTTTAGACAAAACTATTTTATTTAACTTCTACCTGAATGCTTATATCAGAATTAATTCTTCACCAGGGTCTTATAGGACTTTGGCTGGCATGTGTTAGGATCCAAGTATTGTGTGGTTTTGGAACCATCGACATTTGTTTATGGCGAGGGAATTTGGGACAAATATTGTATACCCTTTGATCTCTTACCACGATGTAGCAGGCTCTACATCGCCTTTTTACGTGACCTTTTACTTTAAAACCACAAGCCGAGTTAACAATGGGAACAAATGGTGATAGAAGTCGCTCTTTTATTCCGTGTTGCACCGGATCAGGCAATTTCGAAATCATATTCAAGCTATTCCGAGATACACTGGATACTGTCCTCAACAATGAAAATAGGATCTGCATGGTTCTGAAATCAGAAGTTGATTTAAAAGAAAATTCTCTTGAAACAACTTGTATAGTTTGCCGATTTACAAACTTAATTACTTACAATTATATAAATATGTCGACTTTGTGATTAATATTTCATGTGTTTTAAAGAACGATATAGGTCTTGTTAAATTATTTTCCTTGCAATTAAAGTAAAAAATTTCATAATGAAAATATAACCTATTCGACTTTGTTTTTGACAAGTAAATATCTTTATGACAATGACATCAACAATTCTACATGACATTGGCCAAATGTCAATAAGAAGAAAACAATAACAAAATACCTATGTACATACGTTCTTCGTTTTAGCGTTTACAAAGTTAGCTTGCGAAGTATTTTTAGAATGCATTTTAGCGATTTATAAAAGTTTAAACGAAAGTTTATAGCATATGCAAACAAAATAAAGCAGAATATAAAATTTGTGAGTATAGTACATAACAAATTTATATTAAACAATTAGTATAATATTAATTCATTATTACTCAAAAAATTAGACAAACGTTTCATTTCTCTATCTTTAAACTTTGTATTTTTCATTTCAATTCTATGTGATGAGATCATTTCATCTACCAAAATAGATTTTCTTCTTCTTTGGTTTTTATCAAAGAGTACTTCGATGGTCAAAGAAGGTTTAATATCTTTATTAAGGTGACATTTCTGTTTGAGAATTGAGATACAATTTAAAAATTTCAGTCGTAAAATACAACCATTAACCCTAAAGTTTATTTTCCTACATACACTAACGTACTTTTTAAGTTTAATTTTACATATTAACGCAACATCAAAAGTTTATCGGTTCAATGCACTACTTGATTAAACTGAATAACAATGAGTTCTGAAGGTCTAACAATGAATAATAAATCTGGCGTGTTATCCAAAATTAATAGCCCGGACCCGGATGCCTTAAAAAATAATTTTAATAAAGTGACGAAGACTATTGTCACTTCTCCAGAAATTTATAAGCCTGTTGGGCCGTACAGGTTCGTGAAAATCTATACAAATAAATAAAATTGGAGGGTCTGTTTGTAATATTAAAATAACCGCTTTTTACTAAGTGCATTTGGATGTATACACGATACAATATATACCAAAACAATTTTTTTTACAATTTTTGTGTGTCTGTATGTTTGTTCCGGCTAATCTCTGAAACGGCTGGACCGATTTCGACGGGACTTTCACTGGCAGATAGCTGATGTAACAAGAAGTAACTTTGGCTACTTTTATTTTAGAAAAAAAAAAAATGGTTTTAGTTAAAAGTGATCAGTTTCGGTTTTTTTAATCCAATTAAGTTGACCTCAGATTTATATCATCAATCATATAAAATAGGGATCAGCTTAGGCTGGTTACTAGGTTCGAACGCAGTTTATATATTTCATTTATTTATATTTTAGGGTTTATAGGGTTTGTAATCCAAAATAAACCATAAGATATATCTAAAAAATACTACACTGTTCCACGCGGACGGAGTCACGGGCACAGCTAGTCTACCATAACCAATCGTCAGTCGCTGTCAAAATATAGTATATGAAAATAATACAGTGACAATTCACACAGCACCATCTAGTTTAGATCTTGTGTTATAGGTACTAGGCAACTGATATACTTTAGCAGAGCAATGCCAAAACTGCTATCTTGCGAAGCCCCCAATAAGTCTGAGAGTGAAGACCGGGCCTTTAGTGGGTAGGACCGGCGGCCTTCTGCTCCCGGTCTGACCTAGGGGACCTGGCGTCCCTCTCAGGGGGTAATCCCACACTTTCCATCGGCCATACCCCTGGAAGCCGATGGAAGCTCTGTTTTCCTAGGTTTAAAAAAAGGCAACTGATATACTACTTGTGTAGTTTTGATTTTATTCGATATATATAGTTCGATGTGCGAAAGCTGCTACAGAGGTCGTTGAATTAGTTAAAATTAGTTTATACTATAATCATGTTGTGAACGTTTGAATTCGGTTAGACCTGAAGCCGAAACTTCAGAGTTCCAATACCACATTCCATAGTCACACAAGAGATTATCCTCTTGTGGGGCTGTTTATGCGGGTGGCGCCTTAATTGCACTAAAAGTGGCATAACTGTTCACTATGAAAATTTTTATCTTATGGTAAACAATATAAATATAATAACAGCCGTATCGTCCCCCTAAATGGCTCGAGCTTCCCTTTGAAAAACTTCGTAACACTAGCGAAGACGACACTCATGCAATTTTTTCGCATTTGTTTTATCTAAATGTACTTATACATTTTTATAGTCAAGCAATTTTGGCAGACAAGACTTTGTATGTATCGGGAGTGTTAGGTATGGATTCAGAAGCCCAGCTGGTGTGTGGTGGTGCCGAGGTGCAAACGCGACAGGCTTTGGACAATTTGAAACACGTTCTCGAAGCAGGGGGAGCTTCCCTGGAGTCAGTTGTCAAAACCACGATATTACTGGCCGACATTGAAGATTTTCAAGTAGTCAATCAAGTTTATGCAGAATGTAAGAAATGTGTTATCTAAATAACGAGTATAGGTATGGAAGTAGTCGACGGTGTCTCCACATAAGGTTTTATTAGGTGGCGACCGGGGTCTTGCCGGTATGTTGTTGCGGCCGCCGCTGGCCATCCCATCATGGCCAACGTGAGGACGACATAACTACGTCAGCTTCCTCCCGGAATTCCGGTGTGGTGCTGGCCATTCGGTTTCCACGGGATATAAAAACAGGCATTGACGTAATCCAAGGGCATCGCAGAGCAATGAGCTAAGGTTGATCCCGAGATGCACATAGATCTGGTTGGTGACCGGGATTTTGGTGGGTATAACAGTGTCCACCACTAGCTATCGTACGCTTTTAGGATAAAAGAAAAAAGTTCTGAAGTAATAGGAATATTGGATTTGAATTCCTGGAAAAGTAAATAAAATGATTGCATATACATATAATAAGATGGTCCTTATTTGGGGTATTTTTGAAATGTCTTCAACGATAGTCCTAAATCGGTTCCAAATAGATTAAAAAAATCCTGCCAAGTAACAGTTTTTCTCTTCTGAAAGAAAATATCATTTAAATTATGAATTATAAATAGCTTTTTATTTTTACATGATTATATCACGATGAAAACTAGAGAAACCATAAAATTGACTATAGCGTCAACTATAACTAAATTCTTGAACTAGTCGACTTACCGAAAAATAATAACAGACATTTTTTTGTATTGATAGTAGATAGTAGTAGTAGAAATATTTTATGTTTATTAAAATAGTATAGTTTGTCAGCACCCAATAAAATTCCGAGTAAAGAATTTTCCTCAGGTTACTTCTATTACAATCTTGACTGTTTGGGGGCCGGGTTAATATAAACATTAAGATATGTAAATTGGCAGGAATTTTTTATTTATTATATTTGAAACCGATTTAGGGACTATCCTGGAAGAAAATTCAAAAATACAAGGACCACTTTGATATATAATTATACTAATCGATATTTGGAAATCCAACATTGTTTGTAGGATAGTAATTAGATTGTAGTTACTCCTATTTCTTTCGACTTTAAAACCACAATTTCATCTACGATGTTAACTATATATAACCTCTTCACACAAACAATTCATACCGACGGTATGCATCACATATTGTATTAGAAAACCGTGTGAAATGAGAATTTTTTTTAAAGCCAAAAACTATAAATAGTAATTTAAGTTTAATATTAAGTTACTTTGTATATAATACTTGGTGGACAATAAACAATAATCTATCTATCTATAGTAAATATACACGATGTTTTCCTTCATCGCCTACATGACAACTATGCAATAATACGCACATTATGCGAGCAAAACTGCCTAAGCGGTGCAGTGAGAATCGAACTTGGGATCTCTAGATAATTATGTCTCCGAATGTAATACCACAATAATCTTAATCAATTAATATATTACATAAAATGCTAATGTTCGTACGTGTGTCCGCGGTTTTGTCTATAATCCGCAACTTCGATCAACTTCCCGTTGGGATGGCAAATGCCCATCGGTCCCCTGGTGTGCACAAGGAAGTTTGGTCGGGATGGATGGAAGTGGGTGGTTGTGGGTGGCAAAAATGTGAAATTATATATATCTTTCCTTCTCTAATTAATGTAAAATTCTGAAAATCTCGGGAATGATCTAGGAAGTTCCAAAATTCTGCAATTGATAAAATTGATTCGAAATGGTCTAGAAAATTCTAAAAAATTCTGAAATGATCTAGAAAGTTCCAAAATGATTGCAAATGTTGTAATCGGACTAAAATGTTGTAGAAAGTTTCATAAGTCATCTAGAAAATTGTAAAAATTTCTGGAATGATCTAGAAAGTCCCAAAATGCGTGTAACCAATAAATAACGAAATAAATTTACTCGCACTTTTATATTTACTTTTTTATGTAATTCGACCAGCGAAGCGGGCGGGAACGGCTAGTATAATATAAATTTGTAATAACTGAAATAATAACGCTAAGATGCGGCAATTGAACTTCAGTAATGAGATTGGCATAAATCAGTTCCGACGCGAACATTTTTGTAATGTAAGCTGTCATTTGTATAATAACTATTATACATTATTATATTTAGGCATCCATTTATATTTTTCAGATTTTCCAAGAGATTACCCAGCTCGTGCCACATTTCAAGTGGGAAAATTACCGAAGGACGCAGCTGTGGAGATAGAAGCGATTGCACTTAGCGGAGATCTGGTCGTAGCTGAGGCGGGGCCTTGCCCCTGTGCAAGAACATAATTAATTCACATACACACATCTTTTTTCACAGATAAAAAATAATGAACAACGTTTAAACTCTATATTTCGAATGTTATTATTACTTGAATAATTTCAAAAAACTCAGTAAAATTATTGTACTTAATTTGATTAATAGTGCCATTGTACCCGCCTTTCATCTTGATTTTTCGTTTTATTAAAAGTTCATTTACTTCCGACTCTGTAGCGTTCGTTTTGTAGGTCGCTTGATTAGATAAATGATTAAGGTTTTTGAGCTAAACGATATTTTACTTGTTGACTAATAAATATTTTCTGTGTTATAATATTTATTTTATTTAAGCATGGTTTAATTAATTTTAGGGCATCTCCTTTTTAATTTAATACAGTAAATTATGTTTATTCATCAGGATTCGGAATTGAGGGTCGGTGGAGAAGTAAAAATTAAGACCCTTCCAGCTTTCATATGCCAGTATTCAAAACAAAACCCAGACACTGAACAGAAAACTTAACACGCTAGTAGGAAGAACTAAGTCGAGTTTAAATAAATATCTCTGATAATATTCTATTTCGAATAGGAGATACAATATTACCACTTACTCAGATCACTTCGTAATAAGATTATTTCAGAATTAGCAATCCAGCTTTGAAAACGTATTTACGAAAAGATGGTCACGAATTCAAATGCTTACTGAAAGGCTACATATATATATATATATATATATATATATATATATATATATATATATATATATATATATATATATATATATATATATATATATATATATATATATATATATATATATATATATATTTTACTAGCTGACCCGGCAAACGTTGTTCTGCCATATAAATAATAAAATGTGAAAAAATTAAAAAAAAATTTTGGGGGTGGGTCACCCCTAACATTTAGGGGGATGAAAAATAGATTTTGGCCGATTCTCAGACCTACTCAATATGCTCACAAAATTTCATGAGAATCGGTCAAGCCGTTTCGGAGGAGTATGGCAACGAAAACTGCGACACGAGAATTTTATATATTAGATACTAGCTGACCCGGCAAACGTTGTTCTGCCATATAAATAATAAAATGTCAAAAATTTAAAAAAAAATTTTGGGGGTGGGTCACCCCTAACATTTAGGGGGATGAAAAATAGATGTTAGCCGATTCTCATAGATACCGGATAAGCACAAAAAATTTCATCAAAATCGGTCAAGCCGTTTCGGAGGAGTATGGCAACGAAAACTGTGACACGAGAATTTTATATATTAGATTAATCTATATTAGGCGAAGTTAGTAATCGGCCAAAACGACGGCGCTGTTTTTTTTTCTTCTTAAAGCTAAAGCTGTTGTTGTCTCAGACGACTCGACAGCGACTCCGGACGTTTAAGGCATTCCAACCCCGTGGGAGCGGGGTCGATCAGCCGTGGCACCGTGCTCGGACACGCGCCTCCTGTGAGGTGCGTTTCCGGCTCGACCGCTGCATGGGGATAATTGAGAACAGCCACGAATGGCAAGAATATTATTTATTTGGGGACTATCGACTTCACCGGTGAAGCCGATCCTATTCTAATCTACTACCGTTTCGGAGTGCTTATAGCCGAGGGAGAAGAAACGGCGATAGAAACTCCCCCGCAACACATCTATTTTACGTGTATTCATGTATTGTGTGGGTTGTGTACGTCTACAGGCTATGGGGGGCGGAAGGCATCCCTAAACCTGTTCCGTCGGGCTGGTCCATGCCAGACTGGGGGGGATAGCGTCCGCGAGAGCATTCGCTTCAGCGTCCTAGAGATGCGGTCGCGTCTTACCGTGAGAACAATACGCGGGCGGTGATGCGCGTGGGGTGCTCGACGGTTGGGCGTATAGTTGACCGTCTCCACCACCAGTGGATTGGGATGGTGGGGAGCGAGACCGAAGAAGGATCGCGAAAGGGATACCATGTACTCCTTCACGGGAAGGAGTTCCAGGTCGCGGTGTAGATCCGCGTTGCGCATGTAAGGTGGTGCTTGGACTGCTATGCGCAAGAACTTATTCTGCAGCCTCTGCATCGATTGGACGACGGCGCTGCTTCACAGGCCGCAGCGCGTCCTGTGAAGCGACGACCGTCAGAGCGATAAGGGGATACCGCACGGTGTCCTTCGAAGCGGCCTCCCTGCTGGCCGGATCCCAACTATGGGACCTCGAGGCCCGGGTCCTGGCTCTGTTGTACCAGTGGCGCCGGGACGCGGCCGAGCGTGGCTCTCGTCCCACGCCTCGCGAAGTTGAGGTAAAGCGCGCGGAGCTGCGCGACGAGGTGCTCATGGTGGACTGGAAGAAGCGCCTCGCACACCCCAGCGCGGGCATCGCCACCATCGAAACGGTGAGGCCTGTCCTGGCCGAATGGCTGGAAAGGCGCCACGGTGCCCTAACCTTCCGCCTGATGCAGGTCCTCTCGGGGCACGGTTGCTTCGGGAGGTACCTGTGTCGCATAGGGCGGGAGATGACGTCGGGGTGCCACCATTGTGGCGCGGGCGACGAGGAGGACACGGTGGACCACACTGTCGCCGTGTGCCCTGCGTGGCGCGAGGAGCGCCGCCCCCTCGTCGCCCAAATCGGCGCGGACCTGTCGCTCCCGGCCCTGGTTCTGTCCATGGCGGCGAAGCGGGAGTGGGAGTCGACCACCACACTCCCCTCCCGCCAACGCAAGCCACGTCGGCGGCGCCGGAGGGCAACTAATGACCTCCGGCCGCCGTAAAAAGCGGCCGCAGGCGGCCCCTCGGGGGAGGACCCGCCGCCCGCACTACTGCCGCAAGGGTGAGGGCTGCGTGCTGTTCCACGGCCCCCCTCTACTTCTAAAATTATTACAGGAGAGCGCCAGGGGGACGAAAGCCTGACCCCCTGGCGCCAACACTTAAAAAGAGGCCCGCCTTAAGACAAAGGGCGGACCGACGCCGGCCCGGGCCACGAGATCGGCAGGCCATATATCCGTAGGCCCGGGCGTAGGCGATAGGAGAACAGCGGGGTTTTTTAGTGGGTAGTCGGATGGTCGAACATCTTTCCCGGAGTCCCACATATCCCTCGGTCCCCCCGGGCCGGGGGAACCCGTCAAGAGAGGTTTTTCCCCGAGACCATAAAAAAAAGGCTAAGTAGTAATCTTTTTCATTTGATCCTATACGTCATAAAACGACCTCGACATAAAACGAACTTGAAATGAATTTAAAACGAATGCTACACGCAAAATTAAACTATGTTACGAAAAAACGCGACGTACTTTAAAATATTTCTTGTTTCGTTGATATAATAAATAAGACAGTATTTTTAAAACCGTGACCTAGAGAGGGTGGTAATGAAAAGTGGGTATATACTCACTTAAGTTAACAAGATTCTTGAGCAGCGGTTAGGTACTGCTGACCCCGGTGAGGACGCGACGGATAATTTATACAGCTAGTATGTACTAGTGGGTTTAGGACCCACTAACTGTTGCGTGAATACGTTTCAAACAAAGAGCTTTAACCTATAAATAGCTTTATTAGTTTTGAACGATTTATGACTTTTCACGTTGAAAGTCAAAGCCACGCGTACAATATATTCATATTATGTGTTTATAAGGTGCCTATTTTTATCGTAAATATATCTATATTTCTAGTTTATGGCTGTTACAACCTTATTTTATAAATATACATATATTGTACAACCTTTTTATATATCATAAATAAATTTTTTAAGATCTGTATGTTACAAGTTAGTTATTAAATTGTCATCTGAAAACAAAGATGTAATTTATATTAAATTGGCGACGAGATATAAATTTAGTTATCATGAATGATAACTAAATTTATATCTCGCTTTTATATATAGCTTTATTTTTATATCTACACCACAGACACAACAAGTGCAAATATTACAAATACTGAACTTGTTGATTCCGACAATTTCCGAAAACAACTCCACGTCAAGGATAATCATATATTGTCGTCTTTGTATGTTGTTGATAGCTGCTGACCATATTAGACCAAGAATACCCTTTGAAATATAAATATAGACTAAGTCTTCCAAGAGAAAATCACTACGACTTACGATACTTCTAAGAGAAAAAAGTTACTAGATCTAAAACATCTTCGTATTCACCAATTCTGACAGGCTCTACTACATCACCAAACACATCTTCACCTCCTATTCAGTCATCATCATTATCACCTGATCTTCAACTGCATTCGACATCATCAACTTTACCTACTCCTCAAGCACTTCGTTTATCATATTCACCAACAGAACATACACCCATAGATGTAGACGGTGCTTCTGTTGTTGCACCTCGTTGCAGCAACCGTCAAAAGCGACCACCACGACACCATAGACAAGAAATGTAAATGGGAGGAATATTACAACCTTATTTTATAGATATTTATTGTACAGCCTTTATATATATATATATATATATATATATATATATATATATATATATATATATATATATATATATATATATATATATATATATATATATATATATATATATATATATATATATATATATATATATATATATATATATATATATATATATATATATATATATATATATATACCTAGTCAGGTCATAAGTATTGTCACACAGTAAAAACTTTTCTTTTAGAATGCTGGCCACAAAAAAGTTTATTGAATTCGAATTTCGAATTGTTCATGAAAATAAAAATGTATACTTTTAGAATTTTACTCATTTTTAAATATGGAGTGGACGCTTAAAGAAGACCGTGTTGCAGTTATTGCGTTGCATCGTTGCGGTTACGCGCCAATTCAAATTTTTAACATACTGAAAAATTTGAATATAACCAAAAGATTCGTTTATCGTACCATCAAACGATACAATGAAGACTCTAGTGTAGATGACAGGTCAAGAAGTGGTCGCCCTCGGTCTGTTAGAACTCCAGCAGTGATAAAAGCTGTGAAGGCACGAATTCAAAGAAATCCCAAACGTAAGCAGAAACTGTTGGCCCTTCAGATGGGGTTAAGCAGAACCACGGTGAAAAGGGTGTTAAATGAAGACTTAGGGCTTCGGGCATATCGAAGAAAAACAGGACATCGTTTGAATGCTCGTCTAATGGACCTGAGACTGAAGAGATGCCGCGCTTTGTTGAAGCGGTACGCGGGAAAAAAATATCGGGAAATTCTTTTTTTCGGATGAAAAAATGTTTACCGTAGAAGAGAGCTACAACAAACAAAATGATAAGGTGTACGCACACAGTAGTGAAGAAGCGAGCAACCGTATTCCGCGTGTCCAACGAGGTCATTTTCCATCCTCGCTCATGGTATGGTTGGGAGTTTCTTATTGGGGCTTAACAGAGGTACATTTTTGTGAGAAAGGTGTAAAAACGAATGCTGTTGTGTATCAAAATACAGTCCTGACGAACCTTGTGGAACCTGTTTCTCATACAATGTTCAATAACAGGCACTGAGTATTCCAACAAGATTCGGCGCCAGCTCATAGAGCGAAGAGCACACAAGACTGGCTGGCGGCGCGTGAAATCGACTTCATCCGGCACGAAGACTGGCCCTCCTCCAGTCCAGATTTGAATCCGTTAGATTACAAGATATGGCAACACTTGGAGGAAAAGGCGTGTTCAAAGCCTCATCCCAATTTGGAGTCACTCAAGACATCCTTGATTAAGGCAACCGCCGATATTGACATGGACCTCGTTCGTGCTGCGATAGACGACTGGCCGCGCAGATTGAAGGCTTGTATTCAAAATCACGGAGGTCATTTTGAATAAACTTTAATGTCATAAGAATCTATGTTTTGTTAAGTTCATTTTGGTATATGAATGGTTACATAATGAATAATCTTGTTACAATTATTTTACATTAAACATGTGACAGAATTTATGACCTGACTAGGTATATATATATACCTAGGTATATATATATATTCTTAAAACATAGATTCTTATGACATTAAAGTTTATTCAAAATGACCTCCGTGATTTTGAATACAAGCCTTCAATCTGCGCGGCCAGGCGTCTATCGCAGCACGAACGAGGTCCATGTTAATATCGGCGGCTGCCTTAATCAAGGATGTCTTGAGTGACTCCAAATTGGGATGAGGCTTTGAGCACGCCTTTTCCTCCAAGTGTTGCCATATCTTGTAATCTAACGGATTCAAATCTGGACTGGAGGAGGGCCAGTCTTCGTACCGGATGAAGTCGATTTCACGCGCCGCCAGCCAGTCTTGTGTGCTCTTCGCTCTATGAGCTGGAGCCGAATCTTGTTGGAATACCCAGTGCCTGTTATTGAACATGGTATGAGAAACAGGTTCCACAAGGTTCGTCAGGACTGTATTTTGATACACAACAGCATTCGTTTCCTTTCTCACAAAAATGTACCTGTGTTAAGCCCCAATAAGAAACTCCCAACCATACCATGAGCGAGGATGGAAAATGACCTCGTTGGACACGCGGAATACGGTTGCTCGCTTCTTCACTACTGTGTGCGTACACCTTATCATTTTGTTTGTTGTAGCTCTCTTCTACGGTAAACATTTTTTCATCCGAAAAAAGAATTTCCCGAGATTTTTTTCCCGCGTACCGCTTCAACAAAGCGCGGCATCTCTTCAGTCTCAGGTCCATTAGACGAGCATTCAAACGATGTCCTGTTTTTCTTCGATATGCCCGAAGCCCTAAGTCTTCATTTAACACCCTTTTCACCGTGGTTCTGCTTAACCCCATCTGAAGGGCCAACAGTTTCTGCTTACGTTTGGGATTTCTTTGAATTCGTGCCTTCACAGCTTTTATCACTGCTGGAGTCCTAACAGACCGAGGGCGACCACTTCTTGACCTGTCATCTACACTAGAGTCTTCATTGTATCGTTTGATGGTACGATAAACGAATCTTTTGGTTATATTCAAATTTTTCAGTATGTTAAAAATTTGAATTAGCGCGTAACCGCAACGATGCAACGCAATAACTGCAACACGGTCTTCTTTAAGCGTCCACTCCATATTTAAAAATGAGTAAAATTCTAAAAGTATACATTTTTATTTTCATGAACAATTCGAAATTCGAATTCAATAAACTTTTTTGTGGCCAGCATTCTAAAAGAAAAGTTTTTACTGTGTGACAATACTTATGACCTGACTAGATATATATACATACATACAGGGTGACTGACAAAACCGTCCAAATTCACATAGAAGAATCTTTAGTAAAAGTTATGAGAAACATGTACTTTAGTTTAGTATCACATAGTATTTACAAGAACAATATGTAATTTATTAAAATGACATCTATCATTTAACAAAAACGTCATCGCTAAAGAGAATAAAATACTCCTTATTTCATTATGTAATGCAAAATACAAACAATAATATATTGTACAAAAGGTGGCCTCAGCACTATTAACAACTTTTTTCCAAGCCACCTTTATACACTACAATAATAATATAACCTAATTGTATATTTGATTGATACAGCGATAGAAAAGGCGGTTTTGATAAGTGGACACAAATGCCCCCAGTTCGAAATGCCTCAAAATTGACTTAGGTATTTTATTCATTTCTAGTGACTCTGCTATAAAATTTGTCTTAGGTACTTACGTTTAACCCGTGCAGGGGCGGAAAAAGAATACTGACTTCTGCGACCAAGGTTGGCTTGTCGTAAAAGGCGATAAAACAACCCACTCTATCTATACGTGGTTACCAGACGGGTTTGGCGCCCCCAAGCTCGTCTGGATGGCGATCACCTTAGTCGTATGCCACCATAATAACTTCCGGCATTAATGATCCAAGTTTATGTATCCTTATGGGACAGCAGCGTGTTCGCGATAGCACTGGTGTTGCAAACACCCATAGACGGCGGTAACTGCTAAATTCTAAGGTGGGCCGTCAGCCTGTCTGTTACCCTACAGCAATAAAAAAGGTGCTCGAAGGTGCATAAATTACTTTTTGGAGGAGGCACAAAATAAATTGATTTCTTACTCTCTTAGTATAATCAATCCCAGTTGCAAAAATTATAATTAAAACTTGAAGGAAGGCGACTTAATATGTTCCTTTCCACCCCGAAAGGAAAAGTCCCATGAAAAGTTGTTGTTACCTCCCAGTCAGAGGAACAATCAAAGCAGATCCCTCCCTCTAAGCGTAAGGCAGTAGAGGAACATTGGGGTGGTTTTACCGTGTATACCATAGTAGCGTATGTCCCCTAACAACTAAGGAAGCGCATGTGCGCACCGCACCGCACGGGAATCCCACACGACCCCGCTGCGAGCCCCCAAGCACTGGGGTGTGCGTCAACCATTTCATGACAACAAAAAAGGTTCTTGTTGCCTGAAATTGAGTTTGTGTTGAAAAGTTTTAATTATGAGCCTGAGGGTATCCTCTTTTATCCGTGCAGGGGCGGAGAAAGAATACTAACCTCTGCGGCCGGGGTCGGCCTGTCGTAAAAGGCGACAGAACAACCCACCCTAGCTACGTGGTAGGGCCTCAAGCCCGTCTGGATGGCGACCACCTTTGGTCTTAAGTAGGTATGCCGCCATAATAACCTTGTGTTGTGTTCCGGCATTAGTGACCCAAGTTCGTGTACCCTTATGGGACAGCAGCGTGTTCGCGATGCCACTGGCGTTCCAAACACTCATAGGCGACGGTAACTGCTAAATTCTAAGCGGGCCGTCAGCCTGTCTGCTGTCCTAAAGCAATAAAAAAAAATCCTAATTAATCAGCTCAAAAGAAAGAACTATTACAATCCCCATTCCTTATCAGATAACGAAAGACACGCGTCATTTATTTGTGTCCATATTATTTAAGCAATCAAATTAAATTGACATATTTTGATATTGTAAGAAATGGAAGAAGCAAGGATTATAACAATGAAAGAATTTTTTCGCTAAAGCAAAGAATATAAAGTACTACATTCTTTTAATTGTAAAAACGCGATGGGGGTGCGAGGTCAGTTAAACGTACTCCCTCCTCCCTTAAGAGGTGGTGACGATACAATCTCAAAGGGTAGTCGTAGTCGGCCAGTCTGGCAGAGTGGTCAGGGCGTCGCCACAAGACGCTGGCCGCTCTGTTATCGTAAAACATACACGCGCGTTCTGATGCATAAACAACTCTTCCGTACATCATGGGATGTACAAGCAGTGTTCCAAACACGACATCTACTAATACTATTTTTACAGGTAATCCTATATTTAAATTCAAATTATATTCTTCGCGAGTTCTCTATTCAATGTCAGGGTTATTAATATAATTAATTTGTTGCGTGCTTTTAAATATTTTCCATTATAACTCTTTGTTAATGCAAAACTAAAGTTTAATTATAGTTTGTAAAACATGAAAATCGTTGTTCAAATTAACGTATAAAGTTTTTTATATCTCAATGTCATTGTATTAAAAGGTATATTTTTAACTGTGTTCTTGGAGCCTAAAATTTTTATTTTAGACAAATTAATCAAAGTTTAAATTATGTATAGCTATGATTTCTGGCATGGTATATCGTGATTTTTCGGTTTCAGTCGTTTACGCGCCATATACACAAACGATCGTAAAACCTTTTTACTTCAAAACTTTAAGGGGACTTTGAGACATCTATGGTTTGATCATAGTTCGATTTTTTGCATAAATTGTTTCCTTAATATATCTAGAATATGGTGGTAAAGTGATTTTTAAAATTCGAAACCATTGTAAAGATACATCAGTTAGAAGAGCCAGGTATTCGGAGCGCTGAGCTGGGAGGCCGAACCTATTGTTTTCAGTCGGCTTAATACCTGAGATCCTTGAATCCTTGTATACAAATATATGCTTATACAAGTACAGTACAGGCAAGTTTAGAACACGACTCCCTGGTGTCAATAAAGATAAAAATATAAAGGAATCAGTGGTAAAGGTGCTGGTGCGGATCTCGCGCTCCGAGCAGCGCGCCCGTGATGTCACCAAAAACGCCAGAGTTGCAGCAAAAACAGAAAAATCTGCTGTGGAAGGCTTTCAAGAACAGGAGGAAGGGGTACTCTATGGATCAGGTATCGCATATTAATGGTAAGTTAGAATTTTTATAGTTGTAACTGTTCTTGAAACTTCAAACATGTTTCCTTTCCTCTCTCTCGAGAACGGCTTGGCCGATTTTCTTCAAATTTATAGGGTCGACTCAGCATACACATATAGACGCACGGAATGATCTATTATCACCCCAAAATTTAAAATATTTCAATTTTTTTTTAACTAAACGTCAAAAAATACATGAAATTCGAAATATTCTCTTCCGAAGTCCGTCAAAAATCTATTTTTCAAAATTTTCTATTCATAGTAGTCCATTCCGTGAATATAAGATTACAGATTAAAACCAGACAATTTTTTTAGTTTCAGATACGCCAATCACCTGATTTCGTGGAGGGAGTGAGCGTCCATTTTTTCGAGGGAGGTGTCTTCAGAGTGCTAAAACTTTG
Organism: Malacosoma neustria; assembly: GCA_963693495.1. NCBI lineage: Eukaryota > Metazoa > Arthropoda > Insecta > Lepidoptera > Lasiocampidae > Malacosoma > Malacosoma neustria. Next base: position 11,682,768 of record OY856381.1, on the reverse strand, counting down.
GTTCTAATTAATATTTTTGGCAAAAAATTTATATGTATTCTCTTGAAACACATAAATAAATGATAAAAATTTCAAAGTTCTATATCTTCATTGGTTCTCATCAAAAAAATCCGACCGTTAAACCAGAGAACCCCCTTAAGTATTCCGTCGGGGGTAGATTTGTCAAATATTTAATTTTTTTTCTCAAGGCTAAACTTTTGGGCGGTTTTTCCGTTGGCAGTCTTTCGTTACATCGATTTCCTGTGGTACAAAGTAAAACAAAATATATGTAACTAATATAAGTTTAGTTTTTAAAGCATTCACTCACCCAGCCTACTTCGAAATGAAAATTTCAATGTTGTTCATTCTTTCACGTATGGTATACCTACGATTATAGTTAAGAGAGTATTACATTTTGAGCCTTTTACAATGCCATAGGATTTAAATAAATGGGGTTTCCTACGTGGTAGGGCCTCAAGCCCGTCTAGATAGCGACCACCTTTGATCTTAACTATGCCGCCATAATAACCTTGTGTTGTGTTCCGGTATTAGTGACCCAAGTTCCTGCACCCTTATGGGACAGCAGCGTATTCGTGATGCCGCTGGCATTGCAAACACCCATAGGCGACGGTTACTGCTAAATTCTAAGCGGGCCGTCAGCCTATCTGCTGTCCTACAGCAATAAAAAAAATCGCATTATTTTGAATAGTCACATGCTCAAAAGTATCATGAACTAGAATATTCATGCAAAAACATGAATTATTCGTGAAACAATATTATAAACATTAGCAAACACAACAAATATTGCTACCAAAACAAATCTAAATATTGTTATTAGCAATTCGCCACGTGCCGGTTGCCCCATTTGCCATTCGCACCAATTTTCATTTTTGTTGCGACCTGCGACACCACATTATTTTTTCTTTTTCAATATGTCGGGATAAACAACGTAAATATTTGTATTAACATAAATATGTAATAAGCTTTAGTAACATATGAAAGTAAATATAAGCGTAGCTTGAAAACCTGTTTATACTCATATCACAATAGCAAGCAATTTCTTTGAAAGAACGGACAGGCATGTAAAAATATGTAAAAAACCATTACAGTGAATGTTTAGATATATAACTCTAGAATATTTTTACCTGCATTCTGTGCCTATTTTATCTTTGTATATTATTTGTATTAAATTTTAATTTGTATTTAATTTTACTTTGTATTAAACAATATAATATTTTCAGATAAGTGCATTCAGTATGAGGAAGAATTCACAGAGGCATCGTCTGCTATAGCAAACGAGGCAAATGCGCATGAGTCAATAATGCTTCCTACATGTGATACTTTAGTGGATGGTTTACATTTAGATAGATCACATAATACTCTTTTAGATCTTGCGGGAGCCAAATCAAAAACAGATGATGGTGCGTAAATAAAAAAAAACAATATATGATATATACTTAATTCCATAAAAATATTCATGCTTTACAGTCTTCACATACATGATTTTAAGCTTGGTTGGACTTAAGGTTGTGTCGGAATTGACGCATTAGAAAAGTTTTACAGGGTTTGGAGGAATATGTCTATCAACAAAGTGAAAAACAAGACTTAATTGAAATTCTATTCGATTTTGATGACATATTTTGAACTTAAATCACAATCTATAAGGGCGGGGTCGTTATGATAATGTTTAAATGTTATTGCAATATCACACTGCTATAATTTAAAAAGTTCATAAGAATTATAACTATAGCTGTAATGGATGCGAGACTTTAATTGGCTGTGTATGCAAGCATATGTACATTATAGACAACAGCGAAGCTTTCCTTCCTTGTTTTTATGTAAAATGCATTCCGCATGTAAACTAACGTCCGTTGTCACAACCCCGACCTTTTTCACTTTACAACCTTGAATCCAAGTATGCGTGTTTGCTGGTACAACTGGCCCTCAAATAGTGTGCGATTAATAAATAGTACACACAACTAAATTAATTTAGAAACGAGAAATTAGGATTATTCTCCAAGTTTCACCCACTTTAGTGATTGAGTTTTTTCTTATAATTGGGAGCTTTAATCTTCTTCCTGCCCTTATTCCAAATTATATGGACTCGGTACAATATGTTCTCTCCTGCCACTCTCCTCTGGTAATCGTCATCTGAACATCACACCTTTTTTGCCATATCATCTTTTACACAATCCAATTCTATCATTTTTCTTGTTACATGACATTCTTCTCTTCACATTTTATGACCATGCCAGGATAGTCTATTACTCTTCAGTTTCTCAGTTACTTGTGCTACTTTCAAACTTCGCCAGATACCAATATACCGGAAAGTCATTACCGGTTTTTCTAACAGATGTCGCTGGGCTTAAGTATGCTATGTTATGATTTGACACAATGTCATTTTATTCTACTGACATCAAGCTGAAAAACTATACATTTATATTTTGCGAAAGTAACACCGTCATAGATTTATACCTCTCTGAAAATGTCGTTTCGTATCAAAAGAAAAAAGCCGCTGAAAGTCATCGTTTACTGGTAGAAACTTACGGTGAGCATGCTCTAACCTTAAAAACATGCGAGGCGTGGTTTCGAAAATTCAAAAGTGGTGATTTCGATATGCAAGACAAAGAATTTTCTCGTAGATCGGAGAAGTTTGAAGATAAGAAACTGCGAAATTATTGGATGAAGACCCAACCCAAACTACAAAAAAATTGGCTGAAGCGTTAAATGTGGCCCGAGAAACGATGAGCGACCGATTACGAGCAATGGGGAAAATCCAAAAAATGGGTGCCACATCAATTGAATGACAGACAAATGGAAAAATCGTCTGTGAAATGTTGCTTCAAAGGTATAATCGGAAGTCATTTCTGCATTGAATAGTGACGGGTGATGAAAAGTGGATTTATTATGAAAATCCTAAGCGCAAAAAAACATGGTTATCACCTAGCGAAGCCGGCCCATCGACTCCAAGGCCAAATTGTTTTGGTCACAAGAGTGCTGCTAATTTGGACCATGCATTTGATCGAAAAACGTCAAAAATGGGCCCGAAGACACGATAATGTTATTTTACAGCACGACATATAACGCGCCGTCTCATAAAGCAAAACCGGTGAAGGAAGCGTTGAAAGCACTTGGATGGCACATATTATCGCACCCGCCGTATTCTCCAGACCTTGCCTCGTCCGACTATCAACTTTTCGTATGAATGAGACACGCGCTTACAGAGCTGAACTCGGAGAAATTAGAAAATGTCTCGATGAATGGTTTTGCTCAAAGAACAAACAGTTTTTTTTTTTTGGATGGCCTCCATAAATTGCCTGAAAGATGGTTAAGATGTATAGAATCAAATGGCCAATACTTTGAATAAATAAATTTTTCCATTATCTTGAAAGCAACGTAGTTTTTTTCAGAAAAAACCGGTAATGACTTTACGGTACACCGTATACGGTATTCATTTCTAATTTTATATATTTCTGTAACACCACTCATCCATCTCTACATTCGCATCTTCGCAGCATGCAATAACCTTTCCTCCTTCCTCTTAGTGAGTCAGCACTCCGATTAATAAATAGATCAATGAAATTTTTTGAACCTAAATGAAATATCTTTTTTTTTTAGTAAATTCATCACGAGATAATATTTTGGGTGAAATTAATAAAGACAATGACAACAAAATATTGAAACTAGAAGATATCGTAGATAAAGTATTACAGACTAAAGAGACGGAAAAAGAAAAGGTACAGGACGACATACAAAGTCCAAACGAAGAAGAAGAAACGATGGATCAGAAGCCACAAATTATTGAAGACAGTGTACAAGAGAATAAAAAAATAGATGAAATTGAAAAAGAAGATGAAAATGAAAAGGAAGAGGCTCAACAACAGTAAGGGCAGATTTGTTGTTACAATATGCGTTTTAACTTACGTCCTTCTTAAGGGGGGAAAGTCCTGTAATACTATGTCTTTTTCGAGATTTTTTCAGAGAGACGGAAAGGTTTATCTGATTAAAAAAAAAATCACATCTTCTAGAATAACATATACAGTATATCCAAAATTAAAAAAAAATTAAAATACCACAAAATGGCGGCATCACAGCTACTGGAAGTCGGCACCTCAGATCTGCGGCGTGCAGTCTTCAGGTCCCAAATCCGAAGTAAAATCCAAAAACCAAATGTTTTTCTTTAAAATACATCAATACGCTTTGCATGACGTCGAAAAATTTAAAAAATAAAAATAGTACACGAGTCAGTACCATTTTGAGAAAAAAAAACCACGTTTCTGTATGAACAATTGGTGTGAAAAAATATAAATATTTTTTTTTCAAAAAACTCGAACGTCATGCAATAGCCGGTGAGTTGAAGGATTTTTTCTGGAAAGTTTCATCAAAATAGGTGGAAAATTCGCTGAGCTACATTGCACGGCGCGCGAAATTTGACGTTCCGCGAAAAACGCCTTCAAAGTTTTCGGTACAGAAAAGTATTGTTTAAGGCGACTTACGGCTTTCAACGCTTAATCTGCGATACCAAATCCTATAATATTGTATAATATTCCTTCTTCTGCAAATGCATCGATTTGAGCCGCTTCCTCCTGCTTTTTCGCCGCTTTTGTCCTGCTCTGAGAACGATGATCCAGTCTTTGAATTCGGTGTGCAGTTTGCTAGTCTGCTAACTAACGTCTTGCACTGAACACCGATTTGCAACTGCAGGTCATTCATGATGGTTAAAATGAAGTTATAACCATCATTGAACATGCCTGTAGCCAAGAAGGCAGCGATTTCTACTATTTTCCAGCCACAACTAAGATGCTTAGGAGCTAAACGCCTTACAGTAGCATTGAAAGATTCGTTCGCGTTTTGCGTATAGCCTCCCAAGCATCTCGTAAGCAAATCATCGCGAGACAAATCTTTGTATATTGGCAAGATTTGCTTCTCCAATTCAGGATGTAGAGGAGGAGTATGTTCATAAGACTACGTAGCATTATTAGCCTCAGCAGCACGCTGCTTCCAAGCGCTCGGCGCTTGAACAAGTGAAAACACGCTAAAGCTTGTTCGGAGCATGATAACCATATACGCTACAGAGATGTCTATACTTCGAATTTGGATCTGAACTTTTGAGAGCATATTCTGTAAGTGTTAAACTAACTTTCTAACCAAAAGAAAATAAATTATAAAAAAACTGAAATTACACGACTTTCCCCCCATAAATAGGCACCCGATAAACTAAGCGATATCACTCGGAAAACAATCTACATTCTATCCACTTTACCAAAAAATAAAATGTAAAACAAACCAATGTTTCTCAAACAAAGCTAGAATAAAAACAACATGGCGGTATAATCCGACCGTAATAATAAAACACTCCTTCTAATCGACAATAGTACGTTGAAAGTGTAACTGACTTATAATTACCAGCATATAAAACCAGTAAGAGATTTGGAAACATTGTCTTTTTAGGTTCTTTATAATGTAAGTTAGTTATTACAATTAATGTTGTAAATATGTAAATTTTATATGCATTATATTTATCATTCATAATTGTAAAAATAGATTTTTTTTTTCTAAAAGTAAGGAATAGTAATATAAAAAAATAAGAATATAGGAGATATTTCTAATAAATAATTAAAACTTGCTATGATAATTTTTATATCATGTTGATTATTGTAAAATCGACACCCAAAAACCCTTTTTACGATTTGTTTACATTTTATTTTTTGGTAAAACGGATAAGGTATAGAGTCAGTCACAGTTCGAATTCGACCATTGCGTGCTTAGGCAGTTTTTTCATCTAATATACATGCTATAACATAATTCTCAAATACCGACGACGAAGGAAAACACTATGAGGAAACCTGCATACTGAAATCACCGTTATGTGTAACCCATCTTGGACAAACGTGGATCCGCCACACTTATCCAAGACTGTCCGTTCCCTCTAAGGGGAGGCCCAAGCTCAGCAGATGGAAGTTATTATTATTATGCATCTTAACACGTTTGTGTTATCAGTTTCAATAACTATAAAAGTTACAAAATGAAAATTATCAAAAATAACATCTGCAATTCTTTACCACTAGAAAGCTATTTTAGCTAGAAATAATAAAGCTTTTAGATCAAATTCTAATTGTCTCTCTGAAGCCAGTTATTGTCAGGGGCGTACCCTTGAAGTCATTGAGAAATATGCTGGCCAAAGCTAGCACATGCTACGAGACGAAGATAGAGATCCGTGCTAAGACTTGGGACAACATATAAGATCTTAAACCTGTGCCAAAGATAAATCGTGGTCAGTGATAAATCGACTTTTCTTTTCAGGGTTGATCCTGAAGAAAATTTTATAAGTCCAAGCCAATCGGAAAGCAGTCGCGCAACACGATGGGAGGCATTAGCGGACATCGCAGCAGAATTACCCGCATCATTAACTATTGATCCACTCACAGGACAAATTTATGCATTATCAAGATAATACAAATATATTTAATTATGAAATAATTTTAGCTTCTAATTAATCTATTCACATTAAATTTTTTTAACTTATTCTTTATGTAGTTTTCTTGTATCTAAAGAAATACTAATCTCAATGACATCGTTGACTGAGAACAGGGACTTGAGAAGAATACTCTGCAAACTTATGAAAAAATTATTGATGTATATTATTTTAATCTGATGCAAGGAAATGATTTGTTTGTTTTCCCTCTGTTCGGTATCGTGAATAGAACTTTAACAACACAAATGCACAACCACTTACCTCTGTCTTCGTGCTGGGGCTTAGCGTGGGGCTCTTCAATTATGGCTGTAGGAGGCACTGGCATGAACTACTTTCGATTGCGCTAGTAGATTTCTTGAAATATTGGAATAGAACAACGAAAATCGAAGAAATCGATGAGACGCATGCGCTGCGTATATTTTGAATGAAAGAATCGAGAGATGGCAGCGTCGTCGTAGAATAGGGGTGGCAATGCATTTGCTTAGATACGATTAACTCGATTAGTAGCGATATTCGCAGTAAATTGATTATGCTAAATATGTAACACCCTCTGATAACTTTAACATCAAAGATGAATGATGAAAAGTGCTGCGGTCTTTCAATAACTATAAGAGCTGATGAACTTCTTGAAAAACTCCAGCAAGATATGCATACCGGCAATGTCAATATAGGTATGGAGCTAGGTATTTTAGGGTATTCTTGAAAAATTACACATCTTAAAATGTGGATGAATTTAATGACACCTAGCATCTTCATTTTTATAATCCACACATTATTTAAAGAAGAATAATTGAAGTATATTTAGATGTTTAAAAAAAAATCAGGATATACAAGATGACAAAAATAGCAATATTCCATGCTATGTTAATTTATTTCAAATTAGCTCATACCCGCGATTTTGTTCGCATTGCTTGATATAATAACAAAGTTTTGGTCATGATGTCTGCCTTGCCAGAGGTAGAAAAGACTTTCCCTCTCCCATGCATGTGCGCTACACTGCTTGCCCCACTTCGCCAGGGCAAGAAAACACACATCACTGAACATAGTGCTTATAAAAATCTAAGAATCATTGTTTCTTAAAACTGTAAGAACTTTATATTAAATGAATATATCCTAACAATATTTTTAGATAAGGGCCAAGTGTTTAAGAAATAAAACAGAAAATTTAATTGAAATATATCCAGTATTTTTGCCATGATGTGGGCACAAGGGCAAACCTCTATTATTTTATTTATATAGATATAATTAAACTACACTACTAAATAAGCTTACAAGTATTTTATTGATTCTTATTATTTAGTGTTTATAACCTTTACCATAGCTAAACCATTGTTATTTGTAGTACCACTAAAGAGCACCACAAATAGTGCAGAAGTTTCACAACTAACCAAGAGCTTTCCTACCCATCTATCAATTTCTTCAATCTGCTTGGCTTCATTTTCATTATTAATATCTACTTTCAGATGACCCATAGTAAAATTATATGCACCAAATGCATTTGCTAGGGACTCTATCACATCGTCTTCTGTGTCGACAGTACTTAGTTTAACTTTTTTTGGTTTTTTCTTCAAGTCAGAGTAAACTCCTTCCTTTGCTTTAGAGAGATAAGTGTGATACTCACCAGTGATATTGTCACATCCAATAACGAGTGATGATTTCTTCTGTTCCATCATATGATTGAATATTGAAAATGCATATTGTTCTGTTGTTGTTACTTTATTTAAATTTTCCTTATATTTTTGTCTATTTATGTGCACTGCATCTCCAAATTCAATAGATTTAGTTAGCTTCAGTTGCACTAATTTCAATGCTGCAAGGGAATCTTCTACAGAACAATGCCCTTTCCTATCATTCTGTATATCTTCATGAAGAAATTCTTTAGCTAAAACTTTAAGCTTCGGTTTTCGTGTTCTTTCACCTGTTATATTGTAGATGAAACTTGTATCTATAACATAGGGATGCATCATTTTCAATGCATGCAAATCAGTATTAAGAGATTGGCCTACTAATATTGCATCCGGTGGTAACAATTCTCGTATATCTTTCTGAACATCTTCTAGCCTTTTAGTCACATCTTCTAATATGATTTTTGTAACTCCCGAATACCTTGTTAAATAATCAACAATGGTATTATAAGGTTTCACAAAGGTTTCATATATTGTTTCATGTTTTTCATTAACTATGGAAACTCGAGTCAACTCCGAGCCAGCACTAGTTAAACACATTTCACAATCTAAGCCAAACATTGGAGAGTTCACTGTGACAGGACCATACTCATCTTTTGTCATAACATAATCTGAATACGCTTCTTTTAATTTACCATTCAGTGGTATTGGATAACTTTCTTCTATTAATTGCCATGCAGATAATAATAGCTGTGTGCGAGGATACTTATCCTGTGAGCTTGGAATATCTGTTTTTGTATCCTCATCACTGACAGGAAAGACAGCTTTCATCATAGTCATCAGGTCTTTCCTAACTTCTAGTGCAAGATTCATGCTACCATATTTTTGTATTAAAGTCTCTTTTTCAGACTCTGAAAGTGGTACCAAAGCAAGATCTTGTACTAAAGTGCCATTGTATATAGACGGTGTAACAGTTTCTACACAATCTGAAAACTGCTTGCCAATATTAGTGAGAGATTTCGAATACTTTTCATAATGTTTTATTGAAGCTCCTTCAATGACCAAACAAGTAATTTGGTTAATTGTATGAATTCTTTCCAATACATACCACCGTGGAGACTGTGTTAAATTTAAGTTTCCCAAAAGGGAATGAAGCAATAAGTATTGTATATCAGTTAAAAGTAGTGGTACTCTATTCTCAGGTGGAGTTTTGACACTGGCTAATTCTCCTGCAGCCTTAAAACGGAATTTTGCTTCTTTCTTGTGAGTTTTAACATGAATTTTCTCCGAATCTGCAGCAGTGCCTACAAGCATGACATATAATCAAGAATTTAAAATACTATTGTATGTAGCTCACCGAGTCATGAAACTTTTGTACTTGCTCAATATCATCATGTTTGAAACAGCAGGGAATCTGAATTTAATGTCGAGACAAGAATCTCATCATCCGGACACATTTTATACTCATTAATTTCGTACATACTTTTATTAATATAATGTTATTTGTTTATTAATATAATTGTTAACATACCTTTAGTGGAATTCTTGCGTATAAGTCGCTGTTTTTTACTTGGAGGTTGACTTTGATTATCATTCATTTTTGGATTGCACAAATTCAAAGAATAAAGAGGGTACAAAAATTATTTTACATTAGTCCGAGCAAATGGCATGATTTTCAAGCATCTAAAATATCACTATCTATACTATTTATAATCCTAACTAACTAAAGTATAAACAGTAACAATTTAATAGTGTTTTGTTCCCATTAAAAGTTCGAATTTAAGGTTAGGATTTTCTGTCCAAAAAGTAATGTCAACCGATAGTCCGATAGCAATATTTACTTTTTCTTTAATTGTGGCCTGGTTAATAAAAGTTCTTCCAATTCTCTATTCAGATCGGTGGATTTTTTTTTTTGAAATAAAAATGATAAAAGACTAGGAGTTCTTTTCCAATTCAATGTGTTATAAACCTGCATGTTTATCATTTACTTAATCAAAATAGTTTATACGTATAATTTAAATTATTCAGGGCTTTAGGGTGTAGGTGGCCAAGACTTCTAATCTTCTATGCCATACTGCCATATTAAAGCAGACGTTGTTGGTTGTATCAGATTGGCTATAAAATCTACCGTATCTATTACAAAGAGGAAAGATTTGATTGTTTGTTTGTTTGCATTGAATAGGCTCCGAAACTACTGACCCGATTTAAAAAATTCTTTCACTGTTGGGAAGCTACACTATGCCCGGGTGACATAGGCTATATTATATTTTCAAAAAAATTAGGGATCCTTACTAAAACTCCAATAATGTAACCCAAGGTGTAAAAAAATTGCCTAAAATATTATTTAAATTGCGTGCGCTGCGAAAACTATTGATGATACAATAAAATAATGTATTACAACTTTGCAGAACACATCATTATTTAAAAAAAGTGTCGCGACAGCCTAAGTCTAACTATTATAGTTATACATATATGCCATAATAAGTGTTCTTTTATTTTAAAAATTTAATTGAAATGCCGCCCCTAGAAAAGGCTCTTTATTTGGTATTAATTCTTAACAAAATAAATTACTTCATATTCAAAACTGCTTCAATACCTTTATATATGGTGGTGACCCCAAGGAACAACGTGATCAAGATACCCACATCCAAAGTGGTGACCCCGAGGAACAACGTGATCAAGCCACCCACCTCCAAAGTGGTGCACCCGACGTGATCTACCAGCCGTCAACCGACGTGATCTACTAGCCGTCAACCGACGTGATCTACTAGCCGTCAACCGACGTGAAGAAGCCACCCACCTTCAAAGTGGTGAACCCATGGATAGCTAGCCGAACAGAGTGAGCGGCTACCACGCAACATTTTTCTAATACTTATTTGGAGGTGCAGGGTTTCCTGGCCTCCAATAGGTTTGTTGTTGAGGCAGAGTTCTTCTCGGAGGTCTTCGTAGGAGTAGTGTTCCAAGTAAAAGTCACTTCCAGGATATTAGGCAGCACCTTATGCAATAAGTAGCGTCGGGCGCGGTCAGTACTTGGATGGGTGACTGCCTAGGAAAATCGCGTGACGGTGGATTTTTGTTCTTTTTAATATATTTTATATTAACTTGACCTGTTTGTATTGGAATTTTTCGGAATTCGACTCGATTTTTACTTACTTTGAACAATAAAATCAAAATTCTGCCGAAACGCCATCTGGAGCATAATTAATAACATTGCCAGAAGATGGCGTTATATTAATAAAAATACTTACCGATTGAATATTGACAACAAATAAATTATTTTATCTCACTTTTATTTTATAGTTAATGAAACTAAAAAGTTAAAAATAAATTATAGTTTAAAAAGAACTAAAAACACGCTTTTATAAAAAATCAAACTAAAAGGTAAAAAATCATTTTCAATAAATTTCAATTAGGGATAGTGAGATTAACAAAAAATGAATTTTATTGTAAAAAGCGTGGGGTGCTTTTTAAGATATTTTCAAAACAATTTTCAACAAGCAGCCCACTTTTTTACAATAAAATTAATTTTTTTGTTAATCCCACTACAAAAATTATAATTTTTAAATAATAATTATTAAAGGTAAAATTATTTTTTACCTTTTAGTAATTTTTTTATAAAAGCGTGTTTTTTAGTTTTTTTTAAACTATAATTTATTTTTTTCCAATAACATATTTGAAACGGTAATTTTAAATTAGCTACTTAGATATTTCAATATAAAAACTTATTGCTTAATAATCAATTCGGTTTCAATAGAGGAAATTTTCCCTTGAGCAATCATAAGATACTTTGGGTATTTTTTTTCGTATCTAAGGCATTTTTCATACAATCATGAGATTAATTCCAATTCATGAGATTAAAATCCATACTGGTATCAATGATTTACCATATTTAGTTAAAGATAAACATGTTATTTTCTGGTTTGATCGCTGTGCGAATAGTATAGTAAGTAGCTTTGCTACTTTTGCCGTGAACAAAAATTAGACTTATGATTGATGTTGAGACTATCCGACAAATTTAATAAACAGCATCATTTCATATGGTATACTCTATTGCAGTAACGGTGCCGATATTAATGTCATCTTTGTTTTGGAGAGTCTATTCGTGCAATCTATTAAATAATTTTGTACCGCATATTTCCTTGGAGGAAAAATTTTAACTTTTACTTCTCAATTCTTATTGGAAAATACATTTCTGTTGCCATTTCCTCCCTAGCGAGTGTTTTTCTTTTATTGGAACCGTTCTTCTTCTTGACGTTCATTATTTACTTAACGAAATAAATAATTACGATTTCATTTGATATAAGTATTTTAGAGCTTATTATCTAGCTAACTTTTTGTCGCCGACGAGGAAAGTGGTGCTTGTATAAAATTCTTTTTCCTTTATTTTTTTGAGATGGTAACACTTTCGCCCACCACGGTGCTTGAAAAACACGTTTATAGAAATCACATTTAGCGCTCACGTTGCTGGTGCTCACTAAAACCGCCCCGGAGTTGGAACTGTCAGGTCACGTAGTTCTGGCACTCCATACATTTGGAGGATTAAATATATGGAGTGCCAGAACTACGTGACCTGACAGTGAATATGATTCTGACCGACACTGGAACACTTTTGTGAGCTTCTTTGAAGCCGGGAGTACGATGGGCACCCGGCATCTTCTTTCTCATGCAGAGAGAGCTGGGCATTCACTCTACGGTCATCAGGCTCGCTATTTCTATCATAAAGAATAACCTACAAGAAAACACAATGTTGCCAGAAAACAATTTATTCTTAAATATTCATTCATGTTTTAATATTAATTATATAGTTAAATTTCCGATGCCAAACAGGCAATAATTAATTTCATACAATTTCATAAGTTACCAAAAATACTTTACCGAAAGCTAATTCAATCTATTGCTTATTATTAGATAATTTATTAAGAACTTTAACAACTTCTGTTCTATTGGATATTATTTTAAATAAAATTCTCATACTTTATCAAACACAACAGGACATTTAATTAAACTGCAAAGGATTTTAGAATGTGGAAGAAAATAAATACTGATTAGAACTTGAGGAGTGTAATGATTAATCTGTTTGCATTATCCTTTTCATTACTCTTAAAATACGTACAAAGCAAACAAAATGGTGTTACTTGGACGTTTTAATTGACTTTATTTGACAGCCGGCAGAGTTTTCTCTATGAATCCTCTCATATCTTTTAGTTCTGCTTCTGAAGAGCTGTGTGAGAGGCCTTGATATGTTACGAATTCAATGTTCTTCATGAAAGTTTTCAAAAACGAGGCGGTCATCTGGCCCCATTTGAATGGCACGACTGGATCGCAGTCGCCATGAGCTTGGAATATCTGGAATATTAAAACATTAGAATTAATTAATTCGATCCAAGATATATGACATACAACATCAGGTATGTCTATCTTGATTCAACATTTTGATGTGAAACATCTACTGGCGCGCCTTGGCAATAAAATCAGCTGATTGCCGTCACGGCAAACGGCATGACCCTTCCATGCCGCTGCTCAAGACTGCCTAGTATGTGTGCCCGTATATACTACACGCTTCGTGGCTTCTCTGTATAAGCTGCGTAACGAAATTCTACTCTTAGTTCATTATTTTACTCCATATTTTCTCAATTAATTTTGTTTTAAAACATTATTTTGTAATAAAAACACGTAGCCGGATTTGAATCGATGCATCGCGATGGTTCGTTACGTAAGCGTTCCTCGCATATTACGACCGCGTAGCTCATAGCTGTCTGAAAAAGTCTGAAATTTTTGAACTTAATTGTCACAATATTTATGTTTGTAATGTATATAATTAACGGTAGATACACAATATACTACCAACACGCTATGATGGCCGTTTTGAAGTTTGTCCACTCATGAAGTTTCGTATTGATTAGTAATTACATTTGAAGGAGCAAATTGCTGTTCCTTATTGTCAACTAGCTGTGCCCGCGATTCCGTCCGCGTGGAATAGTGACTTTGGGCAGCATTTTTTGGCTATATCTTATGGTTTATTTTGGATTACAAACTCTATAAACCCTAAAATATAAATAAATGAAATATGCAAACAGATGCACCTCGTGAATATGTGCGCTCGAACCTATAAAGTCCAGCCTAAGCTAAACCCTATTTCATATGATTGATGATATAAATCTGAAATCAGCTTAAATTGGAAATTCAACCTCTACAAAGTCCAGCCTAAGCTAAACCCTATTTCATATAATTGATGATATAAATCTGAAGTCAACTTAAACAGGATTAAAAAATGTTCCGAAACTTATCATTTTTAACAAAAACTATTTTTTTTCTAAAATAATTGTTTTCGCCTATAATAGCCTAAGTTGCTCCTTGTTACATCAGCTATCTGCCAGTGAGTCCCGTCAAAATCGGTACAGCCATTTCAGATATTAGCCGGAACAAACAGACAGACATACAGACAGACAAAAATTGTAAAAAAAATGTTGTTTTGGTATATGTACCGTGTATACATCCGAATGCACTTAGTAAAAAGCGGTTATTTTAATATTACAAACAGACACTCCAATTTTATTTATTTGTATAGATAGCGACGTGCAGTTATTGACAATAAAGAACAGCAATTTGCTCCTTCAAATGTAATTACTAATTAATACGAAATTCATGGAGTGGACAAACGTCAAAACGGTCATCATAGCGTGCCGGTAGTTTAATCACAGTTTTCACTAGTCAATTGTTTAACGGTTTTTCACTTTCTTTAAAAACTTCTTTAATAGTTATTTCGATAAAATTGGTACTACAATTAATTTATTATTAACTAGCTGATACCCGCGACTTCGTACGCATATAAGAGCAGAGGAAGACCAAAAAAAGAGATGGATGGATTGCGTAAAAGATGATATAGCAAAAAAGGGTGTGAATGTTGGGATGACGGCTAACAGAGGAGAGTGGAAGGAGTGAACATGTTGTGCCGACCCCATATAATGTGGAATAAGGGTAGCCTCAGACAGGAAGAAGACCAGCGATATCCTTCGCATGCGCGCTACACCGCTGGCGCACTTCTGCTCGGCAAGAAAAAACAAATCACTGAACATGTGCCTTATAAAAATCGTTAGTAGTGGTAGTGCTTATAAAAATCGTTGTTTCTTAAAACTTTATATTAAATGAAGATATCGCAATATTTTTTTTTAGATAAGGGCCAAGTATAAGAAAGAAAACTTAGAAAATTTAATTGAAATATATCCAGTAGTTATGCCGTAATGCGCAAACAACTGCAGACCTCTATCATTTTATTTATATAGATTATAAGTTCTTATGTTAACTTGAATCTTTCACATCTGCCGGGCGTCCCGTGGCGGCCTTTTTTGTTTATTTTTTCGTTTCTAACGACACAGTTCCATGGAAAACCACTAGTCTATATTTAAAAGACTATCGGGATCCTTGTTGAAGACATCGCGAGAACAAAGACGTTATGCTAAATCGGACGAAGCAATAGTTCACACGGCGACATTTAGTGATAGTGCTTTAAAAAGAAGCGCAGGTTAGGCCGCATATTAGGAGTACTGCTCACAGTAGTAGGCTGTAGCACCTGCCTGCTATCCCGTTGATTCTTCCCAGCGACATACAGCTCACCTTTTCGAACCCATCACCCACCAGCATCCTAAATTCACAAGCGGTCTCGAAACGCTTAGCCTTCGGTGAGTGCATTTCTTTGCGTTTTCTACCATCTCTATAATGGCGAGGGTTTTAACGAGCCACTTAGTAGGTCCAGTTAATAGTAACCAGTTACCGTCGTCTACAGATATTTGCGATGTCAGGGGCACCGCTTACACACTGCTGTACGTATAGGGGCACTGAAACGTGGGTCACTTATGCCGGAACACAACGCAATGTTATTATGGCGGCATATTTGTCTTGCGGTGGTTGCCATCCAGACGAGCTTGGAAGCCTATCTAGTTGTTTTGTCGCCTTTTATGATAAAATGGCCGCCCTCGCCAGCAGCGCGCAGGTGTCAGGATTCTTACTCCACCCTTGCACATACGGAAAAAAACGGACTTAGATGTGACCATGTAGTGCGATTGTCATGAAATAATATTTGACACACAATTCCTTCGATCATAAAGATCTGCAAACTACAAAATCTTATGAAAGAATCGGCGTTATTTACTTTTATTTAAAATTCCTTAATTTCCATAAACAATCTTAATACATAGTTTAAAATATATTTGCATTATTTTAATTATCAACACTATAAATAGCGCCAGTTAGCAGGTTACATATGCAAGTACTACGAAGTCTGAATTAAATTATAAATTCAATGAGTGGTACTAAGTCAAGATCTTTGACATTCATGTTTATTAAATTCTTTCACATGTTTTCTAGTAATAGAAATAATGATAAAACTCCTCTATGAAGCCTGAACTGAACCTAGAATGGGCTTTGTTAAGGTTTTGGACAAACTTCTTAGCCTACTGCAAAGTATCACATCTTATTCATTCCAAAGCAGCTTTTTCTATTCTCTCCATCTTATAGTCCACTGTTCTATCTCCTACTGTTCTATGATAGGTGTCTGTGATTGGCATCATGCAATATGTAGATTTATGTAGGCACATACAAGTGATTTTTTTTTATATAATTGAGGAGATTACAAAGAAATAGTACGAACTCCAAAATGAATATGAAGATAAGAAATTTCATTAAGCAAAATCAAATAATTTACTCAATAATAATAGCATAAAAAAGAATTATGCTGCATAAATAAATAATCTTCATCTGCACCACACATATTATATGATAGATAAATTTAAACTTACAGGTAAATCCAGTGGAGCCTTAACAGCATCAGGGAAGTGAGCATGTCTTGGCAGCCAGCACGAAAGAGACATGACTCCTGCTAAGCCTGTGGGATATGTCAAGGCAGCATGCAGAGCCAAAGCACCTCCCTGAGAGAATCCTCCCAGTAAAATACGATTAGCAGGAATCCCAGCCTGAAAAATAAATTTAATCTAATATATAAAATTCTCGTGTCACAGTTTTCGTTGCCATACTCCTCCGAAAAGGCTTGACCGATTTTGATGAAATTTTTTGTGCTTATCCGGTATCTATGAGAATCGGCCAACATCTATTTTTCATCCCCCTAAATGTTAGGGGTGACCCACCCCCAAATTTTTTTTTTATTTTTTTGACATTTTATTATTTATATGGCAGAACAACGTTTGCCGGGTCAGCTAGCTATAAATATAAAAAAAAACATGATCAAATAATAGTCATCACTTTCTTTAAACTGAAAAAATGCAACCACAATGGTATCTGATACCAAATTGGCCTGAGAAGGCTATAAAGGTATGTGGAGCTGTAGAGTATGGTGTATGTAGAGCTGTCTTTTAGTTTCTTTCTGGTGTACATCTTTCTCTCACAATCTTTTGCTGGAAGAGAACAAAAGAATATTGACCAACTTAACCCTCAGTCCATGAAAGGTTTTTCAACACACTCAATCCACGAAGGGGGGTCATTTTCGTCTGCGCGCTACACCCACAATTATTGATTAAAAAATCTGTAAAATTCATGGTTTATCTTTTTTAAAATTGTAGATAGGCGTACGTTTGACCGCGATCTCACCTGATGTTAAGCGACGATGCGGTTGACGGTGTAGCACGCTTGCCTATTTATTTATTTATTTAATTATTTATACATGACATACAAATTTTAAATATAAAAGATTCTTATCACAACAGTTCATGTACAACAACTAATTTGACTTAGAAAAAATCACACTGGCCCCTGAACTAGTGAATACTGTATCTCAGTGGGCCAGTATTTTTAAAATAAGTACTAATATATAATAATTACCATTATATTAATAATTAAGAAACCTTTTTTTTTGTCTCGGGGAAAAACCCTCTCTTGATGGGTTCCCCCGGCCCGGGGGGACCGAGGGATATGTGGGACTCCGGGAAAGATGTTCGGCCATCCGACTACCCACTAAAAACCCCGCTGTTCTCCTATCGCCTCCGCCCGGGCCTACGGAAACGTGGTCTGCCGATCTCGTGGCCCGGGCTGGCGCCGGCCCGCCCTTTTTCAAGGCGGGCCTCTTCTAAAGTGTTGACGCCAGGGGGTCAGGGTTTCGTCCCCCCGACGCTCTCCTGAGTTGACTCAAGGAGTTGAGGGGGGCCGCGGAACAGCACGCGGCCCTCTCCATCGCGGCAACAGTGCGGGCGGCGGATCCTCTCCCGAGGGGCCGCCCGCGGCCGCTTTCTACGGCGGCCGGAGGTCGTTGCTTGACCCTCCGGCGCCGACGACATGGCCTGCGTTGGCGGGAGTTAACTCCCGCTCCGCCGCCTCCTTTGCGGACATTACTGCCTCGCAAAAGGAGGCGACGGCCGTCCATCCAGGATCGCCCCCGACCATGGACAGAACCAGAGCCGGGAGCGACAGGTCCGCGGCCAATTCCGGACGGGACTCCCATCCCCATCGCGTGCTAGTCAGGCGTGGGTACGACTACCAGACGACACTCCAGAAAAATCAGGGAGTCGCCCAACGTCGTAGTCGGCCTAGCAAGACCACCCGACAGTGAGGATGCGATTGCCGCCCCAGGAACACTCTCTGTGCAGGCGCAGTCGAAATAGGCATGGTTTCGACTACCAAATCAGGACCCGGGGCAGAACCCCAATCAGTATTCGCAACCATCCCACCGAGGACCACGCCACGAACAGAGAGCGAAGTTGGAAAGGGTGTAGGAGGTAGACGGGAATAAAGGTAGGACTCTGTCGCCTCAGACGGAGAGGGGAGTGAGGCGACGGATACTTGGGCACCTCGGGTACGCACACCCGTGCACTCCTCGGACAGAGGAGCGCCCCTGAGGGGGCCTATAAGAAACCTGTTCACTCTCCTCTTATCCTTAGAATGTACTTTTGAAAGACGAACAGGAGTTTTTCCGATATTGTTATTTTTAATATATGTATATTTTTTTAACGCGGAAAAAAGGCTTTTGTTACCTGATTTTGGAAGGTTAAAATGAAATTTTTAAAGGAAAAAAAGCGCTCAACGTCGAAGATATATTTTTGAAATAATGTTTTTTATTCATTCCTATCATCACTTCAAATTATTATTTGTTGAAAAAAAAATTTCAAGTGCACTTTTACTTACGATTTTCATGAAGGAGGGTCAAATCTGTCCTGCTTCGATTTGCTGTCGACACTGTTATTTGTGTAACTGACTGTGCCAGCTGTCCTCGCGCACTCTCGAACTCTGAGATGGCCCGCATGTCCCCGGTGATCGAGAAACTTCGACAAGTAATTTTTGCCCAGACAGATTTGACCCCCCTTCATGGATTGAGGGTTAAAATATTTGGACAAAGTCCATTTTCTCCACCTGATAGGTTAAACAAATAGGAAAGTTACCAGTTGACTATAAGTAACAAGTGTGTTATCTTGAAACAGAACCACAAATGTACCATGTAGATCCATTATAGCATAGACTGGAGAGTTTGTTTTCTTGATTTCTTCTCTTTTCAGCATGTTTTTTTTATTGCTGTGGGACAGCCATAAAAAAGTCAGTCATTCTTGCTTTGACACCACAACGAGACATGAACCGCCTCCGAAGTGTCGGTATTTTTATCCGTGCAGGGGTGGAGAAAGAATACTGACCTCTGCGGCCGGGGCCGGCATGTCGTAAAAAGCGACAAAACAACCCTAGTTACATGGTAGGGCCCCAAGCTCATCTGAATAGTGACCACCTTTGGTCTCAAGTATGTTGTCATAATAACCTTGTGTTGTGTTCTGGCATTAGTGACCCAAGTTCCTGTACCCTTATGGGACAGCAGCGTGTTGGCGATACTATTGGCGTTGCAAACACTCATAGGCGACGGTAACTGCTAAATTCTAAGCGGGCCATCAGCCTATCTGCTGGCTTACAGCAATAAAAAAAGGTAATCCCACTCTCATTTGTTTACGGGATAGTGTTGGTTATTGTTTTATTTTATTTGATAACTTTAAACTGATAGGTTGTATTTTTTTGTTACATTTCTGTTTACGTTTTGCATTATAAATCTATTATGATTAAGTAAAAAAGAGTAGTGTTATCTCTTAATTATTTTTTTATTCCTGTAGAACAGCAGGCAGGCTGATGGCCCACTTAGAATTTAGCAGTAACCATCTCCTATGGGTGTTTGCAACGCCAGTGGCATCGCAAACACACTGCTGTCCCATAAGGGTACAGGAACTTGGGGTCACTAATGCTGGAACACTACACATACTTATTATGGCGGCATACTTATGACCAAAGGTCGTCGCCATCCAGACAGACTTGGGGCCCTACCACATGGCTAGGGTGGGTTGTTTTGTCGCCTTTCAAGACAGGCTGATTCCCCGCAGAGGTGAGTATTCTTTCCCCGCCCTTGCATGGATAATGATGGATGTTTTTTGCCACAACTAAATCTTAGATGTTAAACAAGTAATCTAAGTGGTTTTATATATAAGGTTTAAGATATTTATTTCTCTTAAGAATTTATAAATTCGCTTACAGAGAAGCTTAAAACTAACAATTTTAAAAGCCTAACAACTATTTCAACTAACTATTAACACATCCCTATATCTCATTATCTAAATCATGTAACAATAAATATATGCAAACAGATCATCACAATAAAAGTAGGTGAACACTCATCGCAAACTACTTACTTAAAAGAGGGTATTTTGTTTTCGTTTTTTGTTACATGTTTATGGAGGTGAGTTCAGCCTGTGGTAATATTAGCTTAGCGGAAGCGGGTTTTATAATTCGCTTTCACATGCTGTTATAAATTAAATATATTTTATACACTGTCCTTTATGTTATATAACTAAATATAACATTTACTGTTCATTTTAAGTATTTTGATTTACAAGTTTATATTTTAGTAATAAATATCATATACAAAAGTAACTATATAGATGTGATATTTTATTTTGTGCGTATTTATTTAATAATATATAGTAATATATTATTAAATAAATAATTATTTGTTTATTGCTTTAGATAAAAAAAATATGAATTTAAGCTTTTAATATGAATATATTTTCATATACAAACAGTGGTTTTGTTTTTATTTACATTTTTTAAGTTATTATAATTAATTAATATTACATTTTAATCATGGTTTAAGAAACATTTTTTAAGTTCTTTTTTAAACATTACATAAAGGTGAAGATTGACTTGTACCGTTTGTTTGTAATGTATCATTCGAACTCTTGGCTCAAATGTGTTCCATCCATTTTGTTTTATTTATCTTTGCTTTCTCTCTTCTTAATGAAGCAAGTAAACTGGTAATTTTTTTCTTGGCATCCTCGACGTCAATTTCCATTTCGGCAGATAGTTCTACCCAAGTATCGTTTTTTTTGTTAAAATGATTTGCATGAGTAGGATCCCATAAAATTGATTTTTCTTTGTATTTGTCAATAAATGAAAAGGGTTTTTTCGTTGTCCCACTGCATTTTAATTATCGAAAATCGTGAATGAAAAACGAGATGGATTCGCTTGCGACTTGCTCTCGCGACGACGCGACGTGCGTCGTGCACTGACTTGTAAAGTAATACTCAAAGGGATTTGCGAAAAAACCGACAGTCGAGTGGAGTACACGGCGCTCGCCGCGAATGATATATAACAAACTAACGTTATAAGTCAGTCTTTGGTTTCTGTTACATGAACACGATACATTACACCAAAATGTTACAAGTCAATCTCCACCTTAAGACTACAGATTTTATGTCTTTTGGAAATTTATTATATATCAAGGTGCCTTCAAATGTATATATAAATATATTAATTATATTTGATATAATTACTGTGTCAAAATATTGTAGTTTCTTTTTGTATAGAAGTCAGTTATCCTTTATTTGTCAACTTAAAAATCAAAATATTCAAATATTTACATTATTTCAAACAATAACCTCATTCCTCGCCACATAGTTTATGTGTCCATACCAATACAATAGCCTATTATTCAGACAAATTTAACAAGTCATAAAAGGTAGACAACCAATAAATTAAATTTGTTATTGAATTTTCTTTTTTTTATTTAATTTACATATTATTATTTTTATTTTCCAAAGGTTATTCTCATAGCTTACCATCTCTTCCATTCCAATTTTTCTATCGCTATTCTGTCCCATATTGTTTCTCATATTTTTATACTTCTTCGGTCTACCTTTAATTTTTATGCCCTAACTGGGATTCTCATGCATAGCTGTTTTGCACCACTTTTCTCTAATTATCACTAAATGACCAGCCCATTTCCATTTTTGTTTTCTACCTTTCAGAATTATAACATAGCCATATAGCTACATATTTCTCTTTTTTTTCCATTATAAAGGATTAAAATACCTAATTGATATTTAGTTGTAATTTGTTGTTATATTTTTGTAATTATTATACTTGGTACGATTTTGTACATGTTTGTTTATAGATAACTGTGACCAGAAGAGATATACAAATTATCACATCAAAATTAACTTTTAACGGATAAATTGCAGGAGTGTCGACTCCGTTGGTACGGCCACGTTTTACGGCAACTGGATGATTATGTGGGAAAAAATGTCTGGCCATGCCGCCTCCGCCGGTCCCCGGCAGAAGGGGTAGAACCAAAAAGTGCTTGCTTGACGTCGTAAACGGTTATATGAGTGTCAATGGGCTCACTACCAGGGATGCTGAAAAGTGTGCGAAGTGGAGTAGAAAAAGTCGGAAAGCGGACCCCGGGCACCAAAACGGAAGTTTGGGTTGCAACTGGGAAACTACGCTGAGATGATGATGAATATTATCAATAACTATCCTTATTCCGAATTTATTATTGGCCATTCTCTATATATAAGATTTGACTGTATTAAATGTACTCAGTTCATTTGCAAAATACTTGCTGTGCCTGGTTTGGTGTCAACTGGTTAATTTCCTAATATGTAATGACATTTAATTAAAAATACAAGGCATATTATACATTAAAAGTTGGCAAAAAAAGGCTGACAAAAATTCTGAAAGACTTACTTTGATTTCACCATTAATAAGTTCATGTATAAGAGTTGTTGCTCTCATAATGCCTTCCTCATCCTCTGGGGCCGTGGCGTCCAAAGTCCTCAAATCGAACCACGATGGCATACGAAACCCTGCATTAAGAGTGACCGGAATCGTTGATGCTGTCGGACATATCACTTTTACGTGCGGGCCTCTGATCGAAGCAATTGTGCTTGCCCAACCATGACTGTAAATTAAAATACTTACTTTATAAAAGAAACTAATAAAGAGAAAAAACATATCAAGTAAATTAATACTACTGACCCAGTATCGCCGAGTCCGTGCAGAAATATAAGCTGGAAGAAAATTGATATATTGATAATAAATATAATCTATTCCAATACTATCATTGCTCGATAAAAGTTTATAGTTCCATACCGATGCCGTTTGTCTCGCTGTTGCAGCTATTATAACAGGATTTGGTTCCATTATTATAAGTTATTAACGAAAATCAATAACTCACTTCCCCGTTTATGTCTCTACTTGAAGTTGAAACTTTGTTCCATAAAAAATTAAAATTGTAGTGGCTGACTGACCTGGCTGACTGACTGACAGTGACAGTGAAAGAGTATACCTTTCCACAGTCGCTTGTCAAAATGAAATGCTTATTTGGAATTTGGAACTAGCTGTGCCCCCGACTCCGTCCACGTGGAATAATGACTTTAGGGCAGCATTTTTGGATAAATCTTATGGTTTATATTGGACTAGCTGTGCCCGCGACTCCGTGCGCGTGGAATAGTGACTTTGGGCAGAATTTTTTGGATATATCTTATGATTTATTTTGGATTACAAACCCTATAAACCCTAAAAAAAATTAAATATGCAAACAGTCAGTATTATCGAATGCAACTGTTATGCCATACGCCGCCGGAATACGTACATTCGAACCTACAAAGTCCAGCCTAAGCTAAACCCTATTTCATATGATTGATGACATAAATCTGAGGTTAACTTAAATTGGAAATTCAACCTAAGCTGAAACCTATTTCATATGATTGATGATATAAATCTGAGGTCAACTTAAATTGGAATATAAAATTTCCGAAACTTATCATTTATAACATAAACTATTTTTTTTTAAAATAAAAATAGGATAAGTTATTCCTCGATATATCAGCTATCTGCCAGTGAAAGTCCCATCAAAATTGGTGCAGCCATTTTAGAGATTAGCCGGAACAAACAGACAGACAAAAATTGTAAAAAATGTTGTTTTGGTATATGTACCGTGTATACGTCCGAAAGCATTTAGTAAAAAGCGGTTATTTTAATATTAGAAACAGACCCTTCAATTTTATTTATTTGTATAGATTTGTAATGTGAATTAGTTTTCAAATGCACCAGCAGAGAGCACTAAGTTCAGTGTTGAAAAAAATAGATCTAATATATAAAATTCTCGTGTCACAGTTTTCGTTGCCATACTCCTCCGAAACGGCTTGACCGATTCTCATGAAATTTTGTGAGCATGAGTAGGTCTGAGAATCGGCCAACATCTATTTTTCATCCCCCAAAATTTTTTTTAAATTTTTTGACATTTTATTATTTATATGGCAGAACAACGTTTGCCGGGTCAGCTAGTAGAATATAGATTCGAATTCTAAAATGAAATTGTATTCACATTTTAAATGTGGAATATAAAAAAAGTCAATATTTGTACCTTCATCCATACTTATTTTTTAGCACAGTTTGAATTAACTTTAATTATTTTCAGAAAACTACGACGAAACGAAAGCATTAAAAATTTTTTTCAACAATAAACAATATTACTAACGATAATATGTATTATACACTGACGGACTCATAAACTGCATCCAAGTAATAGACGACTTTGAAATAAATATTTTAACCAAGTATGCAAACTTTCTATATTAGATTTAAATTGAAACCTCTAGATTGGTTCGTGAACTATAAAACAGCGTAGGGCCATATCCTTAGGTTTAAGTTGGTGTACTGGAAAGGACCATAAGACTTTTTTGAAGAAAAAAGAGAAATTTAAGGAAAAATGGTTTAATTGAAAAATTTATTTTAACAATAGACACAAACTTTATGCAAGGGTTTATTTATGTTTTATTAAGATGTATTACCTCCACGTGCCCTTATTACGGATTCTAATCGGTTCCGCATAGAATTTATTAGGTTTATTATAAGATCTTGCGGAATATTGTCCCATTCTTCTGAAAGTGCTGTTTTTAGTGCTGCCACTGTCGTGGGCAAAGGGTTTCTCGCATATACAGCTCTTTTTAAATTGTCCTAAACATGCTCAATGGGATTAAGATCCGAGCTGCGTGCTGGCCAATTCATTGTACGTATCCCAACCTCTTCGCAATACTATCGAACTTCTGCAGCAGCGTGCGGCCGGGCATTATCCTGCATTAAAGTAAAAATTTCGCCTATGAATCCCATGTAAGGCACCACGTGATCTTCTAAGATCTCTGATAAGTAGCGATGTGCAGTCAAACCCCCCCCCCCCTCTATTACCGTTTTGACGGACCATGTCTATGAACACAAGTTCTGTTCGCCCGTTCATCGATATGTCCCCCATACCCCAGAACATACACGAACCGCCTCCAAAAGGAACACGCTCCTCAATGCAACTTTGAGCATATTGCTCCCCACGTCGACGATAGACTCTTCTGCGACCATCTGCACCATATAAACATGTCCTACACTCGTTCGTGAACAATACGGAGGCCCATTGCTCTTCTGTCCAATTCAGGTGATTGCGCGCAAATCTTAAGCAAGCTTGTCTGTGAGCTACAGACAACTTTGGACCATTTGCTGGTCTAAAAGGGGTGATATCCGCTTCCTTTACCTTCTTCTTATTGTTCGTGCACTCACGTTTACTCCACGCACTTCATTATGCTCTGTTTTGATGTTAACTGACGTGAGGAAACGATTTCGCAGGGAAGTTGTAACAATAAATCGGTCATCACGACCGGTGGTACTGCCTGTACCATGTCTCCTTCTGTAAGAACCTGTCTCCACAAACCTTCTGTATATTCTAGAAACCGTAGACTGGTTTAAATTTAAATTTCTACCAATCGTTCGTTGATCCAAGCCCTCCCGCACCAATGCTACAATTTGAGCCGCTTGTTCGGACGAAGTATCCATATTATGGTCCAAAAACTCTCGACGAGTTAAAAAACTAACCCAACAATTCTGCTGGTAACAATAATTCAATTGACAAAAGAATAAAATATCAATTAGAATCAATTTAAAACTTTGCTCATAACACGCAAATCTGATGCTACGAGTAAATTTTCTTTTCCCGGCTATATTCATTTGTTTTCTTCTTCTTCTTAATTATGGCTCGGCACCATTCGTGCATTGGGCCAGTGTCAAGTATTTTTAATTTGTCAACAAAGCTAGGGAAACTAATATCGCGAATGAAAATTAAACCGTACCGGAAATTAAACAAAACAAATCAGAATAATTTCATATCTACAAAAATATATAAATATATACAATGATATTTTATAAATAAAAAGAGAATCAGCAAAAGAGAAATCATTGAAAATATATAATAAAAGAAAACAAGTATTAAATATAAATATAAACTACAATTTAATCTTATTATTTACAATAAATTTATTTAATGTACTATATACACAGGGTCTATTATCTCTAAGAAGTAAGTAAATATTAGAAGGAAGAGGAATAGAGAGAGATATTAGAGATTCGTATAGGGAAGAGTGGTCATATAAAGGACAGGAAAAGAAAACATGATTCATATCGCAATAACTCTCACCACATTCACAGGCAGTACTAGATACTATGCCAAGTTTATGCAGATGTACCGGAAGGCAAATATGTCCAAGACGCATGCGGATTAAAGACGAAGTGGCAGTTTTATTAAAACATAGTTTGGCAAACCATGGTTTTCTTGGGACTAAAGGCTGTATAGCGTAGAGGAAGCGACCCTTGACCTGACCGCTCTCTCTCCAGCTCAAATTCCATGTATCACGGAGATATGTGCTAGGTAAAGCATTCAGGTCGTGTCCGAAAATCGTGTATGGGTATATATCACCACTCACAGTTGCCTCGTTTGCCAAACTGTCAGCTCTCGCATTTCCTATGATGCCACAGTGGCTAGGTATCCAGCAGAAAGTGACTGTGTAGTTATTTAATTGGCAATGCAACAACTTTCTCTTACATTCAAATGTTATGTGGAAAAAAGGATTCAGTTTTATGGAAAATTTTTCTAAGCTTTGTAAAGAACTGAGTGAGTCTGTAAATATAACACATTGGTTAAGTTTAAAACTTATAACATATTCTATTGCTTTCAGAAGACCGAAGCATTCTCCCGTAAATATAGATGTTTCTGGTGGTAATTTTATTTTTTGGACTATATTATATTGCATAAGAAACACCCCTACTCCAACACACCCTATGGGATGTTTGGATGCATCAGTATATATGTGATGCCAATTTGGCCATTTAGTATTTACAATATGGTTAAAAGTAGTGTTTGCATTATAATCGGACCTATCTATGTTGAGAGAAAAACAAATACTAGGAGAGAAAAGAAGAGAATCATATGAAATTTTAAATAAAGGAAGGACTCTAAAGGAATGTATAGGAGCTTGTAACGATTTATATTTCTGAAAACTTTTTAATAGGCATGGAAAAGGCTTATTACTGGAAGACAATTTCTCTGACAATAATTCAAGTTTGGAAGTTAAAGGATGATTAGAAAATTGAACAAGCCGAAAAGTAAATCTGTCAGAGAGATACTGGCGCCTAAAGCTTAAAGGGGGGTCGCAACATTCTATTTGAAGTGCATTAACGGGAGTGGATTTCATTGCACCTGTAACCAGTCTTAATGCTTTAGAATGAATCAGGTCCAATTTCTTAAAACCTGCCACATTACCAGGATCTAAAAAGAAAGTACCAAAATCTAAAATACTTCTAATAGCGGCGTTGTAAACCAACTTCATAGTAGCTGGATGAGCACCCCACCAGACACCGCGTAGACATCTGAGCATATTCAAATTCCGTTCACATTTTGAAACTACAAACTCACAATGGGCTAGACCTGTTAGTTTAGCATCAAGTACAACCCCTAAAAACTTTACTTGATTTTTGCTTGGTAAAGGTGTATTATCATAAGAAATAGTAGGTGTGTGAGAAATTCGAGATTTGGTAAAAATAACGGAGCTACTCTTTGACGGAGATAGATCTAGGCCATTAGTATCCATCCAAGTTTTTAAAGAAGATAAAGATGAGGAAATGTGCTCACACGCAATTGCTACAGATTTATCAGAGGCGTATATGACCAAGTCATCCGCATACTGTAGAATACTAACATTATCACCAACAGACCTTTCTAAGTCGTGTGTATATATGTTGTACAGTAAAGGGCTTAGTACGGAACCTTGCGGCAACCCCTTCCAGACCAATCTACTAGGTGTATACGGGTCTCCGAGGTCCAGAATAATTTGTCTCTCGGAAAGAAGATTAAAAATAAAGTTAGTTAAAAGGTGTGGGACGTTTAAATTATTCAGCTTTTGTTTAAGAACGGGAAGTAAAACGTTATCGTATGCAGAATTAATATCCAAGAAAGCAGCAACTGTGGATTTTTTGTCTAAAAAGGCGTAACGAATATCAGTAGTAAAAATCCCCAAGTTATCGGCCACGCTTTTCCCCTTTCTAAAACCAAACTGTGTCTGAGAGAGATGCTCATTACTCTCAATGAACCATTCAAGACGGTTTTTAATTAGATGTTCAACTACTTTAGTAATTACCGATGATAAAACTATTGGGCGATAAGATTCAACATTATACTGTGTTTTATTTGGTTTTAAAAAGGGCAACACTATTTGCTTTCGCCAAGATAAAGGAATGTCACCCGACAAAACAACTTTGTTTATTAAATTTAAAAAGCGATTTAAGCCATTTTCACCAATGTGTGATAAAAAGGAATATGGTATCCCGTCTTCCCCAGGAGCACTGTCCTTGACGTGGTTTAGCACTCCTTTTAACTCGACCATAGTAATAGGAAGATTTAAAGAGGAAGAGCTATTGGTTTTAACGGGTAGGGAACGGATAATTAAATCTTGGTGTGGTACAGAAGCAGGGGCCAAACGGTCAAGGAATTGATCGGCTAATACAATAGGAAGGAGAGGCGCACTGGAAGGATTTATAGCTGTTCTAAATCTCTTAATGTTTCGCCAAAGAACTGACGAATGTGTTTCGGGTGACAAGGAACTGCAAAAATTCCTCCAACCCTCGAACTTCTTTTTCTTAAACAACTTCCGTGTCTCTTTCATTATCTCCAACAGCGCGTCATAATTCTCCAATGACATGTTAATGCGATAGTTCCTCACAGCAAGTTTCCGCCTAGATATAGCATTGGTGCATTCTTCATCCCACCATGGTGGTGATGATAACTTATTATTACGTGGCTTTCGCTTAGGAAAAACAGTATCAGCAGCTTGTAATAAAACAGACTTAAAATAGTCAGTATCACAAATATTTGTGTCTTGAAGAAATGTTTCTTCTACTAATGTAGTATATTTGTCCCATTGAGAATCAATGATTTTATGTTTTAAACGCGGCTTTGATATTAATGTTTGATTTTGTTTATTATAGGGAAAGGAAATAACAATGGGATAGTGATCACTATTGAATGTGGAAGACAAAGTAGACCAAGATAATAAAGACGCTAAATTAGAAGTACAAATAGACAGGTCTATAGCACTGATTGCTTCATCAGGCCTAGTGAGCCGAGTAGGGGAGCCCGTATTTAAGATACACAGATCATATGAGTCCAAAATATCCAACAATTCATGTCCATAACAATTAGAAAAGGAGCTACCCCAGGTTGTGTGATGAGAGTTAAAATCACCTAAGATCATGAAAGGATGAGGAAGAAGTGAAATTATATTTCTAATTTCACTAAGGATTTGTAAAGAAGGATGTGGAATATAGACGGAAACATAACAAATATTATCAACAATAGCAGCAATGATAGAAAAATCATCACTGTGTGAAGGAAGAGAAAGAGGATATATAAGATGAGAGTTTCTGACAAGTAGGCACACACCGCCATACCCATCAGCCCTGTCATTCCTTAAACAGGAATAGCCAGGGATTTTAAATGTATAATTCGGCTTAAGCCAAGTTTCAGATAAAGAAAGAATAAAAGGGTTAAAAGTATTTACAATATGTACAAGTTCATGTTTTTTGCTTATGATACTTCTGCAGTTCCATTGAACTATCCTGTCCATTATGACTATTATTATTAATGTTAGGGTTGAATAAAGTAGCAGCGTTGGTCGGTATGGTTAAATTTGATTGAGATAGCAATTTAATTAAAGTTGTAATTAAGTCTGTTAAGTTCTGTTCACTCTCTTTGTCAGCATTGGATGAGATTTGTAATGCACAACCATTAGAGGGTGTGGGTATGTTGTAATCCTTTACAAGAGAATCATGAGCTTCACGGTCATAACCTTTATTAGGTTTAGGTGGGGTTCGTGGTTTAGTAAAAACTGTTTTTTTGTATGATAAAATGCGTGATGGGGGTGAGCCGGGTACAATAGTATTGCCTGCTTGAAACGTTTTATTTGGTATGGATGTTAAGACATCAGCATATGATTTCGTTATTAATGGGTGTAGTTTTGATGCTTCCATGTACGATATGCTGTTTTCAGCCATGGTAATTTTTATTTCTTTTTGCCTAGAATATTCTGGGCATCTTTTGCTTAACGCAAAATGTAGCCCAGAACATAAGCAGCAAGAGCCCTGATCTTCCTCAACATTACAGCTGTCACCAGTGTGACCTTGCCCACACTTATAGCATCTTGGTTTGGACCTGCATTTTGTTTTTGTGTGGCCAAAACGACAACAGTTATAACACTGTATAGTTGGGTAAGTATATAGTTGTACAGGCAAAGAGTTAAAACACATAAAAACACGTTTAGGTAATACTTGGCCATCAAATGTCAAAACAACTGTTTGGGAGGGTTTCCAAATTGGTTCACCATTTACAATTACCTTATAATTTAAACGTCTGACTTTAATTATATCACCACATCCCATGGGCACATTAGTATTTTCCTTTATATCTTCAGGAGACCACTCAGTTGGAACTCCCCTTACTAATCCCATTCTGGTAATATTAAAGGTGGGTATATATGCTTTCAACTTATTTTCAGATAAACAATTTGACTGGACAAAGCTGTTGGCATCTAAATAATTATTAAAAGAAAGAGACATTTTGTTTCTTCCTATCCTTTTCAAACTGCCATTTACAATATTTTTAAAAGCATTTTTTTTTAAAAACCTACCGAACACAATAGGATGCAGATTGGTGCCGTCGTCTTCCGCAGACTGTATTTTATGGACATGCACAATGTAAGGGCCATGATCATTGCAATCATAACTAGTCCTGCCTATTTGTGTGGGAGCTTGGGAAGAAGAATTAACGTTAGCGAGAGTAGAAGAAGGTAAATTATTCATGGGGGATTCTATAAACTCATCATTACAATGACAATCAGTATTTTTTAATGCATCATTATTATGTTTTCTTTTCCTCTTGTTACAATGCTTGCATACCCTATGGAGATAACTCCGTTTTAATTTACGCTTGGATACCGACGAACAGTCGGAATCCATTCCAGATTCGTTGGAAATTGTAACAAATGCTCCCGCAGGGGGCACTGTGCCCCCTGGGTCTGGCGGCTCGTTCATAAAAGTATTTTGAAAGACTTACCCTACGCAGAAAAAACAAATAATATATATAGGAATAACACTAATCTAAATTTATACACAACTTATAACTATTCTGATTACTAATTACAATAAATCTACAATTATATTTGCAAAAATTTAAAAACCGCGTCCGCCAAGTTCGAAGGTTTCCCGCGCTTTTCCTTCATTTGTTTTACTGCAGTTCTATTTTTAAATTTTCCTTTTTTTTGAGATTAAGAGCCAGTCTCTCCATATTTATATAATTTAATCTAAAAAGTTTGCATACTTATTAAAAAAAATCATTTCAAAGTAATCCTGAACTTTGATGCAGTGAGTCCGTCAGTTTATAAATAAAATTTCGATCAATGCCAATTTAAAGAAAAAACACTTGTTAATTTTCTGTCACTGAGTTGATATTCGATTGCACGCATCACTTTTGAGAGTGCTCGATTGTGCGAAGCGTTACTGTAGTTGAAACATCAACGTTGAGCATTAGGTTGCTTATTACAAATATTAAAATGTTGTTTCTGGCTTATCTATTCTTTCCTGGTTCCTGGACATTAATATTAGTCGATATTAATACGATATTAGTACGATACGAACGATATTAGTTCCAATAAATAAAATACCTTAAAACTAATACTGAGTAACTAGGCCACAAGATAATTAAAAAGTCTTCAAATGTATTGTATGGTTAATGGTTTGGATTGTCTAATGAATCTGTGCCTGCGCGTGTTTGTTTTGTTTCTTTTCAAGATTTAAGGATTTAGGAAAAAAAAATATTATTATTGTGGTGTTTTTGTGTCGTTTGCTTGATGTAAACAACTGTGTCGCTATCGCCAAGAATCCAAAATTGCTTACCGGGTAAGTCAGATGTAAATAACGCATATTATTCCAATGAAAAACCTTGGCAGGGTTTCATCTTACAATTATTGTAAAACTGAGTTATGCCACAGATTTTATGATGACAATTCTTTTTGCACAAAATTTTGTTTACTTTGACATGTTTAATATAATGTGTCT
This sequence comes from Malacosoma neustria, assembly GCA_963693495.1. Lineage (NCBI taxonomy): Eukaryota > Metazoa > Arthropoda > Insecta > Lepidoptera > Lasiocampidae > Malacosoma > Malacosoma neustria. The sequence continues at coordinate 11,649,960 of OY856381.1, read as the reverse complement.
AATAGCTGATTTCTGTAAGTAATTGAATTAAATAGCATTTAATTATGACGACACTGAGTTTAATTTTGCGTTCGTGATTTGGTTTGCACAACAGCAAAGATATAATATGCTAAAATTAATAAATTGGATCCATTGTCTTACAGATTTATTTTCCACAGATCTAAACAAAATAATTATATAATAACATGTACTGTGTACAATGCATGTAACATGTATATGAAATGACAGTAACCAACATTCACTTCAGGGTGTTTACAATTTTGCTAGTGCTAATACAGGTTTAAATTTTCAGTATCATGGCGAAAGAAGATGTAATGTTGGAAATAGAGCTTGGCAGGTTATATATAGAGCCTCATAAGCCACCCAAAGCTAATAATAATGAAAACCCATTTTCACCATCACTACAAAAAAGGTATTTAAGAAAGCAAAAGATATCAAAATGCTCTTGTATGATAGACAAAAGCAAAAATGTTGGCATTAGTAAAAACAAGCCAAATAAGATTATCAAAGAGCCTGTGTTACAATTATTAAGGAAGTCATGTACTTTGAACACTGGTTTAGATATAAAGGAGTGTGGAAACAAATATGAAAACAATGTTACTAACACTCCAAATGGGAACATTGACTCATTAAATCTATGTACCCTAGTGCAAAATTGTAACCAACTAAAAATATCCTCAGAAGTGAAGGATCCAAATAAGCCAACTGGGTTGGCAGCAGATGAGCCAAGATGGTGGAAGGCTGAAGTATTACACATACAAGAGAGTAGAGAGAGTGGTCAAAATAGCAGAAGTGGAATGGGCTCCTGTTCCCAGCAAGCTCTTAATCCCCCTTGTGATGTCACAATTGATGAGTTGGCCAGTTATTTTGAGACATTGGTCCACATACCTAAAAAAATGTCATCTATGGCTGAGATGATGTACATTTGAGTTATCATAAATAGTGTTAAAAGACTCATTTGTGATGTGTCACTGAAACCTTGTTTCAGTTTTATATTTAAGGGTTTTAATATTCTTGTACCAAGTTATGCCTTGAAAATTAGGCTGAACAGTATTTTTATAAGAGCAAATTGAAGATCACTGTATGTCTTTTATTGTCACAGATTTTTATTGAAGATTGTTTTCACCTAATGTAAAATCACACTATATGTTTGTGTTATGGTAGTAATAGGTAATCGAAATTCCCTGGGCTGATCTTAGATACCTGACTAGAATAAAAATATTAGATAGATTGAATTTAAAATAATCAATTTAAACATGACAAATCCTAAAATTCTGGTTGATTTCATAAAAGGTGTTGAGAATGTCAATGGTCTTACTACAAGAACCACTGGGACTATGTAGGGAAGAAGAACAAGTAGAAAAGAAACCCCTGGCTTTTTAAAACCCTACGATAGATCCTTATACCCCACGATAGACAGTTTGGGTATATATCTTAAAATACCTAAATTTCAAGAGTGGTTTAAGTTTTTTTTTAAATTCTTTAGTGGTGTTTAACCTGTTAAGCAAATGTATGAGATATAAATGAGATAATATAAGAAATTGTTTTCCTAAAAATTGCAACATATCTTTTTGAATCTATGTCTTTCTATGGTCCATACTTTTTATGTGTAGAAATATGGAATAGAAATATTTAGTTTTCATAAATTTTATTTTCACAAGTATGACACCTACTGACCAAAAGTCATGCAATCCGGTACCTACAGCTAAAAGCGTAATTACCATCTTTCACAAACACAAAAGAGACAGAGAGATATGTTACAGCCACTTAATTTTTGTGGTTGGGTTCATATGGTGGATATCAAGAATAAAGTACAGTAAAAGCTCTTTAAACACATTTATGTTCCATAAATATTCCACGAATACGAGATTCCATAGACAGATCAATTTTCATAAATAAATCACAAAGCTCATTTACCATTCTTAAACCTTCACTAAGATTTTTCAAATTAAATGTTATGTTTCCAGTGCTTGTTGAAGCCTATTCTTCTATGGGCTGTGAATTTAACACTTCTCCAATTCAGTTTCAGTCAAATCTTCATCTTGCGATTCAAGCAACTCCTGAATGTCACTTGATTCTACCTGTTCGAACTCATGTCCTATTTCATTCGCAATTTCGGCTATGTTTGGAGTCAAAGTTTGAATTTGTACAGATTCTTCATCATTTTATGCAGTCAGAGCAGGCTACAGTTTTTTCCAGTATGATTTCAATGTGTATGAATAATTGACAAAACTGAAATCAGTTCTGTCAATAATTATTCTTTTATATTCACGATGCATTTTGCTATGTCAAATTTATTCCAGCATTCCATAACATTCATATCAGGATCACATTCCATATTATCCAATAGGATTTTGAAGGTTCGTCTAATATAATAGAGCTTAAAGGCTTGGATTATTCCTTGGTCCATAGGTTGAAGCAAAGCCGTCGTCGTGTTGGGAGGTAAAAATATCATTTTTATATTTGGATGTATAGTTTTAAGTTCGCGAGGATGATCTGGTGCATTGTTCAAAACTAGAACTGCTTCAAAGTCTAAATTCTTTTTTTAATAAGTTTAAACTTCAGACACAAAACAATTCTGGAACCAGTCACAAAAAATAGCGCTTGTAACCCACACTTTCTTATTAGCAGGCCAAAACACTGGCAGGTCGTCCTTGTTTTGATTTTTTTTAAACACGATGATTTAACGATCTGTAAAGCTTAAGTGCTTTACTGACACTATCTCCAGATGCATTAGAACATAGCATCAATGTAACTCTATCCTTTGTAGCCTTAAATCCAGGGGCAGACTTTTCGCTTTTAGAAATAAATGTTTTGTTTGGCATTCTCTTCCAAAATAGTGCTGTTTCGTCTGCATTAAATATTTGCACAGGTTTTTATCCTGCATCAGCTAATAGGTTTGCAAATTCTTCTGGCTTTCTTTCAGCTGCAGCAGTGTCTGCAGATGTAGCTTCTCCAACGATTTTAATGTTATGCCATGATTGTCTCACCTTAAATTTATTGAACCAACCTTTCGATGCTTGGAAACCTCCATTTGTACATTCACCACCAGAACTACCACCAGGTTCTTTAAAATGTGCGTAAAGATTCTTTTGCCTTCTCCCGGACCATTGGATCACTCAGGGGCACCCATTTTTGGTTGCGGTCTTCGATCAATAATGACATCACTTCCATTTTTTCTATTGCTGGATCACGAATAATTTTCGCTGACAGTGATGTTGAAGCTACTAACGACTTTGTTTTATCTTCGGATTTTTATCGATCGTACAGCTGATTCGTTGATATTAAATGAGCGTGATAGCAAACGACTCCAAGGCATAAAATATCAAGAATTTCTATTTTCACTTTAAGCGGTAAAACAGATTCTTTTCGCATCGATACTCGTTTTTCATTTTTTTTTGTCGACATTGTAAATCAGGAAGACAGCGGTAGAGACGTGTTACTCCATCACAATTTTTGTAACGAATGGAAAGATGAAAGGATGAAACAATAAAACACGCAAGGCGGCTCTTATCAAAGGATGGAGTCTAATATAATATGGCAGCATTTAAAAATATACTTTATGAATTGAGTATTGTTTGCTTTCATTCTGTTTGTTTACATTCTCAAAAACACCGACCGCGGTGAAGGCGGCTTTTGTCAAAGGCCGAACCAACGGCGATATCATTTTACATTATACTTTAGGCATAGTTGTATTATGGTCTATTTTACATTTTTATTAGTCCATTTGACGACGCGTTTCCAAAGGTTGGATTGGATACTGATTGAAATCCTTTTTTTATTAATATGTATGTACCGATAAGATCCGCGAATAAATAAATCTTTAGCCGCCAGTATAGGAAGCGCGAATAAGGAGCTTTTACTGTACAATGCGCTACCTTCATTCGTGTTTTCACTATTCGCGGATTTTAAAAATGCGACCCAATTCCTATACTCGCGGCTAAAGATTTCTTTATTCTCGGGTCATAACGGTGAAACGGTACATACATATTAATAAAAAGAAAATGCGGTCGGGGGACCCCCGTAAGGAACGAATTCGTTCCTAATGTTTTAAAGAAATAGAACAAGTAGAAAAAGAATTAATCTTCCTAGATGACAACCATATAAATATGCCGCTTTAATATCCTTGTGTTTTGGCATAAGTAATCCAGATGTCATTGAAGTCGGTGTTTTGGAATTGCATCTGGTGATGCAAACATCCATATGCAACGGTAACTGCTTTCTATTAAGTGGACCGTCAGTCTTTTTGTACAAAGCTATAAAAAAAGTGTGTGTGTGCGTACTTAGTACGCACGTAAGAAGTTATACTTCTTTGGCGTAACGACATAAAATTCATTCCAAAAATTTTATCCTTTGCGTTATCCTACGTTTGTAGAAAAAAAATTATTTTAGTTTATGATGTAAATAAATAAATACATACCGTCAATTAACCTCAAATTCTACAAACGTACTCAAAGTAATATGTGAAAACCACTTATAATCATAATATAAATTGTGATGGAGTAACACGTCTCTATCGCTGTCTTCCTGATTTACAATGTCGACAAAAAAAAAATGAAAAACGAGTATCGATGCGAAAAGAATATATAACTTATAATCTAAACTGATTTTTTATATATTTGTGTTTTTATTTTGTCACCAGGGAATGTATCCCCTATAATCCCATATAGTTTCCGTATTCGCGGCATATTTACGGAACGTATACCCCGCGATTAAAGAGCTTTTACGGTATGTTATATACCAGGGGTGAGCAACCTTTTTAATCAATGGGCCAATTTGAATATTAATTTTTTTGGCAGGCTGCACATTGATTAACTCTTATTAATAATTTACAAAACTTTATTTATAGTAAACATTAGAATAAAAAAATATAAAACTTAAAAAAAAGTAATGATTTCATATACAAATTTTAATGCAAGATAAAAACAAACTAGAAAAGAATTTACTTGAAATTTGGAATTTGGAAAAAGAAATTTGGTACTGTTTTTTCGATACAAGCTGATCAATATCAGCCGTAATGGATGAGGTAGCTACATGTACGCAGCTTTCTAATCGTCCATCGCTCAATCTTGATCGGTGGTCATTTTTGATTAATTTCATGGTTGAAAATAATTGTTCGCAAACATACGTACTTCCGAACAGAGACATCATTTGCTTTGCATTTTTCGTCAAAAGCGGAAATTTTTCAGGGCTCACAAGATTTATAAAAATTTTCGATGTTTACTGAAAAAAATACATTTTTTAAATCGGTATTCTATATGACAATCACTTCCATCTGAAAGTTTTCGGGGACTATATCCACGTCGATATTAAATGGCGAGGAAAACATTTTCATGGAAACCGCTGTGCTTTGAACTTTTGGAATCGTAATGCAGTCTGTATTGCATGTTTGAACAAGTCACCGACAAGTGTGTATATCGTCACAAAAAAATGGCGCAGACGCGGCGCGTTCGTATCGAATGTTTAAAAACGTCGTCGACAAGTAACTCGTCATAAAAAAATATTTCAGTTTTGTATGTATGTATACTACCATTTTATTATAATTAATTTTATAACAATATATTGATGGGAGAAAGTCGATAAAATAAATTCAATTTTATTAGAAATGCTTGGCGGGCCGCATAAACATGTTTAACGGGCCGCGTGTTGCTCATCCTTGTTATGTACAAAGCATGTTGTGAACTAATGTTGAAAAAAGAATCTGTTTTGCAATTGCATGCTATTAAATTACTATCATTTAATTTGCTCTACTTCAAATAAAAGAATAATTATTAAGTATTTTTTTATATTAGTATTTTATGAAATTTATTATTTTATTAGAAATGTATTATTGTAACACTTGTGCTATTGTGTGAAAACTGTTCATTAATTTTATGACAAAAGACCACAAATAAATGATAAATATTTGGTTTGAAGGGAAAGAATAAGTAAGAAAGTAAATAAAATAATATTAAGCAGCTTATAAACGATCTATCTTGACATATAACTTGTTTTAAGAGTAATTTCACATATCCAACGTGAATGTCCCACATGAACAGAGTTTAGTTAGATACTTTTCGTGTCATGCTGTTTAAATGTATCTCAAGCTCAGGTGCGTTTTAATTTTGAATGGGAGAATGGGGAGATGTCAAAATTGATTGCTTTTACAATTTTTTTTATACACATGTCTAAATGTTATCTGCTTCGTTTACTTGGGGGCCATTTATAAAATACGTTCGCATATTTTTGCTGAGTGTGACAAGATGTGACAAAGGGGACGGGGGGTCTACGGCAACGTTTTCATTATTTTTCGACATGAGCGCTACCACTAGCTCTGTGGCCTGAAGCGGCGTTGCGACCCGTCACAACTGGTTTCTTTGTTTTTCCAATTATTAAATAAATAATCACTTCTTAAATAAACAATAAAAATCCACTTGAGAGCATAACATTTCCACGTACCCTACGCTCTTGATTCAGTAACAAATGAGAATACTTTTTCTCATGTATTTATTATTATATTATTCCTTCATTCGCCATTTAGCAGTGAACTAACACAGATGCTTTTTTCATATTTCTCAATTTAATACTCTTTATTACATTAATTACCATATACTCTTTATTGCCGAAATTTGTAACTCCTGGATTTAATAGTTAAGATATATATAATTAGAAAACAATGACATCGATAATCTTATCGAAAATTTACTCTAATGTTAACTCTATCAAAAATTATTTAACACTTATAAATAGTGTTATCCAGATAAAAAATAAACGAAAAATCCTTGGACTTCTAACTACATAAATATCTTTTCATTTGAAATTTATCGTACTCAGGAGAGGTTTTTGTGACGAAATATTCAAGGGGGGGGTCACAGAAAGTGTGACAGCGTGACAACATTGGAGGGGGGTCAAAAAAGCTGATTTTAGCGTGACGTATTTTATGAACGGCCCCTTGTTTGAAAGACTATAATTTATAAAATGTGAGTCATGTGAGAGTAGTTGATAACGGTTTTAGACAGAGTCCCTGTCATAAATAAATATTAGATTTATCCACAACCTGTTCTATCAAACGTGGAAAATGCCCTAGTTATTGTATTTGTATAAAATATTAGAAAGGAAAAACAAGATTTTAAATTCATCATTCAGAATGTAGGTCATTCAATATGATTACGGAATTCACTGATACTGTCTATTCAAGTTGCTTGCTTGCTTATTAGGTGGTCGGCCCTTGGGGCCTTGCCCGTCTAAATGGCAACCACCCCTCTGGTGTATAGGCATGTCACCATAATAACCTTATGTTCCGGCATTAGTGACCCAGGTTGATGTACTCATATGCGGACAGCAGCGTGTTCGCGGTGCCTGACGCTAGGTCACAAATATACATAGGCGACGGTAACTGCTTTTTATACGTAAGTACTGCTTTTATGCGTAATTATTGTATAGTGGGCTCTCAGTCTGGCTGCTGTCTTACAGCAATGAAAAATAAAGTTTTCAACTTGCCTTTAAGTAAACAATTTCTTATATTCGCTTTGGGAAAGGATAGAAGTAGCAAAATAGTTCTTGAATGAAGGATAGAAATCGTTTAACCTGTTTAACGACGCCTTTAATATTTGCAATGCCCAACGACATTCACTTGGGCTATTTAAAGATGTAGAAAAATCTATTAAAGTTGATCTCTTTACTTTCTCTCCTATACAAAAGTCTCTTTGGTGATTATTCCCCTGAATAGGCCTTGAATGTTAAAAAATGTAAAATTATGTCAATGTACAATATTTTAAGTAATATTGGTGGTATATGGGTTTTGACTGTGAAATTGTTGAATAATAATAGTTAAAAGTCACAATCTGAATTTATAACATGTTTTACTTTTAACTTCAACATTGTTTCACAGTCGAAGCCTAGATAATTTATAAAAAAAATTAATTAAAAATATACATATATGTAAAACAGTTTTTTCATAGTTACTCAAATCTTAAAAATATTTAACCAACAATTATGTGATTGAATATTCGCTCACGAATTGAATTTGATGTGTTTAACACGTTGAATGCGAAATCTATAAATATCTTACAATGCGACTAAGAATAATTATAATTCAAATGATAATTATTCATGATTGTTAATATTCAAGGCAAAAACATCATAACATGAAACATGAAAAAACATGTTACAGGGTTTAATTAGCCGCGCACCGCTACAATGATAGTTTTATGACCAGTTGATGACAGTGGTGACGGTGATAGTGTTAAATTGTATTGCAGGAATAGAAAAAGCAGTCTGATCGAGTTAAGCTTTAACGAAATTTAATTTCCATTATCCGGCGATCAAAGCGAAGCCTCTAACAATGGATATTTCAGTAAATCATGTTACTTAATAATCACCAGACTATTAATAATAATTATACTTGTATTGTGGTTGATATACAAGGGAAAACTCTAGGCCCGTTTTAGGAGCACCCAGGAAAGAATAAAAATGGGAAAATCGTTTATGTACATACACTGGAATCGAAGCCGTAGTGACTGTAAAATTCAATAATCTTGATCTGAGAGGACGTTAAATCATTAAAATTATCAGAATGAGTGACTGATGGATTATATAAATAACGATGGAGAAATTCAAAATGGGCATCAGTTATACGAAATCACAAAAACACAAGTATCAAAAGGTTTAATGCATTTTTCTACGACGGTTCAACACCTTTTAAAAAGTCTTTACTCCAACAAACAATTCAATTTCTGTTTTGTCTGTCAATTCTTATCTCAAGTAAAAATACTTCAAAACAATATGCTTGAAACTTCTGGAATTTACATAGATTGTAGGACTAAAATTTTAGAGTAATATTATAAGGAAAATGTGAACATAATGGTATTATATTCCCTTAGTGAGAAGAAACAATGAAAAGCTTTTCTTATTGTCACCGTGGAATATTTTCTGAAGCATACAAATATTCTAGTAGTTTTTTACTTTTCACCATTACAATAGTCATTTTCTCAGTAATATTTATTTGGATTTATGAAAACCCAAGATTATACAAGGTAAAGAGATTCTGTAAGCACTTCGTCGATAATATTTTGAAGATTGTCTTTATGCAACGTTAGATAATTGCGAATTTACACGCGCTATTTATTGAATAATGCCATCAATAAAATTTGAACGTATTTTAGTAACGTGTCCACCATCTTGTAGGTCATTTTGAATTGGGAACTGGTTATCAAATTAACGTATTTTAGTTTTGGGTCTATTTGTTAATAGCAAACGGGGTTGATATTGAGAACCAGCGCTGTGCTCGTGAACCCTGCACACTATAATGCTGAATTGTCGACCTCGTTTATCACTAATGCATCATTAATTGTGCATACTACAGAATATACTGTTTAAACATAGTTTTTAATGAATGTTGCTTTTTTTGAGAATAAAATTTTTCTTCTTTTTCATATAATTATAGCGGTTCAGAGATTTCATTAAGTTGAAAGTATTGGCTTAGCATGTATTCCATATTGATCATAGACATGGCCAAGGAGTAGAGTAGTTTAATTATATGACTTTTAGGACTTGCATTCAAGGGCGTCACCAGTTTATGACTAGGGGGAGGGGGAGGGGGGGGGGCAATCGGGCAATATTATGCAGGATAAAACATATAAACGCCTGGTACAGTCGAAAGCATGAAGCGTTACACTTTGGAAGTCTTTGCCTCGATGACGATTGTAATAAGAATGGTTATAATATCAATAACTAGACATGTTACTTCTCTATGATATTTTCACGGAATATAAAAATGTGACACAATTCAATCTAAACAAAATAAAACTGACATTCCAAATTTTAAGTAATTCAAACTTAATACATAAACCAAACGGATTAGAGTTGACATGAAAAAAGTATGTATAATCTGAGATTACCAATCAACAGGGGCAACTGACCCCCCCCCCCCCCCGGCAACGCCCTTGCTTGCATTTGAAGTTGGATATACTTGAAATTTGTCAACGATTGAATCTAGAAAGGAACATCTCAGAGCAGCACAGTGAATTGTTTCACAAGCCTAAAACTTATACTATAGTTGTGCCTGCCAGATTTTCAATCATATTACTTTAAGTATAAAGGTCTTTGCTCACTATACAGATGGAATACGAGGAGCGCTGTGTACAAGAAGCGGTCACCATTCGAGAACTGATAGGTGACAAATATGTTAAATAATATACGCATAAGCTAATGACATATTATATGTATACGCTAATTATGTATTGGCACGGAAATATGCTCGTGGATGTTGGTAATTTCTTCCTTTATCCCAGTCCAGAGGAGCTGCTAGCTGGGCTGCTACAACTTGATCTGTTCTCATTGTATTCAAAGTTAATATCTAAAGAAATTAAATAGTGTCATAATTTTCTTTTACTTATAATTGTAATTATGCATATTGTTATAGTTATTATTCAAAATGAGTGCCAATACTGATATATTGAGTCTCGTGCCGAGCGAGGAGGTCCTGCAAGGTGATGGCATACTAACAGATATCCCGGAGAAGGCATTGAATTGCGTCAAAATGCATTAATAAAATGATTCCACCTGGTCACCGTGATTAATCGTTTATTTATACTATATATTTATTCTACAACTGTTTTTGGTATTTTATTCAGTGTATAAAGTTTAAAATTGTTTTAAATTCGTATGTAACAGTACTTGACAGTAAAACATGTAGGTACCATATCGCATTCCTTTACTATATGTAAGTACACTTCTTTATTCTTTGACTTTCTAATTGTGATAAAAAGGCGAAAACATATTTACACAGCATATAATAAAATATTTTATGCTAAGTTTTTGCTTGTGTTAGCGGGCTGCATCCGCAATCGATCACTACGGCAGCCGGGTATCGGTTGCCAAACTCTGGCGACGAGCAGCCCTGAGTAAGCACTCCCACTACCTCGCCTCTTTCTTGAATATGACTGTTTCGTAGAAGAAGGCGTCGGCGTCCCATCCAGCTTGGCTCCCGACCGATGTCTTAGCGGTCAGGGCGGTTGTTGCGGCGGTGTCTTGGCCAGCAACTATATCTATTTTATTCAACTCAGGCCGATTTAGAAAATCGATTTTTGAGAAATCAATTACTATATAATATTCTCCGTGCAGAGGCGGAGTAAGAATACTGTGGCACAGTCGGCCCTGTGACCGGGGTCGCTCTGTCGTAAAAGGCCGCTAGCTATCCTCCGAGACTAGGGCCTTTTGAGCCCTTGCAAAAGCTGTCGAAGGAAACTTTTGTCGGGAGTCCATGCCTCCACTACTTGCAGCAGACGACCGTCTGGTTCATGCTGCCAAAGATAAAGCCCATCTTCTGGGCGAAATCTTTGCAGCCAATTCGACTCTTGATGACGGGGGACAATCTCCACCTTCTATTAGATGTGCAAGTTCCACAATGTCGGAGGTACGGTTTTCACAAAAAGATGTGTGACGTGTCCTCCGGTCCCTCGACGTCAAGAAGTCCACCGGGCCAGGCGGTATCCTCGCTAAACTGTGCTCAGATGAGCTGTCTCCACCTGTTACCTGGTTACCTGGAGGATTCGCAGCTGCTAAATGATTGTCAATACGGTTTTTGGCATGGTCGGTCTGCTGAGGATCGCCTGGTTTACCTAACGCACCATTGGGCTGAAGCTATTGAGAGCAAAGGAGAAGTCCTGGCTGTTAGCCTAGACATCGCTAAGGCCTTCGATCGGGTCTGGTATAGGGCTCTTCTTGCGAAGCTTCCATTTTACGGGATAAATTGAGTCTTTGCACCTGACTATCCAGCTTTCTCGCTGGGCGCAGTATTAAGTATTAAGGTCGTTGTTGACGGTTGCTGCTCCAGTGTGAAGCCTATCAATGCTGGTGTGCCCCAGGGTTGTGTGCTGTCGCCGACGCTGTTTATTCTGCATATCAATGATATGTTATCCATAGATGGCATTCATTGCTATGCAGATGATAGCACCGGCGATGCACGGTACACTGGTCGTGTAAATCTCTCTCCTGCGGTTTTGGAAGAAAGTCGGGTCAGACTTGTGTCTGAAGTAGAGAACTCTCTAGAGAGTCTCTGAATGGGGACGACAAAACCTTATCCAGTTCAAACCCCACGAAGACGCAAGTCTGCGTATTCTCTGCTAAGAAAACCCCATTCCCACCTGCGCCACAGTTCTAAAGAACTCCTCTTTCCATATCAAGCAGTATTGGGATCCTTGGTGTCGACATCATGAATGATGTGCATTTTAGGGGACAAATGGAGGGCAAAGCTGAGCTTGCCCCCAAAAAGATGGGTGTGCTAAACCGGTCAAAGCTGTATTTCACTGCAAGGCAACGGCTTGTACTATACAAGGCGCAGATCAGGCCGCATATGGAGTACTGCTCACATTTATGGGCTGGAGCACCCGCCCTGTCAGCTCAATCCCCTAGACTCCCAACGGCGCGCAATTGTGTTGTCGACGATCCCATATTCACATATTGTCACAGCGTCTCTTTGCGTATTCTACCGTCTGTACAACGGGGAGTGTTCTGAAGAGCTATTTAGAATCGTGCCCTCGTCGTCTTTCTACCACCGCACTGCCTGCCATCGGCTGGGTGTTCATCCCCATTTCTTGGAACCTCTTCTTTCTTGTACGAAAGGGTTCTCAAGAACGTTTATATTGCTTACTCTCAGGATTTGGAATGAGCTTCCGGCTGAGGTTTTCTCAGCGCGGTATGATATGGGGTACTTCAAAAAAGGCGTTATATAATTTCTTCGAGGCTGGCAGTGCGTTGGTAATGTACCTTACCTACCAGGGTGGTCCGCTTGTCTGTCTGTTGAATTCTAGCTATAAAAAATATATAATTGTATAAAGTTTATATGCAACTGGGACAATTGCGAGATGACAGGTTTGTTTGTATAACACGAAATTTAAGTACAGATGCTGAATATTTTTTTAATTCTTTATAATTAATTTGGAATATTAAAGGAATCTCATAACCATGTGATACTAGGAGCCAAGACGACATGGGTTCATTTCCCTCGATAGAATGCACTGCTTAGTAAATTTTTCTAACATAGAAAAATTTACTCGCATAGCTGCCCATGAAGAAAAATACCATACCGGTGAAGAAAAACGTCGTAAATAAACCTGCATATTGAAATCATCATGTGTAGTTGCTTATACCGCCTTGTACAAGTATGGCGCGTATACTCTGTTCTCTCTAGTCCATACTCCCCATGCAGTGGGCAGTATGTATAACAACTAGCTTGACACCCGCGAGTTAGTCCGCTTTGCTTGTATAATAAAAACTTTTCGTCATGAGGCAGAAGAGACTTCCGCTTTCCTACGCATTCGCGCTACTCCACTTCTCCGCGGCACGAAAACACATTAGGGGACATCCATTAACTACGTGAGCTATTTTTCGATCAGTTTAGACTCCAACCCCCCCCCCCCCCCCCCTTAGGTGAAATTTAGTGAGATTTGCCTGACCCCCCCTCCCCTTACGTGAGATTGGCGCTAAAAATATTTTAAACTAAAATTTATTTTTAATATTCGGGAAAATAATAAACCGTTCAGGTATACTATAATTAATTAATTTAAATTAAATAAAATACAAAGTAAAAAAACAGATAAAAACATATTTTTTAATATCTGTAATATTTTATATATTTTGAAAGTGACGTGAGATTTTCGATTATCCCTCCCTCGGTTTAAATGAGATTTCATTAGACTCCCCCCCCATTCTGAGCTCACGTAATTAATGGATGTCCCCTTACTGAACACGTACTGCTTATAAAAATCGTTTCTTAAAACTTTATATTAAATGAAGATATCGTAATAACTTTTTTTAGATAAGGACAAAGTGTCTAATGAATAAAACTTGAAAATTTAATTGAAATCTATTTAGTAATTTTGCCGCGCACAACTGCATGCAATTTTATTATGGATAATTTGAGTAATCATTACAAGTATAAAATGAAGTCGCTCCCGCTGTCTGTTCGCTTAGATCTTTTAAACTATTCAACGGAGTTTAATGCAGTTTTCAGCTATAGATAGTGATTCAAGAGGAAGGTTTATATGTATAATACATACATATTGTACAGAAAAGCCGAAAAATTCAGATTTGTAATGTGATGTCCGTAACACATATTTTTGTGCGCTTAAATCGCATAAGCTGGCTAAACCTTACGAGATAGATTAGCGTACTACGGAATTGTATATCTTAAAAAGATCAATAAATAGTCCGTGATGGCTGGGCCAATTTTGATGAATTTCAGTATAGAGGTAGAGTGAGCCTTGAAGAATCCCTTATAATGTTATTTGAACTAGCCGTATACATAACACAAGTGCATTAAAAAAAAGACATATTAAGAAAACAAAGGACTAGTAGTATAATGTCATTTATTACTTCCATATTAATATTTATAACTAAATTTAATGCTACCTAATTTGATTACGGTGCCCTCAAAGGTGTGATCGCCTTGCTAGCTTTTAGTCAATTATGAAATAACAAATTCATAGATCGCAATATTGTATGCGAGCTAATAACAAGAATTAATGATTTATTGTGCAATATTAAACCACTATAAACACATACTTATTGAATAAAATATAACATGATTTGACTATGGCGCACGGCACCCCAGTATTGTCCGGCAAACACTTTGCAAGGGGTGTTTTAAATTAATACACAATTCCACAGCTCACATTTGCGCACCATTACAATAATAAATTATAGATGCTCCTAAACTAATGACGCTTATTTATCTGGGCATATGTTCACTGCACACCTGGAACAATAAATAGGTTATTATTAATAAAATGTTACAGCGTTAACGGGGATGAGGGATAATTTTCAGGGTTGCAGTCTAATTTTCTGCAGGTAAGAGGCCAATCAGGACAAGGTCTGCCTACGAATGAAAACTAAGAACAAATCCGTTTACGCATCAGCCGACACTTGTGCCAGAGCGTTTCGAGCACTGAAAAGAACTCGCCAGTTCGCCATACACATTACCAAAAGTTTATAATATACACTAAATTCGAAAGCTATATTTGGAATTATGAGCCACTGCATAAGGCATAATGGAACATACCCATAATAAGTGACCTATTTTTGTCATTTTTTCACCCCCTTCCCTCCCTTTGATGACCATCCATAGTATATGAGGAGACCCCCCCCCCCGTCTACCCCTGTAGTTTTTTCGTAGTAAATCATAAATACGGTTTTCAATAAAAAAAAATTGCAAACAGTAACAAAAAAATTATTTGGCTCATATATTGTTTTTAATGATATAGCGCTTGCCGCGTCACGCCGAAAATGCATGCGTGAAGTTACGAGTAAAAACTAAACGCTAAAGGTGACATATTTGAATATAGCTCGAAAAAGTGTTTCCATCACATAGCCAATATCTTATATTGACTATGTGATGGAAACCTTATCCCCCCACTCCTGCCTGTGACCAAGTGTGGTATTTTGAAACCTTTCTCCCTCTTCAACGACACACACTATGGGTATGTTCCCTTATGACCATGTACTATTGAAATCTTCTACATAGGTGAGAACCGCAAGCCAACATGAATTGGTAGACGCACTGACTCGCATAATGTAACTATAAGAAAAATTGCATTTACAGGAATGCCATTTATGGATAAAAATGTATAAACCTCATTCCAGTAAATATTTTCATAAAACGTTTTTGTTCAGTTAAAATACTTATGTTTACTTATTACACTTTTATAATACATTATAAAGATGATCAAAACTTATTTAGTGTTTTTACATTTTTAGATACTGGGGCATTTATCAATCATCATATTGTGACATTGAACCAAGCAAATATTGCTCATATTACATACATATATATGGAGTATAATCGCTTGGTGGTGTGTTAATAAATGTCGAAAATAGTAGATAAAGTGATAATAGAATGGCAGAAATGTGAAAATCATGCACACTCATCAATATTCCATCATGGAAAGTCCATGATTAGTTATTGAATTTTGAAATATGTACAGAGAAAAATATTTTTTTCCTATCTGCAAGCTATTTCTCAACACTAAGGACCATTTAATGTCCAAGGACATAAAATCCAGCTCTATTTGAAGAAGCGAGAGAAATTATACTGAACGTACACTTACCGCAGTTGAGCAGGGGAGAGAGGTATAGTTATTCTGATTATTTGGTGATCCAGGAAACATGGTCATTTGGACATGCGGGGGTGGAGGCGCGAGGGGCGGGTGTGTGGCTAGCGGGGAGACGGGCGGTACGGCGCCAGGGCCTGGGGCACCTGCCGCACTAGGGCTCCCTGCAGTCGACAGCCGCGAAAACGCCGCTAGTGTGTCCGGAAAGTTCGGCGGTGTTGCCGGAGTATTACAAGGCGTCATAAGTTGCTGCAACATCATTACATATACTTATACCCTATATATATTACATTACCCAACTACTACTTATAGTGAATTTCCACAAACTATGAAAAATAAAACAAAATTATCAGTTTTAACTAGAATGATCTCTAAATATACTAACATGTTTAAATTATTTTTTAAACGATCAACAAAATATTATAAAAGCTGTACTCTTTATTTTGCACATTGGCTTTAAGGCTATTTATTCCTTCCCATTTAGTTTACATGATCCCATAATTCCAAAAAAACAACAAATTTAGTTTACCAAGAGTTTCTAGAGAGCTTAATGTATATTATTATTTAAAGAATTCCATAACATAGATATACAAATCTTAACCCATAATACATTTTGTTTTTCATAGGTTTTAAAATCAAATACAAGTTGATAACAATAAATTTTACTAATCTTTACCTGACGATAATGAGGTGCTGCGATTCCATTTGCACCAGCAGGAATTGTAACTTCTTGAAAAAATATTGATAGTGCTGTCTGAAATTAAAATGTAACACTGAAATTAATAACATATAACTTTTCAAGACATTATAGAATATAGTGTTCAATAGAGTATTGGAAACCTCGAATTTCCCAATTGAGCAAGAGAACTTTCTTGTCTTCTAGACTTTCACAAGATTCAGAAACACAATTATCACTGTAAACTTCAACTGATACTTTTAATATCTTGAGTGCAAAACCTAGTCTAAAAAGTAAAAAATATATTTCTTGTATTAAAAAAAACATTGTTAATATTCAGTGCAAAAAATCATACTACATTAAACCAAAAAAGGATTGCATTTTCTTAAACATTACAGGACAATCATAGTTTTATGACCAGGCATAAAATTCCTTGTACTAGAGGAATTGAAAGAATAGTAAAATCTGTGTTGCTTCAAACATGTTGAGTTCCAAAAGAAAAACGGCCGCTACACACGGAGATGCATAAATATGCTTTGTCTCATGAAAAAAAAATCATTAAAAACCAACAATGATACATTTCAATGTGAAGCCTGCTATATAAACTTGACATAGCTCCTCTGATTTTCACCTATTTTGTGTCACGGCACAAGGCTTAATTGAACAGTGCTTCTATTATTATGAAGATCTCAAAAGACTTTTGTAACAAAGAATTTACTGCCATAAATATGTAGAAAGAAGTCTGAATTGATGGACAATTGAATGAATTTTTTTATTCCTCACTTTTTGAAAGCTTTTATATCATGAAAAAAATAGTGAAAACTTGTTCAAGGTCCTAATGTTTATTTATTTACAATGTCACTGAGTCATCTTTACATGTTTCAATGAGAGAAAAAGGTAAAAATTGAGTTTAATATTACCTAAGGATTATTAGTATTAGAAAACCTATTTACTTGTGTTGTCTACTTAGACAACACAGTCATAGAGCCAAATATTTCTTTAGTTCTTCCAAATATTTCAACAATTAGTTCACTATTTTAAGTTTCACATTTTCCTATTTATCAAAGGTTATTCTTTCATTTATTAATATAGAGAAGAAGTATACATGAATGAAGTGTGTGTCAAGTGAAACAAAAATTCTTTTTTTATCATAAATGTACACAGAATATTGGAGAATACTTCATAAGCTCCAGTACTAAGACGAATATTTTCGACGAAGGAAGCTATTAATTAGAATAACAACAAACGAAACATTTTAGACCTAATTAGTCTGTTACAACAACTTTCATAATGTATCTAACCTATTAATTTTATGGTCAAGTTTCATTTAAACATGACAACCTTATGTTTACATTCTCATAATTGCGTGTTATTTCGTCAACATCAACATGTCAGCAGACTATACAATGATTAAAATATAATCGTAGAATAAGGTGGAGACATAAATAAACACCAATATTACAAGAGCCATGTAGTGGAGCTATAATGTTCATGACACATAAAAATTCTTAAATTAATAAGATTTATTATGGCATAACTGACATAAAAATGAAGGCTAATGCAAAACAATTTTCTGCAGCCATTTCATGATTACCCACTGTTTGTTTACATAAAATATATAATTTACCTCGAATTGCCAATGGGCGGCTTGTAATAACTGTTTAGCTTGTTCTTGAGCACATCCTGCGGCTAATACAAATTGGTTTATCATTACTTGTTCACGTAAAGTTGAATCCATTGTAGTAAAATTCCACTAAATATAAAAATCTACTGAGTGGTCAGATACACGCAAAAAATAACAAGCACAAGACAAGGAGATAGGAGACGGACGACAGAACAGAGAATCCAATACTATAGGGTTGTACATTGTGCATCATTATTCAATAATTCTTTACCGATTAAGTTGATAATTTAGAAAAAAGAATACATATATGTAAAGTATATAATATCATTATGATTAAAGAAGATTAAATGTTAAATTCTGATTGTACATTTTATTTCTATTTCAAAAACACGAAAATTTACCAAACATGTTACTGAATTTCTTGGCTCTCAAACTAGATTAAAAATGTCAAAAATTCAAGAGGAAGTGCACATACACATATGATTTTCAATGTTAAATCTAGATTTTAATTTACTATTTATTACTTTATTGATAATATGTAAAAAATTGGTAAATCGATTTTAGTTTGAGCATTTAAGATTTTTTATATATAATCGATGTTCTTACAAGTGTCAAGTGTCAGAATAAAGGTTTTTGATGTATTTTTTGTCAAGTGGGGACGAAATAGCAAAAGGCTAGGGATGTCAGAGTGAAAAAATATCGATATATCGATGTGTTGATATTTATTAAAATATCAATATCAACGCCGATATATCGAGGAAAAAATATCAAAATTCAAATGTTTTAGCGTTTTTAAAATAATAGTGTATTTGGCTCAATATGTAATATCAATAGTAATTTTTATAAAAAATGTACAAAAATATTAATAAAAATGGAGGTATTTTTATCAATATTCCTTTTTTTATTAGGCAATAATTACAAAAATATCAAAAACTAAAAAGCTATCTTCTAACTAATATTTTATTTTATCAGGGAAACCAACAAGAACGCACACGGATGCACACACACACATACACGCAATGCAAATATACTCTATTCAATAGTCATAGGCCATAGACAATTGGGAACTAACACATAGGAGTGACTTAGAAAAAACTGGCGGAAAATAGCTTACATCTCTATATATGTACACATATGAGATTGTATTAGTGATCACATACTAATGCAATGACGATAGATTTGTAAGCTATTAATAGTTAAAATTTCAACCGCCAGATGTTATGACCCAATTGGTCAGTTCCCGATACAGTTACTTTTTTCCGTTCGTTCCTATCCTTTACGGTTTTGGATTCTAGTGACTTTAATTAGATAAATAAACACGTGATAGAAGTGAAACCTTGAAAAATGCAAACTTCAATATAATACCGCACAAAGAAGAACCACAAATATTTTGGACACACTTAATAATATCTTTTATCTCATTATCTCCACGTTATATTCTAAAGATATACCTATATATAAAGATGTATATAGGTGTCTCTTCTTATTGTGATTTTTCCGTTTCATCGAGTTTCAGATCACAACGATGCTAAAGAAGTTTTCACTTCAAAATAAATATCATTTTTGATACATTTTTTGATATTGGATATTTTGTATCGATATATCGATATATTGATCAAAAATATCGATACAGTTCAACAAGCCTACAAAAACCAAATTTATAATTTACCAAATAGTTGGATCTATCTATCTGTTTCTTTACGAACTTATATAGAATTCGTAAATTTTTACTGTCCATTTCATGAAACAGGATTAAAAATTAAAATGTATGTTAGAAAAGAGTTATTGTGGCTTGGTTTAATGTGTTCAATAAGTTTGTGTTGCGCTCATAAAGACGAGGAGAAACAATCATATGGAGATAATTTTAAAGACGAAAATTATATAAATTCCAACAAATATCTGCAATTGTACCATTCAAGCGATTACGGCAGCTATGATAAACAAGAACAGATGTTATTGCGGACCAAGAGACTCAGTGAAGGGGAAGTCTCCAGTTCCAGTGAGCCGAGTGTGTCGTCACACCAGACACAAAATTCTACGATGTCGAGTTCATCTACAGAAAGTGCTAATTTAGTCCCTGTTTATGAAATTGGATCGTCTAACTCATCTTTGCTATCTATAACTCAATTAAACGCATCTTCAGCGCAAACTCCAAATGCTTCAGTAGTTAGTCCTTCTGACGCAGCTCCTTTACCAGAAAAAAGTTCTGCAGAAGATGAACATAATAGTTCAATGGCAATATTTTTTGTGCTCTGTATACTGGCACTTGGAATTTTATTGATACACTTAATGTTGCAAACTGGCTTCTCTTATTTACCTGAAAGTGTTGTCATAGTATTCTTAGGAGCTCTTATTGGAATGATTATTAATTTGATGTCAATAAGAAATATTGCAAACTGGAGGAAAGAGGAAGCATTTTCGCCAACAGCATTTTTCTTAGTGTTATTGCCGCCTATCATCTTTGAGTCTGGATATAATTTACATAAGGGTAACTTCTTTCAAAATATTGGATCGATACTACTGTTTGCAATTGTGGGTACAGCTATATCAGCATTTGTGATTGGTGCTGGCATTTACCTACTTGGATTAGCGCAAGTTGTTTACAAGTTGAGTTTTGTGGAGTCATTTGCTTTTGGCTCTCTAATATCCGCTGTAGATCCTGTGGCCACTGTAGCTATCTTCCATGCATTGGATGTGGATCCAGTTTTGAACATGTTGGTGTTTGGGGAGAGTATTTTGAATGATGCAGTGGCCATAGTGCTGACTACTGCAGTATTGGATTCAAATGATCCTTTGATGTCTACCAGTGAGGCAATATTATCTGCAATAAATAGATTCTGGCTGATGTTCTTCGCTTCTGCTGGTATAGGAGTTCTCTTTGCCCTTGTCAGTGCCCTTTTGTTGAAGCATGTTGATCTAAGGAAGAATCCCTCTCTTGAATTTGGTATGATGCTGGTTTTCACTTATGCCCCATATGTTTTGGCAGAAGGCATCCATTTATCAGGTAAACATTTTTTATTCTAGAACCTTCTAATACTTTTGTAAGTAACAGTTGTGTTGTGAAACCACTAAAATTGCAAGGTCATTTTAAATAGTTTTTATCTGTCTTTACCTTTAGTTTAAAGTAACATTTTATAGATGTAGATTAGGTTTATATGACATAGCACACATTGTTTATTATTGCAGTGATGAAATTAATTATATTAGATATATTTTAAACTAGCTGTGCCCGCGACTCCGTCCGCGTGGAATAGTGACTTTGTACAACATTTTTTGGATATATGAAATTGCAAACAATCAGTGTTATCAAATGCAACTGTTACAACATGCGCCTCCGGAATACGTGTGTTCGAATCTACAGAGTCCAGCACCGTATTTCATATTATGATTGATAATACAAATCTGAGGTCAACTTAAATTAGAAATAAAACCTACAATGTCCAGCCGAAGCTTAACCCTATTTCATATGATTGTTGATATAAATCTGAGGTCAACTTAAAATTGGAATATAAAATTTTTGAAACATAATTTTTAACAAAAACTATTTTATTTTTCTAAAATAAAAATAGCCTAAGTTACTCCTTGTTACATCAGCTATCTGCCAGTGAGTCCCGTCAAAATTGGTGCAGCCATTTCAGAGATTAGCCGGAACAAACAGA
Organism: Malacosoma neustria; assembly: GCA_963693495.1. Lineage (NCBI taxonomy): Eukaryota > Metazoa > Arthropoda > Insecta > Lepidoptera > Lasiocampidae > Malacosoma > Malacosoma neustria. The sequence continues at coordinate 11,627,913 of OY856381.1, read as the reverse complement.
CAGACAAAAATTGTAAAAAATGTTGTTTTGGTATATGTACCGTGTATACGTCCGAATGCACTTAGTAAAAAGCGGTTATTTTAATATTATAAAGAGACATTCCAATTTTATTTATTTGTATAGACAACCCCCCAAACATATTTTAATTTTGTAATATAAAGTTGTAAGGAATAAAAAAAGGCAAAACTGAAAAAATATTCGCTGGGGAGTTTGTTTCCTTGTGTCTTCTCTAGCCAGCATTTTGTATTGGATACGGTAGTTAATTCTTGAAATTCAATAAATGATCTGTAAGATCTTATACTGAAATGAATGATTTTGATTTGATATAACAGGGTAAAAACCCTAAAAGTTTTTAAAGTAATCTGCAAGCCAAGTTTCATAACGTTTTTTGTTCCTAAAGGCATTTCAGTGAAAAAAAAAATCTCAAAAAAATATTGAAATAAAATCATTTTTCTTCTCACATTTTTAAATTCGGACCAATAATGGTTGTTTTAATATTGATAAATAACCAGTATTTAATCGTTTTTTTATAAATCGAAGAAAAAATGAGATTTAAATTGATACTTTTATAAAATAAGTTTTTGATGATGCTTTTTTGACTTATTTTGAAAATAGTTAAAAAACTTGATAACTCAAAAATGGTTCAATTTTGTATAATGCATATGGGGGTTAAAATTATCACAAATAGTCACCCCTATCACCTCAATACCTTACCAATAACCCTGTATCTTATACCACTTAAGACATCTTATTGGGCACTAATAAAATATTGTTGATATGAATTCTTAATAACAGTTAGTACTATATTCCATGATGTAAGTGTGGATATTTTTGGGTAATATTGTAGTTACATTTTATGCTGACATTGTAAATATAATTAATTTATTTCTAGGTATAATGGCAATCCTATTTTGTGGTATAGTGATGTCACACTATACACATTTCAATCTATCTACAGTCACTCAGGTTACTATGCAACAAACAATGAGGACCCTGGCTTTCATAGCTGAAACATGTGTGTTTGCATATTTAGGTCTTGCGATATTTAGGTGAGTAGTTAAGCTATTATTTCTATTTTATTTTACAATAAGTACATTATTCCTCAATATAGACATGGGGTGGGACTGGTTTCTCCTAAAACATTAGGATGATGCATTACTACAAGGGTGGGAGGGGTTTTACAACAATGCCTTATGCCAATGAAAAACTAGGGAATAAAAATGCAATTGAGGAGTGAAAAATAACGAAGGTATTTTAGCAACTTTCTGGTAATTTTCACAACATAAATGTGACTTTTAGGTAAAAAAAAGTGATAAGTTACTTGAGTGTTATGTAACTTTTGAGAGGGGGAGGCGGAAGGGTTAAGAAAAACGTTGTGAGTGCGATATCCCCTATCTACCACAACTTTCTGCTATACTGTTAGCTTACGGACAATAAAGGAAGGGTATTATTCACCTTCTCCTTGAATCTTAGAGATCAGATAACAATTGCAATTTTTTGGGTGTCAAGAGAAGGTGATGCAAAACAGAGTGCAACATTATCCCTTTGTGATGTTCACATGAGTTCAATAGCTCCAAACCATAGGCCCAATGACAGTTAACTGTTCAACTAGTATTAAATGCATAGATGGAGAAGAAGAGGCTAATTTTTTAATGATTATGATTATCATTATAAAGTGAAATATGAATTATAGTTTCCGACACCGTGTGGAGCCAGCTCTTGTGGTTTGGAGTATTGTGATGTGTTTGCTTGGAAGGGCAGCAAATATATTTCCCTTAGCACTACTGTGCAATAAATTTCGGGAACACAAAATCACTAAAAAGATGATGTTCATTATGTGGTTTAGCGGTAAGTAATTTATGTTTAATTTTCTGCTGAGGAAAGGTAGTGGGCCATAAATTTAGTAGTTACCGTCGCCTATGGATGTTTGCGACGCCAGGGGTACCGCTAATACGCTACCGTGCGCGTAGGGAAATCGGAACTTACTTATGCCGGAAAAGGTTATTATGGTGGCATGTTAGAGACTAAGAGTGATTACCATTATGTACCATACCAAAATGGCTTGGATCCGTACCACCTAGCTAGGGTCGTGTGTCGCCTTTTATGACATGCCGCCCCTGGCTGTAGGGGTCTGTATTTTTTCTCCGCCCCTGCACAGAGTTTAAGAATTAAATTTCTGTTAATTAAGTTTAAGATACGGGCTAGACTAGAATATCTAGATTCAATGGTTTTTTCTTATCGTTCAGTGGACCTCTAAAACACTGAATTTCTCATTGCTTACCTATTGATTTTTATTTTAAATTCGCTAATACCCGCGAGCCCGCGACATTATACCCGCATTGGTTTCGTTTCATGAGGCAGCGGTAGAAGAGAACTCCCCTCACCTACGCATGCGCTCTACACCGCTTGCCCCAATTCTCCGCGGCACATGTTTCTTAAAAGTAATAACTTTATATTAAATGAAGATATCTAATTTTTTTATTATAAGGGCTTAGTGTCTAAGAAATAAAATTTAGAAAATTTATCCAGTAACCAGTACTTTTGCCGTGATGCGCCCACAACTGTAGATCTCTCATTACTTTTCTTTAATTAGTAGGTCGGAGGTATGAAATGAACAATATTTACTGGGGAGACTTTATGGGAAGAAATAAAGATGCTATATTTAATATACTATTTATTACTGTTATTTTTTAAAATTTACAATTAGTTAAATTCAATTAAACTAAAAATACACGTTTAATTTCCAGGCTTACGAGGTGCCATATCATATGCCTTGTCACTGCATCTCGGATTTTCTGATGAAACTAGACATGTTATTATTACGACTACGCTTATCATTGTATTGTTTACTACATTATTTTTTGGAGGCTCAACCATGCCTTTGCTAAAGTTCTTACGCGTAAGTATTTAAAATAATATCCTTACAACAGATGAATACGTGTACTGAAATAAATCTTGCGATTGTGGTGTGGTGTGTGAGACGCGTACGCGGTGCCAGAGTGGGTGTTCATTTTAGTTACTCACGATCTGGGCTACACTGCGTTCGGCTTTGCTTTTCACGTCTAGTAGTTATATATCAGTTTTTTTTTATTGCTGTAGGACAGCAGACAAGCTGACGGCTCGCTTAGAATTTAGCAGTTATCGTCGCCTATGGGTGTTTGCAACGCCAGTGGCATCGCGAACATGCTGTTGTTCCATAAGGGTACAGGAACTAGGGTCACTAATGCGGCATATTACTGCGGCATACTTAAGACCAAAGGTGGTCGCCATCCAGACGGGCTTGAGGCCCTACCGTAGCTAGGTTGGGTTGTTTTGTCGCCTTTTACGACAGACCTACCCCGTCGGCTGAGGTTAGTATTTTTTCTCCGCCCCTGCATGGATTAAGTTGCTCCTCAATTATTTTTATAGCTAGGTGATTCTAAAAAATCAGTGGCACTCGCAGATGACCTTATTCTCAATTTCTGTGACAACACTCGCGAGAGTACTATTATTGATATGCAACTGAAATGAATATTTTGCTAAAAGAAAAAGAATTATAAAAATATTAAATAGATTCAGTATTTTCCTTTCTTACACTATTATCCATTATTGAGGTTCTCATATTTTCTTGTGCATTAAATTCATTATCAGATTATCATTATCAGACTGCTGAATTCGGACCTCCCGCTAGAGGTAACTAATATTATATCCGCCAGGCATGCCCAAGGCGGATTGGCGTGTTACACATACCGGTGATCTCACATGCATGCATGCACCGGTATGCAGGTTTCCCCACATGTTTTCATCGAGAGGGTGAAGAAATACTTTCTAAGCGATGTATGCCCTCTAGATTGAATCTGCGACCTCTAGATTGTTCTCCGAGTGTAATACCATTAGTTACCAGGTGCATTTTTTGGCTAAGATGTCATGTATATCTTCAGATATATATGAATTTTATTATAATTAGTATTATATAATTATGTTACAATAGTATTGTTTTGGTTCAGGCGAACAAAAAGAAGCGGTCTCGTTCGTTGAGAAAACAGAAGGAAGTGAGTTTGTCAAAAACAAAGGAATGGGGTCAAGCCATAGACTCGGAACATTTGTCGGAAATAACCGAGGAGGAGTTGGAGGTAAGTAAAAGTATATAAGATGCTGCGTAACAAACATTTGCAATCGAGGCGTGTTGATTGCCCCGGCAGCCGAGGGAGTTATTACCCTGGATAAGTGAGACCAACGGCAGGCTTCGGTAGGCTCAGGCCCAAGAAATGTTGGCTTGATGTCGTAAGGGTTGATATGCGTGCCAATGGACTCAGGATACCAGGGATGCTGAAGATCTTGCGAAGTTGAGGAGGGGGGAAAGTCGGATACCGGTATGCGAGCCGATGCATCACTATTCAGTAGAACCACCCAGCGGCGTATATCGTCGGCTTAATTATCAGAATACGTATAAACTCCATTTGGATAAACTTTACAGAAGCAAGTGAAAACTTTGTTTTTGCTATGCACGGGAATTATTTTACTCAAAACACTGTCATTCATAGCAAATTAGCGATATTTTTGTAGAACACACGAAGTAATTCAATAGATAGGCTTCAAAATACTAGCCATCTAGTTAAATTTAAGTCTTATTTCGATATTTTGTGGAGTTACGCATTCTGATAATTAAGCCGACGATGTGGTTCATCACCATATACACTAAGCTTCTAAGAAATTTGAATTTAGATTAGCCAAGTAGATTTTTTCACACAAACAATAAATTGTGTCTAAAATTGGATAAAAGTTATGAAATATGAAGGAGGAATTAAAAGCATGTGTTCGTTGTTTTTAGGTTAATTATTCCCACGCAACGCGTCTTCGTGGTTTTGTGCGTCTTGACATGAAATACTTGACGCCATTTTTCACGAGAAGATTCACTCATCAGGTTGGTGTAAACCAATTAAGTATATCTTCATTAAATTTTGTCATGAAGAGTTACTGCTGCTTTAAATTCATCTTCTTCCTGCTCTTATTCTAAACTATGTGGGGTCGGCACAACATGTTCTCTCATTCCACTTTCCTCTATTAGTTGTCATCTCAACATGAACACCTTTTTTGCCATATCTTTTACATAATCCATCCATCTTTTCTTTGGTATCTATCCACCTTTGTATCCTATTTCTAGTATTTTTCTTCTTATATAACATTCTTTTCTTTGCATTATATGGCCATACCAGGCTAATCTCTTACTTTTTAGAGTGACTTCTCAGTCACTGGCGCTATTTTCAAACTTTCCCTGATATATTCTTTTGATCTGTAAAAATCTATCTATAGGAACAATTTCTATTATTCAATAAGAAGGCTCTACCAAGACTTTTGGATCGTAAAATATCATAATTTATTCACTAAGTAACTGCAAACTACAAGCTGAAGCTTGGTGGACATATTACTGAATTTAATGATGAAATTATGTCCAGAAGTCGATATCTCACTATAAGTGTGGCCTTAACAATCGAATTAATAAACAATGATATGTCTTTCTAATGTAGCAAGCAAAACATTTCAAGGTATTTTGAAAGTTATTTAATTCAAAGGTCGTTTAATGTAATTATGCACAAAAATTTCGTAAGGTATAAACATGTACCAAGTATTATTTGTTTAGAAGCAAATAAATATAATGAAACAATTGACCCAGCCCAATCTAGTCCCAGTGTAGTATAGCACTTGTGTTGCGGGTAACAGATAAATAATATACTACTTGCTTCATCTGCGTCTCTCAGAAGGCTCAGAAATTTTCTTCCAACTGATACCAAGGTTACTTTTGCACAAACTTTATTACTACCAGTACTTGATTATGCAGATGCCAGCTATCTAGATTTCACTCAAGAACAACTTAATAAACTTGAGCGTCTCCAAAACTTCTGCATCAGGTTCATATTCTGTTTACGCAAATATGACCACATTTCTGAATTTCGCAACAAGCTCAAGTGGTTAACAATCTGCTTTCGTCTGAATGCTCATTTACTATCACTCTTATATAATATTCTTTTTACCCCTTCTACCACTTAATCGCTTTGCTTTCAGCCATATCTCCAAACCTCATACTCTACTATTGGGCGGAAGTCTGAAATTAGTAATCCCCAAACACACCACTTCATTTCTTGGTAATTCGTTCTCAGTTCACGCGGTAAAACTATGGAATTCCCTACCTGTATACATTCGTAAAGCCAAAACCCTTACTATCTTTAAGAAATTGGTGTACAAACATTACCTGTCCCTACAAAATTGCTAAGGTCACCCAGATCCTTATTTTTTAATTTGTGATGCTTATTTTATTTTTCCATTCACTGTCACTACTATTTTCTTTTTTTCTCTTTTTTCTTCCCTCATTTATTTTGTGTAGATGGATTGAAAATATAATTATTTGTTTATAGTTTAATAATATATTTGTTATTATTACGTATAACAAGTTTGTGCACCGCCATCCACGAGTTCATTGATATTTGTATTCCACACCATTATAGGGTTGCCTGGAAGAGATCGCTTTTAGCGATAAGGCCGCCCATTGTATCACTAACTTATTCTAGTTTTAATTGTACATAGATTTAGCTGGTGAACAATAAAGTGTTTTCATTCATTCATACTATAGTCCATTCGCGTTAAGAAAATAGTGAGTCATCTTTGTCGGTGTTTTTGAAGTTATTGTGACCTGATTGATTGGGGGGCGGGGCTAAGCCGGCGGACAGCGATGACACACTATTTTCTTAACGCGAATGGACTATGCACCTGTACTTATATAAATAGGTATTCATATTATATAACAGAAATTATTAAGTCCGAATCTTCAAATGCAAAATCAGTTTACTTATTTAATGTATGTGACAGAGATATGAAATTTAAAGAATATTAAATTTGTTTTTTTGTCTCTAGATTTGTGTAAGATTATTATTCTACTACCATTAAGGAACATACCCCGTGACCTATTTTTGTAATTTTTTTACCACCTATCTACCTTTGGTGACCATCCGTAGTATATGAGAAGCCATACTTCGTAAATACGATTTTCAGTCAATTTTGCAAACAGAAAGTTAGAAAAATAATAATTAACATACATTAAACGCGTCGCGCGATATTTGAATAAAGCTCGAAAAAAGCGGAGATTTATTTTAGATAATCTTGTGACTACGTGACGAATACCTAAGCCCCACCTCCTCCGCGACCAAGCGTGGTATTTTAGCGATCTTCCTCCCCCCTGAACGGTTTACGTAGCATGGGTACGTTCCATAAGTCGTGGGCGTCATCTATGTATTTATTTCATTAGTAATATGGTTATATTTCGTCAGGAATTGAAAGATTGCAAGAGTCAAATGACAGACCTCACAAACCAGTGGTACCAGGCCATACGAATATCCAACGATCGAGAAACCGACGAAGAGGACAGCTTGCAACAGTGTTCGCACTCAAACTCGCACAGCAGCTTGCAACGGGGCGTGTAAATTGTCGTTTCCTAAATATTTAACGCTACAAGTATTATTAAAGCTTTATTTTGCAACTGGATTATATAATAGGATTCTTAGTTTCTGAAGAAGTCTGTAAAACCAAACTGATGTTCTTTGTGTTGAAAATTATTAGTAATTAATATTATATTCTTATTTAAATCACTAATAAGTATTGACTGTAAATTGAGGCAAAAACCTTGACTTTTGTACAGTGACAGTACCAACGTAGCTTGGGCTCCGAAGTTATCAAAATCATCATCTTATGGTCAAATCCTGGTGGCTACCTAAGCTTTCGATCCGGTGCCCAGGTGATAATGGTGTCCAATTGCTCTGGCTCGTTTTCATTTGTCAAATGTCCCGTCTATTCCCACAATCCTGAAGGGAAAGCCATCATGCCTCATCTATTATTCGGGTGGGTCGGTGGATTTGCGTGAGGTGAACTTGTGCCCGAAAGGTTTTGTTGGAGCTCTTTACACCCCAAGATCTAGTTAGTTAAGCTGGCTCAGGCTAAGAAGTTAAAACATTAAATCTGGATAAAATGCTTGGATATAAAAATAAAATGACAAAAAGAAGTGTATTTAGAAAACGAAAGCGGTAAAGGACTTCTTTATACACATTCAAATTTACAAAGCCATTATGTCTGTTTTGTTGGATACAGGGACTGTGATTCCGCTTAGATACATTAAAAATGTTTTTATATTTAGCAAATTATAGTTTAAATTATTAAATAATATGTTGTGATTTATGTATAAAATATTAAATATGTGAGTGGTTACACAAAAAGGGACCTCAAAGGAAAATGATTGATTTCGAGTAAATCGCATTAAAGTTGTGAGTCGAAATGGGTCTTGCCTCGAGCGCGGGGGAGGGTCACTTTCTGACACGCACGAACGTCTTTTCTTACCTGCACAAGATAAAGTAAACAATTTTATTACTTCGTTGTACTAGAGATAATCTTAAAAAAATAATACTGATTGTAGAAACTTACTTGACATCACAGAAACTAGTGTGTTGTGTGTAAGATCACTAAAAATTCATACGGTACCTAAAAATATTCTGATTAGATTAAAACAAAGCTGGAAAGATCACAGAATCAAAACTCATGAAAAAAAACCGTTTCCAATCCCTTCAGGACCCTTTTTGGGTAACCACTCACATATATTAGTTAAATGTTCTTTTAGGTAAAAGCGCATTAATGTACTTTTTGTCCTTTAATAATACATTTAGCTAGCTTATAAAGCTTTAAGGAAATTTTATCAGCTAAAATAGCTGATTGCATTGAGAATTTATTTTATATTCTTAATGTGCTTAGTCAATGTATGTGATAGAATTCTGTGCTTATGTGAGAGGTACTAGCTAATTTTATTCTTAGATGTATTATTTAATAAACTATTATTATATTAGGGAATATACCAGAAGCTTGTGAAAGTATTATTTTAAAATGATGAGCATATTGTTGCTGTAAACACAGTACACTTCACGGCCTATTTATACTGCTAATATAGATGGAGGTTTATGTACTTTTTAGCAATTTCTTGATAAATCCGATTTTTCTAATTGATTGGTACATTTCTTATAATGCTTTTTTAAAAAAAAGACGTGAGAATAGTTATTCGGTGAAATAGTGGTTAGCTGAATTAATAAATGTATAAAAAGATTGCATATGCCAAAGAGATTCATTAGAAAATAATTGTATGTAATGAAAATTTCAATGTATTGAATTTTGTATCTTTTTCATATTAAGTTCAAATTAAAAAAAGGATAAAATTGCAAAATGACGAATGACAAATGAATATAGTAATAGTGATAAATTTAAAAAGTTGTGTATTAAATTTTTGTCTATTTTAGCAATTGCTTAAGTGTTAGCACTTTTATTTCAAACATATATTAAAATTATAGTTTTGTGTATGTAACATATTTCAACACGTTTTCTTTAAATAATTATTCTGTTGGTTGTGTTATATATATAATTATACACATGAAATGTGTTATTTTAGTGTTTAAGTTTGTGGTACTTCATAACTTTAAGTTATTCATAAAGTTGGAAGCACAATTTTATAATGTAGGTACATCAGAAAATAATTTAATAGGATTTCCATTTATCTATTATAATAATAAACATTAAAGTATTATATTTAATTTTTTTTACAGTATATTTCATTTTTATTTGTAATTTATTTAATAGAAAATAAATATTTATTTCTATTTATAAACATCCTATAAGTGATGTATATTCCAGCTTCAATAAAAGTAAAAATAAATTTTTTTGCAGATTATTTTATTTCAATTAATATAATTCCCTAATAAGTAAAATGCATATCAGAATTCTTATATATTTCTTGAATATTGTAGATATTCTTAGTACAATATGTGTTCGAAAAAAGAATCAAAACTGAACATTTGTTTTGTGATTTTGGTGGAATATCTGACTACACCCCAATTACCTGGTGTTGCTATATCGTCATTGTCAAACCAATATGTTGCTATGTGCAAATAGTTTTTGAGATATGGAGTAAAAATATTCACATGTAAAACTTTAGAGTAACGATTTCTTTTAAAGTGATTTATTAATAATGTAATGTAATTAATAAAGTAATGTAATGATTATACCACAGCAGATTTTATATATTAAACTAGTCGTAAATTCTTGAAATCTCAAAAAAGTGCACGTTGCAAATATTGGTTTGACATGTTAATTACAACTACACCAACATGGATCAGTCCTAGAAGCTAATTTAATTAATAATAAAACTTAATTTTAAGTATATGTTATTCATATCTTAATAAATTTTTGTTCAGTTCATCCTAATTTTTACTTCTTTGCCCAGAAGCTAACTATTCTAATTCACACTATTATATTACATAAATTGATCTGTTACGAAGCTAACTCATGGTTGGTTTTCTGTACAGAAACAACAGGAGGTTATCTTGTAGCTGGTAGTCATGCAGGCTTAAAATTGAATTAAATTAAATTATTGTATAATTTTTTTTACAATGTAAAACATTTAAAAACTTCTATATAAATTTACCAATGTAATAATTATTTAATGAAATAAAATACCTTATTCAATGTATATTTGTGTATTATTTGTTAATTTAAGTGTGAAACTTCATATCTGTTAAATACAGGCTTGTCTGAATGACTCATTAATCATTTATTAATACTTAGTCTTCTTCATTTTCCAAATTAATGTGACTGCCAAATTTGCCGTAAAGATGTGCTTTCAGTTCACTCATTTGTGATTTTAATTCTTCACATTTGGCTTCAAGATCACTTATTTCTGATTCTTTTTTTGTTTTTGCCACCTCTAATGATTTCTGTAAGAAATAAGTTTAATTAGAGAACAAAATATCAAGTATTAATAAAAAGCATTATAGTTATTTTTAGCATACCAGAGTATCCTCTAGACCCTGGCATATAAATACTTCACCAATAAGATATGGTATTTTCTCTGAATCATCAGCAAGACTAAGTTCTTCCACGGCTTCTTCTAAATTCTTCATGTCGTTTTGTTTTACTTTTAATTCGTCTTTATAATCATCGACTCTAGCGTTTAGACGGGCAAATTTATTAATTTTTTGTTGATCTTCAAATGAAATATGAACATCTGAGTCCTAAAATTTGTAAGTAGTATTAAAATTTGAAGAAATAAAAGCAAGTGCATGCACAATTTTCAGGTGATGTGAAAACACATTTTAGTACAAACCGGTTGGAAAGTGCCTTTTCCTGAATTCGCCATGGCTGCCTAAGAATGTGGAAGGTAAAATAAACGAGATCCTAATTTATAAACGGTTATTATTATTTTATTTAATAGATTTGGGTATGTAAATTAAATTCAAAATTTTCAAAAAGATAGCCTTGATTCCTTTTTTGGTAACATCAACAGTGACACTGACAGTTAAAAGTAACCACAATGTACTCTTCGTTTTTGTTTTTATGGTTTGTCGCAATTTGTATTTTTACCAGTAGTACATAGTATGGTGGCAATATAATTCTTTGGGTGCAAATAGTCCTTGTTTTCTAATTACAGCACTAGAGCGCATTATGCGACATAATGCTCAACGTTGATGTTTCAAATACAGCAACGCTTCTCACAATCGAGACTCTCAAAAGTGATGCGTGCAATCGAATACCAACTCAGTGACAGAAAATTAACAAGTGTTTTTTTCTTTAAATTGGCATTGATTGAGTATTTATTGTTGAAAATTTTTTTAAAACTTTCGTTTCGTCAATTTTTTGGAAATAATCAAAGTTAATTTAAACTGTGTTAAAAAATAAATATAAGTATGGATGAAGGTACAAACATTGACTTTTTTAAATTCCACATTTAAAATGTGAACACAATTTCATTTTAGAATTCGAATCTATATATTCTATCTATTTTTTTTTTCAACACTGAACTTAGCGCACTCTGCCTGTGCATTTGAAAACTAATTCACGTTCCAATTAACCCTAAGCATATTTCGGCATTGTGCGCCACTGAGTCGCATTATTCTCTGTAATTGGAAAACAAGGAGTAGTTTCATGTCGTAGAATTGCTTTTTTATTTAAAGTATTATTATTTGTCATTGTTTTATTCCAATATTATAATATTTACGCCGTAATCTTTGCAATAGAGTGCAAAGATAAATACGGCGCTCCCCAAAGTCAGTGGTTTAATTATACTCATCACAGTGATCTAAATTCAAAAACTTTATCATTATCTTACCACAAAACCCTATAGTTAACCTTCCATCTCGGTGACCAGAGCCCGTTTTCCTAATCATTCTTCCCCAATTAGCTTGGTTTTCAGTATCCCTTTTAGTGAGTTCTTGGGCGCCTACCTAACTCACTGCCTAACTTTTTTTACGTCCAGCCAGTATATCCTAGATTTTTTCTTCTTGCTAGAATTCCATATTTATTTTCTTTTCTTATTAGGTGGTTGTCATTCAGAAGGGGTTGTGGTCCTGATACCTAGCTAGGGTTTTTTGTCGTCTTTTACGATAGGTTGAACCCAGCTGAAGGGGTTAGTTTAACTCTTACTCCGAGTTAAACGATTATTTGATTTAAATTAATTAATAAACTTAAAACGAATTTTAAAAATAGTATTCTATAACATTGATTATTGAAAATATCTAAATAAATAGTAATTATAATGGCATCAGTAATACGAAATGGTGAGCCATTAAGCAATAGGAAGACAATAGAATTGAGCAAGATGAGGTTAAATGCATAAATGGGTCTTTTTTGTTTAGTTATAAGTATTTTTTTTAAAATGTGACAGACTTTATACTTCTAAATTGCTACTTTTCTAAAAGTCCATATGTATGTAACTTAATTTAGAACTATAGAGTGATAATCTGCAAAGCTTTTTTACTTCTGCAAAATGTGGTTGGTGTCTTTCCTTTCCTTACTCTGGTAGTCCTAGTAGAAGGAGTAGATTGAAACCTTTTTGGACATTCTAAGAAGGAAATGCGGTAGCTTTATTTTTTTAGTTGTTTCTCCTATCGACATGGGCTTAACTCAACATTTCTGACTTGCATTTTAATAATGTCATCATTGGATAGATCGGATACCGTACCAAATGCTAAAGAAATGTAGGCAGGGATTCAGAAGTTTGGAATACAGTTGTGACTGAATGAGAAAACGATATTGATGTTTTCTGTTTATGATCTCGTTTAACGGTTTGTACTTTAACGGAACGATGACACGTATCTAACATTGTTTTTTAACCCTTATAAATCATCACATCGCAACACGAATACGTAATGATATATTTATTTAAGGGACTTTTTGTATTGTAATCAAGCGGCGTCATTGATTAATAGTATCTAGGTAGTAAACATTTTCCTATCTTCTAGACAAGTGGTCTAGAAGAAGAATAGGGCAACCGCATTTTGATTCTAGGCCTCGAAAAATAAACAGAAGAAGTACTAGATTTCGGTTAGTTCAATGTAGCTTTTTCCCAACGAAATCAACCTTCACAATAGATAAAATACTTTTAAGAAAAAAGAGTTTACTAATCACATCATAGTGCATCCATGGTAAGACCTCAAACACTTTAGAAATGATAATCATCTAAATCAAATTGTCTTAGAAAATGTCTTACTCTAATAAATACTTTCCCACCGTCGCAACAAAATTAAGTCATGCAAAACATATTACAAAATATCTTCTGAATATCGCCAAATCCAATCGCGAAACGTAAATTCTTGTTGGTAGCAATTAAAATGTTGAGTGTCTTCTAGTACTTTTGATTACTGAAGTTATCAGATTGCCGACTTTTAGGATGGATAATTTCGGAATTTTTTATGATGATCAGACGGCAGGCGTCCTGAATAAAAAATGAAAAATGTCATATATCGTAAAAATTATTGTATTGAATTGATTTTTGGTATGCATATCTAGTCAACCCACTTTGGATTAGCGCGGAGATGTTTTTATATGGTTGAGGCTCGGTAGCGGGACATATGGCCTGAATTATTTAACAATTTTTCTTCGTTCAGGAGCGCACCTTAGGGGAGGCCATGTCCAGCTGTTGACTTTAGTAAGCTGATTTGATTTGAGGGGCGGAGTAAGAATACTCCTACAACCGAAGCAGCCTCTCATAAATGGTGACAAAGGGTTCCTAAAAATAAAAACCTTGTGTTCCGGCATAAGTGACCCAGGTTCCGGTTCCCCTATATGGACTGCAGCGTGTTGGCGATGTCCCTGGCGTTGCAAACATACAAAGACAACGGCAACTGCCTATTTAACGGGACGTCAGCCTGTTTGATGTTCTACAACAATAAAAAATAACAATACAACAGCGAATTGTATGGAATATTAGGACTGCCGTTCGAAGAGAAGTTCGAGAAATATAGTTTTTTACTAAAATTTAAGGCTGGGTCTACCAAGTTTCTATTATATGACTTATCATAGGAATTTGATAATAATAATATAATTTTGTTTTATAAAATTAAATAGGCAAGTCATTGATATAAATAAGACCCAGAAGATATGGTTAGTTAGATAAATAAATATTTATTAATGCGTCATATTGTCAAATTACCGAATCGGTATCGTTGAACGGAAAATTCTAGTCTCGTTTTAAATGGGGTTGTAACGAATTGACTCCTTTTTTACCCAGTTTAACAGGATACCTCAGCTGTTACAATTTGAAGATATTGGTATAAGGTCAAGAAGATTTTTATCTATATAGTTACATTAATATTTTTTAAACTCATTGATTTTTTTACGAATTATAAGAAATTGTATTGTATATAGTTATAATTTCTCGTTAATGGTAGTGAGCGTGTTTACAATAGCATAGCCGGTTAGCCGGTGTGGGGAAGATTACGTGGTGGCAGCCCCACCACGCCTGACAACTGTACGCTGGTCGCCAACATTCACTCGCGCGCATTCCCGTTTCCACCGCCACATAACACACTTGTAGTATCAGCGGAGCTCAAGAGGTTTTTAATATTCTATAACTAGTGATGGAAAAGGAGCATCAGCCGGATTCCATGGCAACTATCACAATGAAACCGGAATACCCACCCTCCGAAGTTTACAGCACGTCGGAACCACCACCGGTATGATTTTACCCGTTATTGTTTTATTATCCAAATCTTGTTAAGCATATATTGCTAAAGCAGAAAAATATTATCTGTCGTATATTAATAGATTATGTCTTATAGAACAGAAAAATAAGAATAAATACGAGATTTCAAAAAGTGATAGTAAAAATGTACATAAATATATTGGAATATGCTGAGTAGGGATAGAACTTTGGAGGATTAACCGGACCTCCTATGGGGTAGATTCTATAAGCGAGAGATTTAATCAAACACATATATTTCACTGGCTCACTATTTTTATCATGTTGTGTATCATGTTATTGTGTGATAACTAATTAAAAATTACAAAATTTATCTAATATACTTAATTATAAAATAATTTAGTGACAGACTCTGATGTTAATACATTTTTGTATTGATCTATCAATCCTTTCAAAATGTCTAAAAAGTATACATATATCTAGAAAGAAGAATATATAAGAAAGTATACAATTCTTAGATTTTATCAGTGTTACAAATCAGGTGGCGAGTGAGGCGCCACAGAACTTTCAAGAAAAGTAATAGATAATTAAAATAGTCGTTAAACGTAGGCAGATGCAAAAGCCGGTCACTAAGTACAGTATATATAAGTGATATAACTGCGGGAAAGCGCCTTTCTCTCCGAGCGTTGGCGCATAGCGGGATGTTTGTAAATAAATATTTTATATTGACAATTCAAGACATTCTTATATCTCTAATACAATATTCCCAATTTCTTGATGTTTTAAATTAACATTATTGAATTAAGATATTTAATATATTATGTTATACTATATTATAAATAAATTGTAAGAGTCAATAGTCAATTTGTATTTAAAAAAAATTAGGTC
The DNA here is from genome assembly GCA_963693495.1 of Malacosoma neustria. Taxonomy (NCBI): domain Eukaryota; kingdom Metazoa; phylum Arthropoda; class Insecta; order Lepidoptera; family Lasiocampidae; genus Malacosoma; species Malacosoma neustria. The sequence continues at coordinate 11,612,048 of OY856381.1, read as the reverse complement.
TAAAAAAGAAATAAAACGGTATTTAGTGTGATAAAGATCTGCGTAGATCGTACACCGATCGATGACTACTTTATAATGCTCTAAACGATGACACAAATAAAACCGGCTGGCTTTTCCATAGTATAATGTTTTAGTAAACATTCGAAGCACAAAGTATTAATGTATAAATATACATACAGAACACAAGAGTCACACAATAAAATGTACATATACCTCACGTACTAAACGTGAGTTTAGTACGTGTTGATTATTGTCGCAAGTTTTATAATGTTTATTTATTGGAATGAGACATCGCGTCTTGTTGCAATAATAAATGATATAGTAAAACAAAGTTGGAAACTTAAAACTTAGTTTTTGTTGCATTCTTATAGCTAGTGGGGCAAATTATAGCAAACTTAATTGAGTAGGATTGTTATGAGTTGCATGTACGTTTCTAAGAATTATTATTTGAATATAGGTGGGAAAATTCATTGTTCTATTGTCTTTTGTCACAGATTGCTGCTATCATAGCTATAATGCAGCTTGAGACCTAAACACGGTTTAAAATAACTTTATAATAAAAGTAAAATACAGGTATTTCCTTAATATTCCGGTTGATACCAGATAGATATCTTTTTGATGAAAAAGTATAAGGAAAAAACTTAACTGTCATTGAACAGCTAATCTAAGTGAAATCGCTATTTGCTAGTTGACCGAGTGGGCACAATAGTCTTGCGTCACAAGCAACTGGTCATCATCGCTTATGAAAATAAGCTGATCCCCGACGAGCAGTTCGGCTTTCGAGCCCTACACTCGTGCCCCCAGCAAGTGCTCCGCATCACGGAACACGTGCTCGCGAACTTCAATCGCGCCTCCAAACCCTGGAAGACGGGTGCTGTCTTCTTCGATGTGGCGAAAGCCTTCGACAAGGTCTGGCACAACGGCTTGATTTACAAGCTGTACAAACTGGGAGTGCCGGATAGACTCGTGCTCATCTTACGAGACTTTCTCCTTGATCGGAGCTTCCGCTTCAGAGTGGAGGGCACGCGCTCATCTCTCCACCCCATCAGAGCCGGAGTCCCCCAGGGCTCGGCTCTGTCCCCCCTACTTTTCACGCTGTTCACCAGCGACATGCCCCGTACCCCACAGGTACATCTCGCCTTATACGCAGATGATACCGCCCTCTTCACCTCCGATATCAGTCAATATCGGATCTGCAGTCGTCTCAACACGGCGGTTGAGACGCTGGGCAACTGGTTCCGCACTTGGCGGATCGAGTTGAATCCGGACAAGAGCGCAGCGATCATGTTCGCTCGCGGCCCCCGCACTCAAAATGAGAGTCGGCCGACTCACACGAGGCGGCAGTCTCTCGTCCCCATACATCTATTTGACCGCGTCATCCCTTGGGTTGACGAAGTCAAATACCTAGGAGTCACTTTAGATAGAGGCCTGTACTTCAGCAAACACATCAGGACGGTAAGGAACAGAGCACACTTTGTGCTCGGTCGCCTCTACCCAATGATATGCGGGAAGAGTAAGATGTCCCTTAGGAATAAGGTGACACTTTACAAAACCTGCATCCGACCGATCATGACGTACTCGAGCGTAGTCTTCGCCCATGCCGGCAAATGCTACATCAACTCGATGCAGCGGCTGCAGAATAAGTTCTTGCGCATGGCAGCCCAAGCGCCACTTTACATGCGCAACGCGGACCTTCACCGCGACCTGGAGCTCCTTCCCGTGAAGGAGTACATGGTATCCCTTTCGCGATCCTTCTTCGGTCTCGCTCCCCACCATCCCAATCCACTGGTGGTGGAGACAGTCAATTACACGCCCAACCGCCGAGCACCCCACGCACGTCGTCGCCCGCGTAACGTGCTCACGGATAGACGCGACCCCATTTCTAGGACGCTAAAGCGAATGCTCTCGCGGACGCAATCCCCTCCAGTCCGGCATGGACCAGCCCGACGAAACAGGTTTAGGGATGCCTTCCGCCCCCCATAGCCTGTAGCCGTACACAATCACACATTACAGAAATACACGTAGAATAGATGTGTTGCGGGGGAGTTTCTTTCGCCGTTTCTTCTCCCCCAGCTATAAGCACTCCGAAACGGTAGTAGATTAGAATAGGATCGGCTTCACCGGTGAAGTCGATAGTCCCCAATTAATAGTATTCTTGCCATTCGTGGCTGCTATCAATTATCCCCATGCAGCGTTCGAGCCGGGAGCGCGCCTCACAGGAGGCGCGTGACCGAGCACGCTGCCACGGCTGATCGACCCCGCTCCCACGGGGTCGGAATGCCTTTTCCGCCCGGTGTCGCTGTCGTTAGTCGTCTGAGACGATGACAGCTTTAGCTTTAAGAAAAAAAAAAAAAAAAAACTGGTCATCAAATCACGAAATTGTATTTATGTACTAACTTTACAAGTCACATCTATGTATTTTTATTCTACAATATTAATTTTGCTTTATGCAAAGTCTATTTTTTGCTTTTTTCGGAATTCTATTTAAATACAATAAATGTTATAGAAATAATATTAACTACACGACTCCTTAAAAGGTACGCCGTAGATAGTGTGAAGTGAACTTTATAGCTTATTAAAAAGCGCATACTTATCGGTATTCCTGCTAGAGAGCCAATTGACATATTGGCTACGTGGAGACGAATTCTTCACATAGCTGATTTCACATAGGTGACTTTCATACAGATTGAACATTTAATATCATAGATATAAAAGGAATATAATTATTATGTAAAAATAAAAACATTATGCATTATGTAATCTTCACAACTTAAAATAAAGAAAAAAAAAACTTTATTAAAGTAGTCGAATTATTTACGTAGGTGAATATTTCGAGTAATGACTTGTAATAAGTCCGTACCATCGCGTAACAGGGACCAACTAATTTGCATAATTTGTTAAAAACACGTTTATTTAACTTTCCCTGAGTAACAATAACAACAATGTAAATTCATCTTAAGATGCTTAAAATTATGACTTATCTTTACCATCTGTTTTGTTCTTCATTTATTTGTTATTATGAAAAGGAAGGCTTACCGAGACACCAGTATTAAGACACCAGTATTCTTCTTTTTCCTGCTCTTATCCGAAACTATGTGGGGTCGGCATAACATGTTCTCTCTTCCCACTCTCTCTCTCTCTGTTTTAGTCGTCATCTTAACATTCACACCTTTTTTTGCCATATCTCAAACAATCCATCCATCTTTTCTTTGGTCTACCTCTTGTTGTATCCATTCGCTCTCAATTCTAGTATTTTCCTGGAAAGACATCAGTCTTGGTCTTCATAGAATAGATTATCGGAGACAGAAGGTATAGGTCAACAATCAGGATTTAATATTTCAACGAGTTAAATAAATTACATATAATAGTCGAAGGTTCTTCCTTGTCAGAATCTAAAATAACGAAATTGAAACTCCCATATTTGTGTATATATTTTGAAAATATGTCAGTGTAAATCATTTCAATTGTTGGTTTATTCCAAACGATTTCGAAAGTAAATAGGAAGTGTTTTATTTAAACGGTTGTTAAATTTAAAGTAGTCACGGTGTACATTTTATGAAATCGTTTAATTCGTAATCGACATAATTTTGCACCTCGCTGAAGATGATGGATTTCCTAAATGCGTTTTGTGATTCACTTTCACTGCGGGCCGCGACCTCACCGCTGCTGTTGCATCTTTAGATTTACCCTCTACCCTATTATGTAACTGTTGATCACTCTCTATTTTTACATGGGTAATGTTTATTATAAATCATGTAGTATAAAATGACAAAATTAATGTTATTGAATAGTACGTTTTGATTTTACACGTAATATCTTAAAAAGGTACAATATTTTAAATTGTTTGAAATCTATAGGTGACCGAGCTAGTTTTATTTGCTTATACTAACTTACAAATCGTATTTATATTTATTCGGAACAAAGGAATCCTTTTTTTATATATTAGAACTCATAGTACGTACTCTAAGTAAAGGAAGATTAGTTTGAGAGCTAAAATACAAGAGGTTTTCCGTAGGGTTTCATCCACGTAAGCTAAAATTGATTAATGTTTGAAGATTTAAATAAATTGTAGCTTAAATGAAACAATTTATAACGAAAACGATTGTTTAGAATATGAAAAGGTTTAAAAAGCATTATGTCACAACTATCATTACCAAGTACCTACTCAAAATTCAGTAAAATAGATTAAAACTTTTTAAAGGTTGTGCTTGTATAATTTTGTTTAGATAATATAAAATAATAAAAATGAAATAACGTTAACTATATTATAGAAATAACATAATAGTTAAGTCTAGAAAAAAGTATTATAATATATGTAATATATTAAAAAATGTATTTCTATAAAATATTGTATTGTACACAGGCGTACAGGCAAAGAGTATCGTCGTCGGTTCAAATTGCAAGAATCGCGGCGTTGACGGTGGTGGCTGCCTCCTTCATTTTGGGCGCCTTCATCCTGGCGTCCAGCTGGGTGGCGGCTCGCGCTTCCTGTCACCAACTGGAACAGCTTGATGCTATGCTCGACAAGGAACTCGCGTTGGAGGGCAGAGCTTATGGAAATGATGCTTTAATTCCTGTAAGTATAATAGTTAAACAGCCTTTCGTCTTTTTTATATATTGCACATAATTCTAACTTTACTATATGATTTAACACAGAATTTATTATTTTATTTAATTGTAGTTATACATTTACGTAGCGCGTGCACACCGACGGTCAAAGCTGAAGTTAGTCTATAACTGTCTCTCATACTTTTTTGTAAACTCGTAACACACATGCACAGTAGTTTTTAAGTATTATGGGCAGTTTTGTAAGTCTATATATCCTATCCATGCAGGGGCGGAGAAAGAATACTGACCTCTGCGGCCGAGGTCGGCCTGCCGTAAAAGGCGACAAAACAGCCCTAGCTACGTGGTAGGGCTCCAAGTCCGTCTGAATGGCGACCACCTTTGGTCTTAAGTTTGCCATAATAACCTTCTGTGGTGTTCCGGCATTACTGACCCAAGTTCCTGTACCCTTATGGGACAGCAGCGTGTTCGCGATGCCACTGGCGTTGCAAACACTCATAGGCGACGGTAATTGCTAAATTCTAAGCGGACCGTCAGCCTGTCTGCTGGCCTACAGTAATAAAAAAAATATCTCAGGTATAACTTGGGCATATTCCGAAGAAGTTCTTTCTGAATATTTTTTGCTGTCATTTAAACCTCTAATGGAACAGGTGGTAGAGTTTGGCTAATTTCCACCAGTAGTGGTTATTGGTGATATACTAGCTAGAGCGCTTAAAAGCTCTCTCCTTTCTCTCTCTAAAATTCAAAATGATAGAATGCATCTCGTATACAAGCTCTTAAATCATGCAGTTTTTTGTTAATGAGTGAATTACTGGCCCCGGTGATAAATTAAAAAGATTATAAGTTGTCAACAATGACAACATTACAATACTTAATCATATACATATATGTATAGTAGAAGTGGTTTCATACATACTATTGTCATATAAACACGTTCAAGTATTTATGTAACCAACTTGTGTGTAAATCCGCGTTGTTGTTCGCGGATGTACATAACCGCAGACAAACATAAATATCACGTGTGCAACAAAAATGATATGAGCGCCATTTAAGGAATCATTATGCGCACCGCTTGCCTTTTGCATTTTGTTTGGTGTGATTATATTAAGTTTTTCTAAACATCCGTTTTTGAAAGGGTATTATTTAAAGACACAACAAAATAAAAAAATGATTAAATGATCAAAATGAATTTCTTAGATGTTTTATGACTATTACTTATAAAAAACTTAGCAAAACTACTTTTTACACATTTTAAGCGCGTTTTTTAAGGACCGTTATTATATAAGATTATTTTTACTTTCAAATTTAAAACAATTATAATGATCGTTTCATTAAAGTTCTAAAGTAATAAAATATTAAAGAGACATTATTTTTTTTCTCGAAGTCGGTTATATGGGCGAAAATAAAAGAAAATAAATGTTATTTGCCGCCATTTATCGTTAAACAGGTTAACAGCAATACATTAGTTATTTTTAATGTGTTTGAGTTTATCATCAAATTTAAATAAGTTGTTTTTACTTTTATGCGAGTAAAACCTTCAGTAAGCAAATATATTTTATCTAAGCTAATTTTGACATTTTAATTCTTGTTTACTCCAGTAGATATTTTGAGGTAACATTGCAACATAATATATCAACATACATCTTCATGAATCATGTGTGGAACTGGCCATAGCATAGGGTTGCTATTCGTAATATTTAAAATGTGATTGCAGCTGTTTAGAAAAAAATCTGTATAAACGGAACTAATATTTAATATCGTATAGTCGTATTCATAATTTGGAAATATTAACAATACATAAGTCAATATGGCACAGAGAAAGTAGGTAATGATTCAAACTGCCAATACAGCCAGCGATGGTAGTACCAATAGTGAAAAACACATAAATGTTGCAGCATGGTACACAAAAAGTTTTACTCTGTGAATATTGCTCAACACCGTACACCGGGTTTCATTTTGAAACCTCAGAATGCAACTTGGGTAAAATATTTGTAAAAGGAGGGTAGCTAGTTTTACTTCATGCGATGATATTAATGTTTGGTCATTGTTTTGTATAGTATATTTTCAATAACTACTAAGCAATTGAAAAATATGTGACTAAAATACCTCGACAATAAAAACGAATGACAAGTTTCCATTTCATATTACGCTTATACTTCGATCATTGAGCAAAACCGGGACTTGTCCTTAAATATAGTTTTCCCATTTACTTAACATATGTCGATTTCTCCAATGTTATGATTGGCAGCCCTACAAAGATGGAGTATCGAGGACGGCTCTTGCGGTGTTTGTGACTGGCTCACCTTGAGCCTCATCGCTCAACCTACCTGCGTGTATCCCGCTGTCTCTTCAATTTAACAATATTATGGCTATTGTGTGCACCTATTCTGTCTATATCCACACTGGTTAATAAAGAAAGGACCGTACACTTTCCTAGAGTTCTAAGCTATACAGGAATGATAAATATACCCGTACAATATACATTTATTACGTTGTTGCGTGAAGATTAAAGTTGATACAGTTTGTTAACTTGAAGATACTTCGCCTATACCTAATCGCTTATTGCTCTTAGTTAATTACATAACTAGTTTATTTCTATAACATATTACGTATTACCTCGCGTATTGCTTAAAAATATGATTTAATTATTAATAAAATAGTTAAGTAATAGGAGATAAGAATAAACGGACATTTTGTGTCTATAAATAATTGATTAGGTATTATGAATTAAACCTTAAGAAAGAATTAACCTTAAGAATGGCCTTTGGCGATCGGCGTTCTAAAATAAATTTTTTGTACAATTTGACTTCTTAGTAAAAAAATAAAAAAAAATTGTTTTTTTAATTGTTTATAGTCATTAAAGTTTTTTTATTATTTAAATATTAGGATTTTTTATGGTTCACATTTATTTGGAACAATTATTTAACTTAATATGTTTTATTAGAGCTTTGCCTAGTGGAAAACCTTTTAAGAATCTTAATATAAAAATATGAGGCTGTATGCCCTATGATATTTGCCTGTTCCTCATGGAGTGGAAAAAAAACTACTAATATTTGATATGGTTTTGTATTTTTTTGCATCATATAATTGGATTGTATTCGAGTAAATAAGAGGAAATAATAAATTGCAAAACGTGTAATGAACATTATGTGCAAGCTTTAAGTATATTATGCGTTACTATCACCAGAATAATACAATATGGTCATATTTGCATATAATTTGGAAATAACAGCCAAATATGTTAGATGATGTGTTTGGAGCGAAAGTTGTATCCGACTGGTGAAGTCAATGAACTCATAGCACACTTGCATCTCAACATTTGCAAACTGAGCGACATATGTAAGTTTATACATATTTGACCGTACGGAATAAAATGTGAATGTATTGAACGTATTTGAAGGGAATGATTCTTTAGTTTACATCTCATTATATACTTAAATTGCACTGTATCTAGGAATCCTTTATACATTAGCAAATTAAAAAAAATGTCCTATCAGTCATGAGAAACCAAAATTATGCACGTTTGTAAGGAAAATAAGATATTGTTTATTATAATTTCTCGTATGAAATATCAACTCGATTTATATAGAAATACTTAGTGATATGTAATCTTCTGTGGAAATAACCAAACCTTTTCTTAAGCCGGTCATAATTTTCAGGATTCATTTCAGTCTTTCTGCTGAATGGCATTTTTATGGTTTATATCACTGGAGGAAAACGGGGAACATTTATTAGAATTATTCTAATAAACTTACTACGTTTTATTATTCGTACACTCAATTTTTTTGGCTAACAAATTTTTGCAATATAAATGTGTCAGATATACACAAAATTACTCATAATTTTATAAATAAGCATGTATAATATTTTTTTTCTTTATTGAAAAGGGTTTTGCCGCACAGCGGCAATGTCACCCCGTAAATAATATTAACTTACTAATACTTAATTACAATGTGATAGAAACGAATAATATAGTCTGTAAAGCTTATTGACCTCCTCGGACCTCTGATAACCGCCATCTCAACATTCACACCCTTTTCGCCATTTCATCTTTACGCATCCATCCATCTTTTCTTTGATCTACCTCTGCTTCTGTATCCATTCACTCTCATTTCTATAATATTCCTAGTTATAAACGGTTCTTGAGATTTGGAATCAGCTTTCAGCTGAGTTTTTCCCATCGCAGTACGATATGGGGTTTTTGAAGAAAGGCATTATAAAATTTCTTGGAGGCTGGTAGCGCGTTGGCTATTCCTCTGGTGTTTCAGACGTCTATAGGCAACGGCGACCACCTGCTGTCATATAAACCGTTTGCTTGTCTGCTGAATTTTACCTATAAGAAATGCAAAATGAAATGCCGAATGAAAAACAACTTATTAGTTGTTTTGTAATATATTCATTATTTTTGCTCCGAGGCAGCAAAGGGACTGTTCCATTTCGTTTCGCTTTTGGGTTTTCGGGGGGATGAGTCAAAAAGCATTCTGTTTAAAAAAAATCATTCACCTCTATCCTATATCGTCGGATTATTGCAAGAACTCATTAACTGCAAAAAAATCACTCAATACGTTTTTATCTATAATGGGCTCATTTTTACATATTCTACAAAATGCAAAAACACTAATATCTAGCTGGCCAATTTTAGCCGTTACGTCTTTGGCTAATCAACATAACCACTAAATAATTCCAACTAAAATGCTGTTTTCCCTAAATAATGAAATATCACGTAATGACTTCTTGTAATAAGCCGACGGACGATATTCTCTATGTACGTAGTACATAATACTTCCATGGCCTCATGATCATGGAAGACGGAGATAAAAAACGCGTAGAATTTTTTTCTAATGGTAACGCATTCTGTTCCGTTTGGGATTTAAAAAAGTTTTTGTTAACATTAGCAGTAAATTAAACAAATATTACTGATAATGAACAATTGATAATATTTTTGGCAACCGGCAAGTTGGAATGGTAAACATTTAAAAGGCGAGAAGTCCTTGAATCACAAGCCGTGACCGATTGTATTGAAAATTAACACGTACTTGGACTGTTGTAAATGTTGTGTTATTTGAACCAAGATGATTTTTTTAAAATAATTATCGCTGTATTGTGTGAATCACTGTTTTAAGCTCACAACGTGTTAATGAGGCCTTCTTTCAGGTTTTAAAGGCAGCGATAAAGTATTGTACCTACAGTAACAAAGCCCATGTGTTGTGTGTTAATTTTGGTGAGTGCAAGGTTAACGATAAAATGAAAGTGTAGCCATATTACAATAATTTATGAAACCATTTTAATAATAAGTTAAGCATATATACTCGGTTATTTTGTGGATACTTTTAATTAAATAGAAGAAATACGTAATAAAACTATCCTAATACGTAGAAAAAAGGAGTTTTGGAATTGATGCAGATTTTTTAGATGAAATGACAAACAATTCTTTTAATATCTATTAATTTTCAACAAGCGACAAACCATAATTTATCTTTGAAAATAATGATGTAATGCTTTAAAGTTAATGAGAAATGATGAGCTATAATCGTAGATTGAAATTGCATATTTGATGGTAACTTTCGAAGAATTCACCCAATGTATTTGACAAAATTAAACTCAATTTGGGCATTTGTGTGGAACCAACGGAAGCTGGCGATTTTCCACGCACGGGCATCATAATATACTTGGCGCGCATCCGCTGATCTCCGCGGCATAGACAAGTACAGAAGTTAAGCTTATGTTTTATAATACGTTTTGTATCTGTGGTTCGTGGTTGCGTTATGACTTAAAATCTGGCTTATGCCAAAAGATTTGTTGTCAATAAACATAAATGTTATAGTGGCGGCAACATAACTATAATAACTTTCTTTGTTTCTGAATTTCATAATAATTAATTTATCTGCACATAATCACATCATCCATACTAATTTTATAAATGTAAAAGTAACTCTGCCTGTCTGTTTCGTTTTTACGCTTAAACCGCTGAACCAATTTTGATAGGACGTAACTTTGTCCCGAAAATGTTTTTTTTTTGGAAGAACAACGTTTACCGTGTCCCAGCTATTGTAGTATAACCATTACCAAATTATCAAAATTATATATATATATATATATATATATATATATATATATATATATATATATATATATATATATATATATATATATATATATATATATATATATATATATATATATATATATATATATATATATATATATATATATATATATATACATATATATACCTAGTCAGGTCATAAATTCTGTCACATGTTTAATGTAAAATAATTGTAACAAGTTTATTAATTATGTAACCATTCATATACCAAAATGAACTTAACAAAACATAGATTCTTATGACATTAAAGTTTATTCAAAATGACCTCCGTGATTTTGAATACAAGCCTTCAATCTGCGCGGCCAGTTGTCTATCGCAGCACGAACGAGGTCCATGTCAATATCGGCGGCTGCCTTAATCAAGGATGTCTTGAGTGACTCCAAATTGGGATGAGGCTTTGAGCACGCCTTTTCCTCCAAGTGTTGCCATATCTTGTAATCTAACGGATTCAAATCTGGACTGGAGGAGGGCCAGTCTTCGTGCCGGATGAAGTCGATTTCACGCGCCGCCAGCCAGTCTTGTGTGCTCTTCGCTCTATGAGCTGGCGCCGAATCTTGTTGGAATACCCAGTGCCTGTTATTGAACATGGTATGAGAAACAGGTTCCACAAGGTTCGTCAGGACTGTATTTTGATACACAACAGCATTCGTTTTTACACCTTTCTCACACAAAAATGTACCTCTGTTAAGCCCCAATAAGAAACTCCCAACCATACCATGAGCGAGGATGGAAAATGACCTCGTTGGACACGCGGAATACGGTTGCTCGCTTCTTCACTACTGTGTGCGTACACCTTATCATTTTGTTTGTTGTAGCTCTCTTCTACGGTAAACATTTTTTCATCCGAAAAAAGAATTTCCCGATATTTTTTCCCGCGTACCGCTTCAACAAAGCGCGGCATCTCTTCAGTCTGAGGTCCATTAGACGAGCATTCAAACGATGTCCTGTTTTTCTTCGATATGCCCGAAGCCCTAAGTCTTCATTTAACACCCTTTTCACCGTGGTTCTGCTTAACCCCATCTGAAGGGCCAACAGTTTCTGCTTACGTTTGGGATTTCTTTGAATTCGTGCCTTCACAGCTTTTATCACTGCTGGAGTCCTAACAGACCGAGGGCGACCACTTCTTGACCTGTCATCTACACTAGAGTCTTCATTGTATCGTTTGATGGTACGATAAACGAATCTTTTGGTAATATTCAAATTTTTCAGTATGTTAAAAATTTGAATTGGCGCGTAACCGCAACGATGCAACGCAATAACTGCAACACGGTCTTCTTTAAGCGTCCACTCCATATTTAAAAATGAGTAAAATTCTAAAAGTTATACATTTTTATTTTCATGAACAATTCGAAATTCGAATTCAATAAACTTTTTTGTGGCCAGCATTCTAAAAGAAAAGTTTTTACTGTGTGACAATACTTATGACCTGACTAGGTATATATATATATATATATATATATATATATATATATATATATATATATATATATATATATATATATATATATGTATATATATATATATATATATATATATATATATATATATATATATATATATATATAATATATATATATATATATATATATACATTATGTGTAATACAACGGAAAACTTGGATCAAAAGCGAAAACATAGATTAAAAAATATAGAAATATCATTTCCTAATTTGTTCTGCCGTGAAACGGACCTTGAGATTCATTCAGTGGTTCGGAACAGAAAAAACTTTAACAATTCGATCTAATAAACAAAGACATCGATAAACTGCAGCAACTACCCATATGGATCAGCAGCGTGTTCGCGGTGCCTCTGGCTTAACAAACATTCATAGGCGACGATAACTGCTTACTATTATGTATAATGTACGAGCACACATACTATGATGAAGTGTTTCTGTATCTTCCCGTATTTTGTACACGTGGCGTGCTGTCCACTCCACTGTCATCGGTTAATTGTTATCTTGCTGGATGTCCTATTAGTGTTCTTTACACTCGGATGCTTCTCACATGCAAAAAAACTGTATAATTTTCAAATGATTGTGAACTAAAGATGCTATCAATCATAATTGACGAGTGTTGTACAGTAAACAAGCATTCAACAGTACAGTATATAAGAAATATATTTAATTATGCCTTCCGTCTCAAGTTTTATGACTGTATTTTCTTGACTAAAGAAGCACAGGAAAATTGACGTGATTACATTGGCTATTACCATTTGAGTCTGAAAAAAGAACTAATATTTCATATTTACCATTATGAAACGCAAGTTTTTAACACGTATTTTAAAGAAGTAATTTGCCATTAGAATCAATATTTTGTATGAGTATGAGCCCGAATAATTATCGTTCAATAGTTAAAACCTTAACTTCAGTTACGATGTCTAAGGCCTGACTTCATCCCTGGTCTAAATCTATAAGTATACATATTATCCTTGAAACCAACGGGACCCGTTGGAGACGCCAAGAAGGTAACCGTTTGCCCGTACAATATGAGTATAATCATACCAAGGAAGGCGACTCTGCTACAGTTTATTCACAATGTCACAAACCATTCTCCATTCTCATCTCAAGAGGATTACGGGGAGCCTGAACATTAACATTTTGTAAACAAAATCATCATCATCATTTCAGCCGGAAGACGCCCACTGCTGGACAAAGGCCTCCCCCAAAGATCTCCACGATGATCGGTCCTGCGCTGCCCTCATCCAACCTATCCCGGCGATCTTGACCAGATCATCGGTCCATCTTGTGGGGGGCCTACCAACACTGCGTCTTCCGGTACGCGGTCGCCATTCGAGGACTTTTCTGCCCCAACGGCCATCAGTCCTTCGAGCTATGTGCCCAGCCCACTGCCACTTCAGTTTTGCAATCATCCGGGCTATGTCGGTTACTTTGGTTCTCCTGCGAATCTCCTCATTTCTGATTCGATCTCGCAGGGAAACTCCGAGCATAGCCCTCTCCATTGCTCTCTGAGCGACCATGAGCTTTCTCATAAGGCCCATAGTTAGCGACCACGTCTGCGTTCCGTATGTCATCACTGGCAACACACATTGGTTAAAAACCTTCGTCTTGAGACATTGCGGTATTTGGGACGAAAAGATTTTACGGAGCTTCCCGAACGCTGCCCATCCGAGTTGGATTCGACGAGTGACCTCTTTCGCGAAATTGGACCTGCCTAACTGGATCGTTTGACCCAAGTAGACGTATTCGTCAACAATTTCGAAAGTACAGTTCCCAACTGTTACGGGGGTAGGTGCGACATGGACATTAGACATGATCTTCGTCTTGTCCATGTTCATTTTGAGACCTACTCCTTGGGAAGCTGTATTGAGGCCATCAAGCATATGGCTTAAGTCTTCCATGGTTTCAGCCATGATTACGATATCATCTGCGAATCTAAGGTGAGTGATGTACTCACCGTTAATGTTGATGCCCAGTCCGTTCCAGTCCAGAAGCTTGAAGACATCTTCCAACGCAGCAGTGAACAGCATCGGCGATATGACATCGCCTTGTCTGACTCCCCGCTGCAGTCGGATAGGCTTCGAGTTCTGATCCTGGAGACGGACTGACATGGTGGCGTTTTCATACAAACACTTCAACGCTTTGATGTATCGATAATCAATGTGGCACCTCTGGAGAGACTGAAGCACCGCCCAGGTCTCGATCGAATCAAAGGCTTTCTCATAGTCCACGAACGCCAAGCATAGTGGCTGGTTATACTCCTCCGTCTTCTGTATAACCTGCCGCAGCGTATGTATGTGGTCTATGGTGCTAAAACCTTTTCGGAATCCGGCTTGTTCGGGAGGCTGGAAGTCGTCAAATCTGCGCGCGAGACGATTCGTGATGACCCTTGAAAACAGCTTGTAAACATGGCTCAGAAGTGATATCGGTCTAAAGTTCTTCAAAAGGGTTTTGTCGCCCTTTTTGAAGAACAGCACCACTATACTTCCGTGCCAGGCCTGCGGCGTTTTGCCATCGAGGATGACGGAATTAAATAGCTTCTGGAGGATTTTAAGCACAGGAGTACCACCAGCTCTCAGAAGCTCGGCTGTAATTCCATCATCACCCGGCGCCTTGTTGTTTTTAAGCTGTTTAAGGGCCACACTAATCTCGTACAGACTGACGTCTGGGATATCTACGGTGTAGTGTCGGGTTAATTTGGCTCTTGGGTCTTTAGCCTTGTTTTTAACAGGTGCCCGTGTAGTCGTGTATAGCTGTCCGTAGAACTTCTCGACTTCCCTCAAAAGTTCGGGTTTAGACGAAACGACCCTGCCATCGTCGGTCTTCAGCTTCGTCAATTGGCTCTGCCCAATAGACAAGTCTCGTGCGAATACTTTAGAGCCCTTGTTACGCTCTATAGCCGCCTTTACACAGTCTGTGTTATGGCGGCGGATATCGCGAGTCAAGGACTTGGAGATCTGTCTATTTAGCTGCCTATACTGGGAAGCATCGTCCGGGGACTGAAGGGTCATTTGACGTCTCACATCCATCAATTTGAGAGTAGAATCTGAGATTTTTCCGGTTCTTTTTGAACGGCTGGCCTTGAAGAATTTAGACCCGGCCGTTTGAACAGCTTCCACGAACCTGTTATTATACTCGTCCACGTCAACGCAGTCACCGAGGCATTCGAAGCGGTTTTGCAATTCGAGTTGAAAGTTTACCGGGTTTTGGATCTGTATGGGTGCAGGTCGGAGCGTAGACTTCACCAGTCGAGACCTCTCCAATTTTGGATTGATATTCAATGTGCCTCTTACTAAGCGGTGATCACTCCCAGTTTTCACCGAATTGATCACAGAGACATCATTGAATATCTGTCTTTTGGTCGACATAATGAAGTCAATCTCATTTTTGGTGGCACCATCGGGACTAATCCAAGTCCATTTGCGTTGTTCTGGCTTCATGAAGAAGGAGTTCATCATATACAGGTCCTCCTTCTCCATGAAGTCGGCCAGTATCTGGCCTCGGGTGTTCCGATTTCCGAACCCAAATTGCCCCACTCTCAACTCATCGCCGCTACGTTTCCCCAATTTTGCGTTGAAGTCTCCCATGACAACGTTAAAGTGGGTTTTAGAAGTGTGGATGGCTGTTGAGATGTCCTCATACATGGCTTCCACCTCTTCGTCAGGATGTGTCGAAGTCGGAGCGTAAACCTGAATGACCTTCAACGAATACCGTTTGGTAATTTTGAGTATTAGGTACGCTACCCTAGTCGAAACACTCCCCACCTCAGTAACGTTGTTCACAAGAGACTTGTGAACGAGAAACCCGACACCACCTTGGGACAGTTGGTCGCCCTCCCGGAAGTAGAGCAGATTTCCGGAATTTAGGATTATTGAGTCCTCTCCCTGTCTTCGGACTTCAGATAACCCCACAATATCCCATCGCAGTCTGCTCAAAACTTCCTCCAGTTCCTCCAACTTCTCGTTGGTCCGCAATGTCTTGACATTGTATGTTGCCAGGGCCAAAGGTCGTCGTTCTTGGTAGCGAATCCGAACCCGGGGATTCTTCGCACCCCCTGCCCCGTCGCTTATGTGGCTGCTACCGTGACCACCACGAACGGGGCCGCCGGGGACTAGGGGCCGGGGCCTGTGTGTATCTGTCATTTTAGGGGGGGGGTTTTGCCATAATCGCCACGCTTGGCAGGCGGGTTGGCGATCGCAGTATTCGCAGTTGGTGATGCTCTCACGGAAAGATGCTGCTGCCCATCCTCCGTTCTTTCTATCCCTTAGTCGTCTCTTACGACACCCAAGGGAGGAGATGGGGTGGTGCTATTCTGGTGCGACACCACACACTACAACAGTGACAATAAAAGGTAGTAATTAATGGGCAACTACAACATAGTTTACAAAGTATTCCAATTTCACACAACTATTTTTAAACTCTACACATATATATGAGCGACACCAATAAAAAATTCCAATAAACTAAAATAAACGATAATGATCCATTATAATACATGATAATGACAGTTGATTTGTATTATCTTTATAAACACTATTATTAATGGAGTATGTTTTATAATAACTTATCTAAATTGTAGTATAGTCTTGAAATGGGTTATATTTTCAGATTTCAAACGTTCAATCACACACATAATTATTAAAATAAGTAGTAAACGATGCGCTATTTTTTATATATAGCATAAAGATAAGATCTGCTGATCTCCATTTATGAAAATCTTCTTCCTCCTGCCCTTATCCTACATTATATAGGGTCAGCACAACATGTTGCATGTTGCAATAGTTATGGCTTAGTTTTTACAACCGCCCGCTTGCCTGACGTTAAGCCCTTTTTGGGGGAAAAAAAAAAAAAAAAAAAAAAAAAAAAAAAAAAAAAATCAGTCATCCTTTTTATTTAAATTATTTTCTGGTTTCACATTGAAAGTAGGAAACGAAATTTCGTTGTTAGTCATCTAACATATCCTCAAGCTACACTTTTATTGGTTTCTCCTTGAACAAACAACATCCGAGTGTCGGTTTGGATGTGCAGGGTGACACTTTTGCTGGGTCGCCGACTTTTACGGGGTCCGTGCACAATCACATTCGACAACTATGTCACGAGAGCTTCTAAATAGGAAATTCGCAGTGTCAAGCGTCTTCGATTGCTCTCAGTCCTGCATTTCATTGAGCTTGAATGCAGAAACAGGCAGCTTGCGCAGGAGCTTGCGCACAATCTTCTTATAATTTAGTGGTGGATCACAGCAATCTTCCTCTTAGAAAGTTAGAGGCCTTGAAACACGCAGCTTTTTCACAATAATATATAACCTTCGGCAAAGGACATCGTGGCAAGCAGGGATAGCACATAGGTGGATCTTCATAGCACGTTTTTGTACAAGGGGCCACTAACATCATACATACTGCAAATTGTTCGCAGTCTTTAGGATAAAAGCACGTCATTTTTATTTAGATTTACTTCTTATTCTTCTGTAAATTTTATATAATAATAAATAAATTTCCACTAGAATTTTGATAATTTTGACGGAATTTTGACTTAAAATTTAGTTTAAATATAAAATTTAA
The DNA here is from genome assembly GCA_963693495.1 of Malacosoma neustria. Lineage (NCBI taxonomy): Eukaryota > Metazoa > Arthropoda > Insecta > Lepidoptera > Lasiocampidae > Malacosoma > Malacosoma neustria. The sequence continues at coordinate 11,594,359 of OY856381.1, read as the reverse complement.
ATATAAATTTATTTATTTAAAATTTATATATAAATTTATTTAGACTTTACTTTAGAATATATGTAAACAAAATATGCGAAATTAATTTTCCAGCTATGTATTGAAATAAGCCGAAGATTACGACGTGAAGCGAAATCTTTCTTTTTTCCTTATTACATAGAATCGGTATTTAATTAACAAGAAATATTAATATTTCTTGCTATTTTATTTCTTACAAACAGGGTGCTATGAAATTTTTTATGCTTTAATTTCGGATAAGAGCGAACACTAGTGAAGAAATTATTATCTCTACTGGTATATTTAAAATAGTATAAATATAATAATGTTGTTAAGTTTCAAACGTTTCGTAAGCTCGGTAATAGTTCTCTAGGTGTTTGTGTGAAATGTGACAATAGTGGCTACGTAATCGACGTTTTCTATCAGTTGCGGTCGCGAACACTTCTCGCTCCGTTGCCCCTGTCTCGAACAATTCTCCAATCTCTACATGATTTTCACCATTAAAGTTGAAGTAATCAATATTTCGTTCTTTTATCATCACGGTTGGTTTGAAACTATTAATCACACCATTATAGCATTAAGTCTTGCTTACGTCTAGGTCTATCTGGAGAGACACGACTATTTAATGACAGTTTCACTCGAAGCCTATGCTTCAGGTACGCTATCGCGTATTGTCGGTGATCTTCCTAAACACCTGCCTGTCTAATGAATAAGAAGTTAGATGTCGTTAAATTTTCACAATGACTGTTGCTGTCAGAGAACTGTTTTCGTGTGATGTATAATAAATAGTAAAGGCAAGGCGTAAGTTCGAACAAAGTGAGAATTTCGTTACTTTTAAATCACTTATTTCAAAATACCTTTAACCGACTAGGTAAATAGGTTATTAAATTAGTTATAGATTCACATTGATAAAAAACTTTTGAATAAGACGTAAAAAGGGACATAAACTTTTTATATCAATAAACAGCTTAATAGTAATAAATAGTATTGAATCATATCCTGGATTAAAGTTATTTGTCCTTGATAATAATGTTTATTTACAGTATTATTAATAGTATTCTAGAAACAATGGATTAAAACATTAACGCAGTTACCTTGCGTTTTTATATATACATACTCAGCTTTTTGCTTAAGCCAAACAGATTACCCAATGTGAACTGTGTAATTGATAAGAACAATGAATATCTCAGTATTCGTGTAGGTAGACGTCAATGTAGTTAACGTTTAATAGCTTCGAATTGTTACATAAGTGACTACACATACAAAGCGTCCGCCATTTTAAGATGTGCGAGTCGGTTTTTGCTAGTGAGCGGCCATTTTGGTAGTTTTAAGCCCGCAATTTGTAACAGTGGAACTATTTTCCGACGATTTATTCAAATTTAAATGAGCAATTTTAAATGTCCGTCCCTACTCGAACAGAGTTGACAATTTGTCAATTTCAGTGTAACGATTTGTTTCTTATTTAAGTTAATGATTTGCATAATAAGTTTCTAAATGTTATACTTTGGTAATTATAATTTGCATACCGATTTAAAACATTAGATTCAAATCTTAGTAATCTAAGTGTAACTAACATTGAGCTTTTTTTGTGAAAATAATAACGACAGACCGCTTTTGATCACAATGTATGAGATCAAATGTCTCTTTTACTTCTCAATTAGATCTGATGTATTTTTTCCACAGATTTTCACATTATTGTACAAACGTATATTGATATAATAAAACTACGCTATTTTTAACTTTCCGTTATTAAAACTCAAAAACTAACAGCTCATAAGGTCCTACTGGGTTTGGGCCACCCCCTGGGGGGAACGGACATGAACGGATTAGCGGGTTACACATACTGGTGATCTCGGTATGCAGGTTGCCTCACAAACTTTCTTCATCGTCGGTATTGTCGAGAACACCTGTCTAAATGGTAGATGCCACTATAGGATTCAAATCCGGGACCTTCAGGTTAGTCTCAGGGTTTAATACCACTGAGCTAACAGGTTAGAAGTAAAAAAAGAGATGAGAAGAAGTAAAGAATACATTTATTGTATTTCTTTCACTTTCATATAATATACGACTGATATAATGTTGAAAATTATTCTAAATATTACATTATTTTTTGTTCAGGATGAACCCTTGCCAATAGCCAACGCGCACGCGTTGCACGGAGTGCCGCCTGCGCAGTTTGCGGCGTCTTCAGCAGCGCCCGAGACGCAGAGCAAATCGTCGCCGGCCCCCGCCAGCCAGGTCAAAGACGATTCACTCAACCATGCCGAATCCAAAATAGACGAAGAAAAACTACAGGTAAAATAAAATTTAATTATTGAACGCAACGAAGCTACTCATTACGATGTATTCATAAGCATAAATTTTAGTTTTATCTTAAGTATATTAGAATTATCATGAATTATTCAACTTGAGGGTAATTTACAATTGCTAATGTAGGCATCATCCGTGCGGTAAATCACAATTGCATCCAAGATTTCATATAGCAGCAAAGAGTCGTAGGGTTGTCTCCATCAATAGTCATTTGCAGCACCTCATACGGAAATATATGAAATAGTTTTTTAGTTTACATTGCCAAAGACCTTTTTAGAATCCTGATTATTGCAGAATATATATGTATAACATATAAAAATAGAAATTATCTATAGATGGAGGGAATAAATAATGCTAAGTATTTTACTTGGATATTGTAAGTTGTTTTTATTTTAATCCTACTTATGTATAATAAGTAGGTAGGTATTCTTTAAACAATAAAACCTTATCTATAAGCAATTCAAAATATGTCACGTTCGCAATACTAAACTGTTTGAACAGGTGTTTAATCCAGTCTTTAATGATTTCGTTGTGGAGCGTTACATTTAAATTATAATAACAAAGTGAATTACACAGAAATATTATGTGTCAATACACAGATCAAACGTTCTGTGCATTCGTATGCCATTGCAAACATGATGTCATAGCTTTCACTCCATGTCAACTGGCAGTGGTTATACGTGCATTGCACCATGAGAAAGCGGCTACTATTCATTATTTATATTACTCGTGCATTGAATACAAACGTAATATTCTACAAAGACATTCACCATCTTACCATTTTAGCGATTAATTTTGAGTAAGTCTTTGTTTGTCTGGAGTCGTGGGAACCAACCAATTACTTGGTATAAAGTTTTTGTGAGTTTATGAGATGCCTGTCTTCGTAACCCTGTTTGAAAATTGTACACCAACCTGGTCGACTTCGACAAGTCTTTTTTTGGTTTATGCAGAATAACGACCTCTATTGCTGTTCTCTAAAAATAATAATATGTCAGTACCCAGTAATATATAGGATAAGCATAATATAATTATTTTCGAAAATAGCATCCGTAGTTTTCTTGAGGGTTAGTTAAAAAATATTTAGCCGCAGATTTATATTGTTACTGATTTTTAGTTAAATAGCCAATCTAGGCGGTTGAGTTCCATCCAAGTCCGTTTGGATGGCAACCATGCTCTTTAAATATGAATGTCGCCATAATAATCTTGTATTGTGTTCCGGGATAAGAGACCCAGGCGCCAGTTCCTTACTTAAACGCCAGCGTGTTAGCAGTCCTCCTAGCATCGCAAACCATCACAGGCACGGCAGTGGCGTAGCGAGGGGGGGGGGGGGGCATCATGCCCGGGCGCTACTTACAAAAGGGCGCCAAACGGTCCGCAAAACAAAAAAATTGCTGGATAGTTTTTTGTTTATTATATAATTCTGGAAAATATATTTTAAATTTAGTGCCAGTGTAATATAATAAATGTTAATTCGTAAATAAAATGGTAAGAAAGGAACACTAATAGTCTAAATCAAACTGTAATAATATATAGGTATATTCAAAATAGAAATGGCACGTCTTTTCTAATTTATTTCTTCTTTGAACGAATTCTAACGATTATAAATACATTTCAAAATCTAGTCTTGTTTTCTCATCTATATTTTTGTCTCTAATTTAAAGCCTAGCTTGACTTTATTTATTTTACTTTATTTATTTATTAATTTCTGAGTACATTTTACATATGGTTTTCGAATGGGGGGCGAAAAAGGTATTTGGTTCCGGGCGCGAGTTAAGCTCGCTACGCCACTGAGGCACGGTAGCTTCCTACTATTAAATGGGCCGTCAGCCATTTTGATATTCCACGAAAAAGAAATATCTTGTCCTCTAACTCTCCTAATCGGCTATCCATGGCATATAGCATTCAAACTTAATGTTTAATTGATTTTGTTATGTATTGCCAACAATTTATCTATGCAGTAAGGTTAGCATTATTTAAGTGGAGGGCACTGGAACAATGGCAAGCAGGTGCATTGTGTGGCGCAGGATGTCCGAGCGCATTGTACCGCGTAAACAGCACAGAACGAGATAAATAACGTCCCCGTTAACACGTTGTGTCCACGTTAATTACAATTTTACGCATTTTTTCGTATTATGCAAAATACTGGTTTATTTCCTCAGTTGTGAAATCCATATTGAGTTGCGCAATGCCAAGTCCCAGAGGCCGCTGCGGTGATCCGTTCTGAATCAAAAATTTTATTGGCATTTAACACGTAACGTTCAACTTTTAATTTCTTTATTGCGTGCTTAGTTAAAACTAAATTGTATTTTATCTATTTAAGTAAAAGTTTAGTATTAAAGTTAGGGATGTAAGGGATACTTTCGGAGTCCAAGTAAACCTTATCACTCACCACCAGTTGGTGCACTCTGCTATACCGGACGGTGCTTTGAACTAATATTCCTTTTGGGGTTTGATATAAGATGGAAATTATTTCTGAAAAAACTAAAATTACAAATAAACTTTCTTGTGCTTTTTTGGTTCAGAAGAGAAAGTATTAAGGAAGGACATCGGTACAATAAAACGCGTTGAAATTTAGTCCCGCGCCAATTCTCAATAGTTAAAGTCTAATTAAACTTGAGTTGTTTTAGTTTACTTACAATTAGGTATAAATATACAATTCCAACAGAATATATATCTCAACGTCTCCACTTCCAAATTCTTATAGTAACTTATGTTGTAAGGTCATTCTCATCATGTTGCAACTTGAGCGGCGAGTGGTTACCCAACACTAAACGATTATTTTGATTATACGTGGCTCAATGTTATTAAATGGTTTAGTTTAAATTATTTCTAAGATCTTCTTCATTTTATAAAAGAAGAATAGAACTTCACTTCAGAGCTTGATCTTGAGTATCAACTCAAGTTATCACTGCAATCATACAGTCATAGGTGGCGCTTTGCGTCGTTATTCTTTCTTAATGTTTTCTTTATGTGTAAAATATATTGTATATCAGAAAACAACAGAACAAAAAAATATAGTCGTTTAATTCTTTACTGCTTGTGACAAGCTAGAGGTTAGAGTATATAGATATATTCGTAGTGTCTTACGATGTCCTAGGAACGAGATGTTAATATTATTATTTCGGACCAAATCACACTTAAATGATTCGTAAGGTAGTTTATTTTCTTTGATCAGACGAATAAATAAGTCAAGCACGATCCTTAGTAAAAGTGGATTACTGTAATTTGCTGAAAGGTTTTTAATAAACTACAAAATAAGGATGAACGATAAAAGTTTATCGCAAAAAGGCTATAAGCAATTAACATTATGCTTTAGAAACCTGCGCTTTTCTACTAATTAATTTGTTACATTGTTATACTCAAATATATATACATATACCTATTATTTTGAATATAAATATTCGACGACAACCTCTGTGTCGTAACAGCTAACACACTTCGGTACGCTTGCGGAGGTCACGGTTTCGATCTCGTCTCGCGTCTGGGTGTTTATGTAATATTATGTATAATAATGTATTTATTTACAAAATAATATATGTAGTATATTAGTTATCTAGCACCCATAATTCTGGCACAACGGCTTGATTTACAAGCTGTACAAACTAGGAGTGCCGGATAGACTCGTGCTCATCTTACGAGACTTTCTCCTTGATCGGAGCTTCCGCTTCAAAGTGGAGGGCACGCGCTCATCTCTCCACCCCATCAGAGCCGGAGTCCCCCAGGGCTCGGCTCTGTCCCCCCTACTTTTCACGCTGTACACCAGCGACATGCCCCGTACCCCACAGGTACATCTCGCCTTATACGCAGATGATACCGCCCTCTTCACTTCCGATATCAATCAATATCGGATCTGCAGTCGTCTCAACACGGCGGTTGAGACGCTGGGCAACTGGTTCCGCACTTGGCGGATCGAGTTGAATCCGGACAAGAGCGCAGCGATCATGTTCGCTCGCGGCCCCCGCACTCAAAATGAGAGTCGGCCGACTCGCACGAGTCGGCACTCTCTCTTCCCCATAAAGCTATTTGACCGCGTCATCCCTTGGGTTGATGAGGTCAAATATCTAGGAGTCACTCTAGATAGAGGCCTGTACTTCAGCAAACACATCAGGACGGTAAGGAACAGAGCACACTTTGTGCTCGGTCGCCTCTACCCAATGATATGCGGGAAGAGTAAGATGTCCCTTAGGAATAAGGTGACACTTTACAAAACCTGCATCCGACCGATCATGACGTACTCAAGCGTAGTCTTCGCCCATGCCGGCAAATGCTACATCAGTTCGATGCAGAGGCTGCAGAATAAGTTCTTGCGCATGGCAGTCCGAGCGCCACGTTACATGCGCAACGCGGACCTTCACCGCGACCTGGAGCTCCTTCCCGTGAAGGAGTACATGGTATCCCTCTCGCGATCCTTCTTCGGTCTCGCTCCCCACCATCCCAATCCACTGGTGGTGGAGACAGTCAACTACACGCCCAACCGCCGAGCACCCCACGCACGTCGCCGACCGCGAAACGTGTTCACGGATAGACGCGACCCCATCTCTAGGACGCTGAAGCGAATGCTCTCGCGGACGCTATCCCCCCCAGTCCGGCATGGACCAGCCAGACGCAGTAGGTTTAGGGACGCCTTCCGCCCCCCATAACCTGTTGACGCACATAACCACACAATACAAAATACACGTAGAATATGTGTTGCGGGGGAGTTTCTTTCGCCGTTTCTTCTCTCCCAGCTATAAGCACTGCGAAACGGTAGTAGATTAGAATAGGATCGGCTTCACCGGTGAAGTCGATAGTCCCCAAATTAATAGTACTCTTGCCATTCGTGGCCGCTATCAACTGTCCCCATGCAGAGGCGGATTATCCGTAAGGCAAACTAGGCACGTGCCTAGGGGCGCGTAGTTACAAGGGGCGCGCGAGCTCAGAATTTTTAAATAAATAAAGAAAATAACATATCGACGATTAAGAACTAAATGTTGATCTATAATCTAAATCTTTAATAGATTATATCGCACAAGCATCGATATACTCGTATTATGCAATATTCGCTGGCTTGCGCCAATTGCACAATGACCGTTATTTTTTATCCTATTTTGCCCCATCCATTGTATACACAATTGTTTATCTTCCGCGGGAGCGGTCCCTATTACAAAACTATTAATTTTGCCTGAAGTTGTTTTTGTAACACCAACATGTGTTATGTTTTTATGTTTAGTATGAATGAAGTTATTTATTTAAGTGTTTTGTTTATTATTACACTCTACTGTGACTCTACACATTAAACTCTACAATCACAAATACGTCTAGGTAATGTTAAGAAAAATAAACCTACTGTCAAAAATCCATCTGACACACGCTGGTCAGCTCGAGCAGATGCTTGTAAAAGCTTAAAAGAGTCATTTTCAGAAATTCACGATGCTTTGATTGCTATCGAAAGCAATCCTGCGCAAAAACGTTCAACTATATGTGAAGCTAAAGGTATAAGGTTCAAATTAGAACGGCTAGAAACTGCCTTCATGGCCTTTATTTGGGTTCACATGAACAAAATCAACAAAAAATTGCAATCCGTTGATATTGATATTTGTACTGTTGTTCAATTGTATGGCAGTATAATTCACTTAATTTCTACAGAAAGGGGAAATTTTGATAAATATGAACAGCAAGCCTTGGAACTGTCATTAGTAACAGAATATGAAAAGGACACAAAGAGGATACGGAAGAGAAAGCTCACAGCAGATGAATCTACTGAAGATACAACTTCTTCATTATCGGGTCGGGAAACATTCCGAGTAACAGTATATCTAGGAATTATAGACCGAATTGTCGTTGAACTTGAAAAGAGACAAAAAGCGTACAATAATTTTTGCAATAAATTTTCATTTTTATGCAATTTGACAAATTTAAACACCGAAGAAGTTCAAAATTTACCCCAACATTGACATAGCCTTAAGAATGTGCGTATCGACGGCAGTAAGTAATTGCAGTGAGGAGCGGAGTTTTTCCTGCCTAAAGAGAGTGACAAACTATCTTCACTCAATCATTTTTTTTTATTGCGTAGGACAGCAGACAGGCTGACAGCCCGCTTAGAATTTAGCAGTTACCGTCGCCTATAGGTGTTTGCAACGCCAGTGGCATCGCGAACACGCTGCTGTCCCATAAGGGTACAGGAACTTGGGTCACTAATGCCGGAACACAACACAAGGTTATTATGGCGGCATACTTAAGACCAAAGGTGGTCGCCATCCAGACGGGCTTGAGGCCCTACCACGTAGCTAGGGTGGGTTGTTTAGTCGCCTTTTACGACAGGCCGACCCCGGCCACAGAGGTTAGTATTCTTTCTCCGCCCCTGCACGGATAAAAAACCATGACAGATAAGAGATTAAATTCGTTAGCAATACTAAACATTGGATCTACCTTATTGCTGTCTTTAAACTACGACGATGTTATTGACAATTTCGCGAAACAAAAATGTAGACGCAGAAATTTTTAATTTTTTAAATTGTGTTTGTTATTCTCTTACTACTTACTTACTTATAATTTTTTCAATAAATAATTCAAAACTATTTTTTTTTAATTTATTAATAATAATAAATTATTTAAGCTTTTACATAATCTATATCTACACTTCTACATCTACACTAATATTATAAAGAGGAAAGATTTTGATTGTTTTTTTTATTGTGGCCAAGTATATTGGCCCCACTCTGCCTGATGGCCAGCACGAGAGGAGCCCACGTTGCATCAGCGACTGACAAGAGACCTTCGTCGCAAGTCAGTCGCCATTGCCATACTGGCCGATAGTAAGGAACAGCAGACGTGCTCTTATGGTGTACCATAAGAGCACGTCTACTGTTCCACGTACGTGTAGCGTACACGTACGTAGCCGGTACAGGGGCGCCGATAAAGTGATTGCCTAGGGCGTTCTGGACCCTTAATCCGCCACTGTCCCCATGCAGCGTTCGAGCCGGGAGCGCGCCTCACAGGAGACGCGCCCCGAGCACGCTGCCACGGCTGATCGACCCCGCTCCCACGGGGTCGGAATGCCTTTTCCGCCCGGTGTCGCTGTCGTTAGTCGTCTGAGACGATGATAGCCTTAGCTTTAAGAAAAAAAAAATAAAGCACCCATAATACAAGTGCTATGCTACTTACTTTGGAGCCAGATGGCGTCGTGTGAATTGTCCAAGTAGATTTATATACCTAGTCAGGTCATAAATTCTGTCACATGTTTAATGTAAAATAATTGTAACAAGTTTATTAATTATGTAACCATTCATATACCAAAATGAACTTAACAAAACATAGATTCTTATGACATTAAAGTTTATTCAAAATGATCTCCGTGATTTTGAATACAAGCCTTCAATCTGCGCGGCCAGTTGTCTATCGCAGCACGAACGAGGTCCATGTCAATATCGGCGGCTGCCTTAATCAAGGATGTCTTGAGTGACTCCAAATTGGGATGAGGCTTTGAGCACGCCTTTTCCTCCAAGTGTTGCCATATCTTGTAATCTAACGGATTCAAATCTGGACTGGAGGAGGGCCAGTCTTCGTGCCGGATGAAGTCGATTTCACGCGCCGCCAGCCAGTCTTGTGTGCTCTTCGCTCTATGAGCTGGCGCCGAATCTTGTTGGAATACCCAGTGCCTGTTATTGAACATGGTATGAGAAACAGGTTCCACAAGGTTCGTCAGGACTGTATTTTGATACACAACAGCATTCGTTTTTACACCTTTCTCACAAAAATGTACCTCTGTTAAGCCCCAATAAGAAACTCCCAACCATACCATGAGCGAGGATGGAAAATGACCTCGTTGGACACGCGGAATACGGTTGCTCGCTTCTTCACTACTGTGTGCGTACACCTTATCATTTTGTTTGTTGTAGCTCTCTTCTACGGTAAACATTTTTTCATCCGAAAAAAGAATTTCCCGATATTTTTTTCCCGCGTACCGCTTCAACAAAGCGCGGCATCTCTTCAGTCTCAGGTCCATTAGACGAGCATTCAAACGATGTCCTGTTTTTCTTCGATATGCCCGAAGCCCTAAGTCTTCATTTAACACCCTTTTCACCGTGGTTCTGCTTAACCCCATCTGAAGGGCCAACAGTTTCTGCTTACGTTTGGGATTTCTTTGAATTCGTGCCTTCACAGCTTTTATCACTGCTGGAGTCCTAACAGGCCGAGGGCGACCACTTCTTGACCTATCATCTACACTAGAGTCTTCATTGTATCGTTTGATGGTACGATAAACGAATCTTTTGGTTATATTCAAATTTTTCAGTATGTTAAAAATTTGAATTGGCGCGTAACTGTAACGATGCAACGCAATAACTGCAACACGGTCTTCTTTAAGCGTCCACTCCATATTTAAAAATGAGTAAAATTCTAAAAGTTATACATTTTTATTTTCATGAACAATTCGAAATTCGAATTCAATAAACTTTTTTGTGGCCAGCATTCTAAAAGAAAAGTTTTTACTGTGTGACAATACTTATGACCTGACTAGGTATTATTTAAAAACTTAGTGAACACGTACGTTTATGAAAGTGTATTATTTTCCTTTACAGAAAATTGACGATGACAATAATGATTCACCGAATTCAGCAAGCGATGATAGCTCCGAGTCGGATGGCTCTGATGAGGAGGATGAGCTTGACGCAATACGCCCGATGTTCAAGCTGCCAATGCAGTTCAATCTCGACGATCTTGCTGGAGCTATTCTCGCGAACAGTCAAAAGTAAGTAATAATGAATCAAAGTACATATCTTTTTCCTCCCTTCTTTTTTTTCTTCATCCCAGCGTCAAACGGTTGCAACCGAAACTTCCGTTTTGGTGCCCGGGGTCCGCTTTCCAACTTTTTCTACTCCACTTCGCACGGTCTTGAGCATCCCTGGTAGTGAGCCCATTGGCACGCATATCTCCCCTTACGACGTCTAACCAGTACTTTTTGGGTCTACCCCTCCTGCTGGTGCCCGGTGGAGGCGGCATGGCCAGACATTTGTTCCCAACGTAGTTAGCCGGTTGTCGTAAAACGTGGCCATACCAGCGAAGGCGACACTCCTGAAGTTTGTCCGCAATGTCACGGACATGAAGGTTGCCACGAATGCGGGATTTCCTAACGCAGTCTTCCCTTAATGCCGTAGAATAGAGATTTTTCTTTTATTTCTTCGGAACATAAGACAGTCTGACGACCCACTTAATAGTAAGTTACCGTCGCTTAAGGCTGCTCGTGACGCCACTTATACTGGAACACAATGCAGTGTTATTATGGCGACATAAGTAGAGACTAGCGGTGATTGCTATCCGAAGGGGTGTGGAGACCTACCACCTAGCGGTAAAAGGATTCATCTGTTAGATAACGGCAGTGCAATGGATGAGAATCAAATGGGAGTCGTGCCCGCGCGGTACAGCTGTTCAGATGGCGGCGGCTTGCGGGCGGCGATCTAGCGTGAACATTCAGATAGAATGGACGTGGAGGAGGCTATTTGGTTGTAGGTTTTATGCCCCAGACTGGGTGCCCACCGATACGTCACGGGAATCGCGCTCGTCGAAGTGAATGGTGTAGAGAACGCAGATCATGATAGCCTCCTCCACGTCCATTCTCACTGAATGTTCACGCTAGATCGCCGCCCGCAAGCCGATATGAAACGAACTATATTCATTTGAGTATTCGGGCTGTACTGTAAAATCATAGGCTCGAGTTTAAAACTTAACACTAAACTAGCTTTTCATTTTTGTTAATTGCTCTCGATAGAATATTATTAATGATATCTATCTACATTTTCAACCTTTTTTGTTTTAAGTTTATTATTGAATTTTAGTTACTTCTTCGTAAAGTTGTGAACAAATATTCTTGAATGTGGGTTTAATAGGCTTTTCGTTTTATTTTTGCTCTATATACAAAACGAATATTTTATTTTAGCAATTATTGCTATAAATATTAAAACTGACCTCGTGGTCCCGGTCAGAAATAAGAATAGGCTAAATTATCAACCAACGAGATCGCAAATAGCAACTAACGGATTATTTCCTTTGATAGTTTACTAACAGTAGAGGAGTTTCTCCTTTTGAGGATGGGCTCAGACAGCAGACGCTGTAAAAATCAAATTTATTCATATCTATTATCCATATCTATATTTCTAGTCTTTTCTTGAACGTTCTTGGTGAAGAAAAGGAACGAGTTGCCGATTCTTGACTAAAAGCAATATGCTGTTGTGTTATTCTGTGACTGTATTCGAATTTGATCTCCGGTTGTTCAAGTGAATGTTTTTGATAAACCAGTACCTTAGTAACCGTAGTACCGTAGTGCTTACACTTCGATGAGAATATCTATAAATAATATGATGTTAAAATATATAATCATTGTATTTGTTTATCGGTGTTTGACACTCAATAAAATGATAAAAAAATTGGTCATCTAAGCTGCAACCTTTGGACTGATTGACCAAACATGGTTTGAACGCGCTCAGCTATATTGGACCACACCTAAACAAGATATCTTGTCATACATTGACATATCGTTTTACAACGGTATAACGAAACACATTCATCTCTTGTTCCTTATTAGTGGACGCTTTGTTTAAAACTTAAACTAACGGAACCTAAACAAAAGTTGTACTATACGTGGTATACTTTAAATAAAGGTCAACTAGTATAATATGTGGCTATTCATAAAAGCGGCCATGTTTGTCGCGTTAGGGAAAAGACATAATATAAATACTTTTACCGGTGCTATATTTTAAGCGTTGTTTACACGGATGACAGTCTTACACTTGAGCTTTGATTGGTCCAACTTCCTGTTCTTTTTAAATATGGTTACATGGCTTAGCTTCTGTGCGCCTTTATGTAATGGTGCCCTTTCGTCATAGTGTCTTTTTCTGGACAAATAACCATGAATAAATAAATCAGGCTAAATTTACTTCTTTTGGTTATTACAAGGATGTTTGCTGTTTGTTACTCAAACTTAGAAAGCCAGGTAATTAGCTAATAGAGTAATCCACTACACTCCATTTACAGCCCATATGAATGGCCGCCTATGTGATACCATATGTTGCATTGTAATAACGTCTCTCTGTTGGGTTTGGTCGTCCCCCTAGAGAGAACGGACAGTGTAACCGCAATACTTGGAACGCGAAGTAGTACACAGACCAGCAATCTCTGTATGCAGGTATCCTCACAATGTATTCGTTTATCTTCGGCATGTGACAGTTAAAATGTGCACATTAGGGGAGAAAATCTACTTATGCGGTGTACGCTACCGTGACATTCACTCCTATGACATTATAGATCGCACTTCGGACGTGAGGACACTTGGCTGCTGTGTTAAATCGGTCTAAATCCAAGATTTTGCCCATTTACGTTAATCCAATATGCAATTTTTAAAGATATACTTCTGTACTCTGAAGTATTTTGTGACGATTACTATCAACATAAACATTTTGTATTCAAAGAAGGTCTCTTCGTGTTGTTTATTTATAACCACTGACCACAGAAGACAGTATTTTATTATTAGCATATAATGCATACGTTCTTTTGTTATTTGAATCAGGGTAAAGAGCTTATTGATATAATAGGAGTCAAAACAGAATGACTTGTTAATATATTAAGTACAATAATTTCATTAACCTGGCTCAAACGTCGTTCATTATACCGTGCCTGTTTGTCAGCTATTGATGGTTATACGTTAGAATATAACCGCAAAAGAAGGACGCCCTTTTGGTTTTTTCTCAGGATTTGTGCGCAATCTTTTTCAATTGATATTCCAGTTAATTTCTTGAAGTATACTCGTAGTATAGGAAAATTAAGTGCTGATGCTTAGATTACAGAACAAAATCTGAGTGCTGATGAATACCGCTATAGTCGTCTTTTGATACAACAAGCTCCGAATATTAAAGCATACAATCAGTTATTTCGGCGCGATCTCAAAAACGAGTCTTTAAATTATTATTAACATAATACATACATACATATAATCACGCTTCTTTCCCGTAGGGGTAGGTAATAACATAATATATTCTATTATTTGACAATTTACCTAATTTACGCACAAAGAAATAATATATTATAGCTACCCTATTATTTCCTCAAGGATACGTAAAAGACTCGACTCCCCATGATGTTAAACAGCAATCCTATAAAACTAAATCGATCCTTCCATCTATTTTTACCACGCTTTTATTATTGTACCTATGTATCCATGTAACCATGTAAGTACGTATATTTATGTAACTATGTATCCTATTCCTCCCAAATATCTACGACTTCTTTATATATCGCTGATTCGAAGCCGATTAGACTACTCAAGTTTCTTATATGACTCAAGTGCTCAAATTAATCTCTCCCAGCTAGACAAAATTCAAAATCAAGCTCTCCGAATCATAGGCGGTTATATTCGAAGTACTCCTATTCATGTTATGGAAGCTGAATTAGGTATCCCCCCTCTATATATTCGACGACGATATTTAGCCGGTAAATACATTCTAAAAGCAAAGTCATTCGCAAATAATAAAACTATTAATTTACTTAGTTCAACACATTTAACAAATGTTAATATCAATTGGCGAGCTAGAAAGGAACCTTTAATAATAGCAGTATATAATTCTTTAACCAGTGCCACAGTACATACAGTGAAGAGACTTGAAATGTTTAGTTTAAAAACGTGGGTTTCAAGCATCAATGTACGTAGTAATATTAGACCGGAATTAGAGAGTATAAAAGAACCTAAAAGGGCACACAAAAACGATCAATTATTAAAAAATTGCTTACAATACATTGATAATTCCTACCTTGAATTTCATAAAATTTTTACAGACGGTTCCAAAAATGATTCAGGTGGAGGTGCTGCGTTTTACGATCCGCAGTTTAATATTCCCGCCAAATTTAACATTAGTTCCAATATATCCATAATGCATATCGAAATGATTGCTATTGCAGAAGCACATTCATATATTAAATCTATAAATAAATATAAATTTGTTATCCTCACTGATGCGAGGAGCGCGCTTCAACACTTGGCTCGGTGCGCCTCGTCTATACGAGGTATTCCGATTGCCTATACTATATTGGAACTGATGCTGCAATTGCAAGCCCAAGGAAAAATAATAAATCTGCAATGGATCCCAGCGCATACTCAAATACCTGATAATGAAATAGCGGATTTGCTAGCTAAACAAGCTTCATCTGAGGGTATTCCATTCCCAGTAATGCCTTCATATTCCAACTATATATCGTTGTTTAGAATACAGTGTGCAGATATTTGGAAGGTACATTTTGATAAAAGATCCCTGGAGAAAGGTATTTGGTTTCGAACAATCCAACCCCAAATTTCTTGTAAAACGTGTATAGACCAGAGTAACATGAAAAGAAAAGATATAGTAACTATTTTGAGACTACGCTCTGGACATATTCCATCAAATAAGTTTGCATTTCTCATGAAAATGATACAGTCGCCAAATTGTAGTACATGTAATAAACCAGAGGACATTATTCATATTTTAACAGAATGTACTCGCAATTTTCAATTGAGAGTTCAGCTATTTGGAGTTCATGGGCTATCCACGTTGGGAGATTGCAATAGCTTATTGTCATCCCCTTTGTCCGGGAAGGTCAATAAGCTTTGCAGATTATATTATTCGTTTTTTGCACATTGTAATTAAGTAGTAGTAAGTTTACGTTTTAGTAAGTAGTTTAAGTTTTAATTTACGGGGTGACATTGCCGCTGTGCGGCAAAACCCTTTTCAATAAAGAAAAAAAAAAAAACTATGTATCTATGAAACGGAATTATCGGACTTGATTTTTACCTACTTTGAACAATTAAAAAACTTCAATTTTTCTCCATAGCTTTTATCAGGATTAACACTTTCTTTTCAGTTCAGTTCTTAAGGTTATGGCTCCAATGCCTCTAGCATCGATTTTGCCAGTATCGGAGTTACAAAAGTGACAGGTTGTAATAAAATAAAAAAAACCACTTTCTTTTACTTCTGCCGGAAGATGGCGTTTAATTAATAAAAACATTTACCGATTGGAAATTGACAACAAATAAGTTATAGTTTAAAAAAACTAAGAAACAAGCTTTTATAGTTAATCAAACTAAAAAAAAAATCTTTACATACTTAAGAATAAAATTATTGATGAGAAAATTAATGTCAATTAATATCAAATAATGAAAAGTTTTTATTTATGTGAAACAGAAGACAAGTTGACGGCCCACATAATACTAAGCAGTTACTGTTGCGTATGGATATTTGTGACGGCAGGGCCACCGCTAATACGCTGTCGTCCGCGCGGTAGCATGGGAAACACTTATTCCGGAACCTAGTACAAAGTCATTATGGCGGCGCCTTTAGAGACCAAGGGTGATTGCCATTCAGACGGACTTGAAGCCATACCTATCTATCTAGTTACGATTATTTTGTCGCCTTTTACGACTGGCTGTCCCCGGCTGCAGGGGTCAGTATTCTTAATCCGCCTCTGCACGGAGAGGTGATTACTCTCTCGTAATAGACACGCTATTATCATCACAACAAGGAAGAGCAAGTTATACAATAGTTTTATGGACTTATGTAATCGCGCAGTCTGATTTTAAGTCACATGCTACTAACATTTAAAAGTTATTTTCATATCTTTTGTTTTAAAATAACTCTTATTAGAATTTATATATGTAGTATAAATTATATGCTCCAACAAGTCACTTTAATTCCCACTGGAAAATGCCTAAGAGATACTCTTATGTATTTTTTGACAACCTCCGTGGCATAACGGCTAACGCACGCTGGTACACCTGCAGAGGTCACGGTCACGTTCGAATTCAGTCCCGCGTCTGGGTGTTTATATATACATATTATTTGCAAAAGAAAAGTATATATATATATATATATATATATATATATATATATATATATATATATATATATATATATATATATATATATATATATATATATATATATATATATATATATATATATATATGTAGTATGTTAGTTATCTAGAACCCATAATACAAGTGTTATGCTTAGTTTGGGACTGGATGGCTTTGTATGACATTTCATACAAAGCCATAGAGACTTTCTCTATTTCTTTATTATTCGACAATATAATTCCTCAATTGGTATATGGCTACATGGCTACGTAAGTGATTTTATATGTCTGTGGGTACGGTTCCCACCTCCTCCCTCCTCCCCGAGTCGTAGTCCTCATGTCTGAGGGTCGTGACCAACACCCTCCAGTCTATCACTTATGGTAGTTTTCCACTGCTTCCTATTCTCAGCACCGTGCAGCGCCTCGTAGACGGATGTGTCTAGTGCAACGGTGCAACGGTTCCCACACAGGTCAAATTATTAATATGATGTGTATATAGGTTTTTCTCGTCCATGTATACAGCCGACCTAATCTATAAGTTCTACAATACAATAATAACAGTTTGTTATACCATAAAAGTCTTAGGAAAACTAAAGCGTTAGGCCTAACAATAAAACGATGAAATCTAAAAAGGAACAAGAATTCACAATTGTTAATAATATTTCAAAATAATAACGTTATGTAGTTAGTAGAAGTTTTCTAGGTTTACACATTTCATAGAGTAGGTAAATGTTTCTAGAAACGCTGTCCATAAATTTAGTTTTGAAATAATTCGTCATAGGTACAAAGTATATATTTATACTCCGATTTGTATTCAGGGCAACTTTACTACGTGCTAAGCTCTTAATAGCCATGTCTGGAACGAAATTTATAATAATACGTTTTTACTTTTCGTTGCTTTTGTAAAACTAGGTCTTAAATATCTGTCACATTATGATATATTTAAACTTGGCAAACTAATTTATAAAATACGTGATACTTACTTTGGCCAGATCTTATGACGTGGTAGGAATAATTTTGAAAGGGAAGCCACTCGGAGAATTCAGCTGGGTTGGGCGGTCTTCTCGTCGTCCAAGTGCTGGATGCAGCGAACCTAAGATAGGGCTCTGTGGCAAGTATCAAGAGAGGCCTATGTCCAGCAGAAGACTTATAGGCTGATGATGATGAATGTGATACTCAGTATCATACACGGAGAACAAACTAGAGGTCACGAGTTTGAGATCAACGATGGCATATATCGCTTAGATATTTTTACTCGCATTATGTGTATATATAACAAAATTGCTACGTCTCACCGGTATATCCAAAAATCCGCCTGGACAAGTGTAGCGGGTGTACTGTTCGTCCTCTCTAGAGAGATGCATGAGCTCAGCAGTAGGATGTAGGTGGCGATCGGAGAAAATCACATTTTAAACAAATTTTTGTTTTACAGAGGCCGCATGAATTGTGTTGTGGAACGCCGCCACGAGGAGCCCATGGAGAGGCGATTCCCGTTCAACATCCTCGGCGCCTTCGCTCCCCGCAGCAACCAAGCTGAACGCATTGCCATCATCTGCCACGGTGGTGACGAGCAAAGGTGAAATAGACAAATATTCCTTTTCATTGAGCGATCATGAATCATTTTTGTGATAGTTGGCGTGTTAGTTTAACTATCCCGACCATAATCCTAGCGATGGTCGGGAGCTAAGCTGGATGGGACGTCATGGTCTCCTACTGCGAGACAATCATGTCTGCGAAGGAGGCGGTGGAGAGGGAGAGAAAACGTGCTAGGCTCCCTTCCCGCTCACGTAGGGTCACTCATCGCCGGAGGTTGGCGACAGACCTTCGGCCGCCGTGGTGATCGGTCGCGGGCGCGGCCCCCTGGGAAAGGGTCGCAGCCTGCACACACATGGCCGAGAGAAAGGTGCGCGTGGGTGTTCCGCGCACCCAGCTCACCCTTGCGTGAAAAAGAAGATGCCGGGGCTCATCAACACCCCCCCTCCCCAGCTTTGAAGAGGACCGTGAAAGCGGGCCGTAGCCAGTCGTGGTCGTGGCT
Source organism: Malacosoma neustria (assembly GCA_963693495.1). Classification (NCBI taxonomy): domain Eukaryota; kingdom Metazoa; phylum Arthropoda; class Insecta; order Lepidoptera; family Lasiocampidae; genus Malacosoma; species Malacosoma neustria. Next base: position 11,575,167 of record OY856381.1, on the reverse strand, counting down.
TGACTAATCCATCGCATTCCGCGGCTTCGGCACAAAAGGCGTTTGAAGGAATACTGGGGTGGTTTTAGTGGGTATACAGGCAATGTACGTCCCCCAGCCTATAGGCTCGTACATCCCCTTCTATAGAAGGGGATGTACGAGTGCATTGCACGAGGAGTCCCACACTACCCCGGTGCCCGTTTCCACGCGGCATGGTGTGCGTCATACATTTCCACCTCACAAAAAACATAACTTCATTGGATCTTCATCGTCGTAGCTCAACAGCTATCTACGCGTTAAAATGCGTTAATTATTACACATTAATATTATTCCTTCAATACGTGATTAAACGAGTATAACTCTTTTTTTAGAGATAGACGAACATCATTTTAATCATATGAAGCATACTTATTATAACGCTTCATATTCAATAAAGTAGCGACATCTATTTTTTTCCCAAGTATCTAAAAGCTGCTTGAAGCCTGAATTGTAAAGGTAGGTTTTAAAACATAACACATAGGTATATAAGATAAAGCACGGATCAATAATAAAAAAATACGTTTAAAAGTACCTTTTTTATTACTGCTATTAGCCTATCTACTGTTCCTAAAGCAGATAGGCTAACGGCCCGCTTCATAGTAAGCAGTTACTGTCGTCACCTATAGATGTTTGCGACGCTAGAGGCACCGCGAATACGCTGCTGTCCCATAATAGTACAGGAACCTGGATCACTAATACCGGAACACAACACAAGGTTATTATTTCGGCATACTTATAGACCAAGGGTGGTGGCCATCCAGACGGCCTTGGGGCCTTACCACGCAGCTAAGGTTGTATTGTCGCCTTTTATGACAGGCCGACACCGGCCACAGGGGTTAGTATTCTCACTCCGCCCCTGCCAGGAGAATACCTTTTACATTTCAAGATGTTTTATTTAAGGCATTTTACGATAACACTACATCTGTATTCAGTTATAGAAATAATTATTTATATAACTGAATTAATATATTATATTATAATAATATAATTATAAATAATAATAAATAAATAAAATAATATTAATAAAATAATAAATAATATAATTATATATTATATAACAGATTATAATCTGCTTAATATTATATAACATAATTTATTGTCCCGACAATAAATTATGCAACATAGGTGAGTGAAAGTCAAAAGTGAAGCGCATATGTGCTAAAACATACAATAATGTCGTAAAGTCGAATGTGTTAGTAATTATTATAATTATTTAATTTTGATGCACGCGCATATTAGCAATGTAAACATCATAACCATGTCATAATTTTTAACGCTTTGTGATTAAATATTATATTATATGGCATTTGCTACTCTGATCGTTAGACGATCATGTAATAAACGGAATGTATATAAATAAATGATTCGTAATCACGTAATCAAAGCACGTAATTATATACGTCCCCTGTACTAATGTTTATGGTATGATATACCAGTGATATCTGTGGGTTCTCAAATGATCTAGCCCATATATGATGTGGTTTTAAATTATTCTACTGAAAAAAGAAAAGACTGCGCCATAGACTTGAAGGATCAGTAGATCCAACAAGGTACCTTGTCTAACCGCATCTGTATGCGATTGGGCCCAATAATGCATACAAAGTTAAAAATAACATTTTATCTTAAATAATATTATTTTACTTAATATGCTCACAATTTAATTTGGCCTGATAAAATTCTCACATTTTAGTCTAAATTAAAGTGAAAAAGAATTTCTAATTTTTTATGAAAAACGAAATGTTTTACGAAAATGATAAAATTGGCTCTGGTGGAAATTTTATTTGAATTAGTGTTTTATCGCTAAAATTTATTAGCACAGAAATAATTAAAACCGAATATTAAACAGTTACTGAAATGTTTTGTTCCTAATAATTTAAATATTACATTCGACGTCATTTGACGCGAAGATTGAGTATTCGTTTCAACAAATAGTGTTTTATTTTTTCAATTCTGTTTCTAATATTAATCTAATCTCTTTTATAATCTTAATTATAAAAGAGAATAGATTCGTTTGAGTTCTTTGTATCGATTCCCACCATGATTTGCGTACCTTTAACAGTTTTCTCGCTTAGTGTGATTTAGTGACGTAGTTGCCACGTATTTATTGTGGAATAATTATTACGAGAAACTTGCGGGCTGAAATTACTGACATGTCCGTTTTGTATAAGCGTTGCGGGTGTACAACATGTTCTATCAAGCTATCTAGGGAATGGTCCGTGCTTTTTTTTTTTGTAAGGTGGAAATGCTTGTATGCAAATGCCCAGCAGTGTGGGACTCCTGTGCAGGAACGGCTTTACCATATACAAGATGACACATGCCGATGGTATACAGTGGGTATAGCCGCTATCTTGGCCTTTCACCGTCATGCACCGACCACCAGACTCGAGTAACGTGACTGGTGCTCCTTATGGGTTGTTATATTTTATAAACTAGAAATAGAACCCTCAGTTGTGACCTTTCCATACGTTATGTATTACACTTTTGCATGTTTTTATAATATACTTATATAAAAGTAATTTCCGTATGTTATATGTAAAACACATTATTTCATTTTCTGAGAAACGTGCTAGAATATTTAAATCAAATTATTAATACGTACATCATTCTCATTGTGTTTCCGTAAGTCGATCACATGAAATCACAAAAGCCCGAGCAACCTTTCTCTGAATATTCATACCTTCTGTGAGAGTTTATGAAGATATGATTTCAACCTACACCTTATTACGTTTGAAATGAATTCCTCGTACAATAACTCAGTATAATGAATTTACCGGATTCTAAATATATATTTTTAAATGTTTATACATTTTCGTGCAAAATAAAAATGATTTTAGATATTAACATCACTCTTATTGTTTTAAATGTTTAATGAGACGAAAAATGTGGCCCAAACCTGTTTGATGTATTAATAAGATCTTTAAGTATAAATTTGAACTCAGTAAATCCAAAGTCCTGCCTTATACATTATTTTTCGACTTTCAAAATTGAATTCCCGTTACTGCTAGGCTATTTTTTACTGATAAGTGTCATCTAGCACATGCAACTTAGAATGTGAGTCAGACAGGAGTGGATCCTATAAAAATCAAATATATTGGGTTGTTCGAAAAGTAATTTCGTTTCTTTTAGTGAAATCATTTTTTGTATAGATGATAAATACTTTCTTTTAATTATTTATATATTGCCCATTCTGGTCCAATACCGTATGCCATCTTTCTGGCAGTAACATGATTCTACGCTTATAAAATTATTAGTCTTTGCTGCCAAAAAATTGGTCCAGTTGATTTTTGATCTCCTTATTTGAAGTGAAAGTTTTACTGTCTAAAAATTTTAGTTGAGCCCGGCACAAATAATAATCGGAAGGTGCCACATTTGGAGAATATTTTGTGCGTGGGTGTATATCACATTTAAGCTGAACTTTTGGAGAGTTACCATGTATGTAGTCTCGCATTATCTTTATGGAACACTCCGCCTTTTCTGTTTGAGTGGATCATACAGTTTTCCCAGCTGATGACATACACACTTCAAAATTTTGTTGTCCGGTAAAAGTTCAAAAAAACCAATTCCTTTGATATCCCACCAAACAAATAGCATCACGTTTTTGATGAATATTGGCTTTCAAAGTGCTTAGGGCCGGTTCGTATTTTAACACGCTTTTATTTTACTCCATGATCAAGAGTATTTAACGTTGTTAAAGATAACCCATTTCTCGTCCCCAGTAATGACGCGCTTCAAAAACGGATCATTTTCTTAACGGTTGAGAAGTAAAAAAAGATATTTGTGACGTCAGCGCGATGATACATATTTCTTTCCGTGAGAATATGAGGCAGCCATATGTCACACATCGGCTAGATTTTTTCTTGCTTGAACACCACTTACCCATTCGGTAGTAGAAAAGTAAAATATGCCTGAAATGCTGCTTTTCACTTTCCACATTTGAAAGGGCACCAACCAAAAACTACTGTGTGGAATCAGTCAGTCTTGTTGAAATAATAAAAAACGAAACTATATTCCGAACAACCTTATTATTTTCTACGTGGTAGGGCCCCAAGCCCGTCTAGATGGCGACCAACTTTTAGTCTTAACTATGCCGCCATTTAGTGACCCAAGTTTCTGTACTATTATGGGACAGCAGCGTATTTGCAATGCCACTGGCGTCGTAAACACCCATAAGCGACGGTAACTGCTAAATACTAAGCGGGCCGTCAGCCCGTCTGCTGTCCTACAGCAATAAAATTCCCGCTTTCTTGTTGTGGTTTATTTTTAACAAGAAAATATTTACCTTTATAAAGAAGATAAAAAGCATGCTAGTGTTAGCCCTTTGACCACAGCCAACTAACTACAAAGCTTGTACAGCTTTGGCTAGTGCGTTTATCCACTTGGATGAAAATCGAGAATTCATGACATATGTATATAACAAGTTATAAATATTTTCAATGCATCGGTCAAGCAAATAAAAAAATTAAATTTAAATTAAATATGTATATGCATTAAGTATGCAAGTCTATATGCACTTGTGATTAAATAGTTAAATACCTTAGAATTTATGAGTAACAGATGTAAAAGCATGCTGTGTTCGCATCAAGTAGGTCATTCAGATACCATGTTTTTGTTATATCTTATTATTTTTGTTTGCCTATTTATCGCTGATATGACCAGTTTGCGAACTTTATTAAAAAAAAAAGTACATGTGCAGCACAGTTTTATTAATAACTTTATTGCCCTATCTATGTTTAGTTTAACGATGGTTTATAATTTGGCAGGCCAATGAACGTGTTCCCGGAACCGCAGTCCCAAGTGTTCGCGTTCCCTCTGTCGGGCCCCGTGAGACTACCCATGCGGCCACAGCCTGAGAGGCCCGCGCCCATGCCCGAACAGAGAATGCCGCCTTTCGCGCCTCCTACACCTATGATGCACAGGCCAGTCCCCTTCCCACTACCGGTAAGTTTATTTCCTTTATATGTTCAAAGAAAAGGAGCTCTGCTGGTGTAGGATTATGCGTTACCTAAAAAGGCACTTGCCGAGCATCAATCATCGAGAAGTATCAAGACTACTTGTTTTGACATTATATTTGCATTTAATATTTAAAATACTTTGTAAGGCTTCAATATAAGCTGATTAAGATTACATAGGAGGCCTGGTTGACGTCAAGTGAATATTTCTAGGAGTTATTGTATGTGGTCTCTGGTCTTTGATCATATGGAAGGATTGCAAATGAATTGTATTTATCGACTATCATTCAAACACCGATCGCGGTGGCTCAGACTAGTGCAAAACACTCGACTAGTTAGTTTTCGTTTAATGTTATTCATTATTGCTAAAAAAATGTGAAATTTTTGAAAGGAATTAAAAAGGTAGCGTGTCTGATAATTAAACATAGCAGAAGATAAGGTTTTTCAATTCGTGAAATGTTTAAATTTTTGTTATTATATCGATTATTTATAAAGAAACTAAGAGAACATTTAGAGAGGAGCGTGTTTGAAGAGCTTTCGCCGACTCGACGGCCTCGATTTGAGATCATCCAGGGATAATCCCTCGTTTAGTGTGGGTAAATACAGCTCTGACCATAATTATTCATCGTTCGAGAATAATATTTTGTAAATTTTTACATTGAATATAATTTCATAAATATGTATTTTTATAAAGAAGTTTTTTTTTATGGAATGCTGAAGATATTTGGCGATTTAGCCAAAAGTATACGACACTTTTTAAGATATATACGTATGTATAACAAAGGTCTACAGAAATATATGAAGTGACACAAGCATGTCACGTCTATAGAAATTGGTGACAACATAGCCAGATGTGTGGGCAAACTTTCATATTATTAGCCGCTAATTTGTCTTTGCTTTAAAAACGTGCTAACAAGAATATTAAAAAAGGAATGAAACAAACCGATTCTGATGTTTTGAAATAATTAATAAATTGCAATGTTTTAGTAAAATAATTGGATGTATTCCATTCTCCCGTGCAAACTCGGGAAATACAGTTTAAAAATTCACCAATTTCTATTGCATACAATAATTTCAAGTTGAATACCACTTTGTACAAAGGATTCTTACGTTGACTTTATTAAGCTTAATTGAATTATGTCCACACAAAAATAGTGTGAACATAAGTCACAAGTTATTAAGTAACGTCTTTCCTAGCCACAAAGGGAGGATCTTACCGAACATTTTCTGTATATGACAGTTTGTTAATATCACATAAATAGCTTACAAGGAGGGGTGCTTACATGATGATTGTTTAATTAAGAAAATTTCTAGAGTATGTACGTTAATTAACACAACTAAATTAATGAAGTAAAATCAATATAGACTTGTCTGTGCCTATATAATGACATCCTATGTATGAATCACAAGCCGTTGAACTCCGCATTATTTACTGAATTTTTCTTTAAATGTTGGTTTTTCGAAAGTGATGTTTTGGAGTAGATAGATAGATAGATAATTCTTTATTGTTCACCACACAATTTTACAGAAAAAAGACATAAAAAGAAGTACATACATACATACATATAATCACGCCTCTTTCCCGTAGGAGTAGGCAGAGACCACTTCTTTCCACTTGTTACGATCCTTACATACTTGTTTCGCTTCGTTCACTTTCATTATTCCCTTCATACATGTTTTGGAGTAAATCTTATGAAGTTTCTAAGTCTAAATACGAAAAATATTATTTTATTAATAAGTGCGTTTTATTAAGACTGCATCTTAATTCTTTAGTTTCTTTATCAGGTCAGTTTGTTATTAGTATTTGTTAGGCTACTTAAAAGAGTGAAACTTTATCGATTTTAAGATAAGCTCAAAAAAGTATAAATATGAAGTTATTGGATATTTTATTTTCAGAATATATACCTTTATGAAATTAATATTGCATTTTTACATTTTATAGACAGCATTCATAACATAAAACCATTAGCATCCACAATCGTAACATTTCCATTAGCTTTTCGTGTTGATGTTTTCATTTTGTAGTCGTCAAAAGGATTTCGATTTTGTACTAAAATTGCCAGCGGTACACTGTTACTGCTAAGCCTCAACTGTCCGTCCTTCTGCCTGTCAGCAGGCTGTATTTCATGAACCGCAATAGGTAGACAGTTGAAATGTTCATAGGTTGTGTTTATATATTTTCGTTTCCAACATTGAAACATTAAGATGGCCAATTTCAAAAGGGCTGCCGTGCAAATATCGCGGTATTATATTTTGGATAAATAAACAAAATCCTTGTAGATTTTATTTATTCACAATTAAATTTTCGGTATAAAACAAATTTATACTTTAAAAATATTTCAATATTAGTTCCAATTGATAAAAAAATGTATAATAACCATATTTGAAGTCTCCTTTCTAACTATAATACTACTAATATCAGGCATCGATTCAAGATTTGTAGTATCGTAGATATATAATACATTTGAATTATAGGGCCATTATGTACCTATATATTGCTTTCCGGGCCTACTAAACACCAAATGACGACGCAAGGTTTTTTCGAGGCTAGGGTGCCAGTGGACGCTCGTTCCTGTATATAGCTTCATTTTACTTATCTCGATGTAAGTAATGGAAATGTTACGATTAAGCTCCAATTCCTGCGATTTAGTGTTAGGTTTCGATATTACTAAATATGATTGATATTAATCAGTTCGACAAAAATAATTCGTGTATTTTTTTTAAGTCTCGATCTCTCATTTTCCCAATGTGTTAAACAGCGTATATAATCATTTAATTGAAAACTAGATTTATAAGTAATATTTTAATATTCACAACGGTGAAATATATTAAATACGCAATTAAAGTAAATTGCACCAAAGTTGAAGTAAACTGGATGATAGACGATAGTAGCTTTTGAAAAATGTTGACAATTTACGGCCAACCTGCGCTGAGTAGACTAATCAGCGACGAGTGCCTAGATTTGTATTTTATATCTTTTACCGTAATGTAATAATACTTTTGACTGTGAGCTTAAGAGGATTCTGTCTTATTTACGAGTAAGCCTTGAATTCCATTTTATTTCATCGTTAAATAGCACCTGCGGTAGTTGAGTATTGTTACTATGTATGGTAATTCTCAATTCATTTAGTGGTGCACATTGTTTTCCATCGATTCGTTCCTTTATTTGTGCTGAGATAGTCCTTTTAAAAAAAATATGATTTCCAATTCCGAAATGTAACTTTTTGAAAGAGGCCGACATGTGACTCCGCGAAAGACTGGGCCATGATTAAATTTAAACAATTCTGTTGCAAGTAGTAAACTACACAGAGATAGGAAATCTTTCAAGATCACTCTCGTATCAATCAAATCTTGTCAAATTATTGATTGGGTAATTTCCCCTCTAGTTAAGGCATTAAAGTAGAATTGGAAACAATGACATGTTTATTTATATAATAAACATTGAGAAAATGTTTTTATTATAATTATTTTAATAAGAAAATATTATTTATATTATCTATTAATTGAAGAAAAGAGTATTTTAAAATCTCTTTAAAAACTATTAAAAGCGCATTGAGAAATCTTTGAAAGACTATTTATTAAAATCATATTTTTTATAAAGATCTCTCCAAAGAAGCTTGTTACTCGAAAGCTCACTAACTGCGAAATGCATGAGACATTTACTTTATAGTTGTATTGTTAGTTGTCATCAAAATATTTTTATGTGGCCGGGGTCGGCCTGTGGTAAAAGGCGACAAAACAACCCACCTTAGCTTCGTGGTAGGGCCTCAAGCCCGTCTGGATGGCGACCACCTTTGGTCTTAAGTATGCCGCAATAATAACCTTGTGTTGTGTTCCGGCATTAGTGACCCAAGTTCCTGTACCCTTATGGGACAGCAGCGTGTTCGCGATGCCACTGGCGTTGCAAACACCTATAGGCGACGGTAACTGCTAAATTCTAAGCGGGCTGTCAGCCTGTCTGCTGTCCTACGCAATAAAAAAAAATAATAATAATTCAACAGGTAGATTAAAATTTGCTTTGTTGTATATAATTTAATATAAAGAAATATACGGTTTTAACATTAATGTAAAAAAGTTGAGGTGGTTTTATCACTGAGAGATTTTTTCCAAGCAACCTTTATTATTAATAGTCGAATGAACCAAAAACTTGATTTGACATCTCTCAAATCTATTGTCATATAACTATTTATATTAAATTTTTAATCCCTAACTAATCGGACATCTATTTCCAACAACTCAAATGTTACTACTTCACCGAATTGGTTAAAGTCACGATAGACAACATTAAAAAAATTATAGCGTGAATACACAATTTCGTAACGCCACTTAACGAAATTCTTCGTCAGATATTTTACTTTGAGTATTACTTTATTTATAATGTATATTACGTTTAGTACTGGATTATTGATGAGAGTTCTACACCTTTATTAGATTTCTCAGAGGAGGCTTCGGGCGACGAGCCCGACATTTATATAACCAAACAGCTCTTTTCAGAGCTAATCCCTTTTTTCTATAAGTTTCGTATATATAGATATAGAAGACTTATATCCATCGTATAATAGTATGCGATGGATATAAGTCTTCCTTAGACTAGGTGCAATTTCCTCGTCAGCGAGCAACGACTAAAATTCTACCTCACGACCAGAGCGGGTATCGAGGTTTTAGTCGGTATGTTGTTTTGATCGCCGTTTGATAACACTATCACCGACTAGTAGTAAAAAAGAACGACCGCCGGAGGGTAGAATCGGTGAGTCCGACATAACCACGTTGACATTTCCTAGTTTCGACGTGGTACTGGTAAGGCACTTTCCTCTGGATAAAAAAATGTATAATTGTCTCGTATATGACTTGTAATATTAATTTAAATCATTTGTTTTGCATGTATAGTTAGTTGCTGGGGCTGAGGGTCGTGACCATCATAAGCTCATGGTGATTTTCTTGGGATATTAGTTGCGGTACATCCCGTGCCTTTCCGCGCCAGTCTGTTTAGAGGGTATTTAGTCCTCATGGCTGCTGCAGAAGTCAAGTTATCATAACCGCCGCCTGAGACTTGGTGTTGATAATCGTTTGGTACCACCACCACCATTCCTCATACTGGGAATATTTAAATAATGTGTTTGTTTTTTATGTCAATTATTGTATTATCATTATCTTTTTTTCTCTTCAATCACAATAAATGCTTGTTATATCCTCTTAGTGTACAGATTAAACGTATCATACATTATCGCAGTTATTTAAAACACAATCTTTTGTTACATGGACTTGAACTGCAGTTTTCTAATTATTATTGGAAATTGCGCTATATTTGTTTACATACATATAGATTATATGCTCTAATAATTATGCAGCCCAGTTACTAACAGAAATTGACTCTTCTCTTTTATTAATTATGTTTAAGAAGCGCAAGTTCCACAAACATATTCGTATGACATGCGATAGACAAACATACTATGTTTAATATGATGCTTGTAGGAAAAATAAGGAAACCCCATATAATTTCTAGGTATTGTAGGGGTCGTTAGATTGATTTCTCCTTTTGATAGCTCACTAGCGCTAGAAAAATTACATTCTAGTGTAATAGTAAGTGTAGTATTTAATAGTAAAGTTAGTCATTCAAAATTTGTCTTAGGGTATTCACTATAAAATGTTTTGTTAATCCTTAAAACCTATCTAATCTAGTAGTATTTTGTAATTTAATTGAAAAAGAAGAAGTGCTTTCAGTTATCTATTTATTCCATTGAACACAGTTTAATATTGAATAGTCAGTCATTACGATTTTTTTTTCTGTATTCGGCCACATAAAATAGCTTACATTTTTCAAGTGTATGAACATTCTGTTATTTAATTGGACACAAAAGAGTGGAAGATACGACATATTAAAAATGAAAACTAAATGTAAAGTACCTATATAATATAGACTAAATAAAAGTTTTCAAATGACGTATTTGGATTTGTCAAAAATTCATTAACTGAGTAATACGCCTTTTTCATTAGGATTAAAGCTTAAGAAAAAGTTAATCTCAACATACATGTCAAAAATATATATTTAAGATGAGGAAAAGTAGACCTGAGTTTTCGATTCAATATTTCATAAAAATATTCGTATATATCGAATTACAGATAGAACGTGAATGCATATTGTATTTTGCATTTTGTATCATACATTTTGATATATTTCATGATAAATCAACCCTTTTCCAAGTGGTACTCTATAAAAAGTTCACAAGACATAATAAATTTACCCTTCGTGATGTGGAATGGGGTTGGAATACGAGTGACATGACTTTACTCTCACCCAAGAGGTTGTGAAAGTCTATTTGCATTATAAAAAGTATGGTATAATAAGATGAAGTATGAATAAGTGTTATTTCTTAAAGTAGTAGAACACCTACTGTATGTTTTATTGGTCAGGATTAACAGACGGAAAAAAAATCGGAGGAATCTTACAAAACTGTCGTGCACGTAATTTATCTACCGACATAAATCCAAACTTTTACAGAGTTTCACAGAGCGGGACATGATATCTCTTGTTAGAACAAGATATGTTTTCTAATGAAAAGAATAAGGTTTATATAAAGTAATAGTAGTAAGGTTTTTATCCGTGCAGGGGCGGAGAAAGAATACTGATCTCTGCGGCCGGGGTCGGTCTATCGTAAAAGGCGATAAAATCACCCTAGCTACTTGGTAGGGCCTCAAGCCCGTCTGGATGGCGACCACCTTTGGTCTTAAGTATGTCGCCGTAATAACTTTGTGTTGTATTCAGGCATTAGTTACCCAAGTTCCTGTACCCTTATGGAACAACAGCGTGTTCGCGATGCCACTGGCGTTGAAACACCCATAGGCGACGGTAACAACTTAATTCTAAGCGGGCCGTCAGCCTGTCTGCTGTCCTCCAGAAATAAATGAAAGCTAAAATATTTAATGATTTTACGTAGTCCTTATTTTACGTAAACCAGCGCGACAAACTCAACAGCGGAATCAGTCCTCCTCGAAGGACTGGGAATAATATATATATATATATATATATATATATATATATATATATATATATATATATATATATATATATATATATATATATATATATATATATATATATATATATATATATTTAACAATAAACCTTATAATTAAAGTACAGTTATTAAAACTAATAATTTTTGCTCATAATAAAATTAATTGTATTATGAGCATTTCATAATTTAATTAAACATGTCTGTGACTTAGTAATGTAATACCAAATGACGTTTAACCTGAGATTTGAGATACTTTTGTCGGTAATAATATAATTATACTAGATGACCCGACAAGCGTTGGTCTGCCACTTAAATACACATTTCGCAGTGGACCGAATAGAAAATCACACAAAGTCAGTCCAGGCGTTTAGGGGGGAGTTCAGTCACACACACACGTACAGAAGAATTATATATCTAAAGATATGTTAATATTATATAAAGGAGATGCTAAAAGATAGAAGGAAATTTTTCCAATATATATTAGTGGTTAGTGACATTAGACACCTAAAGGTACCAATGCTGATATTCATTCGCAACATATGCAAGGCAATGCACGCAAATACTCTTTTATATTCCTAGAACGTTATTTTCTCATATTTCATACAATTACAATGATTGGTGGAAGCCTTTTCTCTTTGTCATCGTACTTGATGGCCTCTTTTGATTAAGGATAGCCGCCATTTAGTTGCCACGACTACTGTGAAAGTAGAAAGATAAATCACATTGTTTTCTTCGTAATACATATTTGAATTTGGTTGGATTCCATTTTAAAATTATGTTGGTAATATTTTTAATAAATTTTTAAAATATGATTATTTGAATTTTGATAAACTCAAGCTACAATCCCGCGATGTACGCCCATTTTGTGTCATGAGAATCAAAGCTATTGTTTTATAATTTAACAATAGTCATAATAGAAGCAACCATATATTCACAGATTTCAAAGTAATAATAAATATTGTACTTAGAACAACGAAATATCTACATTATGTATATATGTCAAGTATAGTGCGTGGGTACTGTTAACTAGTTAAGAGCGATTAATTAATATCGACTACTTGAATGTGATTGACAATGCACCGTTGGGATGTGTCAATCAATAGAAATTGCAATTCAGTGTCTATCTGTCTCCTTTTATATCGGTGGCGTCGAATTGTTATCAATCTTCGACAGCTAAAACTGGCTGCGCCTTTGTTCTATAACATAATGTTGCCGTAATGGATTAATTAATACCCTAACATTCTATTGAGTGACGTGCCACGATTTTGGGCTGTGATGTACGTGTTGATTATAACTTTTAACTTACTCTCAGACTGGGCGTGTTTATGTACACAGAGATTATTTATTTGAACAAAGTTTATCGACCTCTTCTCTTGTGTTATTGTATGCCGTACCGTGAAAGGAGCTTCAAGTAATTTGCAAATATAGAAAGTAACGTGTTTTAACGGTTGTTTTTTGCAGCGTACATAAAAATCCATATCGGTTTTAAAATATTGCAGGAAAAAAGGGCCAATCTCGGCCGTTGCCCTCGACTGGGTCCTGCAGTGGCTCCTCCGTAAGATTATGCAATATAACAGTTCCGGTTTGGTATATGTGGGTTTGAACCCTTTCATGTGTCATGATTAGATACGAAGCTATTTAAAACATATTCTACGTTCTCTACATTGAAATCGCAATGTTTGAATCCAAATTTATCAAAGGCTTTAAATAGTTAATTAATTAGCGGATTTGAAATAGAACTTTGAGTCTGTTTATGATAGAATTCTATTGTATTACTAGATATTACATATGGCTTTGTGTAATATCTGAGTGGCTTTTGTGTAGAATAGATTGCTCGTAAATGGATGCCATTATTTTTCGTTGAAGTACAATAAATACATGCATTAGTAGTAGCTAGGTTTAATTTTACAAATATATTTCATACACAGTAAGCTAGCTATTAGCGCCATGTTTTCGCACAGACATCTGTCATCTTGTTACACCTACCATATTTCTGTTGATCGAATTAATAACATAAGTTTATAATTTAAAAATGTATTTTATGTTCTCGGATGGTGGCGGTCGATGGTTGGTGGTTGGAGATGGGGTGGGTTTGGGGGCACTTTGAATTTGTATTGAGGGGGAGCCACGAGCGAACGTAAATAAATGTAAACGTTTCCGATCACAACAAACAAGGGCTTCGGAGCTTTCCCGGGACGTGCGCCTGTCGCACTGACCTCGCTCGCACCGCTCTTTATATATCAACTAAGGTTAACTAATAAAAGATTTTCTTTTATCATAATATGTACTTAAGCCCTATTATATTATATTTTTGGACAAAAATAAAGCGTCATGGTTGAAATGCATCAAAACAAAGCAGAAGTTTTACCCTATAACAGTATTCAACCGTGGACATGTCTCCGATCTGAAAGCTTAGGAGGAATAGATCTCAATGTTTAGAGGCATATGTATTAGTATAATAAATACTATGTTTGTTAATTCAAAATTACTCATTTATTCATTCAGTCAGTAAATTTTACACACAACGCCAGAATTCCACTAAATGTTGCAATATAGGTTCTATTCTATATAATATGTGTACGTAAGTCTATGTAAGGAGTTTCTGATTTCGCTACACATCGTACGGAATACAGCTTGACGGATTGTGATTGACTGATAAATGAAATATGTGCTATGAAGAAATTACGTGAGAGTTTTTCAAAATATTATAACACATTATAAAATTATATATTTTTAAATTTCATTGCTTGATACAGTTTTTAATAATTATTATTTTATTAATCTCTTTTTTTAAATAATTTATTTTACTCGTTCAAAGTAACGTTTATTTAACAGTCATCCGGTATTATAATTATTTTAATATATTTATATTTACACAGCATAAAATGCTCACGGAAATTTGCTAGAAGATTGCGGTACATTATTTATTAACCGTTAAGGATTATTAAAGACGAATTATTAATGGATTTATTTGTTTTAGTAAATGTAGACTACATATAAACTGTTTTTGCTACACCTAATTAAACAAATTTTCAGAACAAGTTTTTTACAATTACTCTAATTGTCCTTGACTAGCCTCGGCTTCCAGATGAGCCTGAAGGCTGCCACACGTGTAGTATACTAGCTGAACCGGCAAACGTTATTCTGCTATAAAAATATTTTGTAGTGGATCGAATTGCGAATTTAAACCGTTTTCGAATTGAACACACACAAATTTCATCAAAATTTGGCTCCAGCCGTTTAAGTGTATACATATATACATAATTATAAAATGACAATAATGACATACAATAATGAAATTTTTGACTTTTGTAATCAAAAATGATATTAGATGAGCGTTTTTCCCGCCGACAAACTGATGTGCAGTTTGGTGGGACTATTGAAGCTATGTTGTTTTGTATTCTTAGGAGATTAAATAAATAAAATAATAAATAATATAAATATATACAACATACGCACATAAGAATTATATACAAAGATATGGTTCAATATGGAATGTCTTATGATTTAAAAAATCCTAGATGGTCCAAGAAACCACCCGTAACCAGAGGGTTGGGTCTTTCTTCGCGCAGGGACCAAGCAATGACAATCAACATGTTAATTTTGCCAGCTTTCTAAGCACTCAGCTTTCTAAGGAGTTGTTTTTAATTATAATTTATAATCACTATAAAAATATGTAAACTGGCAGAAAATTAAATATATTTTTAATGTTTTTAAATTGGAAAAGTATTTTTGGTCGGACTATTTATTTAATTTGATCTTTAGGATCGCAGCTAGAACGTTAAATATTAAATAAAGATAAAACAAAATTGAAATTGATAGGTTCGCCCTTTCTGTGAAATAAAAGTAATTAACGACGTTCCCGTCGGCATACAGTTTCGGCGGAATGTCTGATCACTTCATTCGATTAACGATGTATAAAACTGGTAGATGCCTCTTAAATGTAAAATTTCCTGTATAATTATCTGACCCGGTGAACGTTGTTCTGCCATATAAATTAAAAAAAGTGGTTTATGTTCTTCTCCAAGGTCCAATCTAAATCTATACTGAAATTCATCAAAATTGGTTCAGCAGTTTAGGTGTGAAAATGTAACAGACAGTTACTTTCACATTTATAATATTAGTATAGATTTGCAACTTAAGCTGTCTCAAAATGAAGCACAAAACATGCCTCATTTAAATTATAAGTTCTAGAGTATTGTTAGCTCGAGGTCCAGGGTTCGTTGGATTAGTAATGAACTTTCTTCTAAAACACTTTTGGGTTTGGGTTCCGATATTTCTAGCATTTTATTATACTCGTGATATTATTCAAGAATGTTAATAAAATAATATCGGAGGGTATGCAACATGAAGGTTGTTGAGAACCGTCTCGTCCGTTTGATTTGTGAAAAATAAAGTAGTAATTTATATGCTTATCTTATATTTTTAAACGAGCAATTCTTGTATATATATATAACTCGGAATCGGCTCCAACAATTTTCATGAAATTTAGTATACGGGGGGTTTCGGGGGCGATAAATCGATCTAGCTAGTAATCATTCCTAGAAAATGTCAAAAGGTGGCATTTGAGTAGTCCCAATTTAAACTGAAAAATGACTCTTCCTGACATCTATCGGTGAATAATAATACTATTTTTTTAAATTGCTTTAACGACACAACACTAAAGCTATTCCAGCAGATGACGTTGTTAAGTAACACGAAGTCAATGAGTGTTTGCTTTGAGGTTAGACTAAGAAAATCAATTGTTAATTTTCAAAAAAACACAATTTATAAAAAAAAATACCGAGCAAAGCTCGGTCATTCGGATATTTTGGATTTAAGTGTGCGCTCTTCTTTAAGTAAAGTGCAGTCACGCCTTGCAGTGCAGCCTTATCGATCCGTTGGCCGTGGTTACCCCTATCCCAACAACTTGCTAATCCGGAAGTTTTAAAATTAATGAGAAGTAAAGATAATTGGTAAATGAATTGCGATCGACTTGCATACTTACACTTGAATTGCAATAAAATCCAGGGTTTGGTTTTAACTTCGTGAATTCCTTCTTAAGCAGCTTTTATTACAGTATATATTTTTCCATATTAATGAAGAATAATTAAAGCTATCTGTGGATTTGTGTTATCAAAGTTTACCCGCAAATTATTAATGAAGTCACTTCCCATTTAAAGTTGAAATAAAAGGGGAAATATGACAAATGTTACTATTATATAATCTTTCATAATAACGTATATAGTGTTCATATGTGTGCCTCACTGGCATGGTAATGTTTACTAGCTGATGTGTCTCCATATCAGCGACTCTCGCCCGAGGCTTTTATGTCTTGACAATGACAGTGAGATTTTCATAACTATTCATAGACAAACAACACATAAATATGCTTTAAATCCATAGCCTAAATCGCATACACGACAATTTGAATCTTTTGTCAATAAGCTTTCATTATAACTGTTATTATATTCATGCCTTTACAATAGTAAATAGAGCTAATGCCAATAACTGACATCCGTAGCTTGCGACTAGCGGTACCATGTCTGTGAGAGAACATAATAGACAATTAGATGTCAGTGGGCCACAGAACATAATGAACATTAATGTCAAAAGAAAGCAGTGTGTATTTGTGACACTCATTTTTTCATGTTCGCAAATTTACAAGTGACATCGTTTGAAAATAACGTTTCTTTGATATCTTATCTATATATTATAATATGTTTTGAATTAGCTGTCCTTGTAGTTAGTGTCTTGGTAATTTTTTGCAAATTAAGGGAGATACTCCATTTTTTTTATTGCTGTAGAACAGCAGACAGGCTGACGGCCCGCTTAGAATTTAGCAGTTACCGTCGCCTATGGGTGTTTGCAACGCCAGTGGCATCGCGAACACGCTGCTGTCCCATAAGGGTATAGGAACTTGGGTCACTAATGCCGGAACACAACACAAGGTTATTATGGCGGCATACTTAAGACCGAAGGTGGTCGCCATCCAGACGGGCTTGAGGCCCTACCACGTAGCTAGGGTGGGTTGTTTTGTCGGCTTTTACGACAGGCCGACCCCGGCCGCAGAGGTTAGTATTCTTTCTCCGCCCCTGCACGGATAAAATTCCGAGTTTAGCCTATTCCTACCTTTTTTCTTTCTTTTTTTACCTTTCCTACCCTACCAAGTTTATACTAGTCTTAGTTATAAACTTGGTAGGGTAGGAATCACCGTAAGATAAGATTAATAGAATAAATAAATAAATAAAATACGTTTATTCTATGGAACTATTTTACAACAAATTTACATGATGATACATTTGTATGTTATATCTATCAAATTCATCATCATCATCCTAGCGTTAGTCCCGGTTGCCACCCAAACTTTCGTTTCGGTGCCCGGGGTCCGCTTTCCGACTTTTTCTACTCCACTTCGCGCGATCTTCAGCATCCCTGGTAGTGAGCCCATTGGCACGCATATCACCCTTTATGACGTCAAGCCAGCACTTTTTGGGTCTACCCCTCCTGCCGGGGCCCGGCGGAGGCGGCATGGCCAGACATTTGTTTCCCACGTAAGCATCCGGTTGCCGTAAAACATGGCCATACCAACGGAGCCGACACTCCTGCAATTTATCTGCAATGTCACGGACACGAAGACTACCGCGAATGCGGGAGTTCCTAACGCGGTCTTTCCGCGTCACTCCACACATCCACCGCAGCATATTCATCTCCGCGACACGCAGTTCTTGCTTGTGTCGCTCTAACACCGGCCACGCTTCACAGCCGTATAAAAGGACAGGCCTAATAATGGTCTTATAGACCTGTCCCTTCAACTTTACCGGCATCTTGGGGTCACAAATGACACCAGTTACCTCACGCCATTTGGCCCACGCGACAGCAATGCGTGCCTTGACGTCGCAATCGATGTCACCAGACGCATGAAACACAGATCCCAGGTATTTCACATGGTCCGTGCGCTCGACCGAGTTGCCGTCTATGCGTACGGGTGTGGGATCTGTGGAGTTACAGGCCAAGTACTCGGTCTTCGCCACATTGAGCTTCAGACCACCGTTCTCAAGCGACTCCTTCCACACCTTCACACGTCGCACCAGCCTACCCCTGTCCGAATCTGCCAGCGCGATATCATCAGCATACATGAGCAACCACGGGGGCTGCTCATGTGAGTTTTTGATGCTGTCTGACAATACGTCTAATACCACGCTAAACAGAAACGGACTAAGGACGGATCCTTGGTGCACACCAACGGTGATGGGGAAAGGTTTTGTGTCGCCAACAGCGGTCCGAACTACGGAATCGGAATCACGGTACATGTCTCGGATGATCCCAATATAGGCCTCTGGAATCCCTTTGGACCGCAATGCCCACCAGATTATCGCGCGAGGAACACAGTCGAAGGCCTTCTGCAAGTCAAGAAACAGACAATGCAGAGGCGTATTCTTCGCCCTATATTTCTCCGCGACAGTCCTTAGGGCGAAAATAGGGTCCATTGTCCCGTGACCAGGGCGAAACCCATATTGACATTCCGAGACAGTGCACTCCTGTCGAATCCGAGAGTCGATAACCCTCTCGAAGAGCTTCATGGTGTGGGACATGACCTTTATACCGCGGTAGCTACCGCACTCCTGCACCGATCCCTTGCCTTTGAAGACTGGAGTAATGATACTCAGCCTCCATTGGTTCGGGACCGTACCGGTGAGGAGTGTCCGGTTAAAAAGGTCGGTTAAAGTGCCCACACCACGAGAGCCCATCGCCTTCCAGGCTTCGATGGGGACTCCATCGGATCCAACAGCTTTCCGATTCTTCATGCGGCGAAGACAATTCTGGACCTCTGCAGGCGTTATCAGTGGCACTAGTCCTTGGTTCGGAGGAAGATCTGGCGGCTGCACCTCTTTATGCTGCTTGTTCAGCAGCTCGTGGAAATATGAGCGCCATCTCTCCTTCACCGCGAGGTCCTCGCATAACAAGTTGCCCCCGAGGTCTTTTACACAGCGGCACTTGGAGATATCCTGTGCCGCTATCAAATCAATCAAATATTCTCTATCAAATTAAGCCGAATTAATACGTGTATGAAGTTTACTTTCTCCGTGCAGGGGCGGAGTAAGAATACTGATTGCCGGAGTGTGAATACTGCGGCCGGAAGTGGCCTGTCGTAAAACACGACAAACAACCCTGGTGGTAGGGTTCAAAGACCGACTGGATTGCAACCACTCCTGGTCTCAAAATATGCCGCCGTAATAATAACCTTGTGTTGTTTTCAAGTTACCCTACGCGAAGGTAGCGTGCTAGTGCCTTTGGTGTCGCAAACACCCACAGGCGACGGTAACTGCTTACTATTTAGTGGGCCGCCAGCCTGTCCGCTGGCAATAATAAAAATGCACTCTGTCATGGAAATTTCTTATTATATTGTTCTTATAGTAACGCTTAAAACCTTCGTATTCATAGTGTTTTGAAGAAATAAAATATACATATAAATATCATAAATGTAAATATATAATAATAAACATCATAAATATAAACATCAATAATTAATTTTGTTCCGTTTAAAGTAATTTTAATAACCAATAAAAATCGTGAAAGCTTAAGGAAATATGATATTTAGTTAGTAATATTTGTCTCATTATCGCCGCTTTCATATTAAATGTAAATAATAAATAGATTATGCCACATCAATAGCATCTTAAATCAATGGTTATTATTGGAGAAAACGAAACGAATTCTCAATTTCCCTGTGAATCACGTACTCGCTTTCGCTTGCTATATAGCAACCTTCATTTTAGAGAGTTATAGATTGAACTTTCTTCCCACATATATCTTTCTACATCCGTTGCGAAATTATTCAGAGAGACTCCAAACACATTGATTTTGCAAATTAATGTGTTTGGAGTTAATAATATACTGTTATTGTCGAAAATATAGAATTTAAAATGTTTACACAGTAAAATAATAAATTATTTTAATATTTGTATCGGTATGATTCTTCTGGTCATGGAAGTCTATCACTGGATTCTAGAACCCTAAATATTTTAAATCTCTTAACATTTTTATTTTTACTACATTGTCGTGAAAGATTTTATTTCGTACTCATCAAATTATACAAGAGTGCATCCTTTATGGTTTCCCGAATTCAATTTGGTTTAAGACGTTTTAAAGCCTTCAGTTAAACGCCAGCTTTTGTCGATAATTGTGGAGGACAAGGAAAATAGGGCGCTGGGGAAACTCCCCTCTTATTTTCTACGATTCCCTTTTTCAACAAAATTAATCAGGTTACTACATCAGTTCGCATTTATTTCAGTCATCGTGTTATGACAATTTGGATTCTGATCAAAGCGAAATGTTATTAGGTACAGCGAAATATGCTTGATTATAGATCTTATTTTTAGTTCTAGTATTAATTATAAATTATAGGTTTTCATATGTCAAGGCTTCCTAAAAATAAGTTGTATAAATTAATCAGTGCCTAATGTATTTATTTTTTGCCTGGAGAAAACTGTATCTTAACAGTACCGCATCAGAGCTCCGAGCGAAGCTGACGCGGGTATCTGGGGTTACCAAACAACCCTGCTACTGTAACCACTCAATTGGCTAGCAAAGGTTAGCCAGGGTGGACGCGGCGGCATACCTACTAAAAGCCCCGGTTGTCACCTAGATGGAGCCTTTGCAATAGGTTGCAGGATCGACTTTTGGTCATTGCTCTAACTTAACATAAATGTGTTTATTTTTAAAATATCCAGTAGGAAATTAATGAGCGTTTCTTGAACTACCTTATATAAATTTCCTTACATATGTATTTTGGAAGTTATATATGTTGAGATTTATTTATCATATGTCCCAATGGATTTCCTTATTGGCGTAAATTATATGAGGAAGATCAACAACATAGAAGATTGATTAATTTGTTTGAGTTTGAGGTCATAAACAAGGTTTGGAACAAGTTGAAATAAAATCAAGTTTTAATTAACTTTAAAATAAGCTTGGCAATGACCAGTGCACGTGTTGAATTTCTACTAAAAATAGTCGAAACATGGATGACAGTATAACTATGTTTATAGATTTTGATCGATTTTATTTCCAATTATGCATGTACATTAGTCACTTTTTCTACATTCATTGTTTTGTTCTTCTTACTCGCAATTCATAACGGTTGTATCAGAAAGTTTTACTTCAAGCGCCGAGCTATTCTATTGAGTATTCTCACAGGATAAATCTGTGTGTCTTTCTGAATTGGTTTCCTTCTAATATTTATATTTTCTTCTATATTTTCCCTTAAGTAAAAAGACATAAATATTGTTGCATATAACCGTAGCAAAAATAAAGACATAAATGTTGTTGCATGTGCGCAAACACGTTTAATTTGAATAAGCTGTAAATATGAAGTTGAGACCAGGCTGTGTATATTTAAATATTTAATGTTGCACTAAATATATACTTTGAAAACTTACATAGCACTATATAGTGTCAAAGTAAGCAGCAGAGCGCTTGTGTTTTGACCCCCTCAAGTGTTTCGAGATGCGAAAGGTGTTGTACAATAAAACCCATCAATTAATTAATTTAAACTTCAGAATAATTTCGGAAATAAAGTAAGAGACTATTGTACGTTAATAATAGGATTCGTTATAAAAATGAATTCCTTAGTACACAACCCTGGATTATATTACCCTGGTTAAATAGTCAACTGCCTAAGGCTGCAGGTGTTCAAACAATATTCATATAATACTATATTACGTTCATTACTGTTGATGACTGTGCGTATGATAAAGAATAAAACAGATATTTTATCGACATACAATACATTATAACTTTGAATTTTCTTAAGCCACTGCCGGCAACTTGCGATACCTCGCATGACCTAAACGCCTCAAATGTATATACTAATGTCATATTCTATGATATATTGGCATATCTTTATAATGAGTGGCATTTATGAACTTTGTAATTGTTACGATATTTTCATTGTTTTGGAACAGTAACAGCTGGCTGTCCAAATAGGACATAGGGTCCTATTAGTATAATCAGTTACCGTCACCTATGCACGTTTGCGACGCCAGGAATGCTGCTGGCATCGCTAACGCGCTGCCAGCAGCATTCACGTAGGAGTTATAGAACCTGGGTCACTTATACCGCAACACAATACAAAATAATACAAATTAATAGTTTTACACAATATAAATTAATAGTTTTTTACTTTAGCGTAGTTTTTGAGTGCTTATCCTTTTTTTCTTCTGCTTTTCAGTGAGTTTTCTTGTTTTAGCCAATAATGAATAAGAAAAAGGCTGGAAGAGATGTTTTAGAAATTTTAATAATTCATTCGCCTGATACGACTTTGTTAGGAAAGTGTAGTGTCATTTCTTAAACAGGTGTTTTATTTGAATAAATCAATAAATCTAAGCCAGATAATTAGAATCAAGTGGTCTTAAATGTGAACCGGTATTTTTAATATATTCAAATAAAAATCGCAAGCTTTTAGCTAGGGATTCGATCGGCCATGCCATATGTTTTTTATTATGCATCACTAATACGTAATAGGACTATGTAGTTTATTAATATGTAACTAACGGCATATACAGTGTAAACTCTGTATAACGACACTCAACGCACTGTGCATATTTCAGCGTTATAGAGAGTGGTAGTTAAATGAAGAGAAACATTTAAAAAAATATTATTGTACCCTCTATAATAATTTGTATGTATTTACAAATATAGTACACATTTTACACAAGAACATTATTATTCATAAAAATAACCACTTATTGCGTATAATCTATTATCTTCGTCTGAAGTTTTTCGCTGTTCCAATATTTTTATTGGATTTTCTTATGTATTTTACTCATATCTTGAGATAATGCCGGATCGATTGATTATATAAAAAGTAATTTTCTAATAGTTTCGCTAATTGCTTGGTGGAGGGACAAGACCGTCTATTTCATCATCTTCATCCACTTGTTGTTCCTCAGTGTGATTTATAATGCCTTATTTTTGTCATTAAACGCTATATAGAGTGTATTATTGTATAGCAAACAAGGTAAACCAACCAAAGTCAAGCTATTTCGATATTTTAAGGAGTTTGTTGTTAAATCGAGTGACGTTAGTTTTAATTTCTGAGAGTCGACCTTCTAATATTACGTTAAAGCCATCAATATAGATAGAAGTTCCTAAAACACAAATGTCTTAATTCTTGTTACTGAAGAGATCATGCAGTAGGAGTATAGACTTGATTGCGGTAAATGCGGTATATATGAACTGAGCCTGAACTCGCTCTAACAATTAAATGAGCAGAAATTATTATCATATGTATATTATGTATGTATTCATTTAGAGAAGTATATAGGTTCAGTTGTCTAGTATCCATAAAACAAGCGTCATGCTGCTTATTTTGAGAATGATGGTGTTGTCTCACAGTATATTTATTTATTGAATATGCAGCGAATAACTTACTGATATTGATGTTAAATTTATAAACAAACTTGATTAGAATAATATTTTTTTTTAAAGTAATGATTATTGTAAAATGATGTTCTTTAAATGTTTAATACTGTTTAAATTTACCGAAACCATTAGCTTAATAACAAATTTGCGTTTAATTACCGTTATCAAGTTATTACTGATTATGCACTAAGTTATTGTGCAATTTCTACAAATCTATTTGTCTTTCCTTCGGCCATAGTTTATTTAAGCTTACAAGCTGATTTATTAAATTAATGTTGCACTTATAAAGTTATCACTGGCCATTTACGAACTACATAAAAACAGGTATCGCTTGTATTGCATTATTTCCATTACAACGTAATGATTGGGTCTAATTACTGTAATGTTCAATATATGCCACCCGGTTCGTGTTAACACGCAACTTCTTTATTGAATTGTTAGTTATTATAAACGTAGAAATTATACGATAGAGAGCGCAGTGACATTTTTTCATGTCCATTATACTCAATTGGCTATAGATTAAATTGGATGCGTTTCTTTTTCAAAATTGGTGTGTTCGGATTGTTTCGTAGCATGCATGATAAAAATCGATTAGAAGATAACAAGATTTTTCCGATTTGATGACAAAAAAAAAACACCAGTTTGCGGTAAACTAATAGTAAATTTTAAACGGATATATTGATTTTAATTAAGTTTTTATTTACTACAAACGTAGTTTAACAGTAAGACTAAGAAAAATCTAACTATTATAAAGTCATTGTTGATAAGGCATAGTATGCATCTCTTCTCAGGCAGTTTTTTCTCGTCATGAGACGAGCACATTAGTGCACATTATAAGATAATCACATTTCCTCCATCAACCTACTTCACAGAACTCATGTACTGAGAAGGAAGGTCCAGGAAAACAACATGAGGGAACCTGCATGCCGAAATCAACGGTTTGTGTAACCCATCAATCTCCTTCATACCAGCGTGACGGATATACTGTCGTTCTCTCATGGTAGAGGCCCGGCCATTAAGGGCTGTGACGCTTGGGCCATTAACGGCTGTTATTGTTAGTTCAATTAATATAATCTTTAAAATATTCTTTGTGAAAGTTAAACTAGAGCATTATGAATACAAGTATTTTTGGTAAGATTTCATTTAATAATACAGTATTAAAAACATAGTGAACGTTTAGTTGAGGGTAATTAAGACCAGTATGATTTTAAAAATAAAAATTCTTTAGGAGAAAGCACAATGAAATTAATCTAAAGTTAGATTGTTAAAAGTTTCGATTGTTCCGGATAAACTTAAACTACTGAACCGATCAAGAAAGCACCAATAGGAAGCTCGTTTATCAACGGGTAATATATTCGAAGCCGGGGCGTTTTGTTCGTAATATCTATAGCAATATTATTATATTTACACGGTATTCATTTTGTATGTACATACATACATATAAGTATGTACGCTTAGATATATGTGACTTTGACATGTTATGTATATTATTACTTATTCTTCGAAACAAATTATTTTTATGCTTGTAGCTTCCATTATAAATTCATGGTCACATTACTCGACACACAACTAATGTAAAATTACTGTCTGCATTGAAATACGTATCTACATATCTATATAAAAATATTAAAATATGTAAAGTTGTATTTATTTGGTTGTACACGTAATGTTCAAAATAATTTAAGGAGTTATTATATGAAATAAATCAACTGGATATATTTATATCTTTATAATTTACTTAATATTACAATTGATATATTACATAAATTCGTTCTCTTACGTTGATGTTTTTAAGGAATTCGAACTTAGTGATGATTCTGCGAATCGTTTCTCTTCACCGCTGTTGAGCACGGTTCACTCGAGCATTCGATCACAGCCACTTCATACTAACTTATATATAATTAACACTACATATAGTTCATCTGTGAATCAATGAAGTTCACAACTGCATAGGAGAGGCGCGAAGAGCGCGGCGCAGCTGCCTCCACTATGTAGCTAGAATAGTGCCATCGCAGCCTTGACATTTGTGGTGGCGCACAACATCGCGGCTATGCTATGACCGGCCACTAGCCCCATCGGCGGAATCGGCTGTAACTCGGCACTGGTAGGTATGGGTATCTTGCCGGTACTCGCACATTTTCCAAATTATATCCTCTTCGTTGTCGCACGAGTTGCCCTACTTCACCGTCTACCTCCCTCTTTGCTGGCTTAACTAGTGTTACTACATTTGATTCTAAAATTACGTTATCAGCAGCGATTGGATCATCGGGTCTTAGTCGTGTTATTAGTTTCGCTCTGGTCTTCTGTGATCCGAGGTATTCATCGCTCAGTATGTAGTCAAAATGTTTGGGCACTTGGAATCTATTGTATTCTATCTCCCTTCCGTAGTCGAGTCGGTCCCGTGGCGCGGCAAGAGAAGATGCCGCGAGCGCGACGATTATCGCGAAGTACGCGTGCATTGTTCGCCGGTTGGTTTCGAATGTTTGAGCCGCGCGCGTCCAACACACATTTTTATACATGCCACCGATCGATACCATTCGTGCCCAATTTTTTTGTGATGGTTATTATTCGAGGCGTTCTTGAACTTGGTAATGGCTTTTTCAAGTCGGGCTATATATGCAGGTATAATGTTTAATATTATAGTACCAAGTACGTGCTAAAGTTATTGGTAAATGCCGTGCAATTATGTGTGTGATTTGATGCACCAGCAACTACGAACGTCCATGAACCTTGTCCCACTTTATATAGACTAGCAATATTTGATATGAGTTTAAAAATAAACACTCATTTTAACTATTGTTTAAAATTATGGTTTATATTTAACTTTTACTTTATTAATATAATTTTAGAAGCTTTACTTTTCTAAGAAAAGTTGTAATTGATTAATTGAATCACTCGGAAAAAATTAAACAGACGATATTCGAAATATAGTTTTAAATTCTGGATGCCTCAAACTCTAATGAACCGATTTTGAATTTAAAGCTACATTAAGACTTGAATATGTACCTAATCACTTCAAATTACGCTTTTGTAGATACCGCACGATTTCTTCAAGGATAATAATATAACTGCGAATAAATATTTACGGTAGGAGGAATACTCGTGCGCAAGATGTTTTGCTTATTGTTACGGCAATATCGAATCAATCTATTAATATTTTAAGGAAAACTAATAGTAATTAACCTTGCATTTTTTGAGAATTTATATATATTAAGTAACTATGTACTACTTATAACGACTTTTAAACAAATGTAATAATTTCATGTGTTTTCCGTATAACAATAATGTCTAAATGAAACCAATTAACTCCTTGTCTTTCCCGGTTTCCTAGTTTCTGACACGTTAACCTTATTACCTTATTTTCTAATTGTTTGTGGCTGAAGGCATAATGTTTTTAGTTTTTATTGATTTAATTTAATTAGTATGTTAGTCATATAACACCTTAATTAATAAATTATATATATATATATATATATATATATATATATATATATATATATATATATATATATATATATATATATATATATATATATATATAAGTGTTATCTATCTATCTATCTATCTATATATATATATATATATATATATATATATATATATATATATATATATATATATATATATATATATATATATATATATATATATATATATATATATATATATATATAAACCTCTCAATTGGAACAATAGTTATTTACCTGAAAAATTATACAATTAAACATTATAAAAATTGTTGTCTTTTACGTTGTCTTCTCCATTGCTTTATACAGTGCAGAGACGTGGACATTCAAAGCCGCAGATAGACAGAGAATCGACGCTTTTGAGATGTGGTGCTGGCGACGTATGCTACGAATACCATGGACGGCCCGCCGCACCAACATCTCTATTCTCAAGCAGTTAAAAATAGAAACGATTCAACGTCTATCCACAATCTGCCTACAAAGAATATTGCGGTATTTTGGTCATGTTGCACGCAGGGATACCAGCAATTTGGAACGCCTTCTGGTGACCAGTAAAATTGAGGGGAAAATGCCTAGGGGTAGAAGTCCCAAACGATGGTCGGACCAAATAGCGGAGGAACTGAAAATACCTGTCAGCGACGCACTCCACCAAGCTGCAGAACGGGATCGATGGAGACAGCTAGTTGACGGAATCAAACGGAGCCACGATCACCAGTCACTTTTTATATATCAAGAGATACATCCTAAAAACCCATAGTAGACAAGCGTTTGTATGATTGAGACAATACGATTATCTGTTCTTGTTAGAGATGTTAATTAATTTAAAATTCTTAAAGTTAAATTGAGACTTTTATAGGTTTCAATGAATTCAATTATCTTAAGAAAACAGGCGCGTCTACACTGGAACACAGGCCAGTGCTTAATCACTTCTCACGAAATACGATGGCTGTTTGATAAATCAGTGATTATCATAATAAAAAAAAATCGGCAAATAAGCGTTTTATTTTTCAACATAATTTCATTTTAGATCAATACATTTAGTGCAGCGTTTTTCCAATTTTTTTTTATTCCTTTCAAATAACATGTTTTCTCAAGGCCCTCAAAATAGGCGTTTGTTTTGGTTATGACCTCTTTATTCGACCCATATCTCTTACCACCCAGCCATTTCTTCAGGTTTGGAAAAATAAAATTGTTACAGGGGGTTAAATCTGGAGGATATGCTGGATGAGGTAGCAATTCGTAGCCCAGTTTATGGATTTTTGCCATAGTCACTACACACGTGTGCACTCGTGCATTGTCTTGATGGAACACCACTTTTTTGTCTAAAAGCTCTGAATAATATTCGCCGGTGATAGTTCTACCATTATCTAGGTAATCTACGTGAATGACACCGCGTGCATCCCAAAAAACTGTGGCCATGACCTTGTTGGCTGACAGACCCACTTTGGCCTTTGGTGCACGTTCATCCGGTGAACCCTACTGTTTTGATTGTCCCCTGGTCTCTGGGGTATTGCGATGGATCCATGTTTCGTCTACGGTTAAATAACGATGTAAAAACTCGTCCAGATTGCGGTTGAACATCGCCAAGCACTGAAGTGGTCACATGGTTGCGCTTATTGTCGAGTATGAGCAATCACGGCATCCATCTCGCGGATAGTTTTTCATGTCCAAAGATTCATGTAAAATGTGATGTACTCGCTTAGTTGAGATGTCTACAGCCTCAGCCACCTCACGTACTATCATTCTCCGATCATCCAATATTATTCCATGAATTTTATCGATGATTTCTGGCGTGAAGACCTCTTTTGGGCGATCTGAACGTACGGCGTCACTTGTGCTGGTACGACCACAACGGAACTCTGTAAACCACTTTTTAACCATTGAAATTCATGGTGCAGAGTTCCCATAGTATTTATCAAGTCTTTGTTTGGTTTCAGTGATGGTTTTTTATGCAAAAAATAATGCTTAATCAACACGCGAATTTCACTTTATTCCATTTTTGTTAAAATTCAAGAGGTTGTCTGCTTTTAGTGGCTGTCAAACACAAACTAAAGTGACGCAGCTTGCTCAAAATTAGACAGTAGTCTGCTAAAAGATGGTGGTTGACGGCAACAGTGTTGCATTTAAAGTTACTGCGAGGTAAATTGAAAAAGTCACGGCTATCAAACAGCCCTCGTAGTTAAAATTTTCTTTATAAAAGGAATATTAAAGGCATTTCAAATATACAAACAAAGTCGATTCGATCGTGTAATTGTGTTTTTTATGTTTATTTGGCAAATTAAGGCATTTTGAAAATAGGAACATTGAAATTTGTATTTCTGTAAGCAACTTCTCGGAAACGAACTTTCGTTCAACTACATATTTAATTTGGGAATTATAGCAAATGAAATTGTATTTTCATCACGAAATAATTTTTTTTAAAGTGAATTAATACATTTCAGAATTAAAATAAGTTTATGATGAATTCGAATCGTCAAGATGACTCTTTGGGTATAAGTTTGTATTCGCGAATACCTAAAAAAATACATGACTTTCATACAGTATTTTTTAAAGAACAACCAAGAATCATATAAAATAATCTGTGCCCTGCAACAATTACAAAACAATTGTTCATCTTCCCAACAATGCACGAATCTATTGGATTATAAATTTATATTTTAATGATAAAAATCCACTAAGGCTATTTGCAATTTCTAACGTTTTCATATACATATATTGATATTAGTAATGAACATCAGAGTAAAATGAGTCATTTGAGAAAATAAAGTCATCAAAATTAATTAGGCAAAGAACCGTGACTCAAATAAAATTATCAAAACTGATCAAACTATCATTATTAATTGAATATAAAATTAAATATTAAAATTTAGTTTTAACATATACCTGTAATTTATAAATCACCATTAATTTATGAGGTATCATGAAATAATTGGTTCGCAACATTTTTATGTTAATAATTTTTTAAGCAAAACAAAACACACACGTTTATACTTTAAACCGCTTTCGTACTTTGGTCCAAATTTACTGATAAATGCTACGGTAATTAACACTAGTTAGACAATTAAGACAATAATGCCGGAAACAGAATTAAAATTAACAACGTTCATAGCAGTTTTATTAAATAAACTACTATATGTATTAAATCGTAATGATATACAGATTATCATATTTCGGATGCAGTGCGGAAATTATTTTATTTTTAACGGAAGTATACTTGGGTGGAATAGAATGTATAGCGAGTGGTCTGTAAGGCATCAAGGCAAGCACTCGAGGACCCGATCATTGAAAATAACCTGATTTATACACTGGTTATGTGGTTACACAACTAAACAAGTAGTTACCACTACTGGTGTGTATTGTTTAATTAAATAAAAAAGAAAAATCTTTAAACACAATTTAATATATTCTCGGATATTAAATTATTGTTTTTTTTTAGAAAATTTTATGCTGATCAAAAAATTATATTTTATTTTATTGATATCTTATATAAAAACAATGTATACAATCTAAAATCTAATGTAATCTTCGTATAAACGTACTTGAATCAACTTACTCCGGGGCTCGAGTTACGTTGACGAGTAAAGTCAAAAGTCCTCTATCACTTCTGTTCGCCTAACTGGGTCAGCAGTGCCGTGGATTTGGTTGTTTCTCGCTTAGTTAAATTGTATTGCCTGTCATGTAAATTATTTTAAAGACAGCATTAGATGAAACCTGTATATAGACTTTTAAACAAACAAATGATGGATACATATTAAATCAGAAGAAAATATTATATTAGCACCTTATAAAATTATCCTGCATTGTTTTTAATTGCTGAGGAACAGAAGACAGGCTGGCGGCTCACTGAATAGGAGGTTCGATTTCGTCCCCACCACAGGAGGATCGATTACATTGCAGAAGTGTCGCCTTAGCTGGTTTGGCTACGTTTTGCGGCAACCGGCTACTTATGATGGGAACAATAGTTCTAGCCATGCCCCCGAGCACTGAAAGGAGAGGTAGACCCAAAAATGCTGACTACATGTCGTAAAAGGTGTTAGGCGCCAATGGACTCAAAATCAGCGATGCCGAAGACCGTGTGAAGTGGAGAAGAAAAAGTCGAAGAAAAAAGCGGACCCCGGGCACCGAAGCGGAAGTTTGGGGTTAACGCTAGGATGATGAGTATTGATTCTACTAAAAGGACCGTATCCGCTCGCTTGTATTCTCATCATGTTAAAACACCATCATTATAGTGATAATATCAAATTAAATTAATAATATATCAAATTATTAATCATTTTATCAAGTATAATAACACGAGGGTGTAAATGGTGTACGCCATTTGTTTAGTCATTTTTCATTCATAAAAACGTATCTTATTGGATTAGTAGTTTTTATTTCGACGATGTAACAAAAACAATTGTATAAAAATATCGATCGGCAATTCTAATAATGTAATGATTATTTTAATTATAATTTATAAAAAGCAACCAAAGCAAAAACCGGTTACGATGAGATCGCATCTCGCTCGCATGTTTTATTATAACAATAAGATTTGTTTTTATATTTATAATGGTTGTCGATATTTTATGATGGCTATCCGAACATCTCTGGACAAAGCGCATTAAAATATTGTCCAAGGGCGCTTGGACAATGCCCGCTCCGTCATCTCTTCCGTGTTCATCGTTCGTTCCGCGTCAATCTCGGAGCAACGTTAGAATATTAATATTCGTTGGCAAAACTTAGTAAACAAAGCATGCTATTTTGTCTTATTATTGTCATGTTAACGATTTTTTTTTCAAAAATTATTTGACATCATCTTAGTTTTGTCCTTTATTTAATTACCAGATTGTTTACTCAGTCCAAGGAGTTTGAATATATATTTTAATTTTTGTTAGATATGGTGATAAGCTCATTCGTGTTAAGAGACGTGTCGCGGAAGTCGTATCACATTCAATACTTCAATCATGAGTGCTATTCAATGTTTATAAAAACTAAATTCGCCTAGCCATCCGCGGATGCTTATTTAAAGTTTTTTTTAAACATACAATACTTGATCCCTGAAGATTTTATTCGCAATAAACTTGTAGTTTAGGTATTGGCTTTGAACTCACTACATAACGTCTTTCGAACGCTTAAGGGGGTCACGAGTGTTTATGTATTATATATATTTATTTACAAAAGAAAACTATGTAGGTATATAAGTATTATAGTTTATCAGTTAATTGAGTATCCACAACATAAGCGCTCTGCTTATTACTTCGGGATTAGATGGCGTTGTGTGAATTGTCACTGTATAATTATTCAAAAAGAGTAAAGACAATATAATACCAGTGGCTTGTATTTATTGAAATTGAGAAATAATAATTATAATAATATTATTTAAAACATCACTGGAATCGTTTATCGAGCGGTGACGCGTTGCAAACGAACAGAGTTCGTCAGCATTGTTGTTTTGGCTAGTGAAGGAGGCCATTTGTGGTCGGTGCCCGAAGACGGCACGCCGGCGAGGTGGCTTTGTGCGGCCGCGCGTCCTCGGGTGTCAGCGGTCATTGCTTCCTGATCGCCGGTGTTTATCTCACCTCAGCGCGCACGCTGTCATTCCAGCTGCGTTTGCGCAACATACGCGCCTGCATTATTCATATTGTATTGCGATCAAACCCCACTTATCCTTTGTTTTGTACTATTTGTATACATAATGTTAATTTACATATAATATTACTGTGTCACATAATTTGCACATTATCGTTATTGACAATAATTGAAATATTTAGCAGGCATTAAATAGGTTAATTTGCAATTATTATGAGTAGAGGTCCTACGTTTCTTAAATAAACAGTATTATAATAATTATTTATTTATTCACTATCTGTTATTTATTCATAAAACAATGTGTATGAAGATTTTTAGATAATTGTATTAAATAGGAAGAATATTTAAAATACATGTCAGTGGCTAACAAGCATTTAGCAGACAGATACGTAAATTTAAGTGATTTAGATAAACGAATTTGGCGACATACAATTGTTATGCCCTCCTCCCTTGGGATTCTGAGCTTTAGGAGCCAACTTGCACGATCGTACAGAACACTGCTACCGAACCGTATCTTCATAGATGTGGAATTTTTAACAGGGAAACCGGCTCTTACCCATATCCTCAAGGGAAATCGAATAGTAAAAGTAAAATGATGCCGCGAATGTTTTGGTGAGGTATCTTAAATTTAATAATATCTAGATACGGAATTAAGGCGTTTGCTTAAATATAGGAAGTTACTATACTTGTTGTTAAGTTTTTCTATTTCTTGTATACATATTTACTATCATTACTGTGAATTATTCTACTGATTACTGAACTTACTCTTACTCCTCACAAATGGAATCCCAGGCATAGCTAGTATTCTACAATAGTATAATGTTTTGTTCAGATGCCATGGGAGTCCTCGGAGGAGCAGATGGCACCCCGCGGGATGCGCATTCACGTACAGCGCGTGATCGCGATTCCAGCACCCCACGATATGCCGCCACAACCTGAAACCATGAACTTCGCTCCCCCACCACTACCACCTCAAAACCAGGACCAGAATGAGGTAAGTTTTAAAATATATTCTAGTTTTTCTGCCGTTCTAGTCTACATTTTTTGATATTTTGATTAGTTTTACCGTCGCTTAATGTGTATAAACAGTTATAATAAATTTCAGAATTTACAAATTGTGTTATTTGCGTCGCTCTTTTTAAAGTAAATCGTTCAAGTTAAATGATCCCAAAATGGCGACATGCACTACGATAGATGTTTGTGTCAAGAATGTAACTTTTCTAAAAAACATATATATTTAAGGAAACACGACAATATTATAAAGGCACACATTACATTAAAAAGTATTCACAAATTTAGTAAACTAGTTAACATACTTGTATTTTTATCCTCGTATTATATTTTATTGTTTATTAAATATAAAAACATTGCTGTCCCGTTGTACATATATTTCCACTACAAGTTACTAATAATTTAAGTATGTCACAGCTAAACTACAATATATCTCAGAATATTTGTAGTACAAAAAGATTTCCTTTAAATGCAAATGATTTCGGTTTATCTTCTGGAATGCCAGATAATCATGTTATGATGACGATGCTAAGCTACACCGAGGCTTGCTCTCAAATGATTATGCCTCTTGTTAACATAAAATATACTTTAAATTTATCTCGTGATGCAGTCTTTTTATTTTCATATTATGTAAACATATGTATATTTGCATAGTTTACTATATTGCCTGGCAGTCTGAGAAGATCGCATATGTACATTATATTTTCACATATACATAAAATATTTTTTATTATCGTTTGTAAGTGTAACTTAGGTGGCTATAAAAGGTGAATGAGAGCAAAATCTAGCAGGTTGAACCTATTATAGGTGGTCATAAGTATATAAAGCATCGAATTACCAATGGATATACTCCCATTACTTTTGCGGCCAGAAGAACCATTTTTTTTGTGGCAAAAGCACTAAAACGTTTCGTAAACTGTCAACACTAATTATATTTTACTAAAAAATACGATACTGCAACTTTGTATGTTGCTTCTATTTGTTGTTTTAAATGTTACATAGAATTTAATAAACAATATAGTTAGGCTTTATGGGTCACAATCTCTATCAAATATTGATAAATATTATATCAAAAATAGCTTAAACAAATCATACATAGCCTATAATAACTATCTATGCTATTTTTCGGACTGTAAGAAGTGTCTTTAATTTGTAATTTTAATTACATTTTTGTATAATTTACTTGATTTTTTTAAAGTTAAGAAATTAGCTAATAACTAAGGATGACTTTCACTAAACGCGCGCTATAATCGAAATTAATATTAAAATATTTACGTGTCTGTCTCTTACTATCCAGTGCGCGCCTTATAGTTCGAAAAATAACTTACTACCATCATCATCATCATCTTTGCGTTGTATCCCGGTTGCAGCCCAAACTCTCGCTTCGGCGCCCGGGATCCGATTTCCGACTTTTTCTTCTCCACTTCGCACGATCTTCAGCATCCCTGGTAGTGAGCCCATTGGCACGCATATCACCTTTTACAACGTCAAGCCAGCACTTTTTGGGTCTACCCCTCCTGCCGGGGCCCGGCGGAGGCGGCATGGCCAGACATTTGTTACCCACGTAAGCATCCGGTTGCCGTAAAACGTGGCCGTACCAACGGAGCCGACATTCTTGTAATTTATCCGCAATGTCACGGACATGAAGACTGCCGCGAATGCGGGAGTTCCTAACGCGGTCCTTCCGCGTCACTCCACACACCGGAGCATATTCATCTCCGTGACACGTAGCTCTTGCTTGTGTCGCTCTAACACCGGCCACGCTTCACAGCCGTATAAAAGGACAGGACTAATGATGGTCTTATAGACCTGTCCCTTCAACTTTACCGGCATCTTGGGGTCACAAATGACACCAGTTACCTCACGCCATTTGGCCCACGCGGCAGCAATGCGTGCCTTGACGTCGCAATCGATGTCACCAGACGCATGGAACACAGATCCCAGGTATTTCACTTGGTCCGTGCGCTCGATCGTGTCGCCACCTATGCGTACGGGTGTGGGATCTGTGGAGTTACAGGCCAAGTACTCGGTCTTCGCCACATTGATCTTCAGACCACCGTTCTCAAGCGACTCCTTCCACGCCTTCACGCGTTGCACCAGCATACCCCTGTCCGAATCTGCCAGCGCGATATCATCAGCATACATGAGCAACCACGGGGGCTGCTCATGTGAGTTTCTGATGCTGTCTGACAGAACGTCTAATACCACGCTAAACAGAAATGGACTAAGGACGGATCCTTGGTGCACCCCGACGGTGATGGGGAAAGGTTTTGTGTCGCTAACAGCGGTCCGAACTACGGAATCGGAGTCCCGGTACATGTCTCGGATGATGTCAATATAGAAAAATAACTTACTACCATTTACCATTATCATTTGAAATTTTAAAATAAATTTTCTTTTTAACTTTTAAATAAAATATATTAAATATAAAATAAAATGTATTACACATAATATATCTTCAATTGCTAATAATGAGTAATTTAGAGTAGTAATCTTGTACACACGATGTCAAATCTTTGTGTTCATAAAAAATATTCCGTTAGCGAGCAATTTACAAGTCCACCGTCGCGTCGTGGACTAACGATCATATAACATGATGATGCGGAAGTCAGGCATGAACTATTTTATAATGACAACTACCAATAACCTGTAATGAATTAATATCATCATCATCATCATCATTTCAGCCGGAAGACGCCCACTGCTGGACAAAGGCCTCCCCCAAAGATCTCCACGATGATCGGTCCTGCGCTGCCCTCATCCAACCTATCCCGGCGATCTTGACCAGATCATCGGTCCATCTTGTGGGGGGCCTACCAACACTGCGTCTTCCGGTACGCGGTCGCCATTCGAGGACTTTTCTGCCCCAACGGCCATCAGTCCTTCGAGCTATGTGCCTAGCCCACTGCCACTTCAGTTTTGCAATCATCCGGGCTATGTCGGTTACTTTGGTTCTCCTGCGAATCTCCTCATTTCTGATTCGATCTCGCAGGGAAACTCCGAGCATAGCCCTCTCCATTGCTCTCTGAGCGACCATGAGCTTTCTCATAAGGCCCATAGTTAGCGACCACGTCTGCGTTCCGTATGTCATCACTGGCAACACACATTGGTTAAAAACCTTCGTCTTGAGACACTGCGGTATTTGGGACGAAAAGATTTTACGGAGCTTCCCGAACGCTGCCCATCCGAGTTGGATTCGACGAGTGACCTCTTTCGCGAAATTGGACCTGCCTAACTGGATCGTTTGACCCAAGTAGACGTATTCGTCAACAATTTCGAAAGTACAGTTCCCAACTGTTACGGGGGTAGGTGCGACATGGACATTAGACATGATCTTCGTCTTGTCCATGTTCATTTTGAGACCTACTCCTTGGGAAGCTGTATTGAGGCCATCAAGCATATGGCTTAAGTCTTCCATGGTTTCAGCCATGATTACGATATCATCTGCGAATCTAAGGTGAGTGATGTACTCACCGTTAATGTTGATGCCCAGTCCGTTCCAGTCCAGAAGCTTGAAGACATCTTCCAACGCAGCAGTGAACAGCATCGGCGATATGACATCGCCTTGTCTGACTCCCCGCTGCAGTCGGATAGGCTTCGAGTTCTGATCCTGGAGACGGACTGACATGGTGGCGTTTTCATACAAACACTTCAACGCTTTGATGTATCGATAATCAATGTGGCACCTCTGGAGAGACTGAAGCACCGCCCAGGTCTCGATCGAATCAAAGGCTTTCTCATAGTCCACGAACGCCAAGCATAGTGGCTGGTTATACTCCTCCGTCTTCTGTATAACCTGCCGCAGCGTATGTATGTGGTCTATGGTGCTAAAACCTTTTCGGAATCCGGCTTGTTCGGGAGGCTGGAAGTCGTCAAATCTGCGCGCGAGACGATTCGTGATGACCCTTGAAAACAGCTTGTAAACATGGCTCAGAAGTGATATCGGTCTAAAGTTCTTCAAAAGGGTTTTGTCGCCCTTTTTGAAGAACAGCACCACTATACTTCCGTGCCAGGCCTGCGGCGTTTTGCCATCGAGGATGACGGAATTAAATAGCTTCTGGAGGATTTTAAGCACAGGAGTACCACCAGCTCTCAGAAGCTCGGCTGTAATTCCATCATCACCCGGCGCCTTGTTGTTTTTAAGCTGTTTAAGGGCCACACTAATCTCGTACAGACTGACGTCTGGGATATCTACGGTGTAGTGTCGGGTTAATTTGGCTCTTGGGTCTTTAGCCTTGTTGTTAACAGGTGCCCGTGTGGTCGT
Source organism: Malacosoma neustria (assembly GCA_963693495.1). Lineage (NCBI taxonomy): Eukaryota > Metazoa > Arthropoda > Insecta > Lepidoptera > Lasiocampidae > Malacosoma > Malacosoma neustria. The sequence continues at coordinate 11,536,469 of OY856381.1, read as the reverse complement.
GTATAGCTGTCCGTAGAACTTCTCGACTTCCCTCAAAAGTTCGGGTTTAGACGAAACGACCCTGCCGTCGTCGGTCTTCAGCTTCGTCAGTTGGCTCTGCCCAATAGACAAGTCTCGTGCGAATACTTTAGAGCCCTTGTTACGCTCTATAGCCGCCTTTACACAGTCTGTGTTATGGCGGCGGATATCGCGAGTCAAGGACTTGGAGATCTGTCTATTTAGCTGCCTATACTGGGAAGCATCGTCCGGGGACTGAAGGGTCATTTGACGTCTCACATCCATCAATTTGAGAGTAGAATCTGAGATTTTTCCGGTTCTTTTTGAACGGCTGGCCTTGAAGAATTTAGACCCGGCCGTTTGAACAGCTTCCACGAACCTGTTATTATACTCGTCCACGTCAACGCAGTCACCGAGGCATTCGAAGCGGTTTTGCAATTCGAGTTGAAAGTTTACCGGGTTTTGGATCTGTATGGGTGCAGGTCGGAGCGTAGACTTCACCAGTCGAGACCTCTCCAATTTTGGATTGATATTCAATGTGCCTCTTACTAAGCGGTGATCACTCCCAGTTTTCACCGAATTGATCACAGAGACATCATTGAATATCTGTCTTTTGGTCGACATAATGAAGTCAATCTCATTTTTGGTGGCACCATCGGGACTAATCCAAGTCCATTTGCGTTGTTCTGGCTTCATGAAGAAGGAGTTCATCATATACAGGTCCTCCTTCTCCATGAAGTCGGCCAGCATCTGGCCTCGGGTGTTCCGATTTCCGAACCCAAATTGCCCCACTCTCAACTCATCGCCGCTACGTTTCCCCAATTTTGCGTTGAAGTCTCCCATGACAACGTTAAAGTGGGTTTTAGAAGTGTGGATGGCTGTTGAGATGTCCTCATACATGGCTTCCACCTCCTCGTCAGGATGTGTCGAAGTCGGAGCGTAAACCTGAATGACCTTCAACGAATACCGTTTGGTAATTTTGAGTATTAGGTACGCTACCCTAGTCGAAACACTCCCCACCTCAGTAACGTTGTTCACAAGAGACTTGTGAACGAGAAACCCGACACCACCTTGGGACAGTTGGTCGCCCTCCCGGAAGTAGAGCAGATTTCCGGAATTTAGGATTATTGAGTCCTCTTCCTGTCTTCGGACTTCAGATAACCCCACAACATCCCATCGCAGTCTGCTCAAAACTTCCTCCAGTTCCTCCAACTTCTCGTTGGTCCGCAGTGTCTTGACATTGTATGTTGCCAGGGCCAAAGGTCGTCGTTCTTGGTAGCGAATCCGAACCCGGGGATTCTTCGCACCCCCTGCCCCGTCGCTTATGTGGCTGCTACCGTGACCACCACGAACGGGGCCGCCGGGGACTAGGGGCCGGGGCCTGTGTGTATCTGTCATTTTAGGGGGGGGTTTTGCCATAATCGCCACGCTTGGCAGGCGGGTTGGCGATCGCAGTATTCGCAGTTGGTGATGCTCTCACGGAAAGATGCTGCTGCCCATCCTCCGTTCTTTCTATCCCTTAGTCGTCTCTTACGACACCCACGGGAGGAGATGGGGTGGTGAATGATGATGAATATAAATGAATTAATATATATATAGGTATTTATTATTAACGATACATTAACTTTACATAATGTTTTAAGAGAGTTTTTAATTCATGGTTGTATCATTTCGCGGCGCTTTCTTCTAATGATTTCCAATTCTATCCTTTGGAAATTTAAGTAATTCATGTATGCTGGTTGTACGAAAATTGGTGACAATGAATTAATTGTTTTGTCCTAATTTAATTCAATATCAAATAATTAAATTCAATTTAAAATATAGAAACATAAAGGACGAAGGAAGGACATCGCTTTTGATAATATTCATTTTCTTTTTCTTTATAACAATACTTATTAAAATTTTTATCCGTGCAGGGGCGGAAAAAGAATACTGACCTCTGTGGCCGGTGTCGGCCTGTCGTAAAAGGCGACAAAACAACCCACCCTAGATACGTGGTAGGGCCTCAAGCCCGTCTGGATGGCGACCACCTTTGGTCTTAAGTATGCCGCCATAATAACCTTGTGTTGTGTTCCTGCATTAGTGACCCAAGTTCCTGTACCCTCATGGGATAATACCGTGTTGCAAACACCCATAGGCGACGGTAACGGCTAAATTCTAAGTGGGCCGTCAGCCCGTCTGCTGTAAAAAAAATAATCAAATTTTAGTTCAGTTTACTAATTCTTAAGTTTCATCTTATGTTTTTCATTATGTTTTAATTACTCACAAGATACAAGAGAAACGTTTGTTTAAATTTAATTAAAGAAAATAACAGAAATGTATGCACAGCGGTTCAAAGAGTTTAGTGTTATATTAATTAACTGGATGTTTGCTTTCAGCAACAAACTATTGTTCATCAGTATGTGCCAGAGTCCGCCCCCACACAGGAATTGGAACAGCCCGAAGTAAGTTCTATTTATTAAATATCTCACGTGGTTATGTTATAACAAACTTTGTTGGGATACTGTTATATCACTGCTTAATATAATCACTGTTTACGTTCCATTGCACTAATGAAATATTGTGACGAAAACAGCTATAGATTTACAATTTAATGAGAATTAGTAATTAGAATATAATTACTGAATTTTCGAAATCAGGCACAGAATGTGTATGTGTTAGTACGCTATTAAATTAATTACTTCTAATTAATACTTTAGTATATTTATGCTTTTTCCTTATAAGTGAATTGCGCAATTATCTCTATATCGTTTCTATTTGTTCAGACAAATAGACCGCGAGCGAATCGTTTATCTACAGCGACCGTTACTTGGGAACTGATGACGCGTTTATTGTAAATGAGAGTACTTAGCTCGTTTTGAAAACATTATTTAATTAAATTCCTTGATGGCCCTTTGAAACCTAATATTTTTTTAGGTACAAAAGATCCAAGTAGATGGCGCTCAGATGCAACACATGAACCTGCCGTGGGGACTTACCGCTGAGGACATGATTCCGCGCTCCAACGAAGATATGGGCAACCAGAGGCGTGACCAGCAGATGGATAATGATATGCAGGAGGTAATATTATTGTTTTAGTGTTCAAATACAAAAGTGGAATTTATATTAGGAACTTCTTCTTTACATGAGGTTTACTGCTGGCCTTCGTCACAATTCTTGACCCTCCAAACTCGAATTACTGCCTATGAACTAACTGAAGGGGTAATATGTCTATTACCTTAAAAGGCAAAGCCATACAGATAAAACAGGGTAGCCCTAATTTAATTGTTGTTGAGAACCGAACTGCCAATAGAATTTGAACATAAACAGCTCTCATCTTAACTCTGTAAATAAATTAATAACATATTTATGCCTAATGTAATTATATAGTTTTTTTTATTATTACCTTAAAATACGGGTAATGAAAAACTTCAACTAAGCATATTAAATTTTTTTTATTGCTGTAGGACAGCAGATAACCTGACGGCCCGAATTTAGCAGTTACCGTCGCTTATGGGTGTTTGCAAAGCCAAAGGCATCGTGAACTGCTGTCCCATAAGGGTACAGGAACTTGGGTTACTAATGCCGGAACAAAACACAAAGTTATTATGGCGGCAAACTTAAGACCAAAGTCGGTCGCCATCTAGACGGGCTTGGGGCCCTACCACGTAGCTAGGGTTGTTTTGTCGCCTTTTACGACAGGCTGACCCTGGCTGCAGAGGTCAGTATTCTTTCTCCGCTCCTGCACGGATAAAAATTAATTAAATCTTTCACAAAATGTAATTACTAGATAATATTTGTTTGTGTCAGTTATGTGACTTTGTAAAGCCCTTTGCACGGCTCTGTTAATTAAACGTCAGTAAAACTAACCTTCGGTCCGTTGCATCCAATCTCTAATGAACACTTCAAAACAACATCGTATTATACTTTTTTATTATCTTTAAAAATTTACTTTTATCATTATTATATTAACATTTTCCTTGGTATGTTATACTGAATATTTTAACATTTGATAAGCGTCTTCCCAACTGTGTTAAGGACATTAATTTAATTACGGAGTCCAGTGTCAAGGTATTACCTATATTATGTCTGGCAGATTGCTGCGGCTTTTTATAGTTTGCTTATCGGTGATATTGCTTTTACTTATTCAAAAGTAGGAAAAGCACGATGCTTTTACTTTGTTGCTTTATCATCAGAGTAGATAATCCCAGTTCGGAACCCGAAATTTAGTATAGTCACTAGGGATTTAAGCAGTATTTTCAGATTGACTCTCGACGACTTTCTTTCCTTAATCAAGAAAGTATATAAAAAACGTGATGAATTTGGTTTATAAAGCGATAACTCCAAAAAGGGAAAACAGAATGGTGCCCGTCCATTGCTGCTGTGAAGTGGAAATTAGTTTTTTACTACTCCCTAGATAAACAGTGAGGTAACACAATTCTTATTTATAGCTAAGATATACTGTAAACTTATATTCCATAAAGTGGATATAAAAATACACGTGCCTCTAACATGAGTCTACAACGTTCTATGAAATAGTTGACCCGAGTAAAATACCAACACGGGTCAGGTCAAATAGTTTTCTTATAAAATATAAAAACTTCCATTTACGACTATCCTATTCTTGAGCTATGTTTGTGAATACAATTTGACTAAGATTAGTAATAGCAAAAATGTCAAAATACTACATACATATATTTTGTAATTGAGGTAAAATATAATTCAATACTTTCATCCTGTAATGTATTCCTAAGCTTGTTTAAAGCCTAAGTACCGCTGTCGAGGTTAAACTTGAAACTGTTAACAGACAGATAATGGTATCCTTTTGTTTACATTTACTTCTAATCCCTGTAGAGTATTAGAAGGAGTGATCCGTTTGTCGTCTGTTATAACACCGTAGTATGGAGATGGGAGATGGGGTAGCACTGTTTACTTTTAGCCCCGGACTATACCTACAATAAATCAGAGTATAATAATATAATGTATTAAATTCTTAATTTGTATAATTCTATATATATTATATATATATATATATATATATATATATATATATATATATATATATATATATATATATATATATATATATATATATATATATATATATATATATTGCTTTATTGTTTTAGGTGAAGACTATTGTTCAGACTTTAGCCGCAGCAGCTGAGGCAGAGGCACAAGCGCAGGCGCAGGCGCAGGCCGAAGCTGAAGCAGAGCAGCGCCGCCCAGCGGCGCCTGAGACCGGTGTACCCCAGCAGGCACCTCGCGCACCCCGCACCCTGCTTCTGCCCCAAGATATGCCCATGGAGGAGAGGCCTCATTGTAAATTATAAAATCATATATACTTTTTACCATTCAAATTTAGTTTTAAATTAAGTTGAAGCAAAAATAAAATCGAGATTGTTTCTAAATCTCAAGTAGGTATATCTGAATAGTTTTTAACATAGATGTTACGAGAAATACATAATGTTATAAATACAAATGTGTTATATCAAGCAAACATGGATTAAGTTTCGGAGTGCATTTCGAATTGCTTTGAAACTTAGTCCGTGTGTTCGCAGCCAGAGCTCTGCAAACAACCGGGGTTAAAGCTTTGATCATTTGTAATCAAAGGGTTTACAGCGTTGATGGCCTTCCCATGTGCATTTTCGTCTCTCGCTCATTTTGAGCAGTATTGGTATAGGTAACTCATTTGAATATTTTGATTATTTAAAACTGTTGTGAATTAAAATGAAAAAAGTGATGGTGTTAGCTCATTGGTATACTCGGAGACCAAGCTAGAGGTTTCGAATCCTACGAAGGTGTGTACCGCTTAGGCGGTTCTCCTCGGCTTATGTGCATATTACAGCATACTTTTCATTTACCGACGGTAAAGGAAAATTCATGAGGAAACTTGCGTATCGAGATTTATCAATCATATTTCGCCAATCCGTGTTAGACGAGCGTAGCAGTTATACTGTCCATTTCCTGTAGGGAGAGGCCCTAGCCAAGCAGTGACATGTTATGGGCTGTTATTATGATGATGTGCCTCATTATCATCATCATCGTCCTGCTAAATACATTTTCTTGAACGATCTACAAAGGCGATTGCCGAATGGAAAACTGAATGGCCCTTAATTTACCTTTAGAGCTATCAATCTATTTATATGTCATGTACAGGGGCGGATTAAGAACACTGTCTTCTGCGCACCAGTCATAAAAGGCGACAAATTAACCCTGGCTAGGTGGTAGGGCTCCAGGCCCATTTGGATTTTTTTATTGCTGTAGGACAGCAGACAGGCTGACGGGCCACTTAGAATTTAGCAGTTACCATCGCCTATGGATGTTTGCAACGCCAGTGATATCGCTAACACGCTGCTGTTCCATAAGGGTACAGAAACTTGGATCACTAATGCTGGAATACAACACAAAGTTATTATGGCGGCATACTTAAAAGTAAAGGTGGTCGCCATCCAGATGGGCTTGGGGCCCTACCACGTAGCTAGGGTGGGTTATTTTGTCGCCTTTTACGACAAGCCGACCCCCGCCGCAGAGGTCAGTATTCTTGCTCCGCCCCTCCACGGAAAAAATGCATGCTCGATTGCAATCACCCGGGTATCTAAATATGCCGCCTCAATAACCTTGTGTTGTGTTACGGCATCGTAAAGGCGTCGTTTACTACTTGCTTAAGACCGTCAGCCTATCTGCCGTCTCAAAGGAATAAAAAAAATGACGATTATGTTGAGAATATATTAAGTAGAACTATCATTAGTATTACGCTAGTTAAATTTATCTGAATTACGTAATTAAGAACACTCCTTCTTTTTCTTTCTTTATGGCTTTCTTAATGCATATAACAAATAACACAAGTTAAAATTCAAATTTGAGAGTAGATTAAGTAATGTCGGCCTATGAAGAAGAATTGACGTGGATCTCGTTCCTTTGGCTTCGTAAAAGAGAACAAATTGAATTTCTCCGGTCAGCTCACTGGAAAGTCGAAAACGGAAAGAACAAAAGTGAAACGTTTTATTATGGACCATACACATTTCCACTAAAAATCTGATCTAATATACTACATGTTTCAATTTCAAAATGTATGGCCCTCCATTGTGTTTACACCCATATGAATAGTGTATGTTTATCCTTTAAGCACGTAAGTAATTGACATGAGTTGTTCTCATTATACGGTTTCTTCGCCATTTTACTCAGTGAATATATCCTATAAATCGAAGTGAAAACAATAATTTTACTGGATATCATGTCAAATATTTTGTAATGACCTCATAGAAGTAATGACAATTATAATTGTTCGGTGAAATTTCCAATGAGCATACACTTTGAATCAGACGTCTTATTCAACGATGAATGTGTTGTATATCTATTTCCTAGAATTAAAACGGTCATATTGTAAATGTATTACGTTTATCATCACGGGGTTAATTTCGATTGCATTTTGCTCTTGGATGCTCGTGCTCCCCTGTTGAGCTCAGTTACTGAATTAAAATTCAGCGCGCTATTAGCTTCGATACCTTCAATGAACGGCCAAGAAGGCACAAGAAAAGGTTAGAATACATATGGATCAATTCACTGTGTCACTTATGCTGGAATGTGTTCCAGCACAAGGTTATTATAGCAGCATACTACTTATATGTTATATCAGGGATAGTTGCCATTCAGATGAGCTTGGAGCCTTACCGCCTAGTTAGGGTTGTTTTGTTGCCTTTTACCACAGGCCACCTTCGACTTGCAGGCTTACTATTCTTACTCCGTCCCTGCATGGAAACTTTTTAACGATGTTGTCATTACTATAACTAAATAAATAAACAAATATTTTGTAACAATTTACACAGCGTCATCTAGTCCCAAACTAAGTAGCACTTGTGTTATGGGCCCTAGACAACTGGTATACTACTTACATACTTTTTTTTTTGTAAATAAATACATATTATACAGAAACACCCAGACGCTAGACGGGAATCGAACCCGTGACCTCCGCAAGCGTACCGACGTGCGTTATCCGTTACGCCACCGAGGTTGTCAACTGGAATCAAATCAGATATTTTTTAAAATTTTTAATTTATAAGCTTGATACATGGTATGTCAGGTGTTATACAATTTATCTGTATAACATGCCTTGCCTTGGTATTATTGTATTATTTTTGTTCATGTTTCCACTACCCATATACAAAAAACATGTATTTTTGATTTATGCAATGTGAAAATGTTAAATACTTGTTTCAGATATGCAGCCCCGTTCGGTGCGCCCAGAACAAATGGTGTAAGCACACAAACTGCATCTCAGCCTCGAGAGCTGGTTCGCCCGAAGCGGTCTATTTTCCATCCAAACTCATTTTTACTTTTCTAACAGTACAACCATTCTAACAAGTATGTTAATAAATTTCTACATAAACCAGCCATAAGACAGTGTTTTTATTTAAGAAATAAGGTTTGGGGAAAATTTTTAATATTTGTTGAACAATAATAGATTTTATATATCGTTTTACTTGGTTTGGCGTTGTTTTAATGCAATTACTATTGGTTAGTGTTAGTTTATTATAGATTTATCTACTTTATGTATAGCAGGGGTAAGTGATGAGATTAACAAAATTGGATAATAAGCATCGAATATAATTCCAATAAAAATCATACATTCAGAATGTGTAAAATATACAGAGAAAATAAATTGACATTTAAATGGCGGCATATTCAAATTTTATCGTATGCTTCTGATATTAACTGATAATTGTGATATTTAATGTAACTAATTCAAAACATACGTTCCATTATTGTGATCCTAAATTAAATTTTAGATTAATTTAATAAGCGTTTCATTTACAATACATTACCTATATTACTAGAATACTACTAGATTTGGTTTTAGGTTGGTTTTGATTGTGTCCGTTGGTTGTGATTAACCGCTGTCTGATTTCCTTGAAAGTATAAGAATTATTAACATTCATACTGTTTGTATATAAAAATAGAGTACGTGTTTTATAATACAAAAAAGTATTATAAAACATGTATTATATTGTATTCTCTGTATTTTGTTTTGCAAACATAATAAAAAGAAAAAAAATCCTTTAGGGCGAGCATGTAAGATTTAGGGCGAGTAATGTGTTAGGTTACCTTTTATAGTTCCAGATGTCGCATCGAAATGTTGAAGCAGTCTGAAACATTCAATATTTAAAGTTTTCTTTTATCCGTGCAGGGGCGGAGAAAGAATACTAACCTCTGCGGCTGGGGTCGGCCTGTCGTAAAAACGACAAAACAAGCTACCTAGCTACGTGGTAGGGGGCCTCAAGCCAGTCTGGATGGCGACCACCTTCGGTCTTAAGTATGCCGCCATAATAACCTCGTGTTCCGTTCCGGCATTAGTGACCCAAGTTCCTGTACCCTTATGGGACAGCAGCGTGTTCGCGATGCCGCTGGCGTTGCAAACACCCATAGGCGATGGTAACTGCTAAATTCTAAGTAAAAAAAAGTTCTAAATGCACAAATATCTAATTCAAAGTAATAATGAATTTGTATGCTACAATCTTTACACAATATAAACCTTACGTTGGTCACGAACATATCGGCGTGCGTAGGTGTAAAATTGTGGTACTGATGGTGAATTTACTTAGTGTATATTTGGTGAGTCGTAAAACGCGATCAATACTTTGATAGTGCTTTACAAATAATGTCTCTTTTTCCCCACACCATTTTCTTTGGGACGTTTGGGGCTTTGAGGGCTTCGACCCCGCGGTAACGTGGCTCGAGCCGTGGGGCGCACTCCCACATGATTGGCATGGCTTCACCGTAGCTTTACGTTGGCCCATGTGGGCTTGGTGGCCCAATCTCGGCTATTGTTTGCCATCAGTGGCTTCTGTTGGCCTGTCTGTGGCTTGGTGGTTCTGTGACTTCAGTTGCTATCTCCCAGGTCCAACGAAAATATAATTAAATCTCTGGGGGTAAGCTATGTCTTGAATTACCTACGTTGCTTGAATACTAATGTACAGAACTAAACAAGATTGAGACTGGGGTTATGAAACAGGTTTTATTTTTCTCAGATAAATGTTAACTAATACCGATACTCTGAAATTCAAACGCAATAGATAATAATCATAAGATCAGTTTCAATGGATTTTTTAAATCAAATAGTGTTGACCACATCTAGTAGAAAACATTTCTTATACCGTGTACCATTACCAAATTTAAGACTATTTCTGTTCAAAATAAACATTTTTATGAATTTAGTTGCTTTATTTTGACATTTAGAAATACAAGCTGGCTTTTATATTGCTGTGTGACAGCAGATAGGCTGACGACCTGCTTAGAATTTAGCAGTTACCGTCGCCTATGAGTGTTTGCAATGCCAGTGGCATCGCGAACACGCTGCTGTCCCATAAAAGTACAGGAACTTTGGTCACTAATACCAGAACACAACACAAGGTTATTATGGCGGCATACTTAAAACCAAAGGTGGTCGCCATTCAGATTTCAGGAATTTTGATTCTAGCCACATGTAGATTTAAAAAAATGTATTCTGTAGATAGTATCATGTTATTATAGATAAAGGAGCAATAAAGTGGTTTCTCAGGAACCTAATACTCTTCAAAATTGGTTTATATCAAAGTAGTACATACTTTATAACCGAATATGGCATTATTGCAAAGGAGGGTAATATTTTATTTATAAAATAAATATATTATTACGTGGAATGAACTATAAAGAAGCATGTATCTTTGGACTCAATATAACGAGCAACCACAGTGATATGGTCATAATACATTTAATATACGTTTTACACGTACATTTATAGATATATTTTACACTAGCATTGAGCTACTCGTATTTAGTACGGCGATTGTTTCAGAAGTCGATATCTTCTATACCGTTCATAGTTTATTTATATTCCTTTTTTCGAGGAAAGAAAAATCGGTGCTGAACAAAATCACAATCAAAGTGGTTTTTTTAATTATTTTCATTTGTCGAGGAGAAACTCTTTCTCGGGTAACCTCGAACGCGGGGGTGTCGGGGGTATGTGGGACTCCATAAGACTACACACAAAAATCTTCTGTTCTCCTATCTCCTTTGTGTCTGGGTCAATGGGTTATCTTGCTGGATCTCATGGCTCAGGCCGATGGCAAGAAGTCTGATGGTAGCTATATCGCCCTCCACCGATAAAAATATTACACAGATCTCGTTAACCACGTTAGTACTATTTTTGTTTGAAATTAGTTCATCAAATCTTAGTATAGTAAGTACTATATGAAGTAAATACATGATAATGATACATTGACGAAACCCTGTTAGATAAATTTAGGAAAGATTATTAGATTCTCTCCGTGCGGGGGCGGAGAAAGAATACTAACCTCTGCGGCCGGGCTCGGCCTGTCATAGAAGGCGACAAAACAACCCACCCTAGCTACGTGGTAGGGCCTCAAGCCCGTCTGGACGGCGACCACCTTTGGTCTTAAGTATGCCGCCATAATAACCTTGTGTTGTGTTCCGGCATTAGTGACCCAAGTTCTTGTACCCTTATGGGACAGCAGCGTGTTCGCGATGCCACTGGCGTTGCAAACACACATAGGCGATGGTAACTGCTAAATTCTAAGTGGGCCGTCCGCTTGTCTGCTGTCCTATAGCAATAAAAAAAGCTAATACATACGTATATTTCTTGTTGGCATAGGTTTTGTGGAATTGGTCGTCAGTTGGTGAAGTGAGCAATTTACCCCAATAGTTCTCAAGAATTTATTTTCATGCTAAGATTATTGCTTTCTTTAGAGGGTTCTTGAACTGGGACTTACTGGGGTATCTACTCGTATATACCTCACTCAAATGAGCATTATTATTGCTCGAATCTTAGTGAAGGACTATTTTGGCCGAGTCTAGAGTGAGGCCCTTTATGTGAAAGGTTCTTAATTAGATTTAGTATTTAAAAAAGAAAACGAGGTAATTTACCGTATAATTTAATCGTTTAATAAATAATAACAAAACATATTTTATTTACAAATTTACATTATAAATTTAACTAAGGTGGATCGATTTTACAATTTAAACAAAAAATCGAGGTTTTAATTACGATATCAATTTGAAAATGCACGTGATAAAACCTACATATCACGTTTATTAATGAATAAAAACAACTATCTTGGATATAAATTTTATATAAAAAAATAAAACCAGAAATATGTAAACATAACACGTTAAGAGATTTCTCGATATTTATGCTTATTAATACTGTATGATTCATGATATTTAAATGCAACTGTACGCATAAAATAGTATATTTTTCATTAGTTAGCTTCAGGAAGAGATCTGGACGTTCTATTGTGATTTAAATTGATAATTATAAGAATTATATAAAAAATAAGTATTAGGAAATTCAACAAGAACCCTAACAAATAACTTGTGAGTAGCATCGATAGGGACCTCAAACACCAAAGTTCGATCATATCTTTGGAAAATAAATAAAAGTTTGTAACTAGACACAGGAAAAACGTAGTAATTGTCAAACTTCTTGCAAATTTTCTTATTTTGTCCGACATTACGCGATATAATATTGTCACGTATAAAGAGGTGCCCAATATCATCATTGGCCATCGAAATAGGCAACATATTACGAAGTAAACAGTCCATCGATCTAAAACCTGTCTAAGGATGATTGCGGTCCACACGGCACTAATTGGCGCAGGCACTAGCCAAGCGTAAATTAATATCTTGTTCAGACTGGCTTGGCTTACTTTGACCATGACTATGATTAAACTATCGTACATATGCTTTATAAAAACGAACACTAACGTGACAATCACAAAATCTATGTATATTTGGAAACTGTTCAACACTATATCAGTATTTGATGTGGTTGAGTTCAATTTGTGTTGCGCAAAATATTGAAATAAGAAAATCACTCTCTTTATAAACCGTGTAAGACTTAGCTGCACCAACATTTGATTTCTGAAATTTCTTCGCCACTTCGGCACTTTTATAGCTGCGATAATCCATATTATTAACTCTAAAGCTGTCATCACGATTTCAAGTATAATAAACGCCTCAATTAATGATAAATTAATTGGAGAGTTGCTGAGGAAGTGTTCAAAATCAGTAGAGTTTACATCATAGAATGTTCTAGTTAATTCTTCACTTGGCGTAGATATATCGAAACTGCTGTTTGTATCTGTCGTGGTTTCCAATAAGATGGTTGATGTTTCTATTTCTTGCAATGTATCGATTGCCATTTTGAGAATATTAGCATTTTAGATCCATGTACACTACAAACACTGTTCTTCAACCGACTGAATGAGTCTTGCAGTCTGAGACTGTGTAATGAGAAACGGGAAATAAGTATGCGTGTATTATTCATAGGTGAATGATACAACGCTTAATTGGAATTTGCGGTTAGTGGACGTCATAGCGGTGGGCAGTGGATACAAAATACCCTTGTGTCATGTGTATCGTTGACGTAGTTACACTCCTTTGGAATTACTATGACAAAATATCAAGCACCAGAAACTATGAGGATTTCTTAAATGTTTGCGGGAAAAACCATATTTTAATCGACGCATTAATATTCTAGGTAAAGAGAGTCGAAGTATGCTATTTTCTTATTACCACGCTTTTATTTACTTGACCTGTATCATAATCATCATCATCTAAGCTTATTGTATCCCGATTGCAACCTAAACTTCCGTTGCGGTGCCCGGGGGCCCCTTTCGGACTTTTTATACTCCACTTCGCACGGTCTTCAGCATCCCCGGTAGTGAGCCCATTGGCACGCATATCACCCTTTATGACGTCAAGCCAGCACTTTTTGAGTCTACCCCTCCTGCCGGGGCTCGGCGGAGGCGGCATGGTCAGACATTTGTTTCCCACTTAAGAATAAGATTGTCTTATAGTTCTTATAAGGACCATTAGGATTAACGCTTTCGTTTTCTTCTGTCGGAAGATGGCGTTAAATTATTAAAAACATTTACCGATTGGGACTTGACAACAAATAAATTATATTAAAAAAAGAACTAAAAAAACGCTTTTATAGTTAACCAAACTAAAAAGTAAAAAATAATTCTTAACCTATGAATAAAATTACTGACGAGAAAATTAATGTCACTGTTCTAAAAATGTGGGGTGCTTGCTTTGTACAATATTTTTAAACTAACTCTGCATTTCGGAATGGAACTAGTAAAAAATATAACAATTGATATCGAGTACCCTACAATTTTAGAACAGTGACATTAATTTTCTCGTCAGTAATTTTATTCTTAGCTTAAGAATTATTTTAAATAGTTTGATTAAGTGTAAAAGCGTGTTTTTTAGTTTTTTTTCAACCTATAGTTTTATAAAAACAACGTCCTAGTGGATAGTTATGAGTGGAGAGACAAAAGCCACCAGGATTATTTCTAAATTTTCTTTCCCTTTCGTTTCTCCAAATACTACCTTCATCGCATTTCATTTACTAATTTCCAACCGCATCATTCATTTCTATCATTTTGTCTATCACTCTTTTTCTAAATTTGTTTACATACTCTTCTTTTTCCGAAAAATACCCCTTAATTTTGGGGGGTGTCGAATTTGTGTTTTATAATTTTTGTGTGATAGTTGTATCTAAGACTAAGAGTTGGTGTTGAGAAAATACATTTCACTGGGAATCACTGCCTATCTCAGGACTGATTAAATTTTATTTCTTCTTTTGAGAAAATAGTCTATTTGTGTTAAACAAATGAAAATTGAACAATGTTTTATGGCAGTCGCCTCTGTCAAATCAAATCGTATTTGTTAATTCTATTTAATGAAGCACTTTGTTAGGAGAAGGAAGTTTCACAACAGTCTTTTTTGGATAAAACCGAAACGAAACTCATGTGGAAAAACTAATAGCATCGATCATAATAATGTAACTATGTTAACGCCATATATGTATAACTTAAAATGTCAATATTTCGCGAGATTATATAAATAAATGTAAATTGCCTACTTCATGAATGAAATTCATAAAATAACAAACATAGGTATATATTTAATATTATATTTCTGTTACATTTATACAATAATAAAACTCTTCCTTGACATGAGAAGTGTTTGTAGATAAGCAATTACTAATGTTTTCCTTGTAATATACTTACAAAGGGGAAAATATTATCAAATGTTGATATGATACATTTTCCCTACCACTTGAGCTAATACATCACGCATTTCTCAAATACACAAAAAAAAAACGAAAAACGATTTATAAACGTATAAATGGTGTTTCTGTTTTTATAATACATTAATATTTTTTAAGACAAACATACAATTAAATTTTACAATAAACAAATATATATGTATAGGATAATTTTCACAGGGCCGTATAGTCCCAAAGTAAGCAAATCACTTGTGTTATTGGCACTAAATTATATTAATTGATATATACTACTTATATGATCGTTATGTAAATAAATATTATACATAAAGACGGTATCGAGACACCGATCGAGACCGCACTCACTTGCGTAGCCACTGAGCTCGCCGTATCCTAAACTTTATATTTTTTAACTAGCTGTGCCCGCGATTACGTCCGCGTGGATTAGTGACTTTAAGCAGCCTTTTTTTGGATATATGAGGTCAACTTAAATTGGTAATTCAACCTACTAAGTCCAGCCTAAGCTGAACCCTATTTCATATGATTGTTGATATAAATCTGAGGTCAACTTAAATTGGAATATAAAATTTTCGAAACATCATTTTTAACAAAAAACTTTTTTGTTCTAAAATAAAAATAGTATAAGTTACTCCTCGATATATCAGCTATCTGCCAGTGAAAGTCCCGTCAAAAACAGACAGACAAAAATTGTAAAAAATGTTGTTTTGGTATATGTACCGTGTATACGTCCGAATGCACTTAGTAAAAAGCGGTTATTTTAATATTACAAACAGACCCCCCAATTTTATTTATTTGTATAGATTGCTATGGAATCGTGTAGAAGCTGACGATAATAATAATATAATAATTAATATAGTAAATTGTGACTGTACACTTTACTAACCTGCAAACTTATCTGATGATTCTACTATTTTCCAATGTCCTATACATTGGGAAAATTATAAAAAATGCATTGTCATTGTTCCTTGACACGTATCAAGGTGTATGAAGAATGGCGAAAATTACGTTTAAAGACGGGATTATTGTTACTCATAATACATACAGGTCAAGTTAATATATGTACCGAAGAGCTTTCTATAACTTCTTCGTTTTCAATGTATTTTAATTAAAAATGTTAGGCTGAATACAAAATATCGTTTTTAGTTTACGTGATTTATAAACAATTGTTATTGGAAAACCTTTTGCAAGAGCACTCTCCGATCAATACGATTGAAATATGGGTCAAGCTTACTTGGCAGTACTCGCAAAATCACTTAAAACAAATTTAATTTACAGTAAAACAATTTTCTCAGTGTTTATTATATATTATGGCTCAAACATGACAACAAAATTGGTCACTATTATTGTCAAAAACATAAAAACATAGGAAAAGTCGTTAATTATCTCGCTTTTATTTACTACTACGTGCGCTTTTATAAAAATGTGTGGATGGTTTCTAAAACTAATAATAGAATATTTTATACTAGTTGACCCGGCAAACGTTGTTCTGCCATATGAATTTAAAAAAGAATTAGTCCTATGTCCTTCTACAAGTTCCAATCTATGACTATACTGAAATTCATCAAAATTGGTTCAGCGGCTTAGGCGTGAAAGCGTAACAAAAAAACGAACAAACTCACTTTCGCATTTATAATATTAGTTAGGATACCGTTTTATTTTACTGTAAACTAAAATCCGTTTATATCTGTAAATGTAATTATTTCGTAATGAGTTTTGATGAATTAATTTCTCGTTTTATCTTATCCTGAAACTGAACGAGGACCTCTTGTTGGAAACAAAAATAAGGAAAACTTTCTCAAGAAATGATAATTTTATAACAGTCAGTTTTTTTTATTGCTGTAGGACAGCAGACAGGCTGACGGCCCGCTTAGAATTTAGCAGTTACCGTCGCCTATGGATGTTTGCAATGCCAGTGGCATCGCGAATACGCTGTTGTCCCATAAGGGTAAAGTTTTCTCTTTACCCTTTATGGGAAAGCTGCACATTGATAGACTAGTATTTATTCGAGTCTATCGGCACAAGAAAGTTTTTATCATTAGTACGATAAGAACTATATACTAATAATGTATATGTAACAGGGCTCGGAACTCCCGGAAGGGAACGGACGGAGTACCTGCCACGCTTGTCCCAGGGGAATTGTTAAGTTAATGTAAGTAAATACCGGTGATGCAGCTTCCTCATGACGTTTTCCTTCTCTACGGTACGTGGAATTTGTTTTAAAATTTGCTCTGCGAATATTTGGTAATTAGAGCTTGATGGGAAAAGTAAAGAACAGGATGTTACGCAAACTTGGCGAGGTCTATGTCCAATTGGGTATTTGAAAAAAAAATTTTTTTTGTGATAAATGATAACGTTACTATTGTAACTTGTAGAAGGACATAGGACATTTTCCTCTTTTTAATTATTACTTATTTATTTTCTATAAACTTTATACTGTTCTATAACGAAATTATTTTTGTTTTATTTTTTTTCGCAATAATTCAAAAGTTATTTCAAAATAAAAATTAATTTTTGAATCCAGTACCGAAGACACGCCGATAACTCCCGAACAAACCCAAGCACGTGTGTGACGTCATAATGTTAGTTTTCACTCATTGCAGTTGATAGAAAAATAATAAATACAGCGTTTTGATCTATTTAATTTGGTTGTCATTGTTAAATGTTTAAATTTATATTAAAAATGTCGAACCTAAAAAGTTATCGTTCTTGTTTTGTACTATTATGTACGAATACTACAAAAACAACTCCTGGCAAAATGTTTTTAAATGTTCCCCAAGATGACAAATGTCGAAATAAATGGTTTCAAGCAGTGCACCGTGATAATCCCAAAACAAAATAATATATTATATACTTAAATATTTTCATTTATTATATTATTTTTTAACAGACTTACCTTGATGCCTTGGCACCTCGGACTTCAGCAGAATTAAACCGAACGTCATCATCATCATCATCATCCTAGCGTTAGTCCCGGTTGCCACCAAAACTTTCGTTTCGGTGCCCGGGGTCCGCTTTCCGACTTTTTCTACTCCACTTCGCGCGATCTTCAGCATCCCTGGTAGTTAGCCCATTGGCACGCATATCACCCTTTACGACGTCAAGCCAGCACTTTTTGGGTCTACCCCTCCTGCCGGGGCCCGGCGGAGGCGGCATGGCCAGACATTTGTTTCCCACGTAAGCATCCGGTTGCCGTAAAACATGGCCATACCAACGGAGCCGACACTCCTGCAATTTATCTGCAATGTCACGGACATGAAGACTACCGCGAATGCGGGAGTTCCTAACGCGGTCCTTCCGCGTCACTCCACACATCCACCGCAGCATATTCATCTCCGTGACACGCAGTTCTTGCTTGTGTCGCTCTAACACCGGCCACGCTTCACAGCCGTATAAAAGGACAGGCCTAATGATGGTCTTATAGACCTGTCCCTTCAACTTTACCGGCATCTTGGGGTCACAAATGACACCAGTTACCTCACGCCATTTGGCCCACGCGGCAGCAATGCGTGCCTTGACGTCGCAATCGATGTCACCAGACGCATGAAACACAGATCCCAGGTATTTCACATGGTCCGTGCGCTCGACCGTGTTGCCGTCTATGCGTACGGGTGTGGGATCTGTGGAGTTACAGGCCAAGTACTCGGTCTTCGCCACATTGAGCTTCAGACCACCGTTCTCAAGCGACTCCTTCCACACCTTCACACGTCGCACCAGCCTACCCCTGTCCGAATCTGCCAGCGCGATATCATCAGCATACATGAGCAGCCACGGGGGCTGCTCATGTGAGTTTCTGATGCTGTTTGACAATACGTCTAATACCACACTAAACAGAAACGGACTAAGGACGGATCCTTGGTGCACACCGACGGTGATGGGAAAAGGTTTAGTGTCGCCAACAGCGGTCCGAACTACGGAATCGGAATCACGGTACATGTCTCGGATGATCTCAATATAGGCCTCTGGAATCCCTTTGGACCGCAATGCCCACCAGATTATCGCGCGAGGAATACAGTCGAAGGCCTTCTGCAAGTCAAGAAACAGACAATGCAGAGGCGTATTCTTCGCCCTGTATTTCTCCGCGACAGTCCTTAGGGCAAAAATAGGGTCCATTGTCCCGTGACCAGGGCGGAACCCATATTGACATTCCGAGACAGTGCACTCCTGTCGAATCCGAGAGTCGATAACCCTCTCGAAGAGCTTCATGGTGTGGGACATGACCTTTATACCGCGGTAGTTACCGCACTCCTGCACCGATCCCTTGCCTTTGAAGACTGGAGTAATGATACTCAGCCTCCATTGGTTCGGGATCGTACCGGTGAGGAGTGTCTGGTTAAAAAGGTCGGTTAAAGTGCCCACACCACGAGAGCCCATCGCCTTCCAGGCTTCGATGGGGACTCCATCGGATCCAACAGCTTTCCGATTCTTCATGCGTCGAAGACAATTCTGGACCTCTGCAGGCGTTATCAGTGGCACTAGTCCTTGATTCGGAGGAAGATCTGGCGGCTGCACCTCTTTGTGCTGCTTGTTCAGCAGCTCGTGGAAATATGAGCGCCATCTCTCCTTCACCGCGAGGTCCTCGCATAACAAGTTGCCCCCGGGGTCTTTTACACAGCGGCACTTGGAGATATCCTGTGCCGCTTTGACCCTGGAGCGCGCCAACTTATATATGAGCTTCTGCCCCTCAGACGAGTCCAACTTATCGTAAAGTGGTTGTAAGTGGTCTCGTCTGGCTCTGGCTACAGCTTTCTTGGTGGCGCGTTTGGCATCTTTGTATGCGTCGCGATCTTCAGGAGATCTGGACGCTTGCCACTTCTTAAAGAGGGCTTTTTTCGCCCTGGTCTCCCTCTGGACTGAGTCATTCCACCACCAAGTCTCCTTGTCACACTTGCGTCCGCCCTTAGACACGCCAAGCACCTCTCTCGCCGACCCAAGGATAGCCGCCTGAATCCTGTCCCAGTACGCTTGAACCGGTTCGCCCTCACCTCCGGCGCACTTGTCGCCGATGGCAGAGGCGAACACCTGGGACTTGACATTATCAAGCAGCCACCACCTGATTCGGCGTTGAAGGCGGTCGACACATTTGCCTTTGGGCTTCACGCAGAGGTCCATGACAAGAAGACGGTGTTGTGCAGTGAGACTCTCACCGGGTATGACCTTGCAGTTGGCTACTTTGCTGATGTGGTGTCTCCTAGTGAGTAGGAAGTCGATTTGGGTAGCATTCCTCCCGCTCTTGTAGGTGATGAGATGCTCGGGTCTCTTTTTGAAATACGTGTTCACGATGGCAAGGTCGGCAGCCGCACACGTATTGAGGATGTTCTCCCCTTCCGCGTTGCGGGTACCGTACCCAAATCCACCGTGAACACGCTCAAATTCCCCACATTCATCACCCACATGACCGTTCAGATCACCCCCCAAAATGATCCCCTGTGATAATGGGACTCCACGGAGCACTTCTCCGAGTTGATTCCAAAACGCTATTTTATCGGCGTCGTCACAACCGGCCTGTGGCGCATAGGCACTTATCAAGTGGGTAACTACCCCATCGATAAGCACCCTAACGACCATAAGCCGGTCGCTATGACGTTTCACTTCCAAAATGTCGTTCTGGAACTCCTCCGAGAGCACTATGGCAACCCCATTCTCCCCACCAGGTGCACCTGTGTAGATCAGCTTGTAGCCATTCCCAATGAACCGGGATCTGCTGGCCTTCCACCGAGTCTCCTGCAGGAACGCCACGGCCACCCTCCGCCTGGAGAGCACATCGGCCAACTCTCTCGCGCGTCCGGTTAGCGTGCCAATATTCCACGTTGCGAAGCGGAGTTTCCTTTTGGATGGGGCTAGTGTCTTTAGCCGTGCACGCCCACGGCACGGCAGCCCTAGTCCACTTGTCACAGGAGTCGGGCGAAGTTCCTGCGCGTCGTTTTGCGGCGACGCCCTATCCGTGACATATCCCTTACGTGTCCGAACCATATTATTTGGCTAGTTTTGGTTTTTACGGGAGCGACTGCCGTCCGACCTCCCAACCCCTAGAGGAAAAACCGAGAGGTGCACTTCCTTTGCCGCATGCAAGCTGGCAAAAGAGTAGTCCATCAGTCGCCTTTTACGACTCCCTTGGAATGACCTGGGGTGACCCTATTCTTTTCACTGGCCGGGGTCACACGGCGAATTAAACCGAACGTCATTTTTTTTTAAATTGGTTATCATAAATATATCAACATCAGGAATATTATCAGACTTTGCCTTAATAAATCTTTTATCACACAAAGCTAATTGGAACTAACAACTCGTATTTTAGCCTTTAACGCTGTACTGTTATTGAATAGCTATAACATTATGTCGTCACAACTATGGTGACCAATCATGGCGCGTTTATAGTCACGTGATTTTTATTTAAATTTCATCAATTTTTAATGGTTTATAATTAATTCAAAAAATTTTTTTTTAGGTTTTTTGCATTAAATATCAATATTATTAACAATAAAGTTTTAAAATACATAAAAAAATCAATAATATTTTTTTTTTCAAATACTCAATTATATACGATAATTAAATGAAGATGGTGGATATTAGACAAGAAAAATTACCCATCAGTGCATGCCATCTTGGGATTCGAATCCGTGATCTTTAGGATGTACTCCAAGAGTGATCTACGTGGCAACTACATACCTGAACAATATTTCTTAACTCTCAGTAATAGCCATTTGAGATTTAGTATTGTACAAACTGCAAGAAAGTTAAGGCGCCAAGCTTTAAGAGTTTTTTTTTAATAAATTCCCATCTCCTGACGCTTTTAGAGTCAGGACATTTTCCTCTTTTTAATTATTACTTATTTATTTTCTATAAACTTATTTACAAATATAATCTAAATCAAAATTAATCCCTATACAAGAAAAAATTAACATCAAAATGTCGACGCAATAAAACAAGCACAATCAACCCTACGAGAATAATCAACAGCGATCTCGAGTTTAAAGGTATAAATTAAGAATGCAATCGGGATTAAATTATTGGGTGGGTGATAACGATGACATTTTGAAATTTACAAACAGGGTATGGCCGTAATGTTGAGGTTATTAATCAACGGAGAGATAGGTGGCCGGAAGTGGCCCGTCCCTAGCTGGGTGCTGGCGTACCAAGTTGTCATTAACCACGCTCATTTCCGGCCGCTGATCGATTATTCAGTTTATTAATGTATAGTTCAAATAGTTAATCGACTCAGTGATCGTGTTGTAATGGGGAATTCCTTCTGTCAAATACATCAAATGGTTAATTATAAATCAATATACCATATAGCATTTACACAGGGCCATCTAGTCTCAAAGCAAGTCGTAGATCATTTATGTTATAGCTATTAGACAACTGTAATATATATATATATATATATATATATATATATATATATATATATATATATATATATATATATATATATATATATATATATATATATATATATACCTAGTCAGGTCATAAATTCTGTCACATGTTTAATGTAAAATAATTGTAACAAGTTTATTAATTATGTAACCATTCATATACCAAAATGAACTTAACAAAACATAGATTCTTATGACATTAAAGTTTATTCAAAATGATCTCCGTGATTTTGAATACAAGCCTTCAATCTACGTGGCCAGTTGTCTATCGCAGCACGAACGAGGTCCATGTCAATATCGGCGGCTGCCTTAATCAAGGATATCTTGAGTGACTCCAAATTGGGATGAGGCTTTGAGCACGCCTTTTCCTCCAAGTGTTGCCATATCTTGTAATCTAACGGATTCAAATCTGGACTGGAGGAGGGCCAGTCTTCGTGCCGGATGAAGTCGATTTCACGCGCCGCCAGCCAGTCTTGTGTGCTCTTCGCTCTATGAGCTGGCGCCGAATCTTGTTGGAATACCCAGTGCCTGTTATTGACCATGGTATGAGAAACAGGTTCCACAAGGTTCGTCAGGACTGTATTTTGATACACAACAGCATTCGTTTTTACACCTTTCTCAAAAAAATGTACCTCTGTTAAGCCCCAATAAGAAACTCCCAACCATACCATGAGCGAGGATGGAAAATGACCTCGTTGGACACGCGGAATACGGTTGCTCGCTTCTTCACTACTGTGTGCGTACACCTTATCATTTTGTTTGTTGTAGCTCTCTTCTACGGTAAACATTTTTTCATCCGAAAAAAGAATTTCCCGATATTTTTTTCCGCGTACCGCTTCAACAAAGCGCGGCATCTCTTCAGTCTCAGGTCCAGTAGACGAGCATTCAAACGATGTCCTGTTTTTCTTCGATATGCCCGAAGCCCTAAGTCTTCATTTAACACCCTTTTCACCGTGGTTCTGCTTAACCCCATCTGAAGGGCCAATAGTTTCTGCTTACGTTTGGGATTTCTTTGAATTCGTGCCTTCACAGCTTTTATCACTGCTGGAGTCCTAACAGACCGAGGGCGACCACTTCTTGACCTGTCATCTACACTAGAGTCTTCATTGTATCGTTTGATGGTACGATAAACGAATCTTTTGGTAATATTCAAATTTTTCAGTATGTTAAAAATTTGAATTGGCGCGTAACCGCAACGATACAACGCAATAACTGCAACACGGTCTTCTTTAAGCGTCCACTCCATATTTAAAAATGAGTAAAATTCTAAAAGTTATACATTTTTATTTTCATGAACAATTCGAAATTCTAATTCAATAAACTTTTTTGTGGCCAGCATTCTAAAAGAAAAGTTTTTACTGTGTGACAATACTTATGACCTGACTAGGTATATATATATATATATATATATATATATATATATATATATATATATATATATATATATATATATATATATATATATATATATATATATATATACATTAAAAAGTCTAAGTAACATGCATGATATAACGAATTTACCATTTATACTAATTGATTTTAAAGTCTTTACACACTCAAAGTGCGTAAGTATGTAAACTTTTTTGTTATTGATGACATACTGGCTGGTTGTAAAAAAAATCTATTATGTTTTGTTTTTTCATAAAATTAAATGAAAGGGAATTTGTTTGAATTTAAGTGCGTTTTTATTCCTACGTTTACTCTTGATTTTATAATTTTACCAACCATTTAAATAAAGTTAGCGATAAAATTGAATTGTTAAATATTCTTCACGTTATGGAGCGACGTCATTTGACAGCAAATGAAATGCAAAGAGCTGTAGGGATGTTGCAAGCGGGAAGTAATCAATCTCAGGTATCTCGGCATTTTGGCATTCATAGAAATGTTATTTGACGTCTTTGGCAGTGCTACAATAATACAAGGGAACCCGCTGAACAGCATCCAGGCCGTAAAAGGAGTACAACTACTCGGCAAGACCGGTACATACAACTGACTGCAAGACGCCAGCCGATGTTAACTCCTCGAGAGATAAATTTGAGGCTACAAAATTCAAGTGGTGTTGATGTAAGTCTCCAAACTGTGCGAAATCGACTGCATGATAACGGCCTACGAGCTCGACGCCCAATTAGGTGCCCACCGATACGTCACGGGAATCGCGCTCGTCGAAATGAATGGTGTAGAGAAAGCAGAACATGGACCCAGGAACAATGGGATAAAATTATGTTTTCCGATGAGTCGCGATTCGGGTTTAGGCCTGATACAAGAAGGGTGCGAGTGTACCGTCGGCCTGGAAATACTGAAAGGCTCAGGAGCATTTAGGAAGTTCATCCATACAGCGGCCAAAACTATCCTAAAATTTAAATTAGTACATGTTGCTTAGACTTTTTTGATGTGTATATATATACCGATACAAAGTTTAACCCTGTAGAAATACTTTGGATGTAATTCGGATGGAATGATTGTAAACAGAATTATTATTTCATTTAAAAATACTTTTAGAGTATTTTTAAATGAAATAATCGTACTTCAATCGTATTCTAGGTTTCATTTTAGTTCAATATAGCTAGTACATTAAAATGGCAAATCGTATTCAAACATATCTTTTTAATTGAATTTCAGCTTACAATTTATTATCTCATTATAAATGTTTATGATTTTAATGTTAACGTGGTTTTATGGCGCGGTTTTTATTTTGTATTTGTACATATTAATCGGTTATTAAGGGGCAAAAGTGAAAGTAATTTGAATTCAAACACGCGATGAATGAATAGTCAAAGTGTTATGTTTAAGTTGGTTTTGGAATTTGATTTCCGAGTCTGAAACTGTTCAATAATTTTCCAATAAACTTCTAAGATGTTCGTATTCTGGGAAACGATTAAAATGCGAAACAACTTTAAATATAAAGTCAATTACGATTCATAGTCACTGATGCAAAATAGGTCGTTTTACTTTGAGTGCGATAGGTAATATTATCGTTTGATATAAGCTACGTAAGGTGTGTTTCATATTTGATATCAACAAGATAACAAATATTGGTTGTATTCGATATCATTTCTTATAGATAATGAATATTATTTTATACATAATAAATCAATATAAATAAAAAATATAACGCTTTAGATTTTACTTTTTACATTTGTTCTAGTACTAGAGGATCCTTTTTAAGAATTTGGGATAACACGTGGAACTTACGTAGTTTTTCTCCGTGCGAGGTGGAGTACGAATACTGACACTTTGGCTGGGGGCTTGTCGTAAAGGGCGACAAAACCACCCTAGCTAAAAATTAGAGCTCCACGCTCATCTGGGATGGCAACAAACCCTGTTCTCTAAACATGCCACCATAATCACTTCGTCTTCTGGCATAAGTGACCAGGTTACAGTTCCCCTACGCGAACGATAGCGTGTACCCCTGGTGTTGTAAACATCCATAGGTGACAGTAGCTTCTCATTAAGAAAGCCATCAGCCTGTCTGTTGTACCAAAAAAGGTTACTCACTGAGCTAAAGTGCTCTTTAAAAAAGAGTAACACCTTAAAAGAGGTGTCGCCTTTCTTAATACGAGGGTGGTCTCAAAAGTTTCTGACCTCAACATGAAGGTAGCAGCACTCGTAAATAAAATCTAGTGAATTTCATTGTTCATCTGTTGACAGTTACTCACCAAAGTTTCAGCCATTTTGGACGCACAGTTGTTTGAAAATCAGATGTGTTGGATTCTGTGTATGGGGACTCTGTGCCATCATTTACCACAGTGAAATTTTGGGCAGCTGAATTCAAACGTGACTGTAACGAGCTTGGGAAACGATGAACATTCGGGACGTCCAAAAACTGCAACTACCGATGAAAACATCGCTAAACATAGCAGAGGTCATGAACATGTCAAAAGAACGTGTTTGTCACACATTAAATCAACATTTAGACATGAGAAATCTGTACGCGCGTTTGGTGACTAAAAGACCAAAAAAATACCAAAAACGTGTTCGAATAAACATTTCCAACGCTCTTAATCGCCATACTTAAAACCAAAGGTGGTCGTAGAGGATGCGATCCGGAGCGCTACGGCCTACGTCACGTCGTATGCGCCGAAAAATTGTTCGGACTGTAAAACGCTACGAACTTAAAGATGCGCCTTAAATTTGTAAGATAAAATATTTTAATGTTAAGTTCCAACTATAGAATGAAAATTTTAAATATGGTATAAGTTACAAGTCTACAAAAGTTTTTTTTTATCGCGGTGAAACAGCAGATAGGCTGTTTACAATAAGCAGTTATCGTCGCCTGTGGGTATTTTCGAAGCCATGGTTTTTTTATAGCTAGAGTTCAGCAGACAGGCAGATGGCCCACCCTCGCAGGTGGTCACCGTCGCCTAGGGACGTTTGCAGCACCAGAGGCATTACTAACGCGCTGCCGGCCTCGAAGAAATTTTATAACGCCATTTTTGAAGAATCCCATATCGTAACGCGCTAGGAAAACCGGATGCTCATTCCAGATCCTAAGCGTACGCAAGATGAACATTCTAGAGAACCGTTTCGTACAAGAAAGAAGAGGCTCCAAGAAATGGGGATGAACACTCAGCCGATGGCGGGCAGTGCGGTGGTAGAAAGACGACGAGGGCACCATTCTGAATAGTTCTTCAGAACACTCCCCGTTGTAAAGACGGTAGAATACGTAAAGAGACGCATAGTCTCTCCGAGGTCCAAGCATGTCTAGACCGTCTGTGAGTATGGGATCGCCGACAAAACGAACTGCGCGCCGTTGGATCGAGTCTAGGGGATTAAGCTGACAGGCGGATGCTCCAATCTATAAATGTGAGCAGTGCCCCATATGCGGTCTGACCTGTGCTTTGTATAGGATAAGCTGTTGCCTTGGACTGAAATGCTTCTTGGACCGGTTTAGTACACCTAGCTTTTTGGAGGCAAGCTTAGCTTTACCCTCCAATTGTCCCTTAAATTGCACATCATTCGTGATGTCGTTGTAGTTGTAGAATTAGAGGTATACTGCTGAAGTTAGGGCAGAAGTTATGCAAATGTTATTTTCTAATCTCATTGAGATTCGCAATGTTTCGACAATACCACATATAACTAGAGTATGACAGGTATTACCGTGAGACTTGCGACTTCAAATCCACTACAGGAAAAACACTCAATCTAGTTTTGCTTAAATGTAGATGAAAGATGTATCTACTGTAATATTAGAATGGAGAAAGATAAGTATTCGAAAGTAGGAACGCTTACTGTTATAGAGGTAAAAGAATTAGTACCCATAAAAAAAAAAACAACTTTAACACTTTTTCAGTTTTATATGTTACTGGCTGTGCCCGCGACTCCGTCCGCGTGGAATAGTGACTTTGGGCAGCATTTTTTGGATATATCTTATGGTTTATTTTGGATTAAAAACTCTATAAACCCTAAAATATAAATAAATGAAATATACAAACTGCGTTCGAACCTACAGAGTCTAGACTAAGCTGAACCCTATTTTATATGATTGATGATAACTTAAATTGATCTGAGATCAACTTAAATTGGATTAAAAAAATCCGAAACTGATCACTTTTAACTAAAACCAATTTTTTTTCTAAAATAAAAGTAGCCTAAGTTACTCCTTGTAACGAAAAAATAACTAAATAACGATCTCCGGCCGCCGTAAAAAGCGGCCGCGGGCGGCCCCTCGGGGGAGGATCCACCGCCCGCACCATTGCCACGAGGGTGAGGGCTGCGTGCTGTTCCGCGGCCCCCCTCAGCTCCTAGAGTTGTTAGGAGAGCGCCAGGGGGACGAAATCCTGACCCCCTGGCGCCAACACTTTAGAAGGGGCCCGCCTCAAAACAAAGGGCGGGCCGGCGCCGGCCCGGGCCACGAGATCGGCAGGTCATATATCCGTGGGCCCGGGCGTAGGCGATAGGAGAACAGCGGGGTTTTTTAGTGGGTAGTCGGATGGCCAAACATCTTTCCCGGAGTCCCACATATCCCTCGGTCCCCCCGGGCCGGGGGAACCCGTCAAGAGAGGTTTTTCCCCGACACAAAAAAAAGCTATCTGCCAGTGGCGAGCGGCCCCTCGGGGGAGGACCCGCCGTCCGCACCATTGCCGCGAGGGAGAGGGCCGCGTGCTGTTCCGCGGCCCCCTTCAACTCGTACAATACAGGAGAGCGCCGGGGGGACGAAACCCTGACCCCCTGGCGCCAACACCTTAGAAGAGGCCTGCCTTGAGACAAAGGGCGGACCGGCGCCGGCCCGGGCCACGAGATCGGCAGGCTACATATCCGTAGGCCCGGGCGTAGGCGATAGGAGAACAGCGGGGTTTTTTAGTGGGTAGTCGGATGGTCGAACATCTTTCCCGGAGTCCCACATATCCCTCTGTCCCCCCGGGCCGGGGGAACCCGTCAAGAGAGGTTTTCTCCGAGAAAAAAGCTATCTGCCAGTGAAAGTCCCGTCAAAATCGGTCCAGCCGTTTCAGAGATTAGCCGGAACAAACAGACAGACAGACAGATTGTAAAAAATGTTGTTTTGGTATATGTACCGTGTATACATTCAAATGCACTTAGTAAAAAGCGGTTATTTTAATATTACAAACAGACCCTCCAATTTTATTTATTTGTATAGATGAGCAAAAGAATAGTAATTCTGACTTTTCTCATTTTATAAATTAATAAAATGTACACTGTATCATGAAACCTGTAGTTATCCTTTATTAGACTAAATATAAGCTTTCATAAAACAGCGTTCTTATAAAGTGCACTTTATTCCTTAAATATTCAATTACGTTCCCTGTATTTACGTAGCAAATGAACGGCACCGCAACAGTTTGCATTGCAATATCAGCCTACAAACAGAATAAAACATTTGAACAGGGAAATTACCAGTTTTAAGAAAATAATATTATATTTATTTATTATTGTATATTACATAATAATAAATAAATAGAAGCCTGATCAAGATCGTTTTGTAGCGATAAGGCCCCTAGTAAACCTAAGTTATATTTATGTATATTCTTATTCTTTATAATATACGCTTATTCTTTTGTAAATTATGAGGATTATAATCATAGTCGTCTTCGGACCGCCTCGCTTAACAAACGCGTGCTTAAAGTAAATAAAAATCAGTGCTTCTCAAAGTTTTTCCAACATGTTTTCGTGTGCCAGTTGCAATATGTTAGTCTCGGATGGTCCGGTGTGCAGTGTGTGCAAAAAGCAGTTTGATTTTCAATGCTCGGGTATAACTGAAACGGGTTTTCGTAAGCTGGGTGAACGAAAAAGCACCTGGAAATGCTCTAAATGCAAGTGCACCCCTTGCACTACGCCAGGTTCCTCGTCACCACAACCAAGCCAGTTGGATAACATACAAAGCCAGTTAAGTGCGATTGCTCTTCAACTTGCTCCCCTTCCGGCGCTTTTCGAAGACATTAAGTCTATTAAGACGGAGGTTAATAATTTAAGGGAATCCCTTGAGATGGCACATAATCTAATTGGAAGGTTTTCGGACTCGGTTAAAAACGTGGAAAAACGTGTCTTAAAGGTGGAACAAATCACTAAAGACATACCAAGTCTGCAATCCGAAATTAACAAAATAAAATTAGACATGGAAGAAAGAGATCAGTGGGCTCGGGCAAATAATGTCGAAATCCGAGGAATCCCATTAAAAAAGAATGAAAATCTATACGACTATATTAAAAATATTGGTAAATTTATAAACATTGAAATTGGAAGTGAAGATATAAATTATATTGCAAGAATCCCGACAAAGATCCCTAATAGTGAAAAACCAATATTAGTCGCCTTTCATAACAGATACAAGAAAGAAGCCTTTGTGGCTCTCTCTCGGAAGAGCAAGAAACTCACTCTAAGTAACATTGGACTTTCTGGTGACAATTTGTTCTTCGTCAACGATCATCTTACACAAAAAAACAAAAACCTATTAAACAAAGCGAAAAGTTTAGCCAAAGAAAATAATTTCAAATATGTGTGGGTCAGACATGCAAGAATAATGGCAAGAAAATCAGATACCTCGCCAGTATTTTTTATAAAAACCGAAATAGACCTACAAAAAATTTCTTAATGCGTATATATACTCTATATTATTATATCGATGGTTTCTGTTATAGTTCAGTATATCGTAAAAATGTTACTTTACTAATATTGTTTACGTTTATAATAATGCATCACAGTAATAGTTTGAGAACCACTTGCTTTGTCCTGGTCTTTTGTTCGGATTCATTCATTTGTAATCTCAACAGATTAACATTTGTAATGAAAACATTACTCACGCCAATTTCACCCGTATGCTACTTGTACGGAACTACTAATTTGGTCTGCACATTCATAAGTCTTAGAGTTAATTTTCGTACATGTAAACTTAACTTTTTGATAACTACTCACAAAATATTTTATATTTACCCTATTTTGTCAAATACGCATTATGTTTATGTATTGTTTAGATTTGTTAAAGTAATAATGATTAACATATTTTTAAAAGTTATTAATTTGTATTTTCGATCGCTTAATGTAAATGGGATTGATACTCGAAGTTTTGGTATTTTTCATTGTTTTAAAGTATCCTTTCATTTTAAGTCTTATATAAATTTTATAGTATTCACATCATATCAATATTATTTCATCTTACATCGATATGTACTATTCACTATTGATCTGATGTATATATCTTGTATACTTGACGTTGTTTTTTCTGTGATAATTTATTTACCGTCTTTCTACAAATTAGTATGTCTCTATGGTTGCCAGATCGTAATTTCTTATAATAATTACCACATCACTACTCTAGTTAATAATTTAGTGATAGTATTTTTGATTAAATATGGCTAACAACTATTTAAAGTTATATTACCAAAATGCTCGAGGGCTACGCACCAAGACACACACGTTCAAACGCAATTTACTTCTTCAGTCTTACGACGTCATAGCGCTTACGGAAACATGGCTTCCGTCGAGTATAGGGAGTTCGGAATTTTTTGATGACAGATACATGGTTTGGAGACGAGATAGGGACTACACGCTTACTCAAGAAAAATATGGCGGTGGGGTTATACTGGCTGTACGTCATGACTTGCAGGCAGTCGAGAAACCTGAATGGTCTTCCTCGGCCGAAGACTTGTGGATCTCAATTACTCTTAATAATAATGGTCGAAACTCTCGTAAAGTTCACATTTGTGCTTTGTATCTATGTTCGCAAAATCTTGGCAATTCTATTAACACACAGCTTCATAACTTCACTGAGAAATTATTTCACATTATTAATCTATATCCAGATGACATAATTATTGTAATGGGAGACTTTAATTTTAGTCATATTGATTGGAAGTTCGAACAAAACGAGTTGAGGCCCGTAGGGAAAATGGACCAAGTTCAGTGTTTCTTTTTTGATACAGTCGATACAGGCGATCTAGTACAATTCAACCACTGTCGAAATATTAATAATAGAATTTTAGACTTAGTTTTATGCAACTCAGATTTGGTTGTAACACCTAGCGATGATCCTTTCGTTCCTGAGGACCTCCATCATAAATCACTGGACATATCGATTAAAGTTTCAAGTATGGACCCTTTAACATCAAAGCCCCATCTTAAATATTTTTATGACAAAGGCGACTATACCAACTTAAATTTGACTTTAGCCCAGATCAACTGGGAAGTCCTATTATACAACGTTCCTTTGGAGGAAGCTATAGATATCTTTTATAAAAAGATATATGATTTGCGTGATAAATATGTACCCCACCGAATTATATATCCGCAACGTTTTCCTCCTTGGTATAGTGCCCCCCTAATAAAAGTTTTAAAAGAAAAATACAAATTTTTGAAAAAATATCAGAAGTACAGAAATCCTGCTGATTACAATTCCTTCTCTCTTCTTAGAAAGCGGGCAAAGGGTTTAGAACATACGTGTTATAACAATTACATTGAAAATGTTGAAGCATCTATAACTATTTCCCCGAAATTGTTTTGGTCATTTGTGAAATATAATAAAAAAGGTGGAAATTCACTACCCTCACAATTATTTTATGAAAATAAAACTGCAAATTCAGTTGGAGAGGTGTGCGATTTATTTGCCACCTATTTTCAATCTACCTTCCTTCCTAGTTCCGCACAGACAAGCTCTTCAATTACTTCAGAACCAATAAATACTCCATGTGATATAGGTAATATAGAAATTAATCATGATTGTGTTCTAAAACTTTTACATTCGTTGGATCTCACAAAGGGAGCTGGGCCTGATAAAATTGAAGCGGTATTTATAATCAAGTGTGCAATATCCTTGGCAGTACCATTGACATTGTTATTTAAGCGTTCAATGGCAGAAGGTATTGTTCCCAATGTGTGGAAATCAGCGTTTGTCACCCCTATACTTAAAAGTGGTAATAAAGGTGACATAAAAAATTATAGACCTATTTCCAAATTATGTTTATTTGCAAAAATCTTTGAGAGAATTGTTTACAACCAAATTTATAACTCTATGTCTCACGTCTTTATTCCTCAACAACACGGTTTCATAAAAAAAAGATCAACTACATCAAATATGTTACTCTTTGTAGATTACACTACACTTAACATGGACGCTGGAGGTCAAGTGGATACCATATATACAGACTACAGTAAAGCTTTTGACCGAATCGACCATCAAATATTGCTGCAAAAGATATTATTATCCGGAATCCACGGCAATCTCTTCAGATGGCTCACGTCTTACATTAACAATAGATCTCAGGCAATTGCGGTAAACGGACACTCTTCACTATGGTTTTCTGTACCGTCAGGCGTTCCACAGGGATCTCTTTTAGGACCATTATTATTCAATATCTTTATAAATGACATTAAAGATTGTTTCGTACATTCAAATTTTTTACTTTATGCCGACGATATGAAAATTTTTAAAAAAGTAGATTCCTTAGAAAACTGTTTAGAATTACAATCTGACTTAAATCGTCTTGAAATGTATTGTTTAAAAAATAGACTAGATATTAATGTATGTAAATGTTGTGTCATAAATTTTTCTCGTAAACCCGTAACTATTAATTTTAAATACACTATACAAAATCTGTTAATTAAAAATGTCACTGAAATTCGTGATCTTGGCGTGATCTTAGACTCCAAGCTAACATTCGAAAATCATATAAACTATATAGTCAAGAGAGCGAATCGAGCCTTAGGATTTATATACAGATCTAGCTCACAGTTCAAAAGCGTTAAAACTTTAAAAGTATTGTACTGTTCTTATGTGCGTAGTATCCTCGAGTATTGTTCTCAGATCTGGAATCCACAATATGATAATCATATTAATAGACTTGAAAGTGTACAAAAAAAATTTCTCAAACACATAGAATTTAAATTTAAAACTAAATATCTAAATTATACTCAAAGATGTTTGAAAAACCATATTCTTCCATTACAATAGAGACGTAAAATTGCAGATATTGTACAATTAGTTAAACTAGCACAATATAATGTTGATTGTCCACCTCTTCTTAGCAAAATTAATTTAAATGTGTCAACGAGGTCGTTCAGATGCCCACAATACCTCGCTGTTCCCCACTGCTCCACCAACTATAGACAGAACTCATTTTTTGTTAGATCATCTAAAGTATTTAACAATTTAGTAGCCAATGACTCTGACTTAGACTTATTTAATAGTTCCCCACGATCGTTTCTGTCCTTTATGTCTAAAAGTTGGTTTGCAAGCAATTCTTAATATAATTTTTTCTTTACATGTATTTATTTTTTTCTATATTATTTTTGTTAATTTTGTTTCTTTTTAACTATATATTGTTTAGATGTAAGTTTAATTTTACCTAACTTTAAGTTTGTTTCAGGTAAATACTTGTGAAAACACATTAATAGTGTTTTAGATTTATTCTAAGTTTTAGTTTTTAGCTATATCACTGTTTGTTTTCCAAATAAAATAAAATAAAATAAAATAAAAAAAATAAAATAAGTTATCTATCTACCATATAAATAAAAAATCGGCCTACAATCCCACCATATTATATGTGCCTAAAAAATAAATTATCCTTGTTATGAGTTATATTTACGGAAAAATCGCTGAATATGATCCCAGTACATGACAATAAAAAATAAATACAGATAGGTATATAATATTTTACTAATTTAATCTGCTGATGATCGGAATACGGTAGTAGTTCAAAGCAAAGAGAATCTTAACCACTCCACACACAGACTGTATACTTCATTTTTAAACATAAAATTACGTTTTGCTGAAAAAATTTAAAAAATTTAAGTTCTTAAATTTCATAGTCCCTTACTGTACCGTTGTTCTGTAACAAGAACGATTTAGGTAGGTAACCTTGCCGCCCCGTCTCATAATCCTCCTGTTACCAATATTTCACTGTAATTGAGTAATGAAAAATGCGCACTGGTGCGGTCTAGACTGGATTGGTAAGGTGAGGAAACTCATAAAACACTCGTCGAGAGTAGAAAATATTCGGAAGACATACGTGAAACAATTGGCTCTTTAACAGTAACAACGGTAAATGACAGTTATACACAAACGAAAATTATAGAATACAATTTAAGGTACTTTAAAATAGTAGATAGATAGATAGATAGATAACACTTTATTGTAAACCAATTATATAAACACAATGAAACTTATTTACACAATCAATGAGTACTTGACTTACAATGGGCGGCCTTATCGCTACAGAGCGATCTCTTCCAGGCAACCCGGGCTATAGAACATTATTGGTGTTACATTGATGTGGAAGGGAGGTATGGT
The DNA here is from genome assembly GCA_963693495.1 of Malacosoma neustria. NCBI lineage: Eukaryota > Metazoa > Arthropoda > Insecta > Lepidoptera > Lasiocampidae > Malacosoma > Malacosoma neustria. The sequence continues at coordinate 11,501,284 of OY856381.1, read as the reverse complement.
AATAAATAATAATTATATTTTATTTACATAATAAATAGATAATATACATAAAATTCAATAATATATATAAAATATAATAAATAAATAGATAAACATACTTAAATATCTATATTTGTAGAATACATAAATAAATATATGTTTTGTTGTTACACTAAAGATAGGTAGTGATTTTTAACCAATTTTTTAAAAGTTGGTAGTGACTTAGCTTGTCTTATAGCAATAGGCAGTGCATTCCAGAGTTTGATAGCATGAACAATGAAGGAGTTATTATAAAAAGAAGAAGTATGAACAGGAGTTTTAAGCGATAGTTCAGTTCAGTAGATATAGTATTGTGCAACAAACATTTACAGTTTTCTTTAATATGGATCACAAAATGAAATGTGCCGTGTGGTCCCGGCCGAAGAAAGAATAGGGCCACCCCAAATCATCCCAAGGGAGTCGTAAAAGCCGACTGATGGGTCACTCCCTCTGCCAGCTTGTATGCGGCGAGGGAAGGACACCTCTAGGTTTCCCTTTAGAGGTTGGGAGGTCGGACGGCAGTCGCTCCCGTAAAAACCAAAACAAGCCAAATAAGACATGGTTCAAACAAGAAAAGGATGTGTCACGGATAGGGCGTCGCCGCAAAACGACGCGCAGGAACTTCGCCCGACTCCTGTGACAAGTGGACTAGGGCTGCCGTGCCGTGGGCGAGCACGGCTAAAGACACTAGCCCCATCCAAAAGGAAACTCCGCTTCGCAACGTGGAATATTGGCACGTTAACCGGACGCGCGAGAGAGTTGGCCGATGTGCTCTCCAGGCGGAGGGTGGCCGTGGCGTTCCTGCAGGAGACTCGGTGGAAGGCCAGCAGATCCCGGTTCATTGGGAATGGCTACAAGCTGATCTACACAGGTGCACCTGGTGGGGAGAATGGGGTTGCCATAGTGCTCTCGGAGGAGTTCCAGAACGACATTTTGGAAGTGAAACGTCATAGCGACCGGCTTATGGTCGTTAGAGTGCTTATCGATGGGGTAGTTACCCACTTGATAAGTGCCTATGCGCCACAGGCCGGTTGTGACGACGCCGATAAAATAGCGTTTTGGAATCAACTCGGAGAAGTGCTCCGTGGAATCCCATTATCACAGGGGATCGTTTTGGGGGGTGATCTGAACGGTCATGTGGGTGATGAATGTGGGGAATTTGAGCGTGTTCACGGTGGATTTGGGTACGGTAGCCGTAACGCGGAAGGGGAGGACATCCTCAATACGTGTGCGGCTGCCGACCTTGCCATCGTGAACACGTATTTCAAAAAGAGACCCGAGCATCTCATCACCTACAAGAGCGGGAGGAATGCTACCCAAATCGACTTCCTACTCACTAGGAGACACCACATCAGCAAAGTAGCCAACTGCAAGGTCATACCCGGTGAGAGTCTCACTGCACAACACCGTCTTCTTGTCATGGACCTCTGCGTGAAGCCCAAAGGCAAATGTGTCGACCGCCTTCAACGCCGAATCAGGTGGTGGCTGCTTGATGAAGTCAAGTCCCAGGTGTTCGCCTCTGCCATCGGCGACAAGTGCGCCGGAGGTGAGGGCGAACCGGTTCAAGCTTACTGGGACAGGATTCAGGCGGCTATCCTTGGGTCGGCGAGAGAGGTGCTTGGCGTGTCTAAGGGCGGACGCAAGTGTGACAAGGAGACTTGGTGGTGGAACGACTCAGTCCAGAGGGAGACCAGGGCGAAAAAAGCCCTCTTTAAGAAGTGGCAAGCGTCCAGATCTCCTGAAGATCGCGACGCATACAGAGATGCCAAACGCGCCACCAAGAAAGCTGTAGCCAGAGCCAGACGAGACCACTTACAACCACTTTACGATAAGTTGGACTCGTCTGAGGGGCAGAAGCTCATATATAAGTTGGCGCGCTCCAGGGTCAAAGCGGCACAGGATATCTCCAAGTGCCGCTGTGTAAAAGACCCCGTGGGCAACTTGTTATGCGAGGACCTCGCGGTGAAGGAGAGATGGCGCTCATATTTCCACGAGCTGCTGAACAAGCAGCATAAAGAGGTGCAGCCGCCAGATCTTCCTCCGAACCAAGGACTAGTGCCACCGATAACGCCTGCAGAGGTCCAGAATTGTCTTCGCCGCATGAAGAATCGGAAAGCTGTTGGATCCGATGGAGTCCCCATCGAAGCCTGGAAGGCGATGGGCTCTCGTGGTGTGGGCACTTTAACCGACCTTTTTAACAGGACACTCCTCACCGGTACGATCCCGAACCAATGGAGGCTGAGTATCATTACTCCAGTCTTCAAAGGCAAGGGATCGGTGCAGGAGTGCGGTAACTACCGCGGTATAAAGGTCATGTCCCACACCATGAAACTCTTCGAGAGGGTTATCGACTCTCGGATTCGACAGGAGTGCACTGTCTCGGAGTGTCAATATGGGTTTCGCCCTGGTCACGGGACAATGGACCCTATTTTTGCCCTAAGGACTGTCGCGGAGAAATACAGGGCGAAGAATACGCCTCTGCATTGTCTGTTTCTTGACTTGCAGAAGGCCTTCGACTGTATTCCTCGCGCGATAATCTGGTGGGCATTGCGGTACAAGGGGATTCCAGAGGCCTATATTGGGATCATCCGAGACATGTACCGTGATTCCGATTCCGTAGTTCGGACCGCTGTTGGCGACACAAAACCTTTCCCCATCACCGTCGGGGTGCACCAAGGATCCGTCCTTAGTCCGTTTCTGTTTAGCGTGGTATTAGACGTATTGTCAGACAGCATCAGAAACTCACATGAGCAGCCCCCGTGGTTGCTCATGTATGCTGATGATATCGCGCTGGCAGATTCGGACAGGGGTAGGCTGGTGCAACGCGTGAAGGCGTGGAAGGAGTCGCTTGAGAACGGTGGTCTGAAGATCAATGTGGCGAAGACCGAGTACTTGGCCTGTAACTCCACAGATCCCACACCCGTACGCATAGACGGCAACACGGTCGAGCGCACGGACCATGTGAAATACCTGGGATCAGTGTTTCATGCGTCTGGTGACATCGATTGCGACGTCAAGGCACGCATTGCTGCCGCGTGGGCCAAATGGCGTGAGGTAACTGGTGTCATTTGTGACCCCAAGATGCCGGTAAAGTTGAAGGGACAGGTCTATAAGACCATTATTAGGCCTGTCCTTTTATACGGCTGTGAAGCGTGGCCGGTGTTAGAGCGACACAAGCAAGAACTGCGTGTCACGGAGATGAATATGCTGCGGTGGATGTGTGGAGTGACGCGGAAGAACCGCGTTAGGAACTCCCGCATTCGCGGTAGTCTTCATGTCCGTGACATTGCGGATAAATTGCAGGAGTGTCGGCTCCGTTGGTATGGCCATGTTTTACGGCAACCGGATACTTACGTGGGAAACAAATGTCTGGCCATGCCGCCTCCGCCGGGCCCCGGCAGGAGGGGTAGACCCAAAAAGTGCTGGCTTGACGTTGTAAAGGGTGATATGCGTGCCAATGGGCTCACTACCAGGGATGCTGAAGATCGCGCGAAGTGGAGTAGAAAAAGTCGGAAAGCGGACCCCGGGCACCGAAACGAAAGTTTTGGTGGCAACCGGGACTAACGCTAGGATGATGATGATGACAAAATGAAATGAGGTCATCTTGAGAGTCACATTACACAAAACAAACTCTTCTCGTAAACGAGTTTTTTATTGCTGTAGGACAGCAGACAGACTGACAGCCCGTTTAGAATTTAGCAGTTAGCCAGTGGCATTGCGAACACGCTGCTGTCCCATAAGGGTACAGGAACTTGGTACACTAATGCCGGAACACAACACAAGGTTATTATGGTAGCATACTTAAAACCAAAGGTGGTTGCCATCCAGACGGGCTTAGGGCCTTATCACGTAGCATAGGGTGGGTTGTTTTGTCGCCTTTTAGGACAGGCCGACTCCGGCCGCAGAGGTTAGTATTCTTTCTCCGCCGCCGCACGGATAAAGAATAATACGGATAAAGGAGTTTACTTTATCTAATCTACTTTTGAATATTATAATTTTTTTTATTAATACATAATATTAATGTGTAATAGAGCAAGAGCCCGTGAACCTCAAACCTTCGTCATTTTCTAAAAGCCAAAGCAAAGCCAAAGCCACGGTAACCCAATCTTCATAATGGTCCATTGTTCTTACCTGTGTTGGGAGCATGCGCTGACAAATTATCAGCTTTTAGAAAATAACGAAGGTTTGGGGTTCACGGGCTCTTAGGCCATAATGATCTGAGAGATGATTATTTAGTCCTGACAATTTGGTTCCGGATAACGAATAGAACTACTACATCTACTAGATCTGTACGACGTCGCAAGGGGGAAACATATAGATTACTTCTTGTAGTTGGTAAACTAGAAGAAGGTTTCACAGGTAACAATGGAAGGAAACCAATTAGTCTTTCCTCAAATGGCTGAAATGTTAAATAGAAATCACTTAAATATTATTTTGAAATAAAAAAGTAAGCAAGATACGAAGGCCTTTAATGAAAATGTAGGTACATTTTTGAAGTGAAAAATAAAAAATGTTGAACTCGCGTCAGGTCACATGTCCTGATCGAAAATTCGTAAGGCGGAGTTTTGCTCCAGTAATACCAACCTTATTAATAATGACTTAAGGTTTATTTTATAATGTTGACCTGATCGAAAATTCGTAAGACGGAGTTTTACTCCAGTAATACTAACCTTATTAATAATGACTTAAGGTTTATTTTATAATGTAACTTTTAAATGATTGCATTGCATTACTTATACATATCTATTCGAATTGCGACTTTATTACAATGAAATACAGTTGAGTTTTTGAAGTGAAAACTTCTTTAGGCGCTTTGAGCACTTTTTGGATGAACAATTTTTGGTTTGTAAAGAAGTGTTAATGACCAATTTAAACTTTAATGCTTGATCATAAACTATTTTTATAAACCGAAAATAATAATCTAATAGCTCGACAATACAATTCACAAGTTATTTAGTTTTTACTTCTATCGGCAGTCCCCAAAGCCTGCCTCGCATGTTTTTTTTAAAGCGCTTTTGTTCTTGATGCAACTCAAGAAAATAACCTCACATTGAAAGAATGCGTCAAATAAATAAAATAAACGTTTGTAAGAAATAAAATACAGGTAAATGCAACTAATTCCAAAGTTCACCAATTAGTAATATTAGAACAGATCGATCGAGTTGTTGTTAGTTTTACGACTTAGATGAGGTAAACAGAACTTTACTAATCACCATTCGAACACAGAGCGGCCATTCGTTTGAGAATAAATTACTAAACCCAAGTTTTGCGGTAAGTAATTAAATAATCAATTCTAGTTGCTATTTAAGTTTTTAGTTCCAGTAAATATAAAATAATAGACATATCATTATGTCACCTTAAGCGTTTTTAGTAGTCGGTGGCCTCGCTTAGCAATTATTCTTCGTCTGCTGTGCATATTATATGATTGTCATGTATTGATGATGCATGAAAATATTGAGAAAACCTGCATACTGAGATTCAGTATTAGTAGCCCCTAATCTGTCTTGACAAGCGTGATTAGTATACTATTCTTTCTTGCACAGGGAAGCCCAAGCCAAGCGGGGGGACGCTATGGCCTGTTTACATTTATTATAACCTTTTTTGGAAGTTAATATTGTTACGCGGTATTTTGTTTACATAAGAAAACCAAATTGAATGTTTACAGGAGTATCTGTCTGACCCATGAAATCCTCTCCTAATCCCTAAACAAAAACCTTATATCAGGCACGTCTGTGGCTCAGGTTGCGACAGGTAGGTTGATTTTGAAACTTAAACAAATAATGACAGTTACAAGTTTATACGACTTGCGCTCGAGACTGTACAGGTACCATTATATGAACAAGCCAAGCGTATATTTTCTTCCGAGAACTCTGCTAGTTTGCAGGTAAACGGGAATAAATTCTATTTTGCATCAATTAAAATTGTGAGTAAACAGTTCATCCAGATGTTTATTCTAGGTTGCACCTAAACTTTCATTTCGAAGCCTGAGGTTTAGCCATAGAGTAAAAATTTTGCATAGTGTTTCTCTTTGACATTTTTGATATCATTTATATCTATTTATATTTTAGATATTAATGTCGGCTATTTTTAAATAGCCGGTGCTAAATTTGGTTTTCACAAGAGCGATTGCTGTGTAGATCTTCAACAACACACGTCCGAAGTCAGTCCTTCTTTTGCTGTTTATTAATTAGTATAAGCAGTAAACCATTGGTCACCTGTTACAACTCCATAGATCCGTGATGGAATATCCGTATTCTTATTTCGGGCATGAATCTCACGACCATAAGGGATATTGCAGTAACATCCATCATACTGGCTCATATACTGTATTTGAAACAAACTACTGTGAATGTTTCTTCGTGCAAGGGCAAAGTTAGAATACTAACCCCTAAGGCTGGAGGTGCTGTGTCGTAAAAGATGACAAAACAATCCCAGCTAGGTGGTAGTCGGGCTCGAAGCCCGACTGGAAGGCAACCCCCGGTTAAACATGCCTGTAAATTGGACACATTACAAGCATATGCCTGTAAATAGTCTTGTTATGAGTTACAGCATAAGTGATCCAAGATCCAATACTCTTACGTGGACGGCATCGTGTTAGCAGTTTCCCTGGCGTCGCAAACATCCATAGGCGAAGGTAGCTGCTCACTTTTAGTGGGCTGTCAGCCTGTCTGCTATTCCACAACAATAAAAAAAGCTTAGATATAAATATCTAAGTTTTTAAAAAATGGTATGTATTGAGACATTCTATAAATAGATAATATAATAAATTCACATTTTGTGCATATATAGTATTTGAACGTAAAACATTGGCCAATTGAAATCAATAAAATTTGCGTAGTAAACAGAGGACAGCAATTAAAAGGTACCTGAATCACCTGTCGCGTACACGTTCAACAGGAAAATCCGGGCGAGGCCCGTGGTGTGCAGCCTGTACGGCACGCAGCCTGCAAGGACGTCAGTCGCCGCCCAGCCGCCCTCCGCGAGCCGCGCCGCCCGCCACTGAAGGCTTTTTATCAGCGCGACACCTCTCCGCGTCTCATTCGCATCTCGAACCGTAACGCAGTAGGATATTTTCTGATAACCTTTTAAATTCGATTTACAAAAATCTAAAATAATTTTAACTTAATATTCCTGAAAAAATATTTACATTTGAAGTTTAGTGCCAAAAAATGTGAAGATTCCTGAGCCCTTTTATCTTATTCTGGTCAAGGTAAGTTTTAAAGTATACATGGACATATTTATAGTGTTTATGTATGACATATTTGAATATAATTTGTTTTTATAGGCGAACTTACACTAATCACATATTAAGTGTGACAGGCATTTCAAATCTATTGTATAATAATTAATATTCAGGATACTAGTATTCTCTTACTCGTCAAAGGATTTTCAATCAAAGACTACGCAGTCTTATGGCATGGTTAAACAGCTAATTGTTGCTTAAATATTTTTACTCATTCATATATTGATTAATCATTTTTGTTGTTGATTTGTTTTTATTTTTAGACATAAATATTCAGTTAGAGTAAAACAAATATGGAACACATTTGTTTACTACGCACGCCTAATTTTTTTGATAAATAGTTGAACTAGGTGAATGGAATCTTTTGAAAGGTACACTGCACATTCATTCTGGACTGCAGTCCATTTTTCTTATCCTATTGGGTATTCTTTGTGGCTACGAAGTACATTAAACTGATTCATCTTGATTGTATGAAATATGTGTTTTTATTAAGTAGTCACATGGCTGAAAATTCTAGGCGTTATTTTGTTTTATTGCTACAAAACAACAGACAAGTTGAAGATCCACTTAATATTAGCTTAATAGTAATCAGTTATTGTTGCCTATTTTTGTGACGTCATAGTTATGCTAACACATTGCCGTCTACCTAGGGCAGGGGCGTGCAGGGGCGGAGAAAGAATACTAACCTCTGTGGCCGGGTCAGCCTGACGTAAAATGCGACAAAACAACCCACCCTACCTACGTGGTAGGGCCTCAAGCCTTGTGTTGTGTTCCGGCATTAGTGACCCAAGTTCCTGTTCCTGTGTATAGGCGACGGTAACTGCTAAATTCTAAGAGGATCGTCAGCCTGTCTGATGTCCTACAGCAATAAAAAAAGGGAGTCTGGAAGCTGGGTCAGTTTTGGGCGGAACACAAGGTAATTATGGCGGCATATTAAGAGTGTGGTTACCATCCAGACGGGTTTGGAGCCCAACCACCTAGCTAGGATTGTTCTGTTGCCTTTTAGGACAGGGCCCCCGGCCGTAGGGGTTAGTATTACTCTGCTCCTGCATGAAAATTTTTATACGTGATTGCACAACCGTGGTATTGCATTTTATTGTGCAATTAGGCACATAAAAATAGTTTTAGTTGTATTTCGAAAGAACCTAAGGTAACCCTCATTACCGTTAGATATTTGAAGAATGAAAAATAATACCTTTAAAAGAGATAAAGGTATTTCGGAATCTCACGACCAGCGTATAAGGTTGGCGCATGGAACAATGAAGAATAAATAACATTGTACAAATGCGATTCGATAAGAATTTTACATATTTATTTGATTTAGAATTGCACTGCGCATTGTTATGAGGTTCATATGCGACATCATCAGGTGGGCTATTTGTTTGAGTACTTAAGCTATGAACATGTAATATAGAAATGTCAATTTCTCACCGTTCAATCCTCCGGCCACTTTCGACTCCTGCGTAGTATCGCCTAATGTTTGTGTGATATAAGTGTTTGCTTTTCGCATTAATCTACACATTCAAAGCAAAATAATTTTCTTATATTAATTATAAAAAAGAAAATACTCCACCTACCTAATCATGGCTTTGACTTAGTAATTCCTGTCCTTCAATCTGATTAAAAATAATTAATATACAGTAGGTATAGGTTCATCTCGTATATCGTCCAAGTAATATCAAGTTCTTTGCACCTTTTTTGGATAATATCTCAATTTCGGATCCTATATTAAAGCGCTAGAGAAATTTCCTATGTCCCATTACATGGTTCGCTGAGATTGGAATTTTTGAATCAAGCTGGGCGTCGGTCGACCCATGTCTCGCACCCAAAGATCATTGTTTGTAGACTTTATTGAATGACAAAGGGTTGCAAATTCTTGACCCTTTCATCCTTATTATATATTTCCGGTATTTTTTCCAAGTAGTAGTAATGTTAGGTTTCATCTCAATGTAATACCCGCTCTAATATTTTTTGGAGGATTCTTAGTGAAGTTATTTAAGCTATAATTGACCGTATTTTTGTACATGAATTTGGTTAAACTTTAGAAATATTAAAATTTTATTTATACAAATATTGTTTTTGTTAATAGACATGGCAGATTCATCTATGATTCTAATAATATATGATTACACATAATCTCAATTATTTAAATCTGTGTATTAAAAAAGTATTACGATTTTACAATGGAAATTTCTGGAATGTTATATTGGATTTTCCTCGTAATATCTAAATTGAACTAAGCTACTCAACCACGGAGAGAGTTTAATTTACGACTCTTTTATGCGGTAAGCCGTGCGATCTGTCGGCACAAGGCGCGGCTTGCCAGTATATTTACTAGTTCTCCATGACGAAATATAAAAGCGGAAAGTTTGTAAAGCTGCTTAACTGCAGTTCGACATTTGTGAGGCTCTTAGCAGACGAGGCGGTCACTTTAATTTGTTGTTAGTAGTCAGTGCTCGAGCGAAGCGTGGGCCAACCGAAAGCCCCAGCGCGACGTGACCGACGGCTTTGTCCAATAGCTTGAACGCCACACCACTGAATAACTACTTCATAAATTATTTTATTAATAACGTTAATGGAACTTTATCACAATTAATGGCGTAGATTTGTTTTATCATCAAATTTATAGAAATTTTCCTGTAGATAATTTGTCCGTAAGTTTTCAATCAGAAATATGAAAAATGTTCCTTCATCACACATGTAATGGTACATAGGGAGCATAAAGCAAACTTGGATTATTCTTTTTTACAATTCAAAAACAATAAAAAAAGATCTCCGGATTTTCCTCTCGATTGTTTTAATTTATTTCCTGCCGTGAATCGATTATGTCAGGGTATCTTGCTCTTTTTAACACTCTTTTATTAGCTTCATACGTATGTTAGTATGTGCCTATATAACGGAAACTTTGAACAACGTTTTGATCCCCTTCATAACGTTAAATTAACTCGAAATTTGGCATACTTATCAAGGACTGATGACAATTCTATATTTTAAACAATTAGATCCGTTATCCTTACCAGGATAATCAGGATTAGCGATTTTTTGTTTCCCTAAATTGGTAGTGTCTTTGCGCCAAGACTGAGAACCGGCTATTTAAACCAAGGGAGGCAGCAGGCGCCCAAATTGCTCATTTCTCGGATAAGTTACCGACTAGAATAAACCAATGACTTCCCGATTTTATTGAAAATAAAGCTCCCCCCCACTTAAGCGATTGTATGTTATCACTTCTAATCATACAGAGTCATTTATAAAGGACAGTGAACTTTCAAGGCTAAGAAATCAGCAAGAATAGAAGTTAGACTAACAGTTCAGCGTATCAGATTGCTTCGTCCCGTTGAACTTAACGAGACGTAACACTCATGTATGCCAAACGGTGTAACTTCGTACCTTGCAGAGCACATAATATGATTCATTTCAAAAAATTCCATCTAAAAAATGTAAAATAAATAATAGTTTAAAAAACGAAAGAAAAAATAATAATTCTCAACTTAAGAATAAAATTACTGACGAGAAAATTAATGTCACTGTTCTAAAAAGCGCGGGGTGGTGTGTACGATATTTTAAACTGTATTTCGGAAAGAAACTAGTAAAAAAAAAATTATAACGATTGACGAGCACCTCACGCTCTTTAAAACAGTAACATTAATTTTCTCGTCAGGAATTTAACTCTTATAATAAGAATTATATTTTTTTTAGTTTTTTTATAGTCTAAGCTTAATACATACTTTTCGGCATTGTGTTATGACGGGAACGCATAGAAGGAAATTTTGTGCCGTAAGTAGCAATAAAAATCCAGCTTAGCGGGACTACTCAGATGTATACGTTATTTATGACTTACACCATCGATAAAGTAATGCCAATGTGTTGTAATAGCGTGACCGCCATCTTGGCGGCCATTTTTAATTAGAAAACGGTAAGCAAATCCATACAATTAATTTAGTAGCGTTGAGAGATTTGGTTAAGCCAATGTTAGTTAAATTCCCCAGGTATTTAAATGCACACGAGTTTTTAACTAATTTTAGAAGCAATTTCAGTTTGATCGCTTTTGTTGTTAACTAACCTGTACTTTTTTATAAAATAGTGTTCAGAAAATCATTAAAAACAGTAATCTTGTAATGTTTCAGGGCTTTTATGCATACCTCAAACCATAATACTTTTCCAGTTGAAAATGTCTTACTGGAATGCTTACCTGTGTCATCATTAGCATAAATTCTCGTTATATTCTACGTAGTCACGGTAGAACTAGGGCCCGACATAGTGGCGTAGTTAGGCATTTGTTCCTCACATAGTGCCGTATAACAATACCAGATTATAATCGAAGGTCTAAATGTACTAAACTGTACCGTATATAAAAATTGATTCTTGTCCACCACGTCTGAACACTGATTAACGAAAACCGTAGCCTATTTTATATGAACGCAATATTGTAAGCCAAACAATTTATAAGGACAAAGAAAGTCGGCGTGTCGGAATATTCCGAAGTTAAACATCTTGGTAGTAATTTCCAATATAGTAATTGATCAATATTTACTTAACCTAATTACCTTATATTGATTTATTCTAAAAAGGTAATAGCAGACCTAAAGTAATGTAAAATATTATTTTTACACCAAGATACGAGTAGTAAGACAATGTTGCTCCTATCATTGGATAAAACCATATTCGTTCAAATACGGCGACTACGGCTACTTGTTTTGGTATCCATGGGTTCAATAATGATCTAATCAAACCACAATGCCATATTATACCATGCCATAATATAATATAGCAAATTAGCTTATTATTTTAATACTTTTCAATAAAATTTAAAAAATATGGTCGAAATTCATAACTTAATCGGATTAATTCTATCCGTGCAGGAGCGGAGAAAGAATAATGACCTCTGTGGCCGGGGTCGGCCTGTCGTAAAAGGCGACAAATCAACCCAAGGCTACGTGGTAGGGCCCCAAGCCCGTCTGGATGGGAACCACCATTGGTCTTAAGTATGCCGCCATAATAACTTTGTGCTGTGTTGCGGCATTAGTGACCCAAGTTCCTGTACCCTTGTGGGACAGCAGCGTGTTCGCGTTGCTGTCCTACAGCAATAAAAAATAATTAAAATTTTTAGCTTGATTTTTGAAGTTTAGTATTTGTTTTTTAAATATACATGTCATCTTTTATTTTCGAGCATTTCGTCCATCGCTTTCCTTACTTCAGTATTCTAAACCGGAAATGAGAGTCTGGAAGACTTGGAAAGCATTCATCGCATGCAAAGAGATTCCCAGCAACAAATTTCTTTAAGTTTACAAACACTGGAAGTATAAAGGTGCCAAATTACAGGCATGTTTGAAAGATTTTCCCTAAAAGACAGGCTTCTTCGCAAATTAAGGTATAATTGATTAAAATTATTATATGTTGGTAAGGTCTTTTAGGTTCTAAAGACTTAAAAACAAACTGAATTATCTCTACTAGTTACCATCATCTAAGAATCTAAGGGTAAAATCCCGGTTGAAACCCAAGAAAAGGATAGAAAATTCGAATTGTGCATTTCTTTTGTTGCATATAAGCAAGAATTACGAGCGAAGAAGATCTCACTTTGAGCTCTTTTCTTTTCCTAAACTGGAACAACAAAATGGCAAGAATATTTAAAAGTGTAAACGAATCTTTTAAATAATTTTATGTTCTACCAGATCTAGATCAGGGACATCTTGAAAAAAGGCCAGGTCAAGAGTACCCTAAACCGAAGGGCATGTATAAAGGGAATAATGAAAGTGGACGAAGCGGAACAAGTATGTAAGGATCATCGTAGCAAGTGGAAAGAAGTGGTCTCTGCCTACCCCTACGGGAAAGAGGCGTAATTATATGTATGTACTTTTAGTGTTATTATGTGTCAGGAACCCTCTCCAGTGAAGGCCTTTTTTTGTCTCGGGGAAAAACCTCTCTTAACGGGTTCCCCCGGCCCGGGGGGACCGAGGGATATGTAGGACTCCGGGGAAGATGTTCAGCCATCCGACTACACACTAAAACCCCGCTGTTCTCCTATCGCCTACGCCCGGGCCTACTGATATATGGCCTGCCGATCTCATGGCCCGGGCCGGCGCCGGCCCGCCCTTTGTCTCAAGGCGGGCCTCTTCTAAAGTGTTGGCGCCAGGGGGTCAGGGTTTCATCCCCACGGCGCTCTCTTGTATTGTAGGAGTTGAGGGGGTCCCGGAACAGCACGCGGCCCTCTCCCTCGCGACAATAGTGCGGGCGGTGGATCCTCCCCGGAGGGGCCGCCCGCTGCCGCTTTCTACGGCGGCCGGAGGTCATTGCTCGCCCTCCGGCGTCGACGACGTGGCCTGCGTTGGCGGGAGGGGAGTGTGGTGGTGGACTCCCGCTTCCGCTCCGCCGCCTCCTTTGCGGACATGACTGCCTCGCAAAAGGAGGCGACGGCCGTCCATCCAGTGAAGGCCTCCTCCAAGGCTTCCCATCTTTCTTTATCCTGAGCTATTTGGATCCATTGTGGACTCGCGATTTTCTTGATATCATCATCCCATCTGGTGCACGGTCTGCATCTGTAGCGCTTCCCTGGTGGGCCTCTCCATGTGGTTACTGTTTTGGTCCACCTGTGAGGCGCGCCACGTGAAATGAGAAATATCTATAATCAAATGATTTACAGATTTGTACAATATTGCTATATCCGACTTTTTCAACAATTTTAAGAGTGTGATCCGCTAGCTTGGCCCCCTTGCACACCACCAGGCTGCTTCGAAGGTTTTTCCGTTAGTTGGCAAACTGTCCTGTGATTGGACGATGGTGATACAATGGCGCTCTCTTTTTAAATTAATTCAAAATTATGTTTGTAACAATTCAATCAGTAAGACCTATATATGCTGCTAAAATATTTTAAATCTTTTTTCTGCGGCAAAATTTTTAAAATAAACTTAACCATTCCGAGTGGTAATATGTTTATATCATAGAATTCGTTAATTCTGAGTAATTACTTACACTTTATTTAAGTTTGGCAGTGTATTGATGATACGTTGGATATGGATTACTTTTAAAATTAATTTTGAACAAGATTCAGTGATAATCTTTTATATTTTGTAAGCATAAAAATTCTCAGCACATATCTCTTGAACATCTTTAAATTCTCGTAGAATGAATTTAAAATATTCACCAGTTTATCAAGTTAAAAACTTACTAAGTATATTAACATCATTGTAGAGAGTGAAGCCTTCGCTGCTTACATTGTAAAGGATAACGCACCCACGTCTTGGAAAGTTTTAGGTACCTACACATTATAAATGTGCTCTTCAAAGTTTATCTTCACTAGTTACGAACTTACTGATAATATGCTGACTGAAACTTATGTAATCTGATTTTTACTTAGTTTGACCGCTAGGTTTTTGGCGAAAATATTCTTGATACTTTTTTTAGTATACCACATGTTATATATTAAATGTATTATATAGTATTGATTGATATTTACTATTAGAAAATACTGTTTTTTTATTGCTGTAGGACAGCAGACTGGCTGACGGCCCGCATAAAGTTTAGCAGTTACCGTTGCCTATGGGTGTTTGCAACACCAGTGACATCGCGAACACGCTGCTGTCACATAATAGTACAGGAACTTGGGTCACTAATGCCGGAACACAACACAAGGTTATTATGGCGATATACTTAAAACCAAAGGTGGTCTCCATCCAGACGGGCTTGGGCCTTGGGCCCTACCACGTATCTATGGTTGTTTTGTCGCCTTTTACGACAGGTCGACCCCGGCCGCAGAGGTCAGTATTCTTTCTCCGCCCCTGCACGGATAAAAAAAAACTGTCAAAAAAGTTCTTGTTATCTAAGAAGTTCTTTGATAGCTGATAAACTTATGCCTCGTGTTTAGATAAACTTTCAAGAGTGATATGAAAAGAAATGAAAATGTAAACTATTGTTTCAGCATTTTGTAACGACTCACCTAAAGTAGTAATATCATTGATTAAAAACATAATTATGCATCCTTATCTCATAGATATCCTTTTGACATGACGGTAAGTTGTAGTAATAACGTAAATATGGGTATATGACAGGCAGAAGTTAAAGCGTTACGACATTTACATGTACTTACAAAGTCTGTGTCGGACCCCGAGAGTAACCTTTAATTAAACGAGCTACGAGAAGGCTGTGCGGCTCAAACGATTATTTTGTAATTAATATAATATGCATAAGTAAACTAGATAGGTTAATTCATATGAGAAGGAAATGCGGCTTTTTGAAATTAAACATTACATTTTTTATATCATGATGATTTCATATCTTCGAATTGATATGCGGAGTAATGGTTAGGCTCCCTCGTCTCCTTATAATCATCAGTCTATTGAAATCCATAGCTATGCGTTTTGCTAGATGTAGCCCTCTCCTTATCTCGCATTAGCGTTTAATCTCTTTCCTATAAATACTATAAATAGTAACCAATAGTACTTGGTTACTATAAATAGTAACCAAGCTCTTATATATTAATCTATTCAACCTTAATCTGACCAAACTACGGGTGACAGATTCCTGACTTTGATGTTACTCAGTATTCAATAATTACCATATATATTGTCCATTTCAAAATGAAACTTTATTAAGAGTACATTTGTGTGATTGTCTGTTATTAGTTGGAATTTATACATAGATATAGATT
Organism: Malacosoma neustria; assembly: GCA_963693495.1. Taxonomy (NCBI): domain Eukaryota; kingdom Metazoa; phylum Arthropoda; class Insecta; order Lepidoptera; family Lasiocampidae; genus Malacosoma; species Malacosoma neustria. Next base: position 11,485,382 of record OY856381.1, on the reverse strand, counting down.
ATATAGATACACATTATATTTGGAACGGCATCTTAAGGCTTCATAATAAATAATATTCAATAATTTGTTACCTCCTCGTTATATTATGAATAAATAATGAAAAAAGTGCTGACGAAGTGTTGACAGCTCTCGTTTCCCTTCTAAATAAATTATATTTTATGAAGTTACATAAAGCATTTTCAAAGCTGCTATGGAAACGTTTCTTGGTCAGTGGAAAAAATAAACTGAACTCAGGAGAATAGGTTTTTTAATCTTAGTGCTTGGCAAAATTGTTATTTGTTGTTTCTTTTAAACTTCATTCGAATGTTCTATCAGCGTGTCTTGTTGTGTTATGCCTGACATATTGACTAAGTGACTTACTAATGATAATTATTTCTCTAAGAATTATAATATTTGTCGTAGAAGTAATTATATTTATTATTAGCATAGGAGTAATATGGTCAAATATTAAGGGGGTAAAAAAAATACAAATTTTGGATAATTTTCACTAGGCTTTCATAAAAATGTTTATACAAGAAACTTAAAAATAGCTCCAAGTGTCTCATTTTTGGATATGATAATCTTCAAATTTTGTATCGAGTAATCGTGAGAAAACAACCGAAAATGTTTTTGGTTTTTTTGTTCCCTTAATTTTTGTAAGAAGAAACTACATTTATACTAGCTATATATTACTAAGTTTATCTATTTTTATTTCTATATATTTACAATATCTTTTGCAATTTTGGTTCAATAACGTTTGAGATGCGCCCCGGTCTGCTTGTCTATTGTTATCTGAACTAAATTGTTCTCTGTCAGCTATATGGAAAGCTATATATAAATATAATATTAGAAAGGAATTATTAAAATCAGTTTAATATTTTAAATTCGTTTATTGAATTTTTTATTTTATTTTAATGTGATATATATACAATACGTGTACTGATAAAAAAAATTAAAATGTTTCGTTTATGTTAATGTTACTTTTTAAAGTATTAAGAGAGTTGCTTAGTTAGGTGTGCGTTCAAAATGGAGATACTAGGGTAAAGTGAAAAGTTCTCGGCCTGACAATGAAAGACTGCAATTTTCAGTTGAAAAATGATTTTATTCTTCTACATATTCTCCTTTGACTTCAATAGCGTTTCTCCAACATCAGTATTTCTGCCCGGAAGTGAGAGTCTGGAAGGCTGTGAAAATATCTATCTACGGTTCTCTCAACTTCTTCATTGGACGCGAAGCGCTACCCAGAAACAAATTTCTTCAAATTTGGAAAAAGAAGTCTGAGGGTGTCAAATAAGGAGAATAGTGGGGATGGCCGAGCAAATCATACCCTAAATCCCGCAGTTTTCCCATTGCCAATGCACCTTTGTGAGCAGGTGTGTTGTTCTGGTGAAAAATGATTTTCTTTTTCTTCAAGCCAGGCCTCTTCTCGCGAATTTTGACATCCAGCTGGTCAAAAAGATTAGAGTAATATTCGCTTGTAATTGTTTTGTCTTTTTCAAGATAATCAATTAACAGGATCCGTTTCGTATCCCAAAACACACTGGCCATGACCTTTCCGGCAGATGCGATTGACTTCACTTTCTTTGGCGCTGAACCACCGGCTTCTACCCACTGCTTCGACTGCTTCGGCGTGTAGTGGTAGTAACAAAGGTGGTTTAGCCTCGATGCTTATTCGTTACGCGTTTTTTCCTGTTCCATAAGTTTAATAGGGGTTGTCTGAACGATAGAATCGTGTTCATACTGTACCATTTTATGAAAATATGATTTGGCTATTTGTTAGTATTTTTATGACACAGGTTGCATCTTAGTACTCAGTATCCGTTTCTCGACCTTGTTTCTCTTTTTCCCATAGTCTTCGGCATCCTGGTCAGTTTCAGTTACTATACATCAACATTAATCTAGCACCGCTTGGTTATCTCTCCTAGTAGGCCCCGGCGGAGATATGGTACATTTTTACCCATGGAAATAGAATTAAAGATTAAATAAATAAGCTTCATCAATTTTTTTATACTAGAATGTAACAAAGAGGAGTATTAGCCAACTGTAATACAATTTTATTTGTAAAGAGGATAACGAATGTTTGTTAAATAACTTTTGAATGGAATTCTTAACTATCCAAATATACTATAGTTATCTGTCTAGCTGTATATATCAAAGTGGTGCTTCTATGTATTATAATTATAAATAATAAGGTTATGTTTTATAACTTGTGTAAGAAATAAATAAATTATCAAATATAAAAATCTTTTTACTAATGAGGTATGGCAACATAGATAGCGACCCGTTCACAGTGCTCCATGAAACGTCGCACGCGAACCCGTTATCACAGTTCCGGTTGCTTCCACATTTGTCAGCGGATTTTTATTTGCGATTTGAAAATATTTTTCAAATATCTTTGCACCGGATTGCTGTGCTTGCTGTCGGTTATGGACATTTATGAATTTTACTCCGATTTCATGACTTAGAGCTAATAATAATAAAACTGTTGGGCTCTTCTCCCTAAAGGGAAGGGACCGTATACCCGCCACTCTTGTCCAGGGCGGATTGGTGGATTACACATACTGATGATCTCTGTATGCAAGTTTTCTCACGATTTTTATCCGTGCAGGGGCGGAGAAAGAATACTAACCTCTGCGGCTGGGGTCGGCCTGTCGTAAAAGGCGACAAAACAACCCACCCCAGCTACGTGTTAGGGCCTCAAGTCCGTTTGGATGGTGACTACCTTTGGTCTTAAGTATGCTGCCATAATAACTTACTGTTTTATTCCGGCATTAGTGACCCAAGTCATGTACCCTTATGGGACAGCAGCGTATTCGCGATGCTACTGGCGTTGCAAACACCCATAGGCGACGGTAACTGCTAAATTCTAAGCGGGCCGTCAGCCTGTCTGCTGTCCTACAGCAATAAAAATACGATGTGTTCCTTCATCATCGATACTGGATAATTTACATTATAATATGCACGTGTGGAACTCGAACCCGGGACCTTTAGGTATATACCACTTAGTTACTACGGGCCTAGTGCGGGGGACACTGATCATAGGTTACATTTTGCTTTACAAACTGAGCGTATAGTCTCTAGAAGAAAAAATATAGCAATGGCTCTATATAAAGCAAAAACTAAACTAAGAAGTCACAAAAGACGAAAAGATACTACAACAGAAAAGGTTCGTTTTTCACCCGGGGTTTGGATGTTAGATGTCCAACTTGTATTAATCACATCAAGTTTTAAACATAACTAGCATGATACAGCTCGAATAAACTGTTATTTATTTCTCTCTGTATTTAGCATAAAATAAAAATCAATTACGTTTAAAAATGACTAAAAATATTGCAGGTTACTAATGAAACATATTTACATAACATAATTAAGCTGATATTTAAAACTTCTTTATGTTTTTTCCCGAGCTTTTGTATCGATGTCTAAGTACCACAACTTTTAGCAATATTGAAATGTAATTTTTTTATTCTAGCACGTTTCTATAATCCAAAATAATTGAAAGTAAAATCACCAGTGCGTGTATGGAATTCAACCGAAAAATCCAAACACTAATCGCTGAAAGATCTTGCAGCAGTGTCAATTGCGATGTATTAGTGCCAAACAAATCTTCTTCAATTCGACTTCAGAGACTTTGAAGTAATCATTCCTAATATGCTACCGTCCTTTTGACATGTGGTGACTGCATCACTAATTGAAATAACTTGCGAGAATTTTCTTTTTTGCATACAAAACTTTCGCTACCGCCATGAATGTTTATACAGAGCTTAATTTTTTTCATACTTGGAAGTCCTTCACTTTTCCTGATTTATACACAAAAAACACGATAAATTAAGCTACATTTAGATTTTATAGTAGTTGTGATTTTCTTTTTTTTACCTGTATACTGTGAAAAAGATTAATCTATTTGGACCCAGTTACAAATTCTTAAATGTGAGGTATTTATCTTCTATTTGTATTTCTGGAGAGCACTGTTGTAACTGATAAAAAAATAATAGAATCGAAACAGAAGTTTCAATAAAATGAATGCGCGAATCCAACCTATCCTAAATACTTCTTATTTTAAACATCAGATTATGGAGCTATGTGACAAAGGTTTCGCTTATAATAGAATTTTATTTTTAGACAAAGATTTAAAAATATATTTCAAAGGAACGAAGTTCTAACAACCGTAGTTCTAAGTCTTTTTATGTGAAAGTATTTTCTTTGCTTTATAAAACATTTTTAAAATCCCCTTTTCTTTTGTATTTAGTTTTCGTATTTGAATATCAATATTTTAAGAGTCTACAATAGGGTGGTAAGACAGATAAACCCATCTTTCATGTTTTAATTTTAGAGCGGTAAATGAAATTCCTATTGTCGGTTGGAAAATAGCTTAATATATAAGTTTGCTTTTAGAAACGCTAAAAATAAGATTCCTGTGGAGAAAAATGCGTTGAACACATAAAATGTTTATTGCTTGCTCTTATTACGAGAAAATATTGCGGCTATTCCAACTCTCCCCTTCGTCAAGTACAAGAATGCGAAGTTATTAGTTGGCATTCCTGTAGGTAGCATAATTTTATCGCCATTGGTATGTTCTATTGTAAACGTGTATAAGGAATTTTTAACGGACTATGTCCACACAAGCAATAGATAAGCTGCTAGAGAGTCAGTTATGTAATTATCGCCACGAAGAAAACAGCCAAATCATATAGAGAACGTATAATTTGACATGCCTAATCTATTTCTCTTGCTAGGGGTAGATTCTAAAATTTTCTACCGAAGAAGGGTAGCCAGAAAAAATTGTCGCTTGTAGTTGTAAATGCTTGGATTCTAAAAGCCTTGCGAAGTGGAGAAGGAAATTTTTGACCCCGGATATTGAGCGGAATATAATGCTAAGAAATATAATTTATACATATAATCACGCCTCTTTCCCGTAGCAGAGACCACTTCTTTCCACTTGCTACGATCCTTACATACTTGTTTCGCTTCGTCCACTTTCATTATTCCCTTCATACATACTCTTCAGTTTAGGATACTCTTGACCTGGCCTTTTTTCAAGACGTCCCTGATTTGGTCTCGAAACGTCCGCCTTTTTTTTGTATAGGGGAAAAACCTCTCTTGACGGGTTCCCCCGGCCCGGGGGGACCGAGGGATATGTGGGACTCCGGGAAAGATGTTCAGCCATCCGACTACCCACTAAAAAACCCCGCTGTTCTCCTATCGCCTACGCCCGGGCCTACGGATATGTGTGTAAGTGTTTGCGCCAGGGGGTCAAGGTTTCGTCCCCCCGGCGTTCTCCTGTATTGTAGGAGATGAGGGGGGCCGCGGAACAGCACGCGGCCCTCTCCCTCGCGGCAATAGTGCGGGCGGCGGATCCTCCCCCGAGGGGCCGCCCGCGGCCGCTCTCTACGGCGGCCGGAGGTCATTGCTTGCCCTCCGGCGCCGACGACGTGGCCTGCGTTGGCGGGAGGGGAGTGTTTTGGTGGACTCCCGCTCCCGCTCCGCCGCCTCCTTTGCGGACATGACTGCCTCGCAAAAGGAGGCGACGGCCGTCCATTCAGGATCACCCCCGACCATGGACAGAACCAGGGCCGGGAAGGTCTACCCCTTCCAACACTTTCCTTTACACTCGCCTTATACACTTTTTCGTCAATCGTTCTTCATTCATTCTCTCGACATGGCCAAACCATCTCAGCATACATTTCTCAATTTTTGTCACTACATCTTCTTTCAGACCACAACGTTTCCTTATCTCACTATTTCTTATCCTGTCACTCAGTTTGACTCCTATCATACTTCTTAACGCTCTCATCTCAACTGCATTTATTCTGCTTTCATGTTTCTTTTGCCATACCCAACTTTCACTTCCGTACACCAGTGTTGGAACCAACACCCCCTCATGCACAGCCAGACGAGCCTTGTTAGACACCTTCCGACTGTTCATAAAGGAGTGCAAAGCTCCATTCACCATGTTTCCTGCATTCACTCTTCTTTCAATATCACTCTCACACTTTCCATCTCTTGTAAACTTTGAACCCAGATACACAAACTCATTTATTCGATATTAATACAAAGTTGCAAGTATAATTATAAGTTTATTGTATCTTTGCAGGTACGGATATTTAACGACCCAATGAGTATTCATCGTTATAACATGGAATTATACGGACTGGTTGAGACTTAAATAGTGATTGACAGTGAACTGCGAATGGTATGTGTATTGATTAAAACAGTGAACTGAAAGTGTGGACATGAGTTTTTTCTCATCGCTGGGCCAGTATGTGGCGGGCATGGCGGATAGCGTCGCGGGCTTGGCGTTGTCACCACGCCGCGCTCCGCCTTCGCGACATCGCTCTGCTGAAGAGAACCAAACTCAGAAGCCTCAACCATCTATGGCTACTATGAGAGGTAAGAGTTATATGCACACTTTGGGTAAACATTTTGTGTAAAATGTTTACACAGTTTTATAATATTTTGTCTAAGACCTTAAACACAGTTATTTGCAAAACACCAAAAACCTTACGAGACTGTATTTTAATTAGACTATATATATCAAATCTGTTTCAAGAATTCGATGTTCTTATAAATTTTACATAATTCTCTAATTTGTAGTATCTACATATGCTCTGCCTTGTCATAGAATAAAACTCGTTAGCATTTACGTTGTGGAAAACGTTGTTATTGTGTTCACTATAACCCTGTGTTTACTTCTACTTCTTATGTTTCACCCCGCTTACATCCAAATAGGCCTGGTTTGATCAATTCTCCTTCAGAACTCGAGATGTGCTGCCAAGTATTGTATAAGTACACAAGCTAAACATTTGCACTTTAATTTTGGGTCAGAAGCTAAATTGAGAGCGACAAGTAAATGGATATATCTGTGTCCATTTTTTACAGATACGACAACCCTCTGACACGGAAGGAATACCAAATAAGCCCATCATTTGCTGTTATTTTAACTAGCAAAAGGATTATTAATTCGTTTAATTGAGTCAAAGTTGCTGATTAGGTTAACAGTGTCTATTAGTTAAATCCCGTCGGAGGACGAAAATACTTATACCTAGTCAGGTCATAAATTCTGTCACATGTTTAATGTAAAATAATTGTAACAAGTTTATTAATTATGTAACCATTCATATACCAAAATGAACTTAACAAAACATAGATTCTTATGACATTAAAGTTTATTCAAAATGACCTCCGTGATTTTGAATACAAGCCTTCAATCTGCGCGGCCAGTTGTCTATCGCAGCACGAATGAGGTCCATGTCAATATCGGCGGCTGCCTTAATCAAGGATGTCTTGAGTGACTCCAAATTGGGATGAGGCTTTGAGTACGCCTTTTCCTCCAAGTGTTGCCATATCTTGTAATCTAACGGATTCAAATCTGGACTGGAGGAGGGCCAGTCTTCGTGCCGGATGAAGTCGATTTCACGCGCCGCCAGCCAGTCTTGTGTGCTCTTCGCTCTATGAGCTGGCGCCGAATCTTGTTGGAATACCCAGTGCCTGTTATTGAACATGGTATGAGAAACAGGTTCCACAAGGTTCGTCAGGACTGTATTTTGATACACAACAGCATTCGTTTTTACACCTTTCTCACAAAAATGTACCTCTGTTAAGCCCCAATAAGAAACTCCCAACCATACCATGAGCGAGGATGGAAAATGACCTCGTTGGACACGCGGAATACGGTTGCTCGCTTCTTCACTACTGTGTGCGTACACCTTATCATTTTGTTTGTTGTAGCTCTCTTCTACGGTAAACATTTTTTCATCCGAAAAAAGAATTTCCCGATATTTTTTTCCCGCGTACCGCTTCAACAAAGCGCGGCATCTCTTCAGTCTCAGGTCCATTAGACGAGCATTCAAACGATGTCCTGTTTTTCTTCGATATGCCCGAAGCCCTAAGTCTTCATTTAACACCCTTTTCACCGTGGTTCTGCTTAACCCCATCTGAAGGGCCAACAGTTTCTGCTTACGTTTGGGATTTCTTTGAATTCGTGCCTTCACAGCTTTTATCACTGCTGGAGTCCTAACAGACCGAGGGCGACCACTTCTTGACCTGTCATCTACACTAGAGTCTTCATTGTATCGTTTGATGGTACGATAAACGAATCTTTTGGTTATATTCAAATTTTTCAGTATGTTAAAAATTTGAATTGGCGCGTAACTGTAACGATGCAACGCAATAACTGCAACACGGTCTTCTTTAAGCGTCCACTCCATATTTAAAAATGAGTAAAATTCTAAAAGTTATACATTTTTATTTTCATGAACAATTCGAAATTCGAATTCAATAAACTTTTTTGTGGCCAGCATTCTAAAAGAAAAGTTTTTACTGTGTGACAATACTTATGACCTGACTAGGTATAATGCAAATAGTTTCTTCTTATCTAGTTGCATTGATTCTGGAATATTTATGAAAAACCCAAGCGGTATATGTTTCCAGGTTTATATATAATAGAGTAAAGAGAACTGCTTAAAAATGTATATTATTGGCTAGCTTTATATTTTTTCCGAGTAAATAAAATATTTATGGTATAGGTTTCCCGAGGGTGGTTCCCACGGAAGGTGCATCAGCCCTCGGTGCTCGTCGGCGAACTTTGGATAATCTTGCACCGGCACCGCCCCCGCGCCGCGGTGGATCGCTCAGGGCTCCACGTCATCAAGCACCGCCGGAAAAGCCCGCTATGGCTTTTTGCAAGCGACGACTTTCCTGGCCAGAAGTTGATAATTCTGTTAATTCTGGGTGAGTTTATCTCAATTTATCTTTTTAACATTAACGCTGAGTATTTTTGAGATGAAGCGGAACACTAAAAAAGTTAAAACGTAATTTTTATTTTTTTGATTAATTACAATCCTGGGTTGAATAGGTCAGTGAAATAGAATAGGTTAAATGAAAAAATTTAAGTAAAAAAATTAATCCTATTGTTTTCCCAAATTATGAATTTTGGTGTTATTGAATTTAACATTAGCAATTACATGGTCATTTGGCAACTAACGCAAGTACTTGACGAATATTTGCAATATTAATTTTATAAATTAAAATAAAAACAATTGATTGCTTTCCATCCGGTTAAATAATTATAATAAAATACCATTTTGACAAAGTAAAATACAAACACAAATCTGGTAATTTTTATCGCATGAAAAAAGTAAAATAGGGATTATATAAGCCACAATAGGTGCACCAATATATGTGCTAGACGTTTGTTGGCAACAACACTGGTCGAGCTCCGTAAACGACGAGCCGACAGTATTAGATAAATATTAGTAACCTCTCAGGACTAGACATCATTTACAATATATTTTTTTCTTTGTCCTCTAAGAGTCGCATCTTCACTTCACTCGCATCCGAATATTACGCATTACTCAGGCAACGCATATCTATGCGTTGCCTGAGTAATGCGTGAGGTGCCTTATAAAGTTATCAGAGAGCATATCCTTAGCGTGACCATCACGTTGTTATCTGTTGATGTCTTTTTGATTTTTTTGAAAGAAACGAAATGAAATATCGGAAGAAGAATGGATTTTTTGGAATAAATATAAAAAATAAAATGGCTAAATTTAATTTTTATAGATGCTTCATATGCATCTTCCTTATGATTTACAACAGTAATACTCGGATACGGGACTTTTTTACTCATCATCATCCTAGCGTTAGTCCCGGTTGCTGCCCAAACTTTCGTTTCGGTGCCCGGGGTCCGCTTTCCGACTTTTTCTACTCCACTTCGCGCGATCTTCAGCATCCCTGGTAGTTAGCCCATTGGCACGCATATCCCCCTTTACGACGTCAAGCCAGCACTTTTTGGGTCTACCCCTCCTGCCGGGGCCCGGCGGAGGCGGCATGGCCAGACATTTGTTTCCCACGTAAGCATCCGGTTGCCGTAAAACATGGCCATACCAACGGAGCCGACACTCCTGCAATTTATCTGCAATGTCACGGACATGAAGACTACCGCGAATGCGAGAGTTTTTTACTGTCTGTGCCTAAAGTATCTTTGCCTTTTAAGATTTCCTAGGTGATGATATAGTAGCTCTTTTCTCTTTTCTTATTTGTTCCATACGTGAAAACAATTTTTTTTTATTTTGTCTTAAATCTCATACATTTTAATCATTTAAACATTCATTAACAAATCGACAGATCCTTGAAACTTCACTAATTATTTTCGCAATAAAAGAAAACAAAGTAGTGTTCGTTATAATAATTTGCAGTATAGCGCGTTACCATACTATAGTTATATTACAGACATTGCAGATATGTTGAGAGTCTGTATTTGGCAACTGTAAGTATATAATATATATGTATACATACTTATATTGGTGTCGCACAGTATATCAGTCATCTAAATACAAGCACTTTGATGTTTATTATGTGACTAGATGCTGCTGCTTGAATGATCACTTTACTGCGGGTACTTTTAATTCTTTGAAGTTTGGGTTCACAGTAGAGGTTACTTCGGTGTTCATCGGGGATTTCGTTATTTGCTTCTTACCTTAGTTCCTTGTCTGTGCCGAGATAATGTTCGTTTCTACGCAACGGTCGCAGCACAATGATTAAAAGTCGATCTTGCGATTCCCTACAACGTCTCAAGGTGACCGGGGTTTTTATGGGCACCAGCGAGACCACGCATGCTTTACTAGCCAGATGAGTGGTCGCAGTAGCAGTGTGAAGTACATAACCGTGTAGATTCCCCCCGGAGTTCCAACGCGGGACTGTTAAGGTTCAGTTTTCCCCGGGAAATAAAGGGTTCGCGTCTACTAGCGTTGAACTTTCTAAAGTTGAAGAATCAGCATGTACCAGCTGGTAAGAGAGATTGACTTGGATCTTGAAGATTACGACTGAACTCCATGCCCCTTAGAATATATTTACATTTTTAGACCCTTCTTTGTTTTTAAAAATAATTGACGGTAATGTACGTTAAACGGTATATTCTGTTTTATCTTAAATTTGAAGAAATTATGCGAATCTTACAAATCTTTAGTGGGAATTGAACACACAAACCTATTCCTATACATATTGAACAAGCTGTACTTAAGTAACGTAATTATTGTACAATATATTATTGTACAATAATTACGAATAAATCAGCTTAATTATCAAACAATAACGCATTATAGCTATATACATATATCAAAGAACTTATTGATATAGATTGAACAAAGGCTGTCATCAGAAATAATGATATTGGGGAAATCACGGCCTCTCGAAGGATATTAATGTGTTGCCACGGAAGGGAATTGCAAATTAGAGGCCACTCCTCAATATCCCGGGCGGAACATGTCAGGAATACTGACGAGGATTAGCTTTATCTATTGTATATGTCTTGAAAATGCTTTCCGGTACTTTATGTTTTTTTGATCACTCTTTTACTGTTCAAGCTTTGGAATATTTTACCTTATTACATACAGAAAGGGCATTCTATTTCTACTTTCAATTATCTTGTCAAAGAACATTATTGAAAGGATATATGTGATTGAAATAATAGTTAGAATTTGATAAATAATATATATCATTTATAATCTATGTTGTTATACATGTATGAGTATGTTATATGTGTCTTATGTTATATGTATATATACTCGGAGTGTTCATTAAAAAGTGATAATGAGTATGACGCAATTATTTTTTATTAAATGTTATTTTAATTTTCGACTTAGTCACCTTATACACTTTTGTATAATCTTTTTTCTAAATCTAAAATTTCCTTAAAAAATGTTCTTCCTGATCCTGATCCATTAAAAAATCGTTTGCCGCGGCGACTGCGTCATCACCTTCAAATTTATGGCCCTTGAGAAGTTCCTTTAACCGAGGAAATAGGTAGAGGAATCACTAGCAGCTAGGTCCGGTGAATATGGGGGATGTTATGTTAATAATTCGAAGCCAGCTTCTTGAATGGCAGCCATCGTAACTCTGAACTTGTGCGCGGGGGACGTTATCTTGGTGAAACAAAACCACTTTAGCGAGTTTACCACGCCGTTGCTTGCGTATTTCCTCACGCAAGTTTTTTAGTTGTCCTGCGTACAAAATCCCCGTATTAGCGGCTCCATGATTAAGGTACTTAATCATTACCACCCTTTGGCTGTCCCAGAAAAAACAGCCAATGATCTTACCGGCGGATGGAATTGCCTTAAATGTCTTCGGAGGTGGAGATGACAGTTTCTTCCAAGTAATGGACTGTTTTTTCGTTTTCGGGTCATAATGGTGAAGCCATGTATCGTCCATAGTTATGAATCGAGCCAAAAGTCGGTCAAGATCTTGTTGTAACAAACCCAAACTTTGTGAAATTCTCAGTATCATTTGTTTCTGCGCGTCAGAAAACATTCTGGGCACACAGCGCGCTGTCACTTTTTTCATAGCCAAATGGTTGTGTATAACAAATATTATGGACACTTCCTATAGAAATCTTCATTTCTTCTGCTGTAAAACAACAGTAACACGAAAATCTGCCAAGACAATGTTTTCAACTTTTTTAATCATATATCATTTATTCAGTCACTACCGATGTAGGGCGTCCGTGCTGGGGTCGTCGTATTAACGACGACCCCTTCCATTAGGAAGTTCTTCCTCGCTTGAACTCGGCAAAACGACGCGCGACCGTAGAATATGGAGGAGCATGAACCCCTAATGTTGCTCTCAAGTTTTGATTTACCAGCTTCGTAGTAAAAATTTTCAAGCAGATATTTTTTTTATTGCTGTAGGACAGCAAATAGGCTAGCGGCCCACATAGAATTTAGCAGTTACCGTCGCCATAGGTGTTTGCAACGCCAATGGCATCGCGAACACGCTGCTGTCCCATAAGGGTATATATATATTTTAGTATGGGTAGATATATTTTATTACCACGCGAACTTCCATTTATTTTATCCATTTTTAAGAACAAGTTCCGACACGACGCAAACAAATGACTTCAATTTTTAACCAAGGTGGTTTTAGTAGATATAACATACTAGAGACGTGTCCCTTTGTCAACTGTGGAGGCGCATGGAGACATAACACGGGAGTCCAATGAACCTCGCCGCGAAACCCCAAGCGGTAGCGAGTGCACGAAGCATTTCTACCTCAAGAATATAAAAATGTGCAGGGTAATGCTTTAAAAATATCATATCAAATGAGGCTAAAATTAATTCTTACGCGGGTGTCATCTGTTGAACCTGTTACTTAAAAAAGAGCCAGCAGAGTAAATACATTTACTCGCTTAAAGGCGCCTTAAAGAGAAATGGGAATATCACCAAATTTTTATGTAAGGCAGACACATACGGCCAGCGTTAAAAGAAACATTTTATATTTAAGAAAAAAAAAAACAAAAATATCTAGAAAAATGTACCTCAGAAATCCAATTCAACGGAACAGAATTAAAAAATTCAGAGCTCGAATTGCGTGGCCAGATGTAATAGTAAGTAAATTTGATAAGGGCCACAGCTCCAGTAAGGGATGGAGTGTTTAATTTCAGTAATGGTGTCAATAAACAAGGTGGGCGAGATGCGTCGTGGTTGGTGGGCTGGATGAATCAATTTACCAGCGGGGTCTCATTTAGTGGAAAAGAACATTTTATTAAAACAGCGGGTGCCAATCGCTCGTCTAAATGTAATAATTGAGAGGAAAGTTTTATGGTTGTAGGCTTGTATTCCATTAACGTCTTCTATTATTTATTATTCGGCTATATTTATATGACTTCTAAGGTACTTGGTAGCTTAGTGATCATGCTTAATCAGTTTGAAGGAAAGTATCATGAGGAAACTTGCAGACCGAGATTAACAGTATGTGGAACTCATTAATATCTCGGGTATTCGTTTCCTTTAAGTGGAGGTCCAAACCAGCAATAGGACGTTAAGTGGAGTTGTGAAAATAATAAAGAACCATAATAACCGCCATTGTGTAATGAGTTTTACCGGGTCACGGGTTCTATTCACGTCTCGAATCTAAATTTTTCCGTGTAATATGCATTTGTTTACAAACGAAAATTGTCTAGTATACACAACACGAGTGCTCTGCTGTTTACTTAGTAATTGCCACAGTATACTTATTATTAACATAATTATCGTTTTCCACGCCAGAAATCAGGATCCGGCTGACGCGCCTTTTATATCAATATGTTTCAGTATTTTTTTTTCGAGTACAGAAAAGTAGATTTAGCTTAATTTAATTCTCACAAATGTGACTTCCAATTGAATCTCCAACACCAAGAGGAAAAATTGGGCCCTTTATTTTGCTCTTAAGCTAGTAAAATGAATATTCAGGCTTTCCAAACATCCTAGAAACATTCTACTCGTTAGGACATGTTATTAAAAGATCAAAATTTATTTAAAATTTAATTAAACACATTTCCTTACAGTAATCTATTTCATAATTGGTTCACATGCCTAATTGGAGCAATTAATGGCTTTGACCCATATCTTACAAAGAGGAAATTCAATTTATTGCGCTGATAACGTTTACGTGAGGGCGGAAATCACTATATCCTGCTACTATGAATAGAAGTGCCTATTATATTGCACGAGCACGTTCTATATATATGTCTACTAAGTAATGTAGATATATATGTGTATATATAGTATATATCGCATATATCTCTATCGCATAGTTTTGAATATTGACTTAAACACTTCGTGTGAATGTAAACCTTTTTCATATCTCATTCAACCATGGCGTGAACTCGATCTTTATAAAGATCTTTTGTGTATAATGGAATTCTTTTAATGTTTGTCAGATTATGTTAATAACAAAGAAAAAAATGACAGATCATTGTCTAGTTGTACTTATAAGTATGCAAAAGGTAAAATATATGTATACTAGTTTGGAAACCATTGATTTTATTTGAAACTGTTTTCGAAATGCATTGCATATGGCACACAAAAATATTATGTAGTGATAAAACGTATTTTTATTTATTTAAATTTAATATTACACATATAGATTAGTTGACACTATTTAATATCAAGCAACTAATGTCAACAAATTAATAAACTTTCGACTTGGAAATATAGCACATGGAGGTACAGGCTGGAGGGAATAGTTGTTACAGTATTATACGGGAGTAGTTATAAAGTGTTGTGATCCATTAATATGTATAGAAATCTTTTTTTCGAATGGCGACAATGCTAGTGGCACTGATTTGCCAAGGTCCAAGTATGAAAAGCCAGGTGATCATGGTAAATAACAATATATTAATAAACTTTTGATCGGTACTTTACACAGATTGTCTGCTAACTTGTAAAAATTCAAATCTGTATATTTTGTACATCAAATATAAAGAATATTTACAACATTTAGAAAATTTCATGTTGCATTCATATACCTGAACTGATGATTACTATGACTTACATATTCTATATGGTAATATATACATTTCTATAATAGTTTTGGGTGTAGAAAACTAAGCGAGTGTCCTCAGAGCATCCTACCAAAGTTTAATTGTTTTATTACTGCGAAAGAGCAGACATGCTGACGGCCTACTTTATAGTAAGCAGTTACCATCGCCTATGGACGTTTGCGATGCCACGGGCACCGCTAACTCGCTGCCGGTATGGAGGTATATCCGTGAGTGGTTTTCAGACGCCCCCTGCCGCCCAGACGCGACACGCCATCCAGGCGCTGCGCGCCGCGAGGGCGAGACTCCGGCCTGTCCTCCAATCTAAGCTGCCCCTGAAGGCGAAGATCGGGGTCTACAAGACCTACCTTCGCTCGAAGCTCACTTATGCTGCCCCAGCCTGGTACGCGCTGTGCGCTCCGAGACTTAAGGAGAAGATTCAGGCACAACAGAATATCACCCTACGGATATGCACCGGTGCGGGTTGGTTCGTCCGCAACGATGTCATTTCCCGCGACTTGGGCGTTCCCAGTGTCGAGGAATTTGTGGTGCAAACAACGCGCCGTCTGTTTGACCGCGCTGATCACGGCCGCCACACACACCTCCACGGGATCGCTCCACTTCACGCACGACCTCCAGATATGCTTCGTCCAAAGATGTGGAGACCAACCCCCCGCGAGCTCATCAGTCGGCCCGTATAGGGTGATATGAGGTCGCAAACAAGAAGTACCACTACGCCGAAGAAGGCCAACAGACGCCACGGATGGCCAACATAAAGCCCGTGATGGCCACCGTACGCAATGACTGCAAAACATAAGCCGCTTCGCGGCTTTATCCAGATACCGGCGGGTAGTAGCCCGCCGAGAAGATGCCGGGGTAAAGAGGTTTACCTCGAGGCCCCTACCTTCTCCGTACACAAGGAGGAAGAAGACCAAGTCGATCAGACGCCCCCTACTACCTAGCTTGGGTTATTTTGTCGCCTTTTATGACAGATCGCCCCCGACCACAGGGTCAGTATTACACTGCGCCTGCACGAAGAAAATTACAATTAGCTTAGAAACGCATGGAGGAAACACATACAAACATGTATTTTTATTTGTATAGGATAAAGTGATGTTAAAATTTTATCGTAAATTCAATTTTTTCAAAGTCATTTTACTTTTACTTCAAACTTTGGCAACAAATCATGCGTTTAACTGTGTGATAGATGAATGTGAAATGACTATGAAATTGTTGTTAAAATAAGTGAATATTATTTACAAGCTGTCTCATCACAGTCAGTGAATGCAGCCTGCGTATGCCCAAAAGACACCTTAGTATATGAATATATTTTATTACAACTGCATACCACGAGCTTGACGTAAATCGAAGTTTAGTGAGTTATTTCGTTTGCACTATTATGTAAATATTTATTGTATATGAAATGTTGTAGCGCACAATTACTTAATCAATTAAAATAATTAATTATTTTCAAAATTAAAATCTTGCCAATAAATTTGAGAGTTTAAGTATTTCACGCACGTAAAACCTAGTAATATGGATTCAGTGATTGCAAGTAATGCTCGGGGCAAGGTAATGCGTGAGCGATGAAGAGCGGCTGAAAAGGGCAGCGGGACGCAGGGACGCAGCGCAACAGGTCCAGGTCGCATCGTGACCTACTTACACAACCTATTAATCACTCGTATAATGTTAATATGTTTACATATCAAGTGACATCCCATTGGAAAATTTGTTGACACTATTTAATATCAAGGACCTAATATCCACAAATTAAATAAACTTTTGTACTTTGGCACTGTTATAAATATATCGAAGCTGAAAAACTAACAAAAAAATCTCTTTAGTCTCAAATGAAAACTTGCCAGATTTTTGTACGTTTTTATAAGAAGTGATTCAATTTGCAAAAAATCAACAAATCAATTCTCAAATTAGATAACTGAATTTTGACTTTGACTCCAAAAGAATATATATAATATATGACTTATTGAATTCTATTTATTCAATATATTTGATTACATAAATAATTATTAATGACTATATTATTATAAAATACATCAAAATGATCTTCACAACAAAAAAAAAATTATTTCATTTTGGGATTACGTCATCGCACTGCTTGGAACCATTTGTTTTGACATTTATTTAACATCTTGAGGATATTTAAAAACATTTTTTCGGGAGTTATTTATGTAGTATTCGTACACAATGATACGAAGCCAGTAGGATAACTTTTAAGGTTCGACAATTTTTATATTTTTATCAATATAATGACGATAATAACAAGATTTAATCGATAATAAATTATAGTTACAAAAACTAAAAAATACGCTTTTATAAAAAATTAAACTAAAAGGTAAAAAATCATTTTCAATAAATTTAAATTAAGGATAGTGGGATTAACAAAAAAAAAATGAATTTTATATGTGTTCGAAATAAAAATTCACTGAATCTCAAGTAGCCCTTATATCACAATGTTTAAAAAGTTTAGAAACAACTGAAAAACTATTAATCCTACACCGATATCGCAACACAATATTTTTTTATACCACAATACAAGAATTATTAACATTTTATAATCAAGAATTGCAAAAAACATTGTACGTGACGATAATCGGGAACTGATTGAACTATCAATTCTTTTCTTCGGAGGAGACAATGAGAAAAAAATTAAAACCAGACCTCCTGCAGCGATGCATCAAGCTAGATGGATGGTTAGAGCTATATACTTTTTAAAAATGTCTTTGTTGCAATATCAATTCAAAATTAGCGCCAAGGATAAAGGCCGGTGTTAGAGCGACACAAGCAGGAGCTGCGTGTCACGGAGATGAATATGCTGCGGTGGATGTGTGGAGTGACGCGGAAGGACCGCGTTAGGAACTCCCGCATTCGTGGCGGTCTTCATGTCCGTGACATTGCGGATAAATTGCAAGAGTGTCGGCTCCGTTGGTACGGCCACGTTTTACGGCAACCGGATGCTTACGTGGGTAACAAATGTCTGGCCATGCCGCCTCCGCCGGGCCCCGGCAGGAGAGGTAGACCCAAAAAGTGCTGGCTTGACGTCGTAAAGGGTGATATGCGTGCCAATGGGTTCACTACCAGGGATGCTGAAGACCGTGCGAAGTGGAGAAGAAAAAGTCGGAAAGCGGACCCCGGGCGCCGAAGCGAGAGTTTGGGCTGCAACCGGGAATTAACGCAGAGATGATGATGATGAAATAGGAATACATTTATTTTTTATAATGTTTTCACTAAACTGATTATACTGCCTTGTTTATTGTTGCAGGAAAATGATTAACTGATTTTGTATCTATCAAGAGTATAATTTATTTTCTCGATTAAAAATTGATGAGAAATTCCTCCAGAGACCCGTTTTTACGTGGGGCGAAGATGTTGCCTATTTAGAGGCAAAAAGCAAAGTTCTTTCCTTAAAGGCAGTTAATGATACAGCTGAAAGGGCTGTAAAACTTATGCAAGATTTTCATGGTTTGATCACTGCAAAGGATGAACAAAATCAATTTTTGGTACGCTGTGTGCAAGAGCACAGAAATCTGTACCCAGACTGTAAAAAAGAGTTATCTTCTTTTAATAAATAAGTAGCTAATCTTTTTGATTATAATTTTTATAAAATATATATTTCAATTGATTTAGCTGCATAACGGAAAGGGTTAAAAAAACAATTTTCAAAATCTTCAGAGCCCTGTCGATTTGGGTTAATGTAGACGTAGATAGATAAAATTTTGTATTTAAGTAAGTTTTGATAGCTTAAATTTTCTATCCGTACAGGGGTGGAGAAAGAATATTGACCTCTGCGACAGGGGTCGACCTGTCGAAAAAGGCAACAAAACAACCCACCCTGGCTGGCTACGTGGTAGGGCCTCAACCCGGTCTGGATGGCGACCACCTTTGGTCTTAAGTATGCCGCCATAATAACCTTGTGTTGTGTTCTGGCATTAGTGACCCAAGTTCCTGTACCCTTATGGGACAGTAGCATGTTCGCGATGCCACTGGCATTGCAAGCACCCATAGGTGACGGTAACTGATAAATTCTAAGTGGGCCGTCAGCATGTCTGCTGCCCTACAGCGTTAAAAAAAAGAAATAAAGGGGTATACAATTTGATTTCCGAATTTGTTTTTTTAAATAATCTTGGTTTACCCTCAGACAGTATTTATTTTCTCAGAAGTTCGGACTTGATAGTTTGTACAATCCATCTCAAGACATCTTGTTTTTCAATAAAAAAGGTCAAGCTATTTGTAAGTAGTTTATCCTTTGTAAGCTACCTTTTTCACTTGTCCAATATGTTATTTATGCACGTACAAATATAACACAGTTTCGCAAACGAAACATGTTTTAAATGAATATATCAACGCCACGTTTTATAAAGTGCTTTTAACATTTCCAAATAACGTTCATTGTGAACAAATAGTATTGTGTGCACTACACGACTAACAGTTTTATGTGTATACATATTAACAGTGCATGTAGTATATATAGCATGTATTGTGTACGTTGTACATGAAGCACAATAGTATACATTATGGACACATGTAACAACATGGAATGAACAATTTGTACAAAATAATGAGGCGACAGTAGTAAAACGGGTGAGAATTATTTTGATAGGGATACTAGAGGATACTAAACAAAGGGATATCTAACAACTTTGAGATGGATACTACGATTTTTAGTATTTTAGAGTACATTTTAGGGTTTAACGATTTGGCTAATGATTTTTTTAAGTATTTACTACTATTGTTTGTCATGAAAACTACGTTTTTAATTCATAAATGGTGACAAGTCACAGGCAATATTTGAGACGTACGTGAGTCGGTAATAAGGCTTGTCGCATTGTATGGATCTGACTGGGTTACAAAAGGATGTTACGACATCTTGCGGAGATGCGACTGCTGAGATTAGAAATAAATATATGAGGAAATGTGAAAATATTGTGCCAAAGTGGAAGTTATTAAAAAACTTATAAGTAACAAACTAGCGTAGTATGTATAATAAAGAAAATGTTAGAAATGAAAGCGGATGGATACAGAAGGAGGAAAACCAAAGAAAAGATGGATAGATTAATTATGTATAAAGTGATATGGCGAAAATAGTTGTAAATGTTGAGATGACGGCTAACTGAGGAGAATGGAAGGAGAGAACAGACTACCTATCTCATATAATGTAGTAAGGGAGAAAAAAGTTTTTAATCCATGAAATGTAGTTTAAGTAATATTTAGACTAAATGCTATTTATTCTATTATTATCTTAGTCAGCATATACTCTACAACAATCGTTACGTCATCCATAATTTTCTTAACGAGTTTCGCTACCCCTAGACCGGACCTTAGGAAGAGTGGTCATTCATCATCTGTCGCACCTGTATAGAGAGATAACGCGCCATGACTGATTAATATCTCACTTTCAAACATTAATTCTAAGAGACGTTTCAAACTTTAGTTGTTTGCTTAGTGTAATCTGAATATATAATTTGATATGATTGTGTGCTGATAAAATAATGAATTATAAACATTTATGAAAAAGGAGTTTGTAATTTATCATCTCAATTTTAAAATTGTTACAACAACTAAAATAATGGGAGACTAAACGAATTACTACTTTTACGAATTAGCAGCGGACATAGTAGTCGGAATCTTTTTGCACCGACACCTACTTGAAGATCACCAAGGAACCCGTTCAAAGCAACATATAGTATATAAGCCAGCGTCATAAGTTATTAATTCTCACTATATAATTAGCAAGATTATATGATTAGGTTGTTCGGAAAGCAGTTTCGTTTTCCCCGACAGATAGCTTAATTGTTTTCTTGCACACCCAACTTCACACTTGAGCGGCATGACCTTCATTTGTTTCAACA
This sequence comes from Malacosoma neustria, assembly GCA_963693495.1. Taxonomy (NCBI): domain Eukaryota; kingdom Metazoa; phylum Arthropoda; class Insecta; order Lepidoptera; family Lasiocampidae; genus Malacosoma; species Malacosoma neustria. The sequence goes on along the minus strand of OY856381.1, from coordinate 11,464,244 downwards.
GCCGATATAGCAAGGCTTGCTTGTGAAAAAAACTGATTGATACCATACAGTAGTTTTTGGTTGGTATCCTTTCAAATAATATGAAGGGCGAAAAGCAGCATTTTCGGCATATTTTACTTTTTTACTACCGAAAAGGTAAAAATGTTGTTCAAACCAGAAAAAAATCGCCGATGTGTAAGGAAAAGATGTATTAATAGCACGACAATGTTAAAACTGGTTTTCAAAATTTTTAGCTGGTAATTTTGATATTGATGATGCTCCACATTCTGGAAGGTCAATTGAAGCTGATAAAGACGTGATAAAGATATTAGTTGATTCAAACCGCCGAATAACAACCCGAGAGATCGCTGAGAGGTTGAATTTATCGAATTAAACCATTCATGGCTAGTTGAATGGTCTAGGTTAACATCAAAGCTCATATCATATGGGTTTCTCATATTCACGGAGTTCTGACGGAATCTGTGTCATCTCGTTGGCGTCTGTGATTTGCTTCTCAAACGTAAAGAAAATGATCCATTTTTGAAACGCATCATTACTGTGGACGAGAAATGGGTTATCTATACCAATGTCAAACGCAAGAGATCATGGCGTAAAAAAGACGAACCAGCTCAAAGCACTCCGAAAGCTAATATTCACAAAAAAATGGCGATCAGTTTGGTGGCATTTCAAAGGAATACATTTTTTGAGCTTTTACCGGACAACATAACGGATCGAGTCTGTAATGTACTGTCATCAACTGGAAGAATTGAATGATTCACTAAAACAGGAAAAGCCAGAATTGATCAACAAAAAAGGTGTAGTGTTACACTAAGATAATGCGAGACCTCATACAGGTTTGGTAAGTCACCAAAAGCTTTTACAGTTTGAATGGAATGTACTGCTACACGCAACAGATATGGCACCTTCGAATTATTATATGTTCCGGTCTGTAAAAAGCGTGTTTTAGACGGCAAAACCTTCACTTCAAATGAGGAGGTCAAAAATCACGTGGACCAATTTTTTGCCAGAAAAGAACAATAATTTTAAGACCGTGGAATCATGTTACTACGAGAAAGATTGCAGACGGTATTGAAACAGAATGGACAATATATAATTAAATGAAATATTTATCACATATACAAAAAAGATTTTACGAAAATAAATGAAATTATTTTCCGATCAACTCAATACATTGTATTAATCAGAATTTTTTTTTTCATCATCACAACAATTCATAAAAGCTGAGAAAAATAAACAGAGTCCATAGATTTCATACTTAGGGTTCACCGCTAATAGTGTTTATGATTGGCTGGTAAATAACTCCTCACCGCCCCACGTGCAAATGTGACCTTAAGGCCACGCGTGTGGCTTAGGCCACACGCGTGTTAAAACATAATTCCTAACACACATCTGAATAGACTATCTCCACCATAAATTCCCGGGAAATTAGTTTGCTTCTGGATAATTGAACTGTTGATTTTCACGGAGAAAATTTCCATTTATATCAATGATGTCTTTATTAAATCGATCTTAGTTTTATTATGTATTTATGAACGGACATGTTCGTTATTTGCTTAACAATTGCTTTCCTGAATATTATTTCCATTATTACATATATAATAGTATATTTCAACTTTATTTTCCAAAATTTATTAAAAACCATATTGGGTAATATTGTTTGTTCAAACACTTTTTAAGAATGTATCAAGTCCTTTCCAATAAAACTCTGCACCTGATCACAAGACATAGACCATCAAAGCTCATAACTAAGATTTTGGGTTTTATGAGAGCTGAACAAGAAGACCCTCCTCTAGCTTTGCCGTTAGTCTCTTAACCTACCATTTTTGGTAAGTTATAGACATTACATAGGGCTTGTTCAAAATGAGACGCCGATATTGAGCTGATTAAAATATATCAATTTACATGAATAAAATATCTTATAATGGGTTCTTTTAAAACAAAACTCTGTCGAATATTTTTATACTTGATGACTGTACGATGCTTAATATTCTCCTCATTGCAAATTTTCTTCCACATTGACTTATTTATTGAATTTAGTTACTAATAATCTGGTTTCTAGGTAACTTTATATTTATACTCTCAATCTAATATAATTATAAAATTCTCGTGTCACAGTTTTCGTTGCCATACTCCTCCGAAACGGCTTGACCGATTCTCATGAAATTTTGTGAGCATATTGAGTAGGTCTGAGAATCGGCCAACATCTATTTTTCATCCCCCTAAATGTTAGGGGTGACCCACCCCCAAAATTTTTTTTTTAATTTTTTGACATTTTATTATTTATATGGCAGAACAACGTTTGCCGGGTCAGCTAGTAAGTATCTAATTAGGGAAGGTGGAAAAAGTAACCCTTACCTCAAACACAGCCCCGCTTTGCAAATTTTATAAACTACTGTATTTATTCATTGCAACATTCTGGTAACATTTATGACACTCTGTAAATTCGTCCATTAATAGAAACTTGAAAAATAAGATACTCGGATGACAAAAGAGCCTCCCTTTGAGCTCGTCTGTTTTGTTACACCTTTTATTTAAGAGTAGATAAATAGTCATGTTGTATATGTGTAGTTTTATCTTGTTAAGTGAAAATAGAAGCGTAACGTACTGGTATGACATTTGTATGCCTTTGTGTACTGCTTTTCACACTGCTGAGAAAATTAAGTTTCATTATTTGTTTGGAATAAACTGCTCTTTGATCTTATAGTAAAATTTCAACCTTTTTCATCAATGTCTTAATTTGTTGTTGTAGATACGCTTGAGCTATGCAGGAAATAGATTCGTCTAAATAGATAATTATATTAACTTACTTTTCTACGAGCAAGGGCGGAGTATTAACCCCTTTATTATTATTATCGGCCTGTCGTAAAAAGCAACTAAACAACCCCTTATATGGTACGGCCCCAAGCCCGTCTGATTGGCAATCAGTATTAGTCTATAAGTATGCAGTCATTCTTGTGCCATTCTAGCACAAGTGACCAAGTTCCGGTACCTCTATACTAAAATCTATGAAATGGGCCGTTAGCCTGTCTGCTCTGTTCTTCAGCAATATTCTTTTGGACAAGGAGCTATGTTTTTTGGGGTAAAGTATCAGGAAAGCGTTTGTGTACTTCAACCAAATAGAAGAATAGGTCTATCCCATTTCATCCCTGTAATGTCGCAAAAGAGGCCAATCAAATTATCTAATAAATTCTTCTAGCTGAAAGGTGCTGCTGCTGCCTCAAATCTTTGTCCATAACTTAGCAGCGTTCTGATATAACGAATGAAGTAGTTCAAATTTTTAAAAACGATCTACTATGTGAAAATTAAAATAAAATTTTTACAATTAACGCATTTACTATTCATGAAAAATGTATTCATTGAAAACAAATTACATATCGTGTTGCTTCCTAATTAAATAAATTATTTACATATTTTACTTAATAACAGCGTAAGTTATGCTTTAATGACATCGTTGAAATTAAATTAGAAATATTGAATACCGTTAGATATTTTATTTGCAACATTTAAAAATAACTTTGAAATTAATTTGTAGTAATAAAGTATCAGATTTATTTCAGTAAAATTTGACATTTAAAAGATGTCTCAGCATCGCATGAATATTTCATTTTGTTTAACCACGTTCATTCAATTTGCATAAAATAAAACTTATGCTCATTTCATTACTGAGTGCTACCCTCATAGACCTAAATTAGCGAAGGCTTCACGTATAACGGGATCAAATCGCACGATCTCGGTGGACAGTTTATATCTTCTCCATGTGAGATGACCATACCCTCAAATCGCTCGTGCAGAATATCCAATGTGGCATGAGTTGTGTGGCACGTTGCGCCGTCCTGTTGAAATTATATGTTGTTGGTGTTCAGATCATTCAATTCAGGCCTAAAGAAGTTGATAATCATCGACCTATCGCGCTCGCCATTGACAGTGATGGCCTGGCCAACGTCGTTCTCAAAGCAATATGGAGCGATGACGCCGCCATCCCAAAGTCTACATCAAACAGCGACTTCTTCGGGATGCATTGGACGCTCTTGGATCTCAGTTGATATCATTGGTATCATCCCAAATTCCACAACTTTGTTTGTTCACGTACCCATTTATCCAGAAATGGGCCTCATAGCTGAGGTGATTTTTCGATGAAAATTAGGGTCAGTTGCCAACTGCTCCAGAGCCCATTCAGCGAACACATGTCGTTGTCTATGTCCATTTACCTTCAGTTCCTCGGTCACTTGAATTTTGTACGAGTGCAGGCCCAAGTCATGACGCAAAATTGGCCAAGTTGTGGTCTGCGAAAGGCCGAGTTCTTGTGAGCGACGCGGAATTTATGGGAACACAACACAAGGTTATTATGGCGGCATACTTAAGACCAAAGGTGGTCGCCATCCAGACGGGCTTGGGGCCCTACCACGCAGCTAGGGTGGATTTTTTGTCACCTTTTACGACACGCCGACTCTGGCCGCAGAGGTCAGTATTCTTTCTCTGGCCCTGCACAGATAAATGTCTACATGGAGGGTAGATTTTAAAAAATCCACTATACCCACTCGTCCCCGCATCCCTCTCACATCCATTCCCCGTGTTCTCTCTAAAGACACGCCATAATAGTGTTCATAGTTTTGTACTGATATTAATAATACCCGTATCTGAGAAATCTGTCGATCTGTTACGTTTAAACCGCTGAACCAATTTCGATGAATTTCGGTTTAGAGATAGTTTTGACCTCGTGGAAGGACATCGGCTACTTTTTCTTTATTTATATGACAGAACATCGTTTGCCGGGTCAGCTAGTTATTTAACAATTTTTGGGAAATATAGATATTCTGTAAATAATCGTGAAATATCATTTCAGTAATATAGTCCTTCAAGGTTGCTAATTTTTACATAATCACGTAGACAGCATGATGAATCTTACTCCAAACCCCCATAAAAAGATGGTAGAGCAACTCTGAAGCCGAGCGTTATAATTAAGCGAGATCCGGTGGCTAGCCAATGCTGAGGTCAAGCCTCAGCTCGAGTCCCCAATGACCCGAATGCCCAACCGGGCAGGAAGGGGATAAAGATTCGGCTAGCCCACACGCATTTACTATACTTTTTTCGCAAATATTATATCAATTCACATGTTACTAGACTGATTTAGGCTTTATAATTTCTTCATGATAAGTTTCTTAAGCTATATGTATATGTAAGTAAAGTATTAGGATAATTAGAAATTGAAGTTAATGATAAATTGTAAAAGTATTTTGTTCCCAGTCCGCTATAGCTATATTACTAGTAATTAGGCGTAATCAATGCTATATCGATTTGAAATTTATAACCATATGTTATACAGGGTACAAGATACCGATGGTTCTTACTTTGAGAGCTTCACGGCGTTGTCGTGGAGGCAAGAAAACCGACGGCTGGCAGCACTGAGGCTGGCGGAAGCACGAGCTGAGCGGGCGCCGCCAGCGCCACACGACTTGGGCTTACCCAGTGTCTCCGCTCAACTCTCTCACAAGGAACACGAACATTTGTACACTGAAGTAAGTTATACAGTCCTATTTTTTTCTCTTTATAAGCGGTTCATCTTCACGACCCCCGTAGCGCAACGGCTGACGAACGTTGGAACTCCTACGGAGATCACCGGTTCGATTCGGGTCTGTAGTCACGGTGTTTGTGTTTAATAATATGTATTTCTTTGAATAAAAGTATATCAATTATCTGGTACACCCACAATACAAGCATTCCGCTTGTTACTTTGGCACTACATGGTGCTATGTGAATATACAAATGTATGTACGCTCATCACGTTCAAATGACTGCACCAAATGGATTGGATTGGATGATTCTTTGTTTTATGTATTCGTTATTGTTAGGACAAGGTTTGTATAGCATGAAATTTATAAAAAAAGTGTTTTATATTGGTATTGGTATTGGTTTTTAGTATATGGCTCCAATGCTTTTGGCACTGATTTTGCCAAGGTCCAGTAAGAGTTGTCAGGTGATGGAATAGCGGAAATAGGTAAATCGAATTTAGACAGTCTCCGGTAATATTTTCTGAGAATCTAAGGACAAGGTGGCATATGTTAAACTGGTTACAAATATATATTATTTAAAGCAAGGAATTTGCATAAAATATTTATAGATTTAGGGTGAGATAGGGTGAGGAGGAAATTTAAATTAACCGGACGGGGAAATTCTTTGGGCAAAATACTATAGAGTGGAGTAGAAATATTGGGGCAGTGAAAAAATATATGTTCGGTTGTTCCCTCATCTAAACCACATTCACAGATTGAATGGTCACGCACTCTAATTTTTGCGAGGAAAACGGGGGAGCAGAAGTGACCAAGCCTAAGGCGGATTATAATTGAAGTTATTTTTTTGGGAAACCTTCTGTGATAGAAAAACCAGGGTTTAATAGGAATAAGAGGTTGCAGGGAGCCATAATGTCTACCAGTAGTGAGATAAGAATTTTGCCAATTGGAGTTCCAGGTGTCTAACATTTGAGGTTTGGCAAGTAAACGTAAGTCACGGGGAAAAATTTTATTATATTTGTTGCAACCCAAGTTGACTGCTTCCTTCGCACAACAGTCCACTACTTCATTTCCGTTGATACCGCAATGGCTAGGGATCCAAATGAATGATTTTCTGATAGATCAATTCCCAATTTCTTCGTGTAGGGGCGGGGTAAGAATACTAACCCCTGCGGCCGCGGTCGGCCTGTGGTAAAAGGCGACAAAACAACCCACCCTAGCTACGTGGTAGGGCATCAAGCCCGTCTGGATGACGACCGACCACCTTTGGTCATAAGTATTCCGCCATAATAATCTTGTGCTGTGTTCCGGCATTACTGACTCAAGTTCCTGTACCCTTATGGGACAGCAGCGTGTTCACGATGCCACTGGCGTTGTAAACACCCATAGGTGACAGTAACTGCTAAAGTCTAAGCGGGTCGTCAGTCTGTCTGCTGTCCTACAGCAATAAAAAAACCTATTTGCATCGATGACCTTCAGAGACGCGTTTTCTTCCTAAACAAAAGAAAAAAGTGATAAAATACATGTGGAGAAATGTAGTCCATTAGTCGCCTTTTACGATACCCTAGTTCAGTAATGAGGTAGCTCAACTCTTATTTTTGGGATTCCCGACGTCCTAGGTTGTATAAGTCAGGCCGCACACTGGCGCCACACGCTACACGCAACATACATTTACGTCGCTACAATTACTACTCTACAATTCAGCTTACAGCAAATGTATCGTGTATGCTCACATCGGAAGCACAGTTGTGGCGTGGCACCAGCAACAGAATGTCGACATCATCGTCCGACGACTACGATTTTTTGATGTGGCGATTAAAGAGAAAAAAAGACGTTATTGGATTCATCCGTTTAACAAAAATTGTAGTTTACGGAAATTACAAAATTTCGCAAGAATTACGATCCGATGAACAAAAGTTTCATTTATATCATAGAATATCTGAAAAGACTTACTAATTATTATTAAATTTAGTTCAATCAACTGATTGTATATAATAGGGATTTTTTCAAACTCTGCAATAAAGTTTACGTCAAATTCAATGTTGTCTTTCACATTTCTTGAGCGCGGCGAAACATAAAACGAACGTGTTCGATCTTGAAATCGTGTGGCGCGACAAGCGTTTCGACACAAATTGCACCTACTACAAATGTGTCCTTGGTGTGCGCGTTTACACACTAATATACGGGGGCGATAAATGTGTCGCGTTTAATTATTTTAATAGAAATGTATCTCTAAGGTGTGCGGCCTCCCTAATAGAATTATTAGCTATTGCCAATTTTTAAAATTTCCTTATATTATCAACTCAATTATGTATGGTATTGTGTGTGAGGCAAAATATTTATGTTTAGAAGTACATACGAAGTTATGAGTCGATAAGGTATTTTTATACACTGATAACAGTTGTAAGCTCCATTATTAGTAAATATACTATAGTCTTATCTTTACTAATAATACAAAACCACTTGCCGTACATATTGAATATACATATTGCTGATAACTATGACGTCACAATTAGTATTAAACACATCAAAAAAGTCTAAGCAACATGCATGATATTACAAATTAACCATTTATACTAATTAATTTCTAAGTCTTTACTCACTCAGAGTGCGTAGGTATGTAAACTTTTTTGTTATTGATGACATATTGGCTGGTTGTAAAAAAATTTCGATTATGTTTTGTTTTTTTTTCATAAAATTAAATGTAAGGGATTTTTTTTAATTTAAGTGCGTTTTTATTGCTACGTAACATGTACTAATTTATTTTAAGATGGTTTTTCACATTATAACGTTGTATTTTATTTTTAAAATAATATTTTAACACATACACACACACACACACACACACACACAGACGACACACACACACATATTCAATACTTATAAATTGAATTTTGTAGCCTACATTGCCTAATCGGCCGAGACCCCGGGCGCGGTGTTGATGGCTGTGGAGAAGGTTCACAGGGTTCAGACTCCGGTTCAGAATCTGCAGCAGAAGCTCCCTCAGGTGGCTCTGCCTGTGACAGGTCGGGCAGAATCTTAACCTGAGATGTTTCTCTGTCATTGCTGCCTACTGACATTACATTACTTTCAGACTTTAGACCAGTAAGAGCAAACGAACCCCTAGACCTACGCTTTAATTAATCGACGTGCCTATGGACTGGCTTACCCCCATTGCTTCCCCTACTGTCCCTGAGAGCCACTTCTTTCAAATATTGCAGTTACTACACTGACTCACCCTTCTGGAATTGTCTAGACGCACCTCCAGCATAGTCAACCTGGCGTTATTATGTTTGACTCATTCGATTTTCCCTATCGGGCTTCAAGGCATCAAATCGAGTTCTCAAACGTCTTCCTAACATTAAGATCGCTTTGGGTTTTCCCCAGTAGACGTATGTGGCGTACTTCTATAGTGGAACAAAAAAGTATTCAGTGTCCTACTCACATTTGCCTTTTCAAAGTTAGCATTTTTAATCACACGTTTTAATGTCTTGACCGCATTTTCCGCAGCACCATTAGACAAGGGATGATAAGGTACCGTGAAGACGTGTTGTACTCCGGTTTTGCCCACAAACACCTGAATTTCCTGGCTGGTGAAGGGAGGACTGTTGTCTGTGACTATTTGTCGTGGCAAATCCCACCTGCTCCACAGTTCATCTATAGATGAATTATAGTTCATCAATTACTATAGTAATTGTTGCCGCCGTACTAGGCATGCAAAAAATCTCTAGCCACTTGGACGTGGCATCTACGACTACTAAATAAGTTTCCCCAAAAACAGGACCCAAAAAGTTTAGATGAAGACGAGTCCAAGGCCTGGAAGGCCACGGCCATGGACACGGCGCCTGTCGCGGAGGCGCATCTGCCTGCGACACGTACGCTGTACACGACCTACACCTATTCTCTATGGCCTTGGACTTGACTATGCCCATATGAGGTTCGTGTATTAGCCTTAAAATGCGTTCCCTACATTTTTCAGGTATCATCCTGTGACACCACATGATACACCCTAATTCTTCGTATAATTCAGTTTTCCTGTTTTGATAAGGTCTGATTGTATCCAGTTGGCAATCCTTCGGCCACCCGTCTCTGATATAAGACAACACCCTAATCAAGATCGGATCGGATAAAACTGATTTTCTTTGCGGCATACGCGATAAACTATCTACACTGTTGCGATTCGTGTGCACATATTCTATATCGCATGTATACGCGGAAAGAATAATCGCCCACCTTTGTATACGACTCGCAGTCATAGTCAGTATTCCCTTATACGGACGGTAAATCGATACGAGAGGCTTATGGTCCGTTCGTAGAACAAAACGTCTGCCATAGATGTACTGATGAAACTTTTTCATACAAACAATTATTGCTAGAGCCTCCCTATGAAAGGAATAGTTTTTCTCGGCTGCTGTTAGCGTACGAGAGATAAACGCAATGGGGCGCTCACCCGCCCCAGTGCCCCCCGCCGGCTGTGACAGCACCTCGTCGACGCCGGCTACACTCGCGTCACATGTTACTATCAATGGCTTGTCAGAATCAATCAAGCAGTAGTATAAATTTCCAATGTTATGAATAACTAGATGTAGCCGTATTGGTCAGAAATAATGAGTAGTAAAAACTAATTCATTACTTTTTACTTGTTTCGCTTGTTTACGATATAGGGTTGATACCGTTCGTTTTTCTCTTTTAGGTTGAGGGATCAGGCAATCGTAAATATGAATTTCAGAAACAACTTTCGCAGATTTTTTGTGCTTAGGTCAATTAGGTCATTACCACAAAAGGTACAATAAGTTGTGTCCTAGCACTTTTCAATTTACACCATAATACAAACTTTGAATGTAACCAAATCTCCTTGAAACAGTCATACTAATGTTTCTTTTAATGGGGCGTGATAGCAGGCAGGCTGACGGCCCACATAAGAGTTAGCAGTTACCCTCGCCTACGGGTGTTTGCATCGCCAGGGGCACCGCTAACACACTGCCGTCCCCGTATCCGAATACAACACAAGGTTATTATGGTGGCATATTTAGAAACGAGGGGTGATTGCCATCCAGACGAGCTTGAAGCCCATCTAGATATCTACTTCACTGAATATCTAAATAAATTTTATTAAATTCTATCTAAATAAATTTTATCAAAAACATGATTTAAAAAATCTACTTATTTTAAGAGAGTAGCAATTAATGTCTTATTTTATTCTCATAGATCAACAATCTTTATCTACAAATACACTTAAGTTAATAAATTAAATTTAAGATTAAGAATTTATAGCGTATCTCGTATACAAACTCTTTTTAATGATTAGTTCGAAAATGTAATGCTTGTTTTACAGATTTTTATTTATTTTATAAAATAACATTTGTCCATAGTAGCAATAACACCGAATACAGTGTTGCCGATTGTCGGGTTAACATTTTTGTAGCGTGTTTTAAAAGCTATTTGCACTGTATAATAAGTTATAACCTAAAGTTGTAAAATGACACACCTACAGGGATTTAATAATGTTTTTAGCAAATACGAGTGTTTTAGCTGTGACTTTATTATTTGAGGCCTCCTGAGATTGATGTAATGTCAGTAATTATAATATATAATAACTTTGAAATTTTGCGTGTTGCGGTCACTATAAATTTTAGAGTACATAAGGTGAAAATCTGCTGTATGTAGGGACCTAATCCTAAATTTGATTAAATCCAAAGTTAGGATTAGGCCCCTTTTCATTCTAAGACAAGGCGTTAAGTGGATTATTTATTTAATTAGCTCACAGGCGTCAGAATATGGCTTAAATAATTGTTTCAAAGAGTATTTAAGGCTTTGAGAGCCCTGCATTATTTATATGAAGTAGCAGCTATATGAGACAGTAAAATACATTTAGTGTAGTCTTAGTATGCTGCCACAATAGGAGTTCTCATTTATGCATCAAATGACACCAATGACACAACATATGTGGATCAGACGTTGCAAACCCTTTGATTGTTACAGTGCTGAGGAAGTATTGCATAATATTATAATTAGGTAGTCATATCTTGATTACACTTTCATTAAGATCCGGTTATCAAAACGTAGAGAAAAAATTAAAATATATATGAAAATAGTAAAAAAAACACAGATGATAGTTGAAAAGTTAGTTTACTTTTTTGAATTATTTAATTTTTTTAAACAAAAATTAGGCAATTGTCTTTGGACACATTTAAGGCGTTATAACATATTTTCGAGGCCTCCAGCGCGTTGTCAACGTCCCTGGTGTTATAAACGTCTATAAGCGTCAGTGACCACTTGCTATCGAGTGCGCTGTTTGCTGCTGAATTACAGCTATAAAAAAATTAAACATCCAACTAATAAATTTATTTGTAACTAAAGCCATTAATTATGAATAAATTAAAAATAAAATGTACCAGTAATTATCAATATCGTTTGTATAAACTGTAAACTAGTCTCATTATTAATGTTTGTATTTTGTGCAGAATAAAATATCCAACATCCTTCCAAAATAAAACTGATATTAAATTTAAAGGGTCATTTAAGCTTATAATATTTAAGCTAAAATTTAGAAATTTTATTTAGATAGATAGATGAAAAATTAGATAATTTTAGTACAAAAGTCGGTTCGGTGGACATATTTAATGATATCCCTAATTTGAACAGTTTGGATTCCGCCAGGGGCGCTCCACTATTGACGCAATCACGCGTCTGAGGAGCCAGGCGGGGGACGCAGTTGCTCGAGGTAGGGTGCTATTGGCGGTGTCACTTGACATCGCCAATGCCTTCAACACCCTGCCGTGGAGCTGCGTGCGGGAGGCGCTCAAGTACCATCGGGTGCCTCCCTACCTCCGTCGCATAGTTGGGGCATATTTGAGTGATCGTGCCGTCGTCTATCCGGTCCAGGGTGGGCAAAGTCGGCGAGACGTCGTGTGCGGTGTTCCACAGGGGTCGGTCCTGGGCCCCCTGCTGTGGAACATCGCATACGACTGGGTCCTGAGGGGGGCACTCCTCCCCGGCGTCGGCGTCATCTGTTACGCCGACGACACGCTCGTCACAGCGCGCGGGAGGAACCCCCGCCAGGCGTGCCTTCTGGGCACGGCTGGGGTGGCGCACACAGTGGCAAGAATCCGGCGACTAGGCCTGGAGGTGGCCTTGAACAAGACGGAGGCCGTAATATTTTACGGGCCCCGTCAGAGGCCGCCACCGGGCCTGAGCATAACGGTAGGAGGCGTCCACATCGCCGTCGGGCCGTCCATGAATTATCTTGGACTGGTGCTCGACGGGCGATGGGACTTCGCGGCACACTTCGAGCGCCTGGCGCCGAGGCTAGTTCGGGCGGCGGCGGGACTCTCCCGTCTGCTGCCGAATATCGGCGGGCCGGGCGCAGTGTGCCGCAGGCTCTTTGAGGGAACCGTGCGGTCGATGGCCCTTTACGGGGCCCCGATCTGGGCGGATCGCCTGACGGCCAAAACGACGGCGCTGCTTCGCAGGCCGCAGCGCGTCCTGGCCGTCAGGGCGATAAGGGGATACCGCACGGTGTCCTTCGAAGCGGCCTCCCTGCTGGCCGGATCCCCACCATGGGACCTCGAGGCCCGGGTCCTGGCGCTGTTGTACCAGTGGCGCCGGGACGCGGCCGAGCGTGGCTCTCGCCCCGCGCCTCGCGAAGTTGAGGCAAAGCGGGCGGAGCTGCGCGACGTGGTGCTCATGGTGGAGTGGAAGGAGCGCCTCGCGCACCCCAGCGCGGGCCTCGCCACCATCGAAGCGGTGAGGCCCGTCCTGGCTGAATGGTTGGAAAGGCGCCACGGCGCCCTGACCTTCCGCCTGACGCAGGTCCTCTCGGGGCATGGTTGCTTCGGGAGGTACCTGTGTCGCATAGGGCGGGAGATGACGTCAGGGTGCCACCACTGTGGCGCGGGCGACGAGGAGGACACGGTGAACCACACTGTCGCCGTGTGCCCTGCGTGGCGCGAGGAGCGCCGCGCCCTCGTCGCCCAAATCGGCGTGGACCTGTCGCTCCCGGCCCTGGTTCTGTCCATGGTCGGGGGCGATCCTGGATGGACGGCCGTCGCCTCCTTCTGCGAGGCAGTCATGTCCGCAAAGGAGGCGGCGGAGCGGGAGCGGGAGTCAACCACCACACTCCCCTCCCGCCAACGCAGGCCACGCCGGCGGCGCCGGAGGGCCAGTAACGACCTCCGGCCGCCGTAAAAAGCGGCCGCGGGCGGCCCCTCGGGGGAGGACCCGCCGCCCGCACTATTACCGCGAGGGTGAGGGCTGCGTGCTGTTCCGCGGCCCCCCTCAACTCCTAGAGTTGTTAGGAGAGCGCCGGGGGGACGAAACCCTGACCCCCTGGCGCCAACACTTTAGAAGGGGCCCGCCTCAAGACAAAGGGCGGGCCGGCGCCGGCCCGGGCCACGAGATCGGCAGGCCATATATCCGTGGGCCCGGGCGTAGGCGATAGGAGAACAGCGGGGTTTTTTAGTGGGTAGTCGGAAAAATCCCGGAGTCCCACATATCCCTCGGTCCCCCCGGGCCGGGGGAACCCGTCAAGAGAGGTTTTTCCCCGAGACCAAAAAAAAAAAAAAAAAACAAAAAAAAAAAAAAAAAAAAAATGATATCCCTAATTGAATATATTGTATGTTATATAACAATATATGGCAATACGTAATTTATTTTTCTCCGTAAATAATGTTAGGTTTTTTTTCGTGAACTTGCATTTTCCTTTTTCTATGAGAAATTTAAAATTAATATTTCATTCTATTTACTTTTTTTTATTATGTCTTCTTTATATATAGTCTACAAAGTGTGATCTTATTTGGCCAATTTCCTGTTCATTATGTATTAGTATGTAAGTTTGAAATTTGAGCTCTATGATCATTGTTCAAAATAAATAAATAACGGCCCAACAACATGCAAAGTTTCCGTTCTACCCTACATTCTTTCACGTCAGTCTTTTACATTGTCGAGTTTGCAGAAAAGGAACGCTAAAAACATATATGAAGATTATTCATTCGTATGTACTATGCAGTTTCACTCTATTTTATTTTTATCGCACTATGTTCAGTATTATTATTAAATTTATTTTAAATACTAAAGAAAATATTCCGTGCAGGGGCGGAGTAAGAATACACAACCCTACATTACTATGTGGCCCATCTGTGTGGCAACCATGCTTGGTTTATAAGTATGCCGCCATAATAACCTTTTGTTGTGTTTCGGCTTAAGTGACCCACGTTCCAGTTCCTCTACGAAGACAGTAATGTGTTGGCAATGCCCTTATTAAATGGGCCGCCAGTCTGTCTGCTGTTCCATGAAACTAAGAAAATGCTCTATTATAAATAAGCTACTTTCCCGTGAAAGATAATAATAAAATAAAAAATAAAAATGATTTATTGAGATATATAAAATCCATTTTTTTATTGTTGTAGGCCAGCAGACAGGCTGACGGCCCGCTTAGAATTTAGCAGTTACCCTCGCCTATGGGTGTTTGCAACGCCAGTGGCATCGCGTACACGCTGCTGTCCTATAAGGGTATAGGAACTTGGGTCACTAATACCAGAGCACATACACATATAATTACGCCTCTTTCCCATAGGGGTTGGCAGAAACCACTTCTTTTCACTTGCTACGATCCTTACATACTTGTTTCGCTTCGTCCACTTTCATTATTTCCTTCATACATGCCCTTCGGTTTAGGGTACTCTTGACCTGGCCTTTTTTCAAGACGTCCCTGATCTGGTCTCGAAACGTCCGCCTAGGTCTACCCTTTCCAACACTTCCATTCACACTCGCCTTATATAATTTTTTCGTCAATCGTTCTTCATTCATTCTCTCGACATGGCCAAACCATCTCAGCATACCATTCTCAATTTTTCTCACTACATCTTCTTTCAGACCACAACGTTTCTTTATCTCACTTTTTCTTACACAAGAACACAACACAAGGTTATTATGGCGACATACTTAAAACCAAAGGTGGTCGCCATACAGACGGGTTTGGGGCCCTACCACGTAGCTAGGGTTGTTTTGTCGCCTTTTACGACAGGCCGACCCCGGCCGCAGAGGTAAGTATTCTTTCTCCGTCCCTGCATGGATAAAAACCATACCATACCAACCATAACAGTTAAATCATTGCAAAGAGATATGAAGATGTTATTTATAGTCTCCACCATTGACTCTCACTCTCTTTCGACTGGAGTGATACCATGTTCTCACAAAATAACGATAAAATGGAATTCCAAAGGCCAATTTCCATTCCGTCTTAGCTTATCTAATCGGTTTTTCCCTCCTTTCCGAGTTAGCTTCCCATCTTCCTTTCATTCAGAGCAGACTCTCTACCTTGTGGAAGGCTGAAAGTAAATCGAGTGTCCCCAATATTAGAAACTTTCATTAAATTGCTTTTGTTTGTTAGGTCCTCTATTGCATTGAAAATGCTGTAGGAGCGCCCGCACCAGACGGCCAGTTTGCCTCTTATAAAGAAGAGGTGATTGAATATGCTAGGCGAGCTTTTAAGGTGTCGCCTGAAGTCCATGCGCGCGCTATACGATCGGCGGGAAGTGAACGGCCCCCTACAGTGGTGCTGGGTTGCGCAGTCATCGAAGCTGATGGTCTCGAAGCAAAAGATGCGAATGGTACGTATGTTCTGAATTTAGATGTATAGAATTTAGCTGTATTTTAATCTATTTATTCTTTAAAATGTAAATATGAATAAAACTGGAAGAAAATATCAAAACATAAACATGAATACATAAACACACGAAAGATCCCACTAAATACTTATAGGTATATTAGGTATATTTGTATAACGAATGACGAAAACATAATTGAAATTGAGATACTTGTTTGCGCAAACTTTTCTCTCAATTGGAATCGTCCGCTGCTCCCTAGAGCGACGCGAAACCAAAAGTAAACGTTGGATGAGTGGAGGTCGTTTCTTGCTCACACGTCCCTTAACATATTAATAAATAATGAGCGCCACCCTGAATAAATTTCGCGTCTTTTCCCCACTTGGCTCACCTGAGCTGACATCCTGAATATTTATTATGATATAAAACATCCCTAATGTATAAGATCCGAGATTTTGTCACAATCAAATTACGCTGTAAATTTAGTTTATTTCTTAAAAGCAATATTTTTTATTTAGTTACAGTTATATGCTTGCAAGTGCAATTTTAATTTGATCCAAATGCAGCAGAAATAATAATGATCCACCCCACCACTTACAGAGTCGTAAAAGGCGTACATGCAGTGCAAGGGCGGAGTAAGAATACTCCTCAGTATCCTGCGGCCGCCTGTCGTAAAAGGTGACAAAGCCACCCTAACTAGGTAGTAGGGCCCCACCCCAAGCCCGTCTGGGTGCCTACCACCCCTAGTCTTTAAATATACCACCATAGTAATATTTTGTTGTGTTCCGGATAAAGTGACCCAGCATGACGGTAGCGTGATGGCAGCGCCCCGGGCGGCGAAAATCTATGAGTGACAATAGTTGATTACTAATGATTACTATTGAGTGGGTAGTCAGCCTATCTGCTGTTATACTAAACGCATTGCTTCGCTCATTCATAGACAGCAAGCACCATGATTTTTTTTGTGGGGTTTGGGGTCAAGAGCCAGTCCCCCCCACCGTCGAAACCTAATTTATACTCATCTACTTACTTGTAACTTAATAATATCAGTTGGTGACGTGTCAATGATGGGGTTCGGGCTTCCTCCTAGAGAAAATGGACAATATACCCGGTACTCTTGTCCAATGCGGATTGGCGGGTTACACATAATTGTAAACTCAGAATGCAGGTTTCCTCTTTTTTTTATTGTAGATTTTTTTATTGTAGTAGGCGTACGTTTGACCGCGATCTCACCTGATGTTAAACGACGATGCGGTCAACGGTGTAGCACGCTTGCCTATAAGAAACCTGTTCACTCTCCTCTTGAAGACCCCTAAATTATAATGTTCGGGAAACACAGACGTGGTTTTTTTACAGTCAATATGCGACAAATACATTGTAATATGTACATTTGGCATGAAAAGCGGTGTAAGCGGCGAATACCACTAAGTCTTCAAGTGTAACCACTTGGCAAGTACATAATTCAGCCTATATACTGAGTATCATGACGTACGTTCTGAAAAATAAGCATCGAAACCAAGAAAAAACGGTTGTAAGAAGAAGAAGATAAAATGTTACAAATGTGACCAGGTCTAGTGTTCAGAGTAAATCATTTGTATGTACTTTGTAAACTTGTGTAGAACAAATAAGACAACAATTTACTCGAACCTCTTTACAAATAAGTGCATAAAAGCGTTTATATTTTCTGTTGATAGAATAAAATTGTGATACGGAAAATTCCAGGTTGCATATCCTGGTGCGGTGCACGATATGGCTGCAAGCAGAGCTTGTTATTGAGTTAGGGAAAAGCGATCGCGACCTGCCGTGCAGTCGAGAAACGAGAAACTTTTTTAATTGAATTCTATTTTATTTGTACGTTTTAGCTTTTGATCTATGCCTGACCAATCTGTTGGGATTATTTTTAACGTTTCGCAATGACATATGACGTATGAATAAAATATATACAACTTGTGGGATAGGTTTCATTATTTGAGGTCATATTAACACAATTATCTTATTAGCTATCATTACACTTAATAGATGTCAGTCACTACCTGTCTTCTGAAATTTAAATTATACACGCAATTTTTTTGTTGTCGCTGGTGCTCGATATCCTAATCTAAATATGTAATCATTTCAATTCATTTCATAGTCCTTTCAATAGCTATACGGCATAAAAAAAACAATTATTAAAATTCTTGCAAAATATGTCTTTGAAAACATTATCACACAATATAAATAAACAAAAATGTTATATAAAGTCAGACGCGGCCGAGCGTGGCTCTCGCCCTGCACCTCGCGAAGTTGAGGAAAAGCGGGCGGAGCTGCGCGATGAGGTGCTCATGGTGGAATGGAAGGAGCGCCTCGCGCACCCCAGCGCGGGCCTCGCCACCATCGAAGCGGTGAGGCCCGTCCTGGCCGAATGGTTGGAAAGGCGCCACGGCGCCCTGACCTTCCGCCTGACGCAGGTCCTCTCGGGACATGGTTGCTTCGGGAGGTACCTGTGTCGCATAGGGCGGGAGATGACGTCGGGGTGCCACCACTGTGGCGCGGGCGACGAGGAGGACACGGTTGACCACACTGTCGCCGTGTGCCCTGCGTGGCGCGAGGAGCGCCGCGCCCTCGTCGCCCAAATCGGCGTGGACCTGTCGCTCCCGGCCTTGGTTCTGTCCATGGTCGGGGGCGATCCTGGATGGACGGCCGTCGCCTCCTTCTGCGAGGCAGTCATGTCCGCAAAGGAGGCGGCGGAGCGGGAGCGGGAGTCCACCACCACACTTCCCTCCCGCCAACGCAGGCCACGTCGGCGGCGCCGGAGGTCAAGTAACGACCTCCGGCCGCCGTAAAAAGCGACCGCGGGCGGCCCCTCGGGGGAGGATCCGCCGCCCGCACTTTTGCCGCGAGGGTGAGGGCTGCGTGCTATTCCGCGGCCCCCCTGAACTCCTAGAGTTGTTAGGAGAGCGCCGGGGGGACGAAACCCTGACCCCCTGGCGCCAACACTTTAGAAGGGGCCCGCCTCAAGACAAAGGGCGGGCCGGCGCCGGCCCGGGCCACGAGATCGGCAGGCCATATATCCGTGGGCCCGGGCGTAGGCGATAGGAGAACAGCGGGGTTTTTTAGTGGGTAGTCGGATGGCCAAACATCTTTCCCGGAGTCCCACATATCCCTCGGTCCCCCCGGGCCGGGGGAACCCGTCAATAGAGGTTTTTCCCCGAGACAAAAAAAAAAAAAAAAGGTCTCTCTTTAATCAAATAAGTTTTTAAAAGTCAATATTAATTTATTACAATATAATTTTATAAACAATGATTTCGTCTTTTAAAAACGATTACTCTATTTTTCATATTTCGTTTTATATGTGTAAAGAAACTGTGTCTCTTTAATTTATACTGTCAATAAAACAGTATTTTAGATAGATGGTGTTAGGAGTAATGACGACAAACGTCGGTAAAGCAGATATATTGACAGTTGTCAAAATGTGATTTTTATTTTATGTTTGTATTTTTAGTTAATTATATAAATTGTAAATATTAGGAAGATGGAATTGACAAATTGAAAAATTACTTTAATTGTCGTTTCTTTACTTTCAGGTAGGTAATATTATTTAAGTTTAACAAATTGTTCTATCGTGTATTATGTAAATTATAAAATAAATCTTTACTTTCAGAGCAACGCAATGGTTTTTTTAAAATTTGCAATTCCTAAATAAAAATACAATTTAAGGCATTGTTGTCTTATAAAACGACAATTCTAGTCAAAATCAAAGAAAATGGACCGGCTGCGATTTAAATTTGTGGTATTAGGGTTAACTGACGTAAAAACAAATGAGATATGCATAACCTCTATTGAGACACCGGATGGACGTATTTTTGAAGTTCCAGACGAATTAAAACCCTCAAATAAGCACACGGCCATATTATCTTCAAAGGTATATATGAATATCAAAAATTCGCTTAAAAAAAGACACCAATCACGTGAAATATGGATCCCTCTAAATGATGATTTAAAGAAAATATATCTAGATGAATGTGAAAATTTACAATTTGGTGACCAGTATTTATATGAGATTACAGAAAAGACAATGGTTTCACACAATAACACTTATGCCAATGTGCCAGAGAAAAATATAGGAAAAACTGCAGAAAATTTTTTGATAGAAAAGTTTTCAAATAAAACACCAAATGCTGACCAATGGATTACTGAATTTGAGAGTGAATGTAGTCGATTTGAGATATCACAGGATGAAGAAAAAATTGAAATTTTAAAACATCTCTTAGAAAAACAGTGTTTGATTGGTATAGAAGTATGTTAATAAAATTGACACTGAATTCTGAATGGGCAGTTTGGAAGCACAATTTTTGTGAAACATTTGGAAATAAAGGTTGGTTTCAAGTTAAATATGCATTTAAATTTAAGTTTCAAACTGGATCTCTGCTGGGATATGCCACAAAAAAAGAAAGATTGTTATTAGAGGTAAATAAACACATAGACACCGAAACCATGATAAATCTTATTGTCATAGGATTACCAAAATATATAATAGATAAGATTGACAAAGAATCGGTGAAAACAACAGCAACTCTTTTCAGTGAAATTAGAAAACACGAATATTTGACGTACAAAAAGAGTTTCATTTACAACAAAAGAAATACATATAATTATGAAGAAAAATTTAAAAAAATAAAACCATGTAAAACTTGTAAGATTTTAAATAAAGGTATTCGGTTACATCCTGAAGAAAAGTGCTGGTTCAAACAGACAGAAGAATATAATCATAAGGGAAAATCTATCAAGAACGTGAATAATTCAGTGATTGATGTTGAACTCAACAATGAATATAAAAACAAAATAGTAATAACACCATTAATTAAAGTCAAAATAATATTAAATGCGCAATTAGAAATATTTGGAATATATGATTCAGGTTCAAATATATCTGTAATTAATTCCAAACTTATAAAACTGAGAGGAGAAAAGGGAGACAATTCAAAAAGTGATAAATTAATCACAATTAATGGTGTTAAAGAGACGATTGGTTTGACAACTATTAAAATAAAAATTTTTGATATTGAAGAAAAAGTCAATGTTTATATAATTGATGGAAAAGAATTTAAATACGATTTTTTAATTGGACTGGATATCATAAAACAATTTAGACTGGTTCAAGATGAGGATTTGAAGATCACTCAAAAAATAGTAGAACAAAAAGATTTTATGCATGATGATGTCAATACACAAAACGCTTCTAAAGAGATGAATAATGAAAAAAATCTGTGTTCAGTAAATTTCAATGAACACGTTAAAGAAGAAGATTTCAAACTAAATATGAATAATTTAAACACTGAACAAAGGTCAGTAATACACAAACTAATAAACACTTATAAATCAATATTTGCAAGAGATAAATATGACATTGGAACAGTTAAAGATTATGAAGCGAGAATAGATCTACTCATAGACAAATATTGTGCTAAAAGGCCTTATAGATGTTCAGTTGAAGATAAAAAAGAAATAGAAGAACAAATAGCAAAACTTCTAGACAAAAAACTTATAGAGGAGTCTTATAGCCCATTTGCGGCACCAGTCACTTTGGCTTTTAAAAAAGAAGACAATAAAAAATCAAGATTATGTATAGATTTTCGAGATCTAAACAAAATAGTGGTACCTCAAGCACAACCATTTCCGTTGATCGACGACCTAGTGATGAAGACACGAAACTCAACATTCTTCACAACACTGGACATCAATTCAGCCTTCTGGTCAATTCCGCTACGAATTGAAGATAGAAAAAAAACTGCCTTTGTAACACAGGAAGGGCATTATCAATGGACATGCTTGCCCTTTGGTTTGAAAACAGCACCAGCAATTTTCCAAAGGATATTAAGCAACATTTTAAGAAAGTATAAACTTAATCACTTTGCAGTTAATTATATAGATGATATCCTTATATTTTCTAAGAATTTTTCTGAACACATTAATCATATATCACAATTATTAGAAGCAATAAAAAAGGAGGGTTTTAGACTCAAATTTACGAAATGTACGTTTGCATCAGATTCCGTGAAATATCTTGGTCATATAATACATAATAATACAGTACGACCAATAAGAGATAATTTAGTTTCAATAAAAGATTTTCCAATACCAAAAACTCAGAAAAATATTAGACAGTTTCTGGGAAAAATTAACTTCTATCATGAGTATATACCAAATAGTGCGATAATTTTAGAACCTCTTTATAACTTGCTTAGGAAAAATCAGAAATTTATTTGGTCTGCAGATTGTCAAAAATCGTTTGAACATATAAAATATTTATTATGCTCAGAACCAATTTTAGAAATATTTGATCAGAATTTGCCGATAAATATTCACACAGATGCATCTTTAGAAGGTATTGGAGCAGTGTTAAAGCAGACACAACCAGATGGGAAAAATAAACCAGTGGCATACTTCTCTAAAAAATTAAATCAAATACAAAAGAAAAAAAAGGCAATTTATTTAGAATGTTTGGCTATAAAAGAAGCAATAAAATACTGGCAATACTGGCTAATAGGTAAGTCGTTTACAGTATATTCGGACCACAAACCATTAGAAAATTTAAATATTAAGTCTAGGACAGATGACGAATTAGGAGATTTAACATATTATTTGTCACAATAGGATTTTAAAATTAAATACGCTCCAGGAAAAGAAAATATAGGAGCAGACTGCTTAAGTAGAAATCCAGTATTAGATGCATGTGAAGATACAGATGAACTGTTAAAATTTGTAAACATGATAAGATTGAATGATATTATTACAGATCAAGAAAATAATAAAGACATACAAAATAATAAATTAAAACTAATACAAAGACACAATGTTTACTACAAAAAGGTAAGAAAACGTGAAAAAATTGTTTTATCAGAAGATTTCAGTAAAAAACTTATTAAAGACGTACATGAAAACATGTGTCACTTAGGCGTAAAGCAAATGCAAAATAAAATAAGTACATTGTATACAGCAAAAAATTTGACGATAAATATTATAAAACATTGTAAAAGATGTGAAATCTGTATAAAAAATAAAACAAGAGGACAGGGTAAGTATGGTCTAATGTCACATTTAGGCCCTGCCACAAAACCTTTTGAAATAGTTTCGATAGATACGATTGGAGGTTTTGGAGGCTCGCGATCGACAAAAAGATACTTACATCTTTTAGTAGACCACTTTACACGATATGCTTATATAGTTACATCAAAAACGCAAAATGCTAGTAATTTTATTAAATTAATCAAAAAAGTAACAGATTATGATACAATTGGAATGCTTCTGACGGATCAATACCCGGGAATCAATTCGAAAGAATTTAAAACATTTTTAAATGAAAAATCGATACCAATAATTTTCACAGCAGTAAATACTCCATTTTCAAACGGCCTTAACGAAAGACTTAATCAAACGCTGGTTAACAAAATCAGATGTAAGATAAATGAAAAAAATAATAAAATGGTATGGACAACTATTGCTCATAACTGCATAGATAAATATAATAATACAGAACATACAGTTACTGGCTTTGCACCAAAATATCTATTAGATGGTACAGATGTTTCCTTTTTGCCTGATGAACTAAAAATAAATAAAACAGAAGTTGAATGGATTAGAGATAGGAAAACAGCATTAGAAAATTCAATTAAATCACATAACTATAATAAACAATTATTTGATAAGAACAGGACTCATTTTAATTTCAACACAGGAGATATTGTATATGTAGAGAATGGAAACCAATTCAATAGAAGTAAATTGGATGAGCTGAAGATTGGTCCGTTTAAAATTATTGAAAAAATATCAAATTCAATATATAGAATAGATACAGGCCACAAAAAGTCAGAGTCAAATCTCTTTCATATTACAAAATTAATACCAATACCATTATAAAAATAAAAACAAAATAGTTTTTTTTATTTAGTTTAATACAATATTAGTTTTAGTTATTTATTTATTTGCAATGTCAAATACTATTGTAAAATTAAAACTTATTTTTAGTTGCTAATGTTATCATGAAAAGAAAATTTTGGTGAAAATTTTCTTCTTCGAGCGGGGAGATGTAAAGAAACTGTGTCTCTTTAATTTATACTGTCAATAAAACAGTATTTTAGATAGATGGTGTTAGGAGTAATGACGACAAACGTCGGTAAAGCAGATATATTGACAGTTGTCAAAATGTGATTTTTATTTTATGTTTGTATTTTTAGTTAATTTTAAAAATTGTAAATATTAGGAAGATGGAATTGACAAATTGAAAAATTACTTTAATTGTCGTTTCTTTACTTTCAGGTAGGTAATATTATTTAAGTTTAACAAATTGTTCTATCGTGTATTATGTAAATTATAAAATAAATCTTTACTTTCAGAGCAACGCAATGGTTTTTTAAAATTTGCAATTCCTAAATAAAAATACAATTTAAGGCATTGTTGTCTTATATATGTATATGTTATAATAAAATAAAATAATAAAAGAAAATAATAATAGTTATTTTATTTAAATAAAACTTATACAGCATGTGTAAATATGATTTATTTTAAAAGCATAACAATAATAACAACAAGAAGAAAATAGAAAACAATTCCATCAAACAAATGCAACCGAGGAATATTGAAATCAAATTTTCTGTCCAAGTGCGAGCTTATTTCGACAGCTTTGCAAATGTTTACGAAGTTCAACCGTATTCAATTACTTTTCTCGGAGTTTTTCAAACACACCTGCTCTGTACAAACGTTGTGGAATAACAGCAGAACGTGTGTCGGCGATATTTAACTCTGGGAATTGTTTTCTTTTATTATGCTCATACAATGTGGATTTGTTTCAGCATAACAATTATGCCTAAATTCAAAATTTGGTTAATATTTAATAAATTATAAATATTTATTATCATTAACAAATGTTTTGTAGCTGACTGTATTATCATTTTTGTCTGGGAAGAGTCAAAGGGAGTATCAGCTCAGATAGCTAACAAAGAACAGCTAGGGAGAAATTTCAATGACACTCCGAGACCGCCAAATTTGTAAGTCGACTAACCTCTCATAAGCTTCATGGCCCCACACCACAGCGTTTTTCTTCGGTAGTTACCACACTCTTTATTTTGCCCTTTGTTGAAATACCGAAATTTGATACTTAGCCTCCTATAGTTTGGAATCATACCGTTAAAGAGAGTCTAGTAAAGTCTAGTAAAAGTTCAATTTACATTCCTGCACCACGAGGGTTAGGGTTGCCTGGAAGAAATTGCTTTAAGCGATAAGGCCACCCATTGTTCAGTAGCTTGTAAGTTTATTTCATTTTCTTGTATATATATTTAAGGTGAACAATAAAAAGTTTTCATTCATTCATTCATTCACGAGATGCATTTACAGACCTTTCTCCATATAACCGTAGAGGCTCCATTGAAGCTTTTTAATGCTTAATTCAGCGATGATAACACTGGATTTCTGCAGAAGATAATGGTGGAACTAGTTAGAAGAGTCTTTATTCATCAATTCGTAGAAAACGAGTGTCATCTATTCATCACTACGTATATAATATTAAACTAATGAGCATATCCGCCAATGTCCTCTTGTGTATCTAAAATATCTAGGGACTCGCTCAAATAATCATAAAAACATCAAAATTCGTCTAGCGGCAGCAGATAAACATATAATGTAAGGCGACAAGGCGGTAACTTCATAACAGGCGGTTCTTCCAACTTTATTTCAGCTATAAAGTAGCAAAATGGTTGTTTTTAAAATCTCAGACAATATTTGTTCACGTGCCATGAATGCGTATTACATTGCACCAAACGTGCTATAAAATTTAATGCTTCCATATTTCTGGCGCCTTTCACCACTGAATTTAGTCGTAAACACAGTTATGATTAACAATGTTTTGTTTACCGGAAGTAACGGCGTAAAATCAACTGTTAAATACACGCCATTAATCATTTGAGTACGTTATTAACAACTTTTATCTAATCATTAAGGTTACTTGAAGCTCATAAAATGATTTTTATATCTATGTTTTTTTTTTTGTATCTATGTATCACTATTCAAAAAATCATCAATTTTATATACATACATTTTAGCTCAGTTCTATAAGACATGGCCGTTACTGGAACGACACAAGCAAAAGAAGGGTGTCATTAAGATGATTATACTGAAACATCTATGCAAAAAATACACCAGGAACTCCCGCATCTTCTTGTCCATTATATTATGAACAGTCTGCAGGAAAACCGCCCTCGCATGGCCACGTTTTATGACAGCCAGGTGGTTTTTTTGCTAAGTGGTAGAGTTCCAAGCATGTTTGGATGGTAACCAACTCTAAATATGCTACCATAATAACCTTGTGTTGTATTCCAGCATAAACGAGGTTCCAGTTTATGTGAACGGCGGCGTGTTAGCAGTGCCCCTATGATCGAAAACATAAATAGGCGACAGTAACTGCTTACTAATGGGACATCAGCCTGTCTGCTGTTCCACAGCAATAAAAATCGTTTACTTATTGTACGATGCAGGCCACGGACAGAGGGTGCACCGTATAGTGATAAAAGGGATAGCTTGAGAGCAGTGGACTGTATGCGAGAGGAGAGGGAGAGGAGTGGTGGTTTGAGATTTGCGGTACCTTGACGCGGGCAAAGAAATTCGCACTGACCTTGATTCCACCACTTCCCGGTTCGCGTCAGGTCCGCTCGCGACGGAACTGTTGCACGGCACTAGTTAAATGTTACAGACGAGACACTGAAAACACAATCTTATGGCACTGTCAATGAAAGTTAGGAGTAACTGAAGCTAATTGCGCACTGCGCAGAGAATGATCTTCAGGGAGGTCAAACGTCAATCATCCTGCGCGTTTAGAAGCTCGCGCGATTCTACCGATACTATTTTCGTCCCACCCTCGCTTTTACCTTTTAGATAACAAAAATAAGGAGGCAAGATTTCAATGCAAGATTTCAATCCTTTATGCAAGGATCGAACACTTATTTTGGTAACAAATGTCTAGCCCCACTTCTTTTGTTTGTTATGAGGTGGAAAATTCTTAATGCACAACCCGCCGACTGGGTACTGGCGGCAGGGTAGTGTGGGAATCCCGTACAATGCACCCGTACGCCCCCCATAGTTGAATGGATGCACGTCGCTGGGTTACCCACTAAAAGCCACCCCAGTGTTCTTCTTATGCCCGGAGCCTGGGAAAGAGAGATATGCTTTCGCGTGCGCCTCCCACCCAGGTAAGCTGGGCCAGCCATGTTGACTTTGACCAGCCTCTCCTGTGTATACTTACTCGGCCGGTGTGTCGTACCCTGACTGTCTGCACTCTCACAGAGGTGAGAGGGGTGCACGGAACACGGCACGCCGCATCTCCGGCCCGCTGACCTGCGACTTCCCCTTGCCGGCAGACCGCGTGGCCGGGGCTTACGGCGGCTGCAGATTGGTGATGTTGGAAGGGACGTCACTGCTATGCTCCCTTTCCCACTCCACCGCCTCCTTCGTAGATATGATCGCCTCACAGAAAGAGGTGGCGGCATCCCAGCCCCTCTCACTCCTGACCATTGCTGTGACTATGGCCGAGAGGGACAGGTCCAGACCCACTGCGTCGGAGAGGGCACGACGCTTCTCGTCCCACGCAGGACACGCTTGCAGCGTGTGTAGCGCCGTATCGTACTGGCACCCTGTTGTCGGCTCACGTCACCCGACACAGGTAGCGGCTGAAACACCCGTGGCTGGTGAGCACCTGTGTCAGGTGGAAAGTCAGGGTGTCATGCTTTCTCAGCAGCCATTCTGACATGATGGGCCGTACCACTTTGATGGCGACGCGACCTCACGCGGGTTTCTGCAGGCGGCATAGCCACTCTGTCATTACTTTATTACTTTGGGTTAAAATCCCATTTAAATTTACAAAAGGAAAAAAGTAAAATCTTAATAAAAATGGCGTGCTTTTACCCTGAAAACTGCGAGCAATTTGCAGTATGTCCGATTTTAGTGGCCCCTTGTCCAACAACGTGCCAGGGGAGGTTGGGTTAGGGTTTTTGTAACCGTTCGCCCCTGACGGCAAGAACCAGTAAACTTATTCCGCCCCTGCACGAAGTGTTGTTATAAATATAAAATACAAGCATTAATTTTAAGGTTCCAGGTAGGGTACAATTATGCTATTGCGTAATTACCGTACCCCAAGGCGAGCAATGTACAAATCACGATGTCGTAAATGGATTAACAAATAAGACATAGGCAATAGAAGTTATTTTCTATATACATACGAGTAATTTCAGAAGAGTCTGCCTTAGATACGAGTGTATACTCTTCTATTTGCAATAGAATTGTCATTTGAGTCGTGTGTAAATATTAATATAGTATTAGGTTACTCCGAGTTATGATACTAGTCTTAGAAATAAAGTCATGTTAAATAGGATTCAGCGACCCCTACTGCATGCTGGGCATCCAACCGGCATCGCTGCCAGCCTCGCCCCGTGCCTCAGAGGACGAGGGGCGCAAACATGGATTCAGGCTGAGCTTCAAGAGGCGCGACGGGCGGCAACAGCGTGACAGCCTTGGAAGGTTACCTGCGCGATACATCAGAGCCACCAGCGTCAGACCACATACGCTTTCTCCAAAGTGGAATGAGACATTCAAATTGTAAGTAAACTATAAAATATTACAGATTTATCACCCTTATTATGTGTTAATTAAGGTTATTTTCTCTTACTTCTATATTTTTCTAATATTTCATCAACTCTCTAGTTGTGATCCATGACCTTAAACTGCTATAGCTACAGTAGGATAACAGCTGAAGGCAAAATAGTTTATTTTTTCTAGTACACAGTTTTAGTAAATTTAATATGCTCGTAGTAAAATAGTATGTCTCATTAAGATTTTACACCATCTAAATAGTTAAACGTTTTTAGATAACTCTGACGGGGGTTCTACAAACAAAACCTAAAACTCTTTTTATTTAAGACTAATGTAAATCTTTAGATGGATAAAGATAAATAAAGAGTTTTTTTGCCTAATAATACGTGTCAAATAAAAATAAAGTCGAATAAATAAAAAATTAAATCTCTAAGATTTCAGCTTCAAAATGAAAGAAAAATATAGAACTGATAGAAAATACTCGGAAAGAGTATTTCCCATAAAAAAACCTGTCGGGGGAATGTAGCCCACCTACGAGTAACAGGATGCGATATTAAACGTAAATGTATCATGTAAACAACTTGAATGTTTCTGTGAGATGGCATTATTCTCAGATTCTGTTCAGAACATATTTTGTTACTGTATAAATTCAGGAAATTGAGTTTTACGTAATAAAACATGAATAAGGACTAAGTATAACATATTTGTGAATTTTCAGACGGTTTTTGCGTTATTGATATTATATGATAGACACATGTTTATGAAAGTAATATCGTCATTTCTAATTTATATAAAATTAATGTTTATGAACTTAAAAGGTTATTTTTTGTTTTTTTTTATTGCAGTAGGTCAACAGACAGGCTGACGGCCCGCTTAGAATTTAGCAGTTACCATCGCCTATGGATGTTTGCAACACCAGTGGAATCGCGAACACGCTGCTGTCCCATAAAGGTACAGGAACTTGGGTCACTAATGCCGGAACACAATACAAGGTTATTATGGCGGCATACTTAAGACCAAAGGTGGTCGTCATCCAGACGGGCTTGGGGCCCTACCACGTAGCTAGGGTAGGTTGTTTTGTCAGCTTTTACGACAGGCCGACCCCGGCCGCAGAGGTTAGTATTCTTTCTCCGCCCCTGCACGGATAAAATTTCGTTATCAAATTATTAATCAAGGTTATGTTAAATAGTAGTCATATACTGGTACTAATTAATATATTTTTGAAAGAATACCAAATTATACTAAACATTACTGCACACACGTCTTCATTAAATATAAATGAGTTATGAGTGAGATAAAACAATTGAAAAGACGGAAAAAAGCGTGAGTACAAGAAAAAATGAAGGAATAATTAATTGATATTGCTAATGAATTAACCCACAAAACGCTATTAAATCCACGGTATTTCACCTGTTCTGTGCGCTCGACGTATTTACTAACCGCTGTGAAGCCCGACGGGTCGTTATATTGCATAGTCTGATGTAATATAGTTAAACGTGTTCCGGTAACAGTAAGTAATATGTATTTGTGTATAATACAAACATATCGATTTAGAGCGAGAGTTTTCAAAGTAAATGAATTATTTTAAATACTCTCATAATTCAATTACTTTTTAAAATTAAATATATATATAAATAAAAAATCATTTGCATACTGACCATGAACGAAGTCCTATACGAACATAAAGGTGCATATGCTCGTCTGCAACTAGTGATCCTAAAATATGATGCATGAAATGTCTTCTCTCTATGGTAGTTAAGAAACTACCATAGTATAAAACTAAAAATAAATCTTTTATTTTCATCAGTGACATCGACGATATATCATCAGACGTGCTGCACCTAGATATTTGGGACCACGACGACGAAAGTTCAGTTCTCGACGCAGTCTCTCGACTGAATGAAGTCCGTGGAGTGCGGGGTTTGGGCAGATTCTTCAAACAGGTTTGCCAGAGTGCACGCCAAGGAAGCCAGGATGATTTCTTAGGTATGTTAATTTTTAAGTTATTAAGAAGCTAATAATTGTTATTATAATGTATAGTTTATGTATACTTAGCCTATTTGTAAATTGACCATTGTAGTCAAGTGGTCGAAATATCTGTTCTGAATCACTACGAGCTTTTAAGGTTACAGATTAGATTCTTCACAGAACAGAACAGAGTATTCTATAAATACTAAAAAATAATTAGAAAAGCAGAAACACCGGACCACACTATTGGAGCTCCAAAAGTCGAAAACACTTTTTGACTTTTTGAAGTTATATAAACTAAATTTTATTCTTCTATTGTACTTCTGTGACCAAGAAAAAGAAATTTCATGGAAGAGTTCAGCATAAATAGGCTTATAGGAGCTTTGAAATAACCCAAGACTGAGCAGAGTACCATGTACAATCGTATCTAGAAATTCAACTAACTATAAAAATATTTCTGAAAATGATCATTGAGCAATTCTATTTTCACTCACATTGATGGATTGTACTTACTCGTGCAGATGTCTGCCCACATTTTGTATTTTCTTCGAAAAGAAACGGTTGTATAAAGAGGAATAGAATTTGTTTTGGTGTCGACGAACGTTGGGAAGTGGTCCCCTGGGAATTGGGACCTGACACGCTATCTGAACCCAACACAAATGGTCAGACATATATATACATAGTACATCGCACACGCGCCCGCAAATATAATGGAATCTTGGAAACCTTTCACGACCAATAAAAATACATATACTCGTACATTTATTAACTTCTTTCTAAAGATCGGAAATGAGTGTAAAAGCTTTTTATTTTCTTTTTTATTCAAATTGTGAATAGCGGTTGCATCTAAAGTACTCTCTCACTAGACACAAAAAAGTAACTGATGACTTATTTTCTTGATCTGAATCTCCAGAACAATAAAAGACATGTGTGGCTTAATTTGATTTTAACAATAACGAATACTATCTGACTTTCCAACTACAAAAGAACAACATACATATTATACATACACACAGTAACAGCACAATTAAAAACGAATTTTATGCTGCATTTTACGTAATATAGCAAAAAAATATAACAAATAAATACAAAGACTGGCTTCGGGTTATAGATAAGCCCCAATCGCCCAACACCAATGTCGATCAGATAGATTACGTCTCACCAAAATATATCGATATAATCAAAAGTCATTTGCTACGTAAAATAAAAACTGCATAAAGTTATATCGCTTGCCTTAAACCTGTGAGCCCCTTTGACAAATGGGCAACACAGGCAAACACGGTAGGTTCGACATTTTAATTAAAACGATCATTCAGTTTCAGGTACTCCATCGACAAGTTAATAAAGTGATTTCGCGTAATAGGTATTCAAATGAAAGGTGTGAAAGGCTTGCATTCGTTTGATGCAACCGAGGGGTGGGTTCTTTTGCAAATATCGATCTTTATTTTGACGCTGAGCGAGTCAATATTTGGATAATCTAATATCCACTCATACTCTTTATCCACATAATGTTTATGAGGCTCGGGTCAAATTGTTTCATCATATTAGATTTCTGTTGCGCTATAATTAGACTTTGACGTCATGTCAGACCACAACTAGGATGAATAATATACGAGTATATACTGTTTGAAACATTATAATTAATATAATAATGAAAAAGTCAAATTTAAGTATATTTTTGAGTAATTCGTTTTATCCCATACACACAGACTCTAGACACGTTTGGTCTTCGGAGAGACTGCGTCTCTTTGCGTATTCTACCGTCTGTACAGCGGAGAGTGTTTCGAGGAACTGTTTAGAATGGTGCCTGCGGTCTTTCTACCACCGTACTATCCGCCATCAGCTTGCTTTTCATCCCCATTTCCTGGAACAGAACAAGACGGTTTTCAAGAACGTTCACGTTGCGCACTCGCCGGATTTGAACTTCCGACTAAAATTTTCCCCTCGCAGTACGGATTGGGGTTTTTAAAAAAGGCGTTATAGAATTTTTTAGAGATTGGCAGCGTGATAGCAGTCTCTGGTGCTGCAAACGTCCATATGCGACGGGGACCACCTGCTATCGGATGGACCGTTTTCCTGCCTGCTAAACTCTAGCTATAAAAAATATATCAGTCTTTGATTTAGCTATTCTTCAACTTCGATAACTTATTTAAAGTAAAACACCTAAAAATGTCATTTTCAAGTCGTTTCACGATCATGGGATAAAATGCCAGTTCGTGCCGAAAAATCGGTAATAAGATTGATGGACGAGAACGCCGAATTTTATATATCAGCGACATTGAATTGTACTCTCTGAAAAGTGAAAATAGTCCGCATGTGACTTAATAACGACGACAGGATTTATATTTTCAAATTTTGCTATTCAAATTTTTACATTAATATTTTTACATTAAATAGGTTGTGTGAATATTCCATTGAGAGAGATTCCATCTACTGGTATTGAAGCGTGGTACAAATTGGACGCTAGATCCCAGCGCTCTTCAGTGCAAGGACGAATTCGTTTGAGGCTGTGGCTCTCCGCCCGCGAAGCTGGTCGACGGGACGACGATAATTGGCAGCAGGTCAGTTTATACCGAAACATTTTTACATGTAAATATTTTTACTATATGTGAGTTGTGAATATTCTACGAATTTTTCCATTCTGCCACATCGCTAGAATCGTATAACTCAATTCTATTCATACTTATATAATATAGAGGTAACGAATTATTAGGAGTCTTTCTGACAAGCATCTCATATCGATGACTACAAAAATATCTATTTGTGTTTGTTGCGACAGTACCTTTTCTTCATCATTTTTTTTTTCTTGTATATAGACACTCAAGATAGTAAATGTATTATTATAATTTTTTATTCAAATTCTTTTTGAGGCCGCCAAGTATACTTGTATTATAGTTTCTAATTTCAGTGATAAATAAAGAGTCTATTTATGATTAACTGAAGTGTAGTTCATGACTCCAAAAGAAAAATTAATGCTATAAGTTAGCAGATAGAGACATCAATAGATGTCAATAAATCGTAATAATGCCATTAATAAATATGTTACATTTAATGACTGTCTAGGTATGGGATAGTATCTCTATTCGCCTCAATAGCAGTAACTACGCGGTTCATGTAAAAATTCACATAAAATTAATAAGTACATATATGTTATATAAGATATTACAGACTCGTCACAATAGCCCATATAACGTCAAAGCCGTAATAAAGGCACCGGTATAAAGCTAGAATAGGCTATCAGCCCGTATTGCTAATCTGCGGAGCCACTGCACCGAACATAAAGCATTTTATTGGCTTTTTGCATCAAACCATTAGTCGCTAGGTAAATGGAGTAATAACTATAGATATGGATTAAAGCTTTTGTGTGGAGCAGAACGCTATCGGCGCGGACGGGCCGCGCGTCGCGTCGCCACGCTCCATCGCCCACGTTGTTATTTTCGATCATCACATTGCCGCTTTGTTTGTTTAACCGCCCATAACATAAAAACATACATATTTTATATATTTATGAACACTTTATACTATCATTTATTATGTCAAATTATATGTATCAGGTTAACCTGGTCATCTGACGTAACAACAACTTTATTCCGTGTTTTTGGTAAAAATCTTAAGATTAGGTTTATTTTTACCAAAAATACGGCTTGTGCAGTTGCTAAGTTATCCTTATATACTTGTGCCTCATAATAATCAAACAAAGAAATATATTTGTATAATCTGCTAAAAAAGTAAGCGCTGTGAATAAGTAATGTACTAGGTTAATTTTGGTTATATTCAATTGTTACGATGGATCCACTTTCATGTCATTAATGGTTCTTAGAAACATTTCAATCGATATATTTGCTTTTCCTTAAAAGATAATAAATAATATGTAAGATAAATGTCACTTGATGTTTTATACAGTAATATGTTGTTCACTGACATAAGATTCAGTCGTGCATTCGAATGACTCGAGATATCTCAATGAAAATCTCTGTATCGATAAAGTATTCAAAGTATGTGAATTTCCCTTTTACCCCCGCTTAATCAAGTGAACGAACGACTGAAGCGAAATTGCGATTACACGATAAATCCAATTCATTCCCTAAAGGTGCTTTTACAGTGTTACTTCGCGGCACTAGATTTTTCGCGTCGCTTGTTTGGCGAACCATTTTCGGATTTTCTACATTAATGTTCTTTTCATCTATTTATTTTGTATGTGAATATATTTTCTTCCTATAAACAGGAATAAGGTCTTTATTAATCTAGGTTGTTATGAGACCATTAAGCACTACTTTTCCTAATTTATTAACATCCAAAGAAAAGTGCCGTTTGCTCTTTCCTTTTTAGGGCTGGGAAGTTAGACGACAATAGCTCTACTCCTACACCCGAATTTAGTTTCAGATTTTTCTTTTACCTTCTCGGTCAAGAAAGAGTATCCAAAAGGTATCGATGCAAAGACGTGATCAAGTCCTGCTCTTTAAGCTTATTTAGCGATAGAGCATTGACTTCACTGTGCTATCCACTTGAATGATTGTATTATATTCGTAAATCAGACCATTAGGATGAGGGAGAAGAAAGTGAAAAAAATGGTTACCGGTATTAATATAAAAATGTTTTGTCTTGTAAATTATGACAGATTAAGAATTATGTTTTTGGACCTACATCTTTACAATTCGATTTCGATTTATTCCAATTTCTTTTACATTTTGCCCGTCTTTGGCATCCCTTATAATGAGTCCTTTGGTATGGATCATCCTTGACCGCTCCTGTCGAAGTCTGCCGGAAGCGCTATGGCTAAGTATTAATTACACATGCAGGTAGCTAGGTAGGATTCCGTGATTATACCACTAAAGGTGATGTTCCAATTTGCAGTTTGTCCGCTATGTCACTGACATTAAAATTGCCGCGGTTGTAAGAGTTTAACCCAGTCTTTCTACAATACTTCATACTTCCACCACAGCATATTCATCTCCGTAACAAGCAGTTAACCTTTGTGTAGGTGCGTCAACATGAGAGGCTTTTCGGCGTGCTATTGGCTTATGAAGTAGAAACGGCTGCGAGTTTGAGCGCTGAAGGAGCTGAAGGCGAGACTAGCGCTTCCTGGGAGGGCGAGTTATGTGGACCCGCGCAGACATTACTCCACCAACACGCGATTCAGGGGGACATGAGCGTATTACAAGCCGCCATAGCGAGATTTGCAGCTGCTTGTCGGTTGAACAGTGATGCACCTTTGGATCCTAAGTAAGTAAACATAAAGAGGCTTGTGAAAAGGCACTAGCCGTAGCTTAGTTGGAACTATAGAAAAAAGACCTCTACAACTCTTCTTTGGATACACCAAAGTGCAGTACACTCAAGCTTCTTAGTACTCAATATTTTATCAACAACCCGCATACCATATACCAAATCCCATAGCACGTACCGCATAGACAGTTTCTTTCACTTAATGTGCATATTATGCCTACGGTAGTTTTTATTTTTAATGCTGTAGGATAGCAGACATGCTGACGGTCCGATTAGAATTTAGCAGTTACCGTCGTCTATGGTTGTTTGCAATACCAGTGGCATCATGAACACGCTGCTGTCCCATAAGGGTACAGGAACTTGGGTCACTAATGCCGGAACACAACACAAGGTTATTATGGAGGCATACTTAAGACCAAAGGTGGTCGCCATCCAGACGGGTTTGAGGCCCTACCACCTAGCTAGGGTAGGTAGTTTTGTCGCCTTTTAGGCCGACCCCGGCCTCAGAGGTTAGTATTCTTTCTCCGCCCCTACACGGATAAATCTTTGCGACATGCGTAATGTTTGGGACCATAGAGGCACAGTGAACATATATACATACAGACATAGGGACACCCTGCTGTCCATATACGGATACGAGAACCTGTTGTTATGGTGGCATACTTATAGATCAGAGGTGACATTCAGATGGGATTGGAGCCCTACCACTTTAAAAACAGACATACATTGAAATGTCTGGTGAGATTTCTAACATATTTGTTAAATAAAACAATAAAAAAATATTAATCAAAAAATATGTTACCAACGCAGGTACATGTATAAATTGTTGACGGAATTGGAGCGAGCTTGGTGTGCGAATGAGGTTGTAAGCGGAGGCAGCAGCGGAGCGAGCGCGGAGAGCAGTGCAGGCGTGTCGCGGGATGAGGAGCGCTGGCTAGCAGACTGCTTCAGCGAGTTTGTTGAACGGGCTTTACATCAACTGAGGCTCCATAGAGACTTGTATCCGGTTTTACATCGCCACAGCTTAACCAAGTAGGTACAAGTATTTCTAGGTGATATGAAACTTGCATATTTATTATCAAAACTTTTTCTTCCTCCTGCCCTTATACCACATTATATGGGGTAAGCACAACATGTTACATGTTGTCGTTTTTACAACCGGCCGCCTGTCTGACATTAACCCCTTTTTGGAGAAAATCTGTCATCCTTTTTATTTAAATTATTTTTCTCGTTTCACATTGAAAGTAGGACACGGAATTTCGTTGTTAATCTTCTAATATATCCTCAAGCGACATTTTTATTGGATTTTCTTAAGTAAACAACATCCGAGTGTCGGTTTGGGTGTGCAGGATGGCACTTTTGCGAGTCGCAGATTTTTACGAGGTCCGTGCACAATTCACATTCCACAACTACATCATGAGGGCTTCTAAATAGGGAATTCACAGTGTCGAGCGTCTACAAATGCTCTTAGTCTTGCATTTCGTTGCGGTTGAATGCAGACACAGGCAGCTTGCGCACAATGCGTCCATCTTCATATATTTTGGTAGTGGCTTACAGCAATCTTCCTCTTACCAAGTTAGAGGCTTTGAAACTCGCGACTTCTTTTCACAACAATACATAACCTTTTACGAAGGACATCATGGCAAGCAGGGATAGCACATAGGTGGATCTTCATAGGACGTTGGTGGACAAAGGGCCACTAACATTGCACATACTGCAAATTGCTCGCAGTCTTCAGGGTAAACACGCCATTTCTATTTGGATTATACTTCTTTTTCTTTGGTAAATTTTATATCATAACTAGCTATACCCTGCGCGCGTTGCTACGCGACTTACTAAAATAAATTTGAAGGAAAAACATTACACAAATATTGAATTTATTTCGAGTCATTTTATTGATTATGTTCATGTCGAAAAAATTGTGACATTGCAGCGTTTCGTTCAAATTCGATATTTATTGAAGTGCTGTAGGATACACAATATTTCTTGATTTTCCATCTGGTGTGTAAACGAATCAATCAGAAGGTTTTCCGACGCGTGAGCAGGCCACATAGAGCTGCCCATGTGAGAAGCATGGATTCTCCAAATTTAAGCCACATACTTGCAACGATTGTCCTTGTGCTTTGTTGATATTTATTGCAAAAGCGAGTCGCACCGGGAACTGCAAACGTTTGAATTCGAATGGCATATCTGTCGGGATCATTGGGATACGTGGCACCAATACATCTTCACTAATATTTTATTATCGAAACAAGCTGGCTATGATAAATATGTTGGTAATGTAAAGGAAAGAGTTTTTATGCATAGATGCAAAACTTTTTCGATACATCCATACTATTAAAACATGGATTTTAATTTCACAATTTACAAAAATTCTTACGTTCAACTGTCACGGCAATAAATGAAATTCATTGGAATTATAGTGGCGCCATCTGTCAAAGAGTGGTCGTACCAACTCAGAAACCTTTGTGGGTTCATACACAACACTTTGCTGAAGATCATGACATGATCAAATGCATAGATTACGATTCTTTAAAGGATATACAAACATTCATTTTTATAGATATAGATAAATAAATTTCCACTCGAACTTTGATCATTTTATCAAAACGAGTTCTAGATTAAATACGCAATGTTATGGCATCCAAAACTTTAAAATATTTCTTAATACAATGTGAAAATCAGTATCACGAATATTTTTAATAAACATTTTATGGACACAGAGAGAGAGAGAGAGAGAGACTCGAAAAAAATAGTTGTATTAAATAAGTTTTTGTCCTCTGTGGGAACTCACAGAAACGACCGTGCCAGGCCACTTGCGTAGCCAATCATCTGGCCGTGTTGCCAAGCAATATCTAGGTCTCAATCTTCTATGTGGGAATTAAAGTATCTTATTTTCGTATATGTATAATTTTTTTACTTCGGCACTCTAGGTACTTGAGTATTTTCACCAAGTTACAATTCAATTCCACATGTACGCATCGCTTGGTTGTTCTTCTTTTCCTTACCAAAAGGAATATAGAAAAGATCGGAACTTAAATTGGTTGAGCAACTCTGGTCTGATCACGTCCCTTCAAACTTTGAAAGAAAAGCCCTCTAGTCCATTTACTTCGATGCATGTGAACTATACGAGAGGATAGTCATGGTTTTGTCGTATAATACATATACCATCTAATTTTTACCAAGAATTACGCCAAGATAAATATTTAAGTAACTCATTAAGTGAAAGAAATATAAATAATATATTATACTATTGAAATAATAAGAAACTTCTTTAAAGTTGTTATTGATTCTTACCTTGTTTTTTTTTATTGCTGTAGGACAGCAGACATACTAACGGCCCGCTTAGAATATAGCAGTTACCGTCGCCTATGGGTGTTTGCAACACCAGTGACATCGCGAACACGCTGCTGTCACATAATAGTACAGGAACTTGGGTCACTAATGCCGGAACACAACACAAGGTTATTATGGCGGCATACTTAAGACCAAAGGTGGTTGCCATCCAGACGGGCTTGGGGCATTACCACGTAGAAAACTTCTTACACATAATGTATATATACATATTGTTGTATGTATATATATATACATATTATATGCATACACCATATATACCTACTGAATAAATCCGTAAATACAACTGAAAAATCATTGAAGCAAACTGTGCCGTAAAGTCAAAAAACTTTGTAACTACGAAACACAAGCTGACGTAACAGATGTTTCATCATAATCTCAATATGTCTCTGTAATGAAATACCGGCCTTGCGAATTTTCCACTAAACCCGAAACTGGGCAAGTATAATCACAAAGTATGTAAAGTACAAAAATTCAAGAGAAAGAAAATCAAATTATAACTTATTGCATTTGCTAGACCAACATAGGATTAAGAAAATAAAATCCATCGATTATTTTCACTTCTGTACCCTTCATTCTTTTATGAAGGAATGGTAGGCGAAATACAATTAAAAAATTACGACATTATATTCGGCTTCTCTTGGCATTTTTAAACTGCAAAGGCTGATTTTCGCCTCTTAGTGGTTGGTGTGCGCCGGTGTGTATATCGACCCCCCGGCGCTTTTCTGTGTTACGCAAGAGCAACATTTATACTCGTATCAATCAGCATTTTTATTAACATAACTGGCACACCCAATCAGAACAAAATACTTACAGATCAAATCATACAAATATTTTGTCTTATGTGTCGATACAGTCCAGTGTTTTTAAATGTATTAGAAATTTTAAAGTAAAATATTACAACATAATATATTATTATACTATTAGTTTTAAAGTAATATAAATATATGTAAAACGTGAAAAGACGTATGAAATATTAACGTACAATGTTATGGAAATATTGTTTGTACAACATCGTGGAAAGACAGGCCGAAGAACACACCCGCGGAAACTAACTTTTCCATCTAAGTTTGTTGCTTAGTTTCTCGAAGACCTTGTAAACTAATCCTAGGTAATCTGTACTTGAACTATTTTGTACGTCAACATATCCAAAGTTCCAATCTCTTGTACGTAGTGATTTCAACTTAATTAAATATATTAACTTGACGAGTTTACAGTAGAAAAGTTAAGATAGAAATATTAAAAGTTATGATTTTTTTACAATTTTATTTCAAACGTATGTATATAACAATTATTATTGTTCGAGATAATAAATGGCAAACGAATATCTTAATATAATCCTCTTTATTATAATCATTATTAATCTGATCAATGTTTTATAGGGTTTTTATTTGTACTTCAGTTTAGTTATTTATATATACAAAGACTTATTTCTCTTCTATTTAAATATTAGTGCGTTATTATTATTACACTCGAGAGCAATGAATCCGGGTCAATTAAAAAACCTATAAATCTCGGAAATTAAAAATGTTAGACTGTGTTTAGTAGACAATTAAATACTCCTTAAATTAAGGTACTGCAAGTTACTGCAAGGTTATGTCATAAAAAAATCTAATTTGAAAAAGGGAGACAGACTTTCGAAGATGGAACTACGAAATTACTGCATTTGATTTGCTTTTGTTTCTAATCTGTCATTTAAGTGGGTATATAAACCTATTGATAGTGTTCAATATTTATTATCCAACCTGTAATCATGTCGCTTACAACTGAAGAATGCACTAAAATCCTCACAATGCTGGAAACCGGCCGGAGTCAGCGCG
Organism: Malacosoma neustria; assembly: GCA_963693495.1. Classification (NCBI taxonomy): domain Eukaryota; kingdom Metazoa; phylum Arthropoda; class Insecta; order Lepidoptera; family Lasiocampidae; genus Malacosoma; species Malacosoma neustria. The sequence goes on along the minus strand of OY856381.1, from coordinate 11,423,156 downwards.
ATACAGCCAGAACTGTCCGTGTGTCGCTGTCAACAGTACAAAGAGTTCTCCGACGTTACAAGGAAACTGGCTCTAACCTACGTAGACCAGGAACAGGTAGAACTAGGTGTACCACAGCACGAGAAGATCGATACTTGGTGAATACCATACATCGTAATCGCTTTCTCACAGGAACTGAACTTACAAATCAGTTTCGATGCCTTGGAGGAAGTAACACAAGCGCATGGACAGTAAGCCGACGACTTGCTGAAGCTAACTTGAAACCACTTAGACCTGCAAACGGCCCTAAACTAGAGCGTGGTGATCGTATTTCAAGACTAAGATATGCCCAGAACCATTTAAATTGGATTATTGAAGATTAGTTGAAAGTTATGTTCTCCGACGAATCAAAATTTATGCTCTACAAGCACAATGGAAGACACAGAGTGTATAGAAGACCAGGGGAAAGATTCAAGCAAGCATGCATAGAAGAAAAAGTAACCTACGATAGTGGATCTGTACTTGTGTGGGCCGCAATTTCATCTGAGAGTCGCACAGAACTGGTGTTCATGAAAACGGCTCTTTAACTAGCGTTAGATATGTGGAAGAAATCTTTAATAAACACGTTGGGCCATTTATGGTCAATTTGGGTGAGGATGCTATTTTTATGCATGACAATGTCCAACCTCATACAGGTTTCATTGTGAATGACTACCTACAAGAGATGAACATTACTCGTATGGAGTGGCCAGCACGCAGCCCGGATATCCACCCGATCGAGTATGCATGGGAGCTAGGGAGATGCGTAAAACAACGAAACGCTCCCCCAATGACACTTCGTGAGCTCCAAATTGCTCTTACAGAGGAAGAATATTACAGAATATTTACTAAAACCGTATAAAAAACTTGGAGTACAGCATGCAAAACCGCGTAAAAGCAGTAATGGAAGCACAAGGAGGCAATACAAAGTATTAAATTTCAAGAAAATCATATTGTTGTACAAAAAGTCATGTTTCCTATTTTTGTTTTAAGGCGAGATCAGCAGTTTTTTTTTCTTTAGTTTCTTTTTCTTTTTGTAATTTTTAATAAATAAAATGTAGTGACATAAATTTTATTACTTTCATTTAAGGGGCATTTATTGTCTATTAAACACAGTTTATTTTTTATTTTTATTGCTGGAACTGGATTTAGCAGTTACCATCGCCTATGGATGTTTGCAACGCCAGTGGCATCGCGAAAACGCTGCTGTCCCATAAAGGTACAGGAACTTTTTATTAGAATAGTTTATTTTATTAAGCTAGCATTATTAGTTTCCAAGATTTATAGGTTTCTTTAGGTGACCCGCATTCATTGCTCTCGAGTATATATTTGAATTTTGTTCTTTTGAGTATATATTTGAGTCTTGTTCTATCGCGACTTCACTTTTATGTTTAGCAGAAAATCAGCGTTGGTCAGCATTGAATAGCATACATGCTGAGCTAGATCCTTTTAAGGACATAAATTTCTTCTTTAAAATTACTTTTTTGTATTTCAGTTTTGTTTTTTAGACAAATTTATGTAATTAATAACTATAGTATAAACTAAATATTAAACTAATTGTTATAATAACGTGAAAGTCAAATATTCTAAAATAAATATATTTCTTCCTATTCTTTATGATATAATATTTAAAATTATAAAAATCTCATACTATTTTGTAATTTTTTGGAAATTTTATTTTTAATATTCAAATCAAATTCAAACTATGATAGTAACTTGTACCAATCCATAATCTCTCACTGTTGAGCACTAAACTCCCCTAGAGGTAATGGACATACTTGAAACGTGTGACCAATGTGGATTAAAGATTTACACACACCAGCAATCTCGATGTAAGTTTTCTCATGATATTATCTTTACCAACAGTACGTGCCTGACGGGCGTACGTTAAGGGCAAACTATAAAAACAAATTAAGGCGACGACAAGAGACTTTTAATGATTTTATTCTGAAGATCACATCTAAACGAGTGGTGTTAATGAATTGGAAAAAATACATGTTAAATTTGAGCATTTTCTCAATAACTTAATATGTGAATATTTTAGATTATGTTTATATTACATAGTGTAATTAATTTGTAAAGTTAGGTCTAACGCAGATAAAAATCTGAGAATCACGTAAAAACTATCAAGCGTATTTTTATGAAACCTTCACCATCTTAAACACAATTTAATTACCCATCTTTTAATATACGACTTTTTATTTCAAAGTAAAAGAATAATATACAATTATGCTTTTTCGAATAATCTTTATGCTCGGGTTAGCAGGAGCCCTTGCGGGCGACGGGCGGCAGTGTATCGCTGACCACTGTCACGGGTAGACGTTGACGCTCGGAGCAATCATTAAACGATTTAACTCTATTATAAGTTTCGCGCTAAAATGGCTGGTAAATCTAGATTACTAAAAAAGAAACGCCAAACGCTCGCAAAAAATAGATTACTAAGGTAAGTAACGTGTTCTCAATCATAATTATCATTTGTGTATACTAGCACATTGATGTAAATTGGACCAGATAAATTAATCATAACATTTAATTGTTACATATATTATTATTATTTATTTTACTAAGTGACATTATTTTCTTTTTAGGAGATTACATAATAACAAAGATAATCGCGACGTCAATGACGAGACAGAGACGAGGTGTGTATTGTAGTGTAGTATGACAATACTACATCGTAGTTGGGACAGTCCGGATTCGAGTTTTTAAAATACTTGAATGCTATTACTATTGTCACTGTATAACTAAATATAAATACATTTATATTGTAGGTCTGAATTTACGGAAACGCTTGGAGTGATTAAAGGATCTTCCCATATTAACAATGAAAATGAGAACAAGATTGTTGACAAGTAAATGCATATCTAATTCAATATTCTGATTTTAGCATATTTGAAACCTAATTCTATTAACTTATATTAATTACTATAACTGTTGCAGTTCTCAAGTAACCGAAACGATATTTCCTGAGCAGGAAGAAAGCTTTCAAATGAATATTGAAAACGAGAAGTCAAATTCGGTCAGGTAAACGTATTATTATTTCTATGATGTCAGGATAGTCTGTCAATATAAAGATTTATATAGTAAAACTCTCGATAGATAAAATTAATAAAAAAGGGGAAAATTTTCAATATAATATTGCAGAACCCGTGAGTGATAGCAAAGAATGTGAACAATAAAAGATATTACAAAACAAATGTTAAAGGCCTTATTCTGTTTAATATTGCAAAATTCTTATTATGTATATTTCCTTTTCAGAAATAATCAAGAAATAGTAAATGGAATGCGAATATTAAATATTAAACATTTTTTTAAAGAGCTTCAAGAAATATCTTCACATGGTAATATAGACTGTGGTTTGAAATCTGTAGAAATTATATCTGAAAGAAAACTGGGCCTTGTTTCTAAACTAAAACTAAAATGCAACATGTGTAACGAAACTTTTGTCATTTGTTGCAATGATCCTGAAATTGACTTAAACATTAATACAGTTGCGGGTGCAGTGGCTATAGGTTGTGGCTATACACAGCTTAATGAATTATTGGCAGCAATGGACTTGCCTCATATATCCTATGAGTTATTTAATAAAAGAATGGGAACAATTAACAAAGTTTGGGAAAAAGAAGCTTTGAATTCTATGAATGAAGCCGCTAATGAAGAACGTCAAATGGCTTTGGAAGACGGTAGAGTTACTGAAAATGGCATTCCATATATTGACGTTATTGCAGATGGATGTTGGGGAAAAAGATCTTATAAAAAAAATTACTCATCCCTATCAGGCGCAGCTGCGATAATTGGGAAAAGAACTGGAAATATTATTTATATGGCAGTGAAAAATAAATACTGCTGCATATGCGCCCAAGCTGCCAAGATAAATGTCACACCTAAGAAGCATGCTTGCTATAAAAATTATTCTGGTAAATTCAGAATATTAAATATGTTGTAATAATAATAAAGAAACTAAAATTTTATGGTTGGAATAATTATTACTTTATTTTCAGGTCCTTCAACTGGAATGGAATCCACGATCTTGGTAGAAGGATTCAAGAACAGCATAGAAATGCATAATTTAATATATTCAAGGTTAATATCAGATGGTGATGCAAATACTTATGCAAAATTGTTACAGTCAAGACCATATGAAAATATAACAATTGAAAAAATCGAATGCCGCAACCACCTGTTAAGAAACCTTTGCAATAAGTTACAAGCTCTTATCACTGACACGAAATATTTAATTAAATACAGAAAATATATAACAAAACAAAGAATACTGTCAATAAGAAAGGTAATAGTAACCGCTGTAAGAAATTATAAAAATTCTGGCAATGTCACTAGTTTACATAATGATATCATGTTAGCCGCAGAACATGCATTTGGAGTTCATACTAATTGTAAGACATATTTTTGCTCGAAAATGGGAGAAGATGACAACATAGACAGAGATATTTTCACAAACAGTTTGTGGCATAGAATAAAATTTGTATTGACACATATAGCTGCTCATGCAAGAAGCTTGATTGAAGACGTTGACAGCAACACTGTGGAGCGCTTCCATAGTATTGTTGCAAAATTTGTAGGGGGTAAGCGGGTAAATTTTTCCCAGAAGTACCAATACCATATGCGTTGTAATGCAGCTGCTTTATCATTTAATACCCATAAACCCTTATCGTCGTTGCAAAAATCAATCACGGGCAGGAGTCCAAATGGTGAATTAAAAAAGATGGAAATACGTAAACAAAAACGCCTACATTTAACAAAAAATTATCATAGAATAAAGAAGAGATTACATGAACACTACACAGAAAGTAATAAAAACTATGGTGAGCAATGTTCAAGACCGGATATGGATGATGATATATTAGAGGAATCAAAAAAAATATTTTTAGCAAATTTGGCGGAAACTGCCAAACAAAGAGAACAAATAGAAAGGAAGACTATATTACAAAGTGGTTCTAGTGAGTGGCTAGAACTACGAAGACGGATTTTGACCGCTTCCAACTTTGGACGTGTTATAAAAAGACGCAATGACATAAGTTGCTGCAATTTAGTTAAAGATCTTTTATATAAAGAGTCTATAGGACACATTAAGTCTATAAAACATGGACAAGACAACGAAAATTTTGCGAAAGAACAATTGTCGAAACAAGAAAATATTAAAATAGAACCGTGTGGACTTTTTCTTGATGAAGAAATACCCTTCCTCGGTGCATCACCGGACGGTATTATTAATAAAAACACAATTTTAGAAATAAAATGTCCACTCACAGCTTACAAACTAGGACTAGATAAAGCCATCCATGAAAAAAAAATATTGTTTTATAAAAAACTGGTAAACGGTAATTACATAATAAACAAAGAACATAATTGGTGGTATCAAATACAAGGACAGCTGCATATAACAGGAAAAGATAAATGTATGCTTGGTATTTGGTCTGGTGAAAACTTTCCTGTAAAAATAGAACTAATTTACAAGGATGACGCTTTTTGGGACACTAAAATGAAAAATAATTTAATTAAGTTTTATACAGATTGTATGCTTCCCGAACTGGTTGATCCTAGATATACGAGGAATATGGTAATTAGGGACCCCTCTTATATAGTTAGTGCCATGCACGGACGCAAAAGGAAAAAGGAAGAGGAAAAAGAAAATAAAAACAAACTAATAAAAAAACGAGCAGTGACGGCTGAAAAAGAAGACAGTATAGTTGCTGTGAAAGTATTAAATTTCGAGGAGTTTTAAATAAAATCCTATAAATACCTAATTCACTTTTTTATTTATAGTTACAAAACCTGTAGACAGAAAACCTGTGTTCGTTTGATATAATTATATTTTCCGTTTATTAAAATACCTATATTATATTATATCCTACCACAGGGAATGATATAAGATACAGAACATGAAACAATAATCCTAACTAATATTAAATAAGCGGTTAAAAATTTCATGATTATTAGATAGTCTTCATAATCTGTAACGTATGGTTACCCAACGAACTTCTCTAAAATATACAATTACGTCGCCTGCGAATTTTCAATGCGGGTTGCGGGGGGGCCCCGCGCGTGTTACTCTCACTAGCTCAAACTCCTCCCACTCGCTCAAGGTCGCTAGCACTTAGTGTCGTCTTAATAATAAAGTTACTGTAGTAATCCACAGAACACCGTTAGTTCCAAAAGAAGCAGCAGAGCGCCTGTGTTATGTGTACTGCTGATATACTATATCAGCAGTACAGTAGCAGTATATTTTTTTCTTTTTTAATAATATACACAAATACCTAGACTCAGGAAAGAAATGGAATACCGCAAGTGATCCGACATGCAAATGACTGCGCCTCAAAGGTTGTCTACTACATAGGGAGTTCACCTGGAACACTTGAGTCTCAAGGCTGGACCGTCGGCTCAAGAGTACTAGCGATAGGCTACCTCGAACTTTACAATAATTTTTCACATTTTAGTAATGCCTAAAGTTTTTTTTATTGCTATAAGAGAGCAGACAGGTTGACGACCCGGTTAGAATTTAACAGTTACCGTCGCCTATGGGTGTTTGCAACACCAGTGGCATCGCAATACGCTGTTATTTCATAAGGGTACAGGAGCTTGAGTCACTAATACCGGAACACAACACAAGGTTATTATGGCGGCATACTTAAGACCAAAAGTGGTCGCCATCCAGACGGGTTTGGAGCTCTACCACGTAGCTAAGGTGGGTTGTTTTGTCACCTTTTACGACAGGCTGATCAAATATCTTGGTATGCAGGTTTCCTCGAACAATTTCTTCCTTCATTATAAGTGACGAGATTTTCGTGAAGTGAACCCATGATCTTTAGTTGGTCTCTAAGTAATGTAGTGTACAAGCAGCGCTTAAAACAAATATCTCCTTACAGATTGGAGTTCCTCCTACGTTGTCTGAGTCAAGTGTCACAAATGAAGGTATTCTGGCGATGCTGTCCTTTCAACCAAGTAATCAGGTGAGTAAAACGATCCCTTATAGATAAGCCTCCTTAAATTTTAACCAGGTATTAAAGCGGAATATTTGATGGCTTTTGTAATTGAATTTAAAAGTTTCTCAGCATCTTGTTTAAAGATATTAAATCTTGGATTAGGGCGTCCAACAAAGATTGCCGAAAGCATAATATTTACGAATAAATTTCCTAGAATTAAGGGATATTAAATATCGCTTGAACGGTTTTACCTTCATCGTTTTTAATGAATGGAATTAATTTTGTCGAGAGGTATTGAATTTATATTTCATTGCTATAAAAATTATGTGTACTTACGAAAACAAATAATTGTAATATTCATGGCAAAGAAACGTTACAAAGTGCGTTAGAAACTTATTTGTCCGAACTGAATCAACATTGATTTTTTATTGCTGTAGAACAGCAGACAGGCTGAAGGTCAATTTAATAGTAACCCTATAGTAGCCTATGCATGTTTGGAACTGGAATCTGTGTCACTTATGTTGGAACATAAGTTTATTATGGCACCATATTTAAAAACCAGAGGTGGTTACCATCCAGACGAGTTTTGAGCCCTATCCCATAGCAAATTTAGTCATTAAAATAATTAATTGTCTCATAATCAGTTTGATCTCCTCCTCCTTGAGTCGTGTACCTCATTACTGAGGGTCGTGATTCCCCTTATGAGAAACCAGTTTCTCTTTTATAATGTTCCTCCACCTGTGCCTGTCCTTGGTGTAGTGGAGTGCATCTTACAGCTTGGTGTTCGGCGTTGAGCGGATTTGGTCAGACCATCTCACCGGGCTGCGACCCCTTGGCCTCCTGCCATTCACTTTGCCGGTAACAATCAGTTGCTCAAGGTTATGTCCTTCCTTCTGAGCAATGTGGCCAAAGAACTCCAGGACCCTTCGCAGGCAGCTAGTGGAGAGCCTGGTTTTGATGTTTGATCTAGTCGCTGCTAATTGTCTTTAAATTTTTTATGTTATTTTGATAATAAACTAAGCATTTCAAGAGGTTTTTTTAGATTAAAAGGAAGTGTATTATGTCTATTTTAGGGCCTATTGTATTGAGATGAAATCTGCGTACCATTTAATTGGGCCCGTTCATGATTTAGACTGACGTTACACTAACGCCCTTGCCTATCTATTACATTTAATTCTCGTGCCACGTTGTTGCTCACGATGAACTCCGAAACTGTTCAGGTTTTTTTTTAAATGTGTGTTTTGCTGGCAGGCTTTAGGGTGCTTTTCCACCAGAGATGTGCTATGCAGCTATGCTGCGAAGATGTGAAATCTACGCTACGAAAATATATGACCGTTTCCACCAATACTAAGCTATGTAGCTGAGGAAGATGCGCTATGAAGATGCGCCGCCGCAAAGTAACTGCACGACTAAGATGCGCAGCTCGAGCTATGCGATGTATCGATAGCATGTCTACTTTCAGCGACAAACGCGGGCATACTGTAGGTACTCTGCTCTGCACATAGTTACACCACTCGCGACGGCCCATAGCACGCATCCTTCCATATAAAAACATATTTTAGTTGAATCCGTTTCCACCAGTGCTAAGCTATGTGCACCAATGAATATGATTGGTGGATATCAAACGCATCCATAGCAACGTAGCATAGCACATCTCTGGTGGAAAAGTACCCTAAGATAGGATAGTTTTTATCGCATATTTTTTATTAATTAATTGCAAAATCAACTATTTTTATATTCCACTACCTGTACCCTGCCACGCTTCGCTGTGGCACATTGTGATTGAATGGTTGAGAAATGAGAAACAAAAAAGTAGATAAAAAAATAGATAAAAACAATCGTTCATGCGGATATATATCATGCTAAAATTTCAGCTCGATCGGTGCAGAACTTTTTGAGTTTTTGAAGCGTACACAAACCAACATAACATTTTTATATATGTAGATATACTACAATGTTTTGTGTAGCGTCCGTATATTATAAATATGAAAGTAACTGTGTTTGAAACGTTTTCACGCCTAAACCGCTGATTCAATTTTGATGAATTTCGGTACATAGGCTACTTTTTGTCGCGAAAATGAAACTCGAAAGAGGTGAAATAGTGGTGAACGTAATTAAGTTCAGCTAGTGTACTATAAATTTTAATTAGTTATAATATATATGAAATTTGTTCATAGGAGTGAAATAGTGAGTGCGTTGAGAAAAGGCACGTCTGAATGGTACGAGGCGCTTTGTGCGCAAGACACGGAGTCGGAACGTGGTGAAGATCTTGTGAACTTAATCACGCTTGTTCAAATAGATTTGCAGCAGGGACTCACGTACTATCATCCTCTGTTTGAAACGTAAGTATTAATCTTCGGGCGACAACTTTCCCTTTATTATTACATTATGTAACAATATGTTATATCCATTATTATTATTTCGAAAGGTGGCTATGCTAGTTTGTTCGAACCTAGTATCACTGCGTCCAATTTAATGAACTATTGTGATCGCCACATTATTGTAGCTCATTGACAAAGCCTGCCTCGTTGATGTAACGAAGCAGATTTTTGGCAGGAGCTGCTCGTATCTGATCCGGTTCCAGCATGTGCTTTCCTAATATGAGATTACGTTTATGCATCAGGGAACAGCAGTGGCACAGCAGGTACAGAGGCGTTTCATCTGCCTCGTTACAGAATCTGCAGGCTCTGCTATCCTTGATCCCTATGATACTGAGGTGCTTGTTTAGGCAACAATGTCCGGTAAGCGCCCTCGTTAGGGTGCATAGCTGATTCCTGTTCAGTGCTAGTGCTTCAAACGTAAGTTTGCGGTTATATCCATACTAATTTTATAAATCAGTCAATTGTTGTGGGAAGCTCTAGAATGGTCGCAAAGATTAACTGGCCCTCTCTTCCAAAAATAATTTTCGGTAATGTTAATGTCAGGGTCAGTGAAAATGTTAAAGATTTAGGCATAATTATTGATAAATCGCTATCTTGGGGTCCTCAGTTGCAAGAAGTCAGTAGGAAAGTGTTTGCATCTGCAGCATCTTTAAGGCGACTATGAAACTTCCTTCCCCATGCTACTAAATTTGCGTTTGCCCAGTCTCTCTTGTTATCCATAATTGATTATGCAGATGCTAGAGATGCTATGAGATCAAGATGCTATCTTGATCTCACTGAACCGCAGCTAGATAAACTTGAGCGCCTGCAGAATTTCTGTATACGATTTATTTTTGGCCTTAAAAAGTATGATCACATTTCCGTATTTCGCGCACAACTCAAATGGCTTCCCATTCGCTCTCGCCGAAATGCTCACATCCTTTCCCTTCTATACAACATTTTGTTTAATCCCACATGTACGATGCCGGTCACGGACCGAGATTGCACCGTACGGGAAGGAAGGATTGCTCGAGAGCAGTGGACTGTATGGGAGAGGAATGGGAAGGAGCGGTGGCAAGAGAGACACGATGTCTTGCAACGGGCAAAGAAATTCGCACTGACCTTGTTTTCACCCCTTCCCGGTTCGGTTCAGGTCGTTGAAGAACTGTTGCACGGCACCAGCTAAATTCACAACACTGAACACACACAGATTTAATGGCACGGCCAATTAGAGTAACCAGGGAGGTCGAACGTCGACCGTCCCGTCCAGTTATTTTATTAGTTTTTTATATATATACCTAGTCAGGTCATAAGTATTGTCACACAGTAAAAACTTTTCTTTTAGACTGCTGGCCACAAAAAAGTTTATTGAATTCGAATTTCGAATTGTTCATGAAAATAAAAATGTATACTTTTAGAATTTTACTCATTTTTAAACATGGAGTGGACGCTTAAAGAAGACCGTGTTGCAGTTATTGCGTTGCATCGTTACGGTTACGCGCCAATTCAAATTTTTAACATACTGAAAAATTTGAATATAATCAAAAGATTCGTTTATCGTACCATCAAACGATACAATGAAGACTCTAGTGTAGATGACAGGTCAAGAAGTGGTCGCCCTCGGTCTGTTAGGACTCCAGCAGTGATAAAAGCTGTGAAGGCACGAATTCAAAGAAATCCCAAACGTAAGCAGAAACTGTTGGCCCTTCAGATGGGGTTAAGCAGAACCTCGGTGAAAAGGGTGTTAAATGAAGACTTAGGGCTTCGGGCATATCGAAGAAAAACAGGACATCGTTTGAATGCTCGTCTAATGGACCTGAGACTGAAGAGATGCCGCGCTTTGTTGAAGCGGTACGCGGGAAAAAAATATCGGGAAATTCTTTTTTCGGATGAAAAAATGTTTACCGTAGAAGAGAGCTACAACAAACAAAATGATAAGGTGTACGCACACAGTAGTGAAGAAGCGAGCAACCGTATTCCGCGTGTCCAACGAGGTCATTTTCCATCCTCGCTCATGGTATGGTTGGGAGTTTCTTATTGGGGCTTAACAGAGGTACATTTTTGTGAGAAAGGTGTAAAAACGAATGCTGTTGTGTATCAAAATACAGTCCTGACGAACCTTGTGGAACCTGTTTCTCATACCATGTTCAATAACAGGCACTGGGTATTCCAACAAGATTCGGCGCCAGCTCATAGAGCGAAGAGCACACAAGACTGGCTGGCGGCGCGTGAAATCGACTTCATCCGGCACGAAGACTGGCCCTCCTCCAGTCCAGATTTGAATCCGTTAGATTACAAGATATGGCAACACTTGGAGGAAAAGGCGTGCTCAAAGCCTCATCCCAATTTGGAGTCACTCAAGACATCCTTGATTAAGGCAGCCGCCGATATTGACATGGACCTCGTTCGTGCTGCGATAGACGACTGGCCGCGCAGATTGAAGGCCTGTATTCAAAATCACGGAGGTCATTTTGAATAAACTTTAATGTCATAAGAATCTATGTTTTGTTAAGTTCATTTTGGTATATGAATGGTTACATAATGAATAAACTTGTTACAATTATTTTACATTAAACATGTGACAGAATTTATGACCTGACTAGGTATATTGCACACGGTGCAAAAGGCGGTTATCTCATGTCAAACGTTGACACAAGAACACACAGTTTTTCGTCCCACCCTCGCTTACCATTATTACCTCACCGAGAGTGAGGGTAGATAACAAAAATCAGGTGGCGGGATTTCAAATACCCTTATGCAAGGATCGAACACCACAACTCCTAATTACTTAAAGGAGCGATTCCAGTTTCTTCAGGATAGGCATTCTAGGGCCTTGAGAACGTCATTGAAACTGTGTTTAAAAATGCCCAGTCACACTTCCCAGTTCTACGATAAATATTTTACAGCACAAGAAATTAGACTGTGGAATATATTGCCAACCGACATAAAACAAGCCAAGTCTATATCATCCTTTAATACACTTGTTAAAGAATATTATTTAAAAAGCTAATATACTATCACTACAGAAAAGTTACATTATTTATTTATCTTGTGATTATTCTTGTTATAATAAAATTATTACTATTTTATACATCTGTATAAGTATGTGTACAATATTTTAAATTTTTTATATATTACATAAATTATATATTGCTGTATATGTATGTATGTATATGTGTATATACGTATGTATGTAAGTATAATTATAATATTTGTTTATATATGTATTTAGTATATATTGATTATTTTATAGCGCATACCGTTTTATAATTTTGTAAATCCTGTCCATCCAAAGGTTGTCTGTCAGAAATCGCTGCAAGCGATAAAGACCGCCTATTGTACTTAGCATACAAATTTATGTATCTAATAATTAATCCTGAACTGTGTATGTGCAATAAAGAAATATTATTATTATTTTTATAAATGTGAAAGTCTCTGTCTGTTACGTTTTCACGCCTAAACCGCTGAACCAATTTTGATGAATTTCGGTATAAGGATAGATTGAACTTTGGAAAAGGACATAGGCTAGTTTTTGTCGTGAAAATCAAACTTGGAGGAGATGAAATAGGGGTGAACGTATTTAAGTCCTGCTTTTTTATTTTTTATATTATTTGTCTTTTAAATTTAATAATAAAATATTTTAGATTATTAAAATTAGTCAGGTTTTTATGACACGGTAAAATATTTAGCTTATAATTAGTAGTTTATATGATTTGATAATAGTACAATATAAATATTTCAATGTTTATTGTTTGATATTTTGTTTCAGAACAAATAATGTGCCATATTTCAGCGTGGTATTCAATCAAATAGATAAAATGGTAAGCTTTATTAATAATTCGTTTATTTTCATCAACCCAATTTAAAGCGGTTGTAGTCCTTTTTCTAACATGTGGTTTTGTGTACTGTTACGCAAAAGTTATTTTGAAAGTTGAGCGCGAGCAATTGTTTTAAGATTGTCTAATTAGCTAACGATGCTGACACTAGCACGATTTAATTTACTTAAAAGCACTTTTATATTTAAAGTGAAGTGTATATATTTGCTCTTGTAAAATAAAGCGTTTTAATTATACAATAGTATTTACTGAGATATATGTCATAGTACTGTGATTGTGTGTTCGGTTCCGTTATTTTACGTTAGAAAATATTTCTACACATTTTCTACAAGTACAGTGGAGGCATCTTTCATATTTAGGTTCTCACGCGAAATTAATCGCTTTTTTATTGATGTAGCATAACAGACAGGCAGACGGCCTGCTTAGAATTTAGCAGATACCGTCGCTTATGGATGTTTGCAACACCAGTGGCATCGCAAACACGCTGCTGTCGCATAAGGATATACAGCAACTTGGGTCACGGAACACAACACAAAGTTATTATGGCGGCATACTTACAACCAAATGTGGTCGCCATCCAGACGGGCTTGGGGCTCTACCACGTAGCTAGGGTGGGTTGTTTTGTAAGTCTTTTACGACAGGCCGACCCCGGCCGCATAGGTCAGTTAGTATTCTTTATCCGTCCCTATATGGATAGAAGGATGGATGATTTACAGCTGATGCATTCTGGGACTCTGGCATACGGTATTCCTTACGGGCTTATGGGATTAGATGACAATTTGCCTCTAGAAAAACGAATCTTAATAAATTATATTAATTTTTTGATTATTCTGATATTAAAAAAAAGAACACGTTACGCTTGTTTATAATGGAACTAATGAACTTCAACAGTTTTTTTTTTATAAAAAGAGAAATATATCATGAGTGAGTTTCGTAGAACTTAATACAAGTTTTGAAGAAATTTGATTATATTTTCAATTGTTCTTCTAAAATATGTACAAAATACTATGAAATGTACTGCTCTTACAATTTATTTTTCATTCCGGGAAAAAATGTAATGCTTAATTGAGTCAAAAAAATTACGATAGGAATCCATAGCGGGCGGGTACTAGTTGTCCATATTTTGTAAATGTTAGTTTATATAACTATGTTTATATAACTATTTGATGTCAGTTCTTTATTGAGTACAAAATTATATTTTTATTTACAAGAAATATGCTTTAATTAATTTCAAATCTAAACTATATTACAAAAAGAAATCTAAAAAAAAAACACTAAAACTATAAATAATTAATTGATTGCAAATAGCTTATACTACTTTACTACTACCACGTTATACTATTTTAAATTATATAGATGCTGATTTGAGTAAATCAAAAAGCAAAATACATATATAAAAACTAACTAAATTAAGAAATTTTTTGTTTTGTCACCAATCCCACTCATTTCACAATTTTCAATTGAATTTATTGTATTCTATATCCCATATAAATATAATACGAACACATTATTTAATTGCATATGTTATATAGCAAATTAGGTTAAACGATGAAAAACGTCAACTAATAAATCGATAGTCGATCAAATATTCGCCACGTGTTGCAACAAATGCATGTATTAGAAACGCTCAAGTGGCGCTTCTCACGGTACATATAAATTATTTTCTTGCCGCATTCCTTACCGTTAGTCGTCGCGCTAATTTGAATATTTAAAATTATAAACAGTAGCTCTAAAAAGGAAATTTAAATAAATGTTCCTTTAATACTTTTTAAAACACTATTAAATTAAAAAACAGTATTTTGTTTCCACGAAGTTACTCTATGCTTGAAAGTCTAATGTTGTATAACTTACCTAAATACATCAACTAATTCATAACAAACAAGTCAGTCAAGTTCTGACTATGTACTGTTATCAATATCCTTAAATACAAAAATAACCAGATATAATTTCCATTAATTTTTACTAAATAGTTAAATACCAAAAACAACGTTAAGAATAATTCGTATATTTTCTTTTATATCATACAAATCGGAAAAAATAATTTAAAGGTATTTTTAAAAATGTTTGATTTAATCTGTTCGTATTAATTATCCTCATTGTTTTGTAATTGAGGTCGTTTAGCGACCGATTACCTAAACGATTCCTGGCCTATTAAAGAAGACCGTCATAAATTCTGTTACAAATTAAAATGCATATCTTTTTAATGATAAATTATAACAAAATTTATGTTCATCTTATTTCTCAGGATAATAATTATTTTTGCAATACCGTTGGCTTTAAAAGCGATTAATGATTATGTCTGATCACGATTTAAGGTTTTACATACTTATGTTCTATTGGAAATTTAGCCAGGTTTACTCCATAGATTTTTCAAGGATCGCGTGTCGCTTAGACCGGCTGACTCCAACAGATTTAGCTGTTACAAAATTCAGAACGGTAGGCTTAGGGAACGGTTCGAGTTAGGCTTATGTAGTTGGTATAGATATTCTATCTCACGAAGTCGTTTGGCTCTGGTTGTAGTAGTTATTTATGTGTACCGATAAGCGTGCTTGTGTGTGTAAATGAATGAAGGGAGCGTTAGCAATGAAATCTGACACATATTATATATTTTAAAATTTAATGTTAAGAGTTAAAATGTAGCAAAGTAAATAATATTATAGAATGTTGCATAGTTGGATGCAATGAATAGAAATAAAACAATATAATATATATAAATAATGGAAATAAAATAGTCGTAGGTAAGTAAGCATTGCTGTTGTTCATGCTACTCGTATGTATATAGATATTTTATTTTTCTCGCTGATGCTGTATTACTTTAGTTGGTGAACAATAAAGAGTTTCATTCATTCATTTTTGTTTATTATTTAATATTATTAACATGCGCTCTCCGATGTCAGAACTCGAATGTTTATCTGAAAATGAAAAAAGGACTTTTAATCATTCATGTTCCAATTCTATGTTGTCGGAATTGTCCTGCAAATTAATTACGAACTCAAAATCTAGGTCGTACAATGCTTAAAATATTAAGCATTCGTTTTCAATTTTTTCGACATGAACACAGGTTCATTTTGGCTGCCAACATGGGCTGTAAAATTTTCTATTTTATTATCTCACTTTCTTTTCTTCATATGAGGAGTGAATTTTGATGAAGTGGATGGCAATCTCTTCTTTTAATATCCGTTGGACAGCTTTCATAGAAACACATGTGGCTGCATGCCGTGTACTAAGAGGATAACAGTGTTGCCTTTTTGTAGCTGTGAACGTGACAAAATATTGCTTGTAATTTTTCAATTGTTACTTTTTGTATTGAGAGGTCTCTGAATATCAGGAAAGATAGATTTGTTCTTTTTACCTGCGTAACAGTTTAGAAAGTTTTGATAAACCTAGCTCCTTAAACTTAATGATAGTTTTCACAATAGCCCATGACATCCCACTGCTTGGACCTCCCCTTGAACACACAAAATCCCTTTAACCGAAGAGATTGATTTAGGGTTTTTCTGTACATTGATAATGAATATTTAACCTCGAATTCAATTTATTCATTCTTGTTTAAATAACGCAACAGAATCGTAGCAAAATTGATGCTTGACATCCGTACTCCACGTAATTTTCGTTGTATTAAATAATATAATTATTTAACTAAATACACCACATATCATGAGATATAATACATTTAAATCAGTGAGGGATACAGCGTTAATTTACTAAAGTAATGCTAATTCCCGTGGGATGTTACACAACAAAGCTTTGATTTATGTTATACTTGACACCTTGTTGGTGTTAGTTTATCAAAGGCGCAACGGACGGACAATAGCTGCTCAATAGAGTGTAATACTTATCCTTATTATACCTCATCAAATATAACCTTTTATGACCTCTATGGTTAATAATTCTGATAATAGTGTATTTGCAAATGTTAATGTAATACAATAATAGAGGAGAGTGGACCCTACATAGCTGGCATGAGGGCAGGAATAAGAAGTAATGTATTATGTTGGCAATTATATTAAACTATTTGTATAGGTGTGCGATGACATACGCCAATGTGTCGACCATTGGGTCGCGGAGGGGTGGTGCGGCGTAGCAGAAGAAGAAGTTTATGATGAAAATGGCAGTTCATGTATGTATTCATGTACGAATTTTGAAAAAAGTTTATGCCTAATGTTAATTTATATTATAATTATAGTTTTTGCACAAATTTTCCTTAGACAAGTGTTTTTAAGTGCCATAATTGTGACATTCTACAATTGAAAATAGACAAAATTGACAACAATTAAATCATTATCAGCAACGAACAAAATAAATCCACGCAAAATTCATCAAGAATAGTCATCAAGGACACTTTCGATTCACCCGAGACTCTTCTAAACTGTGAATCTCTTTGTGATATCCTAGACATCTAAAATGCACATAATCTTTAACTACTCAGTCTTTCCTAAAAGATCATAACGATATTAAACATTCAACGCACTCAAAGTAACCTGTGAATTCGTTTTTGATAAGATAAACGGATATACTACCCTTCAATTGTATTATGTAAATAAATTGCAACGACTAGAAGTAGTCTGATATTATATTCCAAAAAATTCTTGATATTTTTTATTAGTGTGCGTGGTGTCAGCAAAGACGTTGCCATTTGAAGTACTGTCAGCCGCAAGGGAGCTTTGCGCGGCAGCTGCGCCAGCACCGCAACCTCATACCACACACGATCCACCCCCACAACTGCTTGAAGCTTATATGTAAGTTCCTATTCTACAAAAAAAATAACAAAAATACAATTATAATTTACCGTAAAAGCCTTACTAAAAACAAATACCGTAATAGACTCTATGACGACATTTTCAAGTCTCGCCAATATATCTGAAGGTTACTATTATAAGAAATAACTTACACGATTTACTTTTATATTGGACATAGAGTATGGGTTTTAAACAGCAATGTCCATTGCATTTTTATATTATAATATTATAAATATACTAATATAAAATATGTACCCAAAATATTTCACTATTATTTTCGATTTGTTCTAAAACAACAAGAACAATGTCGCGAATTAAACGTTAGCAACATTTATTATAGATATACAATATCTAGCTCGCGTGTTGGGAGTACATATTTATGCACAACCTAATGTAGCATGACTTATGTTGTTTGTAGTAAGTCACTATAGGGTTTATTATATATATATATATATATATATATATATATATATATATATATATATATATATATATATATATATATATATATATATATTGATTATCTATTTCTTAAAAGGTGGTTTGAGCCCCTGATCGACCGATGGCTGGCAGTCACTAAAACGATGGCTCTTCAAAGAGTTCGTGTTGCTGTTGAACTTGGTAAGTTCAATTGAACTCGTAATTTTATCATTATAATAAGTTTTTTAAGGAAAGGCGGTGTTATTAAAGTTCGTATAGGCTATTTTTAAACATCATCATCGGCTTACAGTTACAGTTTTGAACTCATAAAAGTGCTTTACAGATGCTTCTACTGTTTTCAGTCTATATTGACGCGTATCCCAATAAGGCTATGTACTATTCTCCATAAAAAAACTTCAATTTCAAATGGAAAAAACTAGCAAGAGAATTCGTTTTTAAGCCTCTCGAGCTCTCTATAGAAGTGACGGTGTATCCCTTTTTCTGATTCTGATTCTGATTTATTTCCAAAATTACATATATTATTTTAATAATAATTGTGTCAAACAATTATCAAAATTACGGCGAATATTCTTTTCCTATTTCCGTGACAAAATACCGACGATATCGCTTGAGACTTCCGACAAATCTCAATAGAGCTGAACTTACAGTAAAAAATAAAGCATATTGTTTCTTAGTAACTGTTAAAATAATTAGGCCCGTTCATGGTTTTATACTTTTATTCTTTAATCTTAACATTATCACACAAGTAAAACGAAACTATCCTTTCGCCATCTTGATTGGAAGAGGAAGAGATTACAATTAGTGTTGCCAATATAAATGTATATAAATCAACACGCCTCCTTACATTTATATTGTAAAACACTGTTACAACAATCATTATTTTATTTCAAATTTAACATTTCTCTAAATTTTATGAATTTAACATTTCCCAAAGCTTTTGTAAATATATCTGCAACATTATTTTCTGACTCTATTTTTACAACTTCAATATTTCCTAGCTTAACATTTTCATGTATAAAATGATAGTGAACTTCAATATGATTAGAATTCTTAGTAAAGTTTCCATATTTAGAAATAGCTACGGCTCCTGAATTATCTTCATAAATTTTAACTGGTTTACAAACTTTATTGAATACATCATCCATTAGACACATAAGAAAATTTAACTCTGTTACTGCTTCTGATAAAGCTACATATTCAGCAAATGTTGAGGACTTTGTTACACTACTTTGTTTCTTTGATTTCCAGTAAATAATATTTCCAAACAATCTAATGACAAATCCTGTAGTAGATTTCCTATCTAAAATATCTCCTGCACAATCAGCATCCACAAAACAATCTAGAATATCAGCGTTACTATTATTACAATATGTTAATTTAAGATCTTTTGTCAAATACAAATACTTTAAAACTCTCAATGCATACTTAAAATGTGTCTCATTATAACAGTTTTGAAATCTACTTAAGTAATTTACACTGTAAGATATATCAGGTCTAGTACCTGAACTAATATACAAAAGAGCACCAATCAAATTTCTATATTTTACATCCTCATTAATATCAGATTGTTCCAATTTTAAATTTATTTCCATAGGAGTCTTATACATTTTTGCATTCTTAATATTATACCTTTTAGCTAAAGACTCAATATAAGATTTCTGACTCAAAGTTAAGACATTGTTTTGATTATACATATATTCAATCTCAATACCAATATAATTTTTTACTTTACCAATATCTTTCATTTTAAACCTTTCAGACAATTTAGTTTTTATATCACCAATAACTTCTAAATTTTCACAACAAATTAATAAATCATCCACAAATAAAAGAATATAAACAATTAAGCTGTTCTCTTTTCTAACAAGTAAACAATAGTCATATTTACTCCTGCGAAAACCAAAATTAATCAAAAAATCATTAAAACATTCATACCATGCCCTGGGGCTTTCTTTTAGACCATACAATGATTTATTTAATTTATAAACTTTATCAGTTCCATTTTCATAACCGATTGGTTGCTTTACATAAACTTCAGATAATACTCTACCATTTAGAAATGCTGTTTCAACATCCATTTGATGAATAGCTAAATTATTTTGACAACAATAAGATAATAGTAGCTTAAGTGTAGGCATTTTAGCAACAGGTGAGTAAGTATCATCAATACAATTTGTTTGCTGAAAACCTCTTACTACTAACCTTGCTTTGTATTCATTTTCACTCTTCCTTTTATACACCCATTTCACATCAATTACCTTTTTTTCCTTGGAGGGTCTGTCAACTAGAGTCCAGGTATTATTTTTTATTAAACTTTCCATCTCACTATTCATTGCTCCTTTCCATTTCATTGCCTCATCACATGTAATCGCCTCCTGAAAATCAATTGGAGCTGACGCATCACAGTAGTTACAGTATATGCAATAATAACCAAATTCTTCATCAAAACGAAGTGGAGGTTTGATTTGTTTTCTTAATCTTCTATTTAGATTCTCATCTTCACTTTCTCCTACATTCTCTTTATCATTTTCTGAGTATTTTAACATATTTCTTTCCTCTTGGATCCTTTTATCTTCCTTTTCCTTTTCTTTTATTTTATATTCACCACCATTATATATATATATTTAAAACACATTATATACATATATTTAAAACCACATAATTTTACATCTTCCTCAATTATATCACAATTTCTAGCAATAATAACTCTGTTGTTAATTAACACTCTGTATCCAATATCTGTATAACCAAGCAAAATTCCAGCTTCTGCTTTCTTATCCCATTTAGACCTTCTTCGTTCTTCAGGAATTCTTACAAAAACTCTACTTCCATATAATTTTAGATTTTGCATAGATGGCTTCCTTTTAAAAAATATTTCATACGGGGTTTTCCTCTCAATAGTATTAGTTAAGGTTCTGTTTTTAAGATATGCAGCTGTTTTAGTTGCCTCAGGCCAAAATCTTCTTTCTACCTTTGCTTCTGATAAAAGACATTTACCCATATCCATCAACGTACGATTATATCTCTCTGCTGTTCCATTTAATTGATGAACATATGCTGGACAGGGTTTTATCACTATTCCTTTCTCTTTTGCAAACTGAAAAACTCTTGCATTCATATATTCCTTCCCATTGTCACATCGCAGTTCCTTTATCATTTTCCCTGTTAAGTTCTGTACTTCATTAACATACTGCACCAAGTAATCATATACCTCATCCTTTGATCTGATACAATAAACTTTGACTAATTTGCTGTAGTCATCAATAAAACTCAAAAAAAATTTTTCTCCATTATATCCTGTAGTCTGATGTGGCCCATTTAAATCTGTATGAACAATCTCTAATATCTCTTTTGCTTTTCTTCGATTATTAGCAAATGGTAAATTATGCATTTTATTTTCAATACATATTGCACACTTTAAATATTCATATTCAATCTCTTTAGGTAATCCTTCTAATGATTCATTTTTACACATTAAATCCAATTTTTTAAAGTTAATATGGCCCAGAGTACGATGTAGTTTTTCCTTTACAGTCATATTTGTTTTACTAATATTTGCTTCCAATATTTCTTCACACATGTAACTTTTCATCTTATACAGTCTTTCATCCTTAATTGCAATTGCTATAATCTTTCTATATTCATTGTAAATTTTTGCAAATTTCCCTTTTGAGATGATTGAACAATTATCAGTAATTTTCGAATAACTTAATAAATTTGCTTTCATTTCTTTTACAAAGAAAACATTTTTCAATGTGACTTCAGATTTTTGTCCATAGACTAAGAAATAAGCTTTTAAATTACCAATTTTTGTAGCTTCTAATATTGTTCCGTCAGCAATTTTGACTTTAATAGGTTTGTCCAATATCTCATAAGTATTGAAGTATTTATCAGTGTTAATAATGTGGTCAGTACATCCACTATCTAGTAACCAATTTATTTGACCCTTTGGCTTATCATTCTCTTGCGTTGTGTATGTATTGTTTGCAATAGTAATATGATAACTGTTACCTTGACTCCCTTGATTATTATGGTAGTAATTTCTTGAACCTTGTCCTCTGTTATTGTATGAACCATGTCCTCGTCTTGGCAAACTATGTCCTCTATAACTTGGTAAACTATTTCCTCTATAATTTTGTATACTATTTCCTCTATAATTTGAAAGACCATGTCCTCGACCACGGTTTACATTTTCTGCCTTACAATCTCTTCTTAGGTGACCAGGTTTACCACAACCAAAACAATTATATGATCGGTTAGTATCTGCTTTAAAAACATTTGACGTGTCTTCTGACATTTCTCTCATATTTCCTGTACTTTTCAATTTTATTTTGCTTTTTAAATAGTCCACTGTTCTTTCTCCCTCTGGCAAGATATCTATTAAATCACCTATGTAGTTGTAACTCACTGGTAGTGCTTTTAACATGTAGTTTAGTTTTTCTTTTTCTGATACCGTTGCACCGGCTTGTTTCAACTCATTTACAGCTTTTTCAAAGTCATCGAAAAATAAAGACACTTCAGAATAATTTTTCAATTTGACACTTTCGAGTTTATGTCGACATACTATTTGCAACGCCGTTGATTTCTTTAGGTACATCTCATCAAATTTCTGTATTATTTCGTATGCTGTATTTAATTCACTTATATATTCCAACTGCTTGTTTGTTATAGCACTGTAAATATAGTTTGTTGCTTGTATATCTCTATCGTCCCATTCATCTTTGTCGGTTTCAATTTTCGCTCTCATTACTACATCCTTGCACTTTTTGAACTGTAGAAACTTAATTATCCGTATTTTCCAATTACTGTAATCTGTGCCATCGAAAATTGGAATATTTATATCACTATTTTCTGACGCCATTTTTTTTCTTCTTTTTTCTATCACATTTATTCTTTAAACCATTGTACTAACTAACCATTAAACCACCGCTCTGCTACCATTAAAATAATTAGGCCCGTTCATGGTTTTATACTTTTATTCTTTAATCTTAACATTATCACACAAGTAAAACGCAACTATCCTTTCGCCATCTTGATTGGAAGAGGAAGAGATTACAATTAGTGTTGCCAATATAAATGTATATAAATCAACAGTAACCAATGAATACAATTTATATTTGAATGCAAAGGGATAATCCTGGGGAGGTTAAAAGGCAAAGGTTCACACCCGAGCTGGGGCGGGCAGCCATTTAGATAACCATCGTAATCTAACGCTGCCGTAACACGAAACTTTTTATTGGACTCAAATAAATATTGTTCTTCAATTGTTTAGATATATATCTCTCGGTGTATATGGTATTGCTAAAAACTACAGCGCACTTTTTTATTGACGCATTTCGGGGGCGACAATGTTGGTAATATTATTATATTGTCAACATGCTGTCTTGAGAGAATTTGATGGGACGGAAAAGTATAAGAGGGAGGAGATGAGATGTACTTACTGTATGAAAGAAGATTAGCTCATAAGTGATTGTTTATGCTGATATTCTGTAAGATTAATAGTCTCACTTTAATATGCTTCACATATTGCATATCTTTCTATATATATAAAAATCTTGTGTCACGATGTATGTTGCCAATAAACTTCAAAACTACTGAACAGATTTCAATCAAATTTCACTTGTACCCGTATTATGGTCTCTTACTGGATAGGATAATTATCATCTTAATTATTCGCTTATGTCGTGAATGTAAACGAATAAAATGTATCAATTAATTGTTTCGCAAGTGTTATTTACTGTTTAGTTTTATGAAGTTCTCATAGATGGCGGTGTACGTTGATTCATCGATAAAATTCTTCAATATTGTTTGACATCTAGGTTGCAAATACACCCAATAGATGGCGCTGCTCGATTTTACCGGAAGGGTTTTATTTCCTCAGTTGCGATTAGAGAAATAAAATATGGCGGTATGAAGTTCGCCGGGTCAGCTAGTATTATA
This sequence comes from Malacosoma neustria, assembly GCA_963693495.1. Classification (NCBI taxonomy): domain Eukaryota; kingdom Metazoa; phylum Arthropoda; class Insecta; order Lepidoptera; family Lasiocampidae; genus Malacosoma; species Malacosoma neustria. The sequence goes on along the minus strand of OY856381.1, from coordinate 11,398,881 downwards.
TAAACAATCTACTCTGTCATGTTAATTGTATATTCTATTTTAATATTTGATCTGTGTACGAATTTGTTTAGTGATTAATAAAGATTATATGTATAAATTAACGTACTTGAAAAGTATTTTTTCCTACAATATATTATATAATGTAAGTCCATATATGAGAGCAGTTAAATGGTTTTAAATTTTTAATATATGAATTTTATACCAGATCAACCAGTTGAAGGAGAGCGTCTAGTAAAACATAGCACTTCATCCGTAGATACTGCAGCTTGGTAAGTTAGAAGTCATTAAAAATATTGTGAGCTTTGATTGTTCGAGAACTTAAGAAGCCCGAGAAAGCACGCCAGCTCTAGTAGGGGCCGCGGTCAGACTAATGTCGCATCCCACGGTACTGGTGCTTTAAACGTATGAATGAGCACTGAGGTGGTTTTGATAAGTATACCCTATTCACATTCAGATTTAACCACAATAGGCTGTAAAATTATTTTAACCATAAGGCGTAGAGACTTGAAATATTATAGGTAGGAATATTCCTTTCGCCGAGTAGTTTCACTCAAATCAATGTTACTTTTTGTCAGTGTATTAATAACAAAATAAATTTATCGCACTTGTTATACTTGTTGTTTACTTGTTGTGCACATTATCGCACTTTTATTTAAATATTTTTCTGTTATTCGACCAGCAAAGCGGGCGGGAACGGCTAGTTAAGTATAAATGTTGAGGGGCGCTTGATACGTTTTTTCAGCATTTCGTTTTCTTCCATTATATAGATAATGAAAATTTCCTTATATAGATAATGAAATCAACCATGAAAATATTTAATACTCAAACTTTTGGAGTAAGCTTCACAACTCTAGGCTAACTCTATAGATACTCAACATATATGTAATTCTGTTACGTGTCTAGCGTTGTGCCCGTTTATGTTTCTAAACGGATCGCGGACATAAAGCCACAGGTCGTTTGTTTAGGATTTAATCTCATTTGCACGACTTCATTTTCTATTTCACTCGAACAGTATTCTTTTATCGTGGAAAATGGGCCTAAATATTAAAAATTTCGTTTTCAAAATGTAATTATTTTTACCGATTAATCTATACAATATTTTGACTGTTTTAATATTTAATTTATATTTATATAGTAACTATTTTTGGATTAATAAGATCTGCGAACGTTATGAGATTAAATGATTTTACAATTAGTTTATTATTCAAAATGGCCTCCAAGATACTAGACATACCATCACCAATCGATGAACGAAGTTAGAAAGTAGTGAGTGCATTGTTTTTGTAGTGCATTAGCTGGAACTGTGGAATCGATGAACACTTTCCAAATGGTGCGATTTCAATTCCTTAAAAGGAACCGAGAAAAGTGAATGTTAAAAATTACATTTTGTTTTTGCCTTTGCCCCGAGACTAATTTATTTCATTTGCTGTTATGTTATCTATGATAGCCTTATTTTGTTTACGTTATAATTAATAAATATCGTTTTCAATTTAAGTCCTGGTGCTGTCATGCTCAGCAAATCCTGTAGTTCTCTTTCTTATATATAGCGGTATTATATATAGGTGTTATAAATTAGTGTTTATTGCATTACTACTAACTACTAATCCATTAACAAACTATGGACTTTGTCCGAAATAAATGATTATTATTATTATTATTACTTAGCTCCCTAAAGTATATCTACTGTTATATCTATCACTACAAATGTATAATGAATAATCACTTATTTATTCTACATTTACCTAAATAAGCGTACATCATAGATATTATTAACATTTATTATAATATGAACTGAGTAAAAGAATAGTTAAAAGCTTAGGTAATTAAATCAGGCGCGTATTCGAATTCATTGTTGTACCTAGTTATATTCGGTGTATGCGTTATATTGAAATTTCAGTATATTTTATTACATGTTGGCTATTATAGAACACAATGAAATTTTTGAAGTTTTTTGCAGCCTTTACCATATGCGATTAGTATGGAAGGCCATTGGAGGTGCTGAAGAAGGAACAACTGGTGGCAGCATGAGACTGTTAGAAGCGGCGTGTGCAACGGTGCTACATTACGCTGACCTTATACACGGCGCTCTTGCTGATCAAGGATATTATGAAAATTACGGTTTGTCGTCATCTATTAATTTAGATAATTTAATTAGTAAATCTAGAAGCCGTTACTAAATCGGAGTAACCAGTAAAAGAACGCATATTCTTATATTATGAACAGAAATGTTTCGTCTGTTTGATTAAAGTTACTATGGTTATTATTGGTGAATAACATAGGCTACTTTATATAATATTCTACCCGAGCAAAGGAAAAAGTGTTGCTCATTTTAAGTCCTTGGAAATAAGGACAATATTACTTTTAAGCCTCTTACAGAAGCTCCTTTTTTGTTTATATTGCATTGCATAACGTGCAAATTAATAAAGCGAGTAGACCCAAAAAATGCTGATTTGACATCGTAAAGAATGATATGCGTGTCAATGGACTCACTATTAGGGATGATGAAGACCGTGCAGGGATGAGAAGAAAAAGTCGGAAAACCGAGATTTATCCCTAAGATGATGAATGATGATGAATTATTACAGTGAATTAAGTACCTTTTGGGGTTTATCAAACACACAAAAAATCAATTAATAATTTCATATATTTTATTTTTCGCTAAATATTCGCCACGCTTATTGTAATATATTTTCGTGATAGGCCAAAACAAAACAACCGAAGAAATATGCACAATCGTAAACAACTTGGAATACGTCCGCAGATCGCTAGCTGAATACGACGACGAGCACATGTAAGTAACAGTGTCTGCATTACCATATTTGGGATCAAACATTTCCAATTGCAGAAAACTTAAAAGAATACTGCTATCACTAAATTCACATTATTGGTAGATCTATTTGGGTCAAGTATTTTTTAAGAACTACGAAGTTGTACAAATTTCCTGTAAGATTTGTTTGAGGATAGTTTTATGCTTATGGTCAAACTTTCTCACGTCCTTTTTGTTGTGAGGGGATATTTTTGGACCATTGATTTACTTTTACTACTATTTTATCTACTCTTTTGTATATAAACTTTATCGCGTATCTCTCGATATTGGCCTTTGTGAGATATATTTAGAGGACTTTCGTTATAGCAGCATGTGAGAAAAACTGGTAAGGTTAAAAATTAGTTTCACGCCGTCTTGTCAGCCAAGCAGAAGAGAAATAGTTCTAACTGTTGTCAAAGATACCGAATAAGACGCCTGTTTTTTTATTACTGAGGGACAACAGATATGTTCCACTTAGTAGGATGAATTTACCGTCAACTATTTATATATGCGATGATAGAATAGCGCAAGAGAATAGAACGTCATTTGCGGGAACACGACCTAAGATTATTATGGCGGTATATTAAGAGATTAGGAGTGATTGGCATCCAGACTGGTGTAGAGCCCTACCACTTAGCTAAGACTATTTTGACGCCTTTGCGATAGTTCGCCCCCGGCTGCAGGGGCCAGTATTCTTCGCCTCTACACTTAAAAAATGTTTGATGAATTAAAAATATGGAAGTAACTGTAAAATTTTACATATGCAAAGACTTATGAGGTTCGTTGAAATATATAATTGTAAAAATCGTTGCGAATCAAACTTTACAGACGTTTGTATTATTTCTGCGATCCAGAAACCTTTTATTTGGCTTATATTGTTGTTATTACCTACTTTCCGCAACAGATCCTATTTGTTCTCCACATAATCGTGATTTGGAGTAGTTTATTGACCATGAATTTTGTTACAAATCACATGTTTCGATAAAATGTTATCTAAGGCAAATTGATGTATAATATTCAGTGTGGGTGATGGGGGACAATTTGCGTCCCTAATTAGTTAACGAACGCAGTACACATCTACCTACATAATAATAACAAGTCATAGCGCCCCACTGCTGAGTTCGGGCCTCTCTTAGTGGGAAGAGACAGTAACCCGCCACGCTTGTCCAAGGCGGATTGGTGGGTTACACAGTACTCTCGGTATGCAAGTTTCCTGGCGATGTTTGCGATCTATCTATATTAGTTATCAACGTTACTGTCACTTCTTTAAAAATCACGATTTGTGAACAGTGCAAATGATGACAACGCTCGGCAACTGGTGAGGGGAGCTTTAGGTACGCTGGAGGCACGTTCTGCCCGCGCCGCAGCACCCTTGGCTGCAAGAGCCCGACCTGCGCTACGCAAAGCTGTTTTCCATCTCGCATGGTCACCAGACACTCTGCCGACGCCTGAGGTAACTTTTTAATTACGCAACAAGATGTTGCTTAGTTGTATGTATACTTTTATTTTATTATAGATGATATTTTTTTATTACTGAGAAATAGCAGATAGCCTAACGACCCACGTAATAGTAAGCATATACTGTCGCCTATGGATGTTTTCAACACTAGGGGCACCGCGAACACGCTGCTGTCTCTAGTTTTCTCTAAATTCGTAATTGGAATATTTTATAGGAAAATGTATGTCTATGTCTTCATATATGAAATGTCATTCTAATAATAGCAGTTCTTGGGTGTAGAAACAACGGGAAAATGCGGAAATAACAAAAATTTTCGCTCTCTGTATTGTATAATCCTATAATGTTTTCTGGAAACTTTCTTTGAGAACACATTGTTATGAACCATATATGCTGGACTCAATGGACTGTTTGATCATGCTTAATCTCATATTTGTGTTTAGAATATAATATCATGCTTTAGGTAAGACGTCTGTAAATTTTTTGCCTTTTTAGTATACTTTTCAATGCATACATTAATATTGTAATGAAATTATAACGACATTATAACGAAAATAGCTATTTATTAGCATTTATTTAGGACTAGGAGTATTTCTGTAGGAAAAATTAGTCAAAAATTGCTATTAGTCTATATCTATAAGTCTCTTATACAGTCAGTATTACCACATTTACCACAATTACCACATTTTTTTTATTGCTGCAGGACAGCAAACAGGCTTATGGCCCGCTTAGAATTTAGCAGTTACCGTCGCCTATGGGTGTTTGCAAACTTTGCAACGCCAGTGGCATCGCGAACACACTGCTGTCCCATAAGGGTACAGGAACTTGGGACACTAATGCCGGAACACAACACAAAGTTATTACGGCGGCATACTTAAGATCAAAGGTGGTCGCCACTCAGACGGGCTTGGGGCCCTACGTAGGGTGGGTTATTTTGTCGCCTTTTACGACAGGTCGACCCCGGCTGCAGAGGTCAGTATTCTTTCTCCACCTCTGCACGGATAGGCATCTAACATACGTGTCCTTAGTACTTTAAATAATGGAAATTTTTCCATTATTTCATTCATTTGAAGCTTTTTATTAATAACAATTACACTGTTATGAAACACTGTCTGACTTACACAGAAAATTTTCTTTACTACATATTTTAGTAATATGGTACATTTCAGGAATGCGCGCGTCCGTTGTTGAATAGCTCATTGTCTTGCAAATCTACAAGCTTCCGAATCGAGTACCACTGATTTCTAGAAATAACACATTTGTCGGGTGTGGTCTTTGAACAATGCACGCGCAGAACAATGAAACAACATTGTCTTGTCATATATAGTACAGCGTATCTGGATATATATATCGAGCTTCATTAATCAAATTGTTCGATTCTAATTATCAGAATAAATTACAATCACATTATATAGAGTCGGCACAACATATTCTTTCCTTCCACTCTCCTTTGTTAGCCGACATCTCATCATATCATCATTTACGCAATCCATCCATCTTGTCTTGGTCTATCTCTCCTTCTGTAACCATCCACTCTCATTTCTAGCATCCTCATTGTTATATGGCATTGATCTTTTCGCATTTAATGGCCAAAACACGCTAGTCTATTACTTTAAAATTTTTCAATAACTAGTGCTATTTTCACACTTCCTCTAATATACTCATTTCTAATTTTATTTAGTTTTGTAGTTACACAGCCATCCTCAGTATTCGCATCTCCGCAGCATGTAACACCCTTTCATCCCTCCCCGTTGTGGATTTTGCCCCTAAACTTAGTATGATTTTTAATCTTGAAATTTAACATAGTTACTCATTATGCTATGTAGATGCTCACTAGCAACGGATTTTACGAAGATCCTATCCGAAGTGATTTTTTTAACTTAGAGTTTTCAACTTAAAACCGATATACTTCGTTTACATGTGTATCACGTGTGACACTAGAAAGTGGGTAAAAAATCGCACGATCTGGCTACACTGGCACATGGACCTACTTACTCAGCGCGCTCTAAATTTTTCTAATGGGTGCGAAATTCAAAATAGTTTAATTAACACCAGTTGGGCCAACCACATAATCCCGGCGGGCCGCAGGTTGAGTAAAGCTGGCTTACATTATTGAGGCCACGTTGGGATATGACAGAAAATTTCAATACAAAAAGCGAATAAAATTTTATACTTTTAGGCAATATCGCCACTACTAGAGTTTTTGGACCAGCATTTATCTTCGTTGAACACATGGCTCTTGCCTCGTGCATTTCTACGCGCCCTGGCTGGATGTTGGAGCGCCGTCCTCAAAGAAGTGTCTGCCCAGGCTGACGCCGGTGGCGCTGAACGTCCGCGGGTCTACCATCATAGACTCAGAGAAGCTCTCGATTTGTTAGCAGAATTTTTCCACGCAGAAGGCAAAGGTACGATTACTTTTCAAAGTAAATATATTAAAATTACGACTTCTATAATTATTTCAAAGTTGAAATGTAAACCAATTAAAAGTTAGATCGAATAACGTATTAAAAATAATGATCGAATCTTGAGCTTATTTTCGCAATCGCAGACTCAAATAAAGTAGAGTATTTACACATTCATTATATTAATTTAAAGTTGTCTTAGACATATTAATATATAATAGCTATTATAGATCGATCTGTTGTAGAACGCCCAGCGGCGAGGTAGGGTAACGACTTGCGAAAAATATCTTGCAAGCCTGGATGCTACGAGCCCAATATATGCCTCTAGGCAAGCCTTAGGAGAAGCCTATGTCCAACAGTGGACTTCAATAGACTGTAATAAAATACATAAATTAAGAAAAAAAATAAAAAATTATGACACAATTAGCGGTCTCATCTCTGGGAAGCGATATTATGCACTGTAAAATACTGATCAAATACTTTAAAACTATTACTTACATAAACTAAAAAAAAACTGTAAATTTTATACTTTGTTTACTATGATTATATTACTTTCTGTATTTAGATTTTTAAGCATTGTACTATTAAATGACAGCACAAACTTCGTTTGAATATAAAATCTTTCTATCATAATAATAAACTGAAAATAATAATTAATCCAGACTTTTTCAAACCTGATCAAATCAAGTTATTTTTATAGAACTCGTGTGTGCAGCAATTTCAATACAAAATTTACATTTTGTTGTACATTTTGTTAGGACTGCCGATGTCTGATGTTCACAATGGCGAATGGATACGAGTGGAACAAAGAATGCAATATCATCAAGCACCGACGGAAGAACTTTTAGAGTTGTGGTTGGCAGATAGGCTGACTGAGCAGATGCGAACACCCCTACCATCGCCTTACGGCTCCATTCTTGTCAGGTAACTTGGATATATATACGGATATATATATATATATATATATATATATATATATATATATATATATATATATATATATATATATATATATATATATATATATATATATATATATATATATATATATATATATACCTAGTCAGGTCATAAGTATTGTCACACAGTAAAAACTTTTCTTTTAGAATGCTGGCCACAAAAAAGTTTATTGAATTCGAATTTAGAATTGTTCATGAAAATAAAAATGTATACTTTTTGAAATTTTACTCATTTTTAAATATGGAGTGGACGCTTAAAGAAGACCGTGTTGCAGTTATTGCGTTGCATCGTTGCAGTTACGCTCCAATTCAAATTTTTAACATACTGAAAAACTTTGAATATAACCAAAAGATTCGTTTATCGTACCATCAAACGATACAATGAAGACTCTAGTGTAGATGACAGGTCAAGAAGTGGTCGCCCTCGGTCTGTTAGGACTCCAGCAGTGATAAAAGCTGTGAAGGCACGAATTCAAAGAAATCCCAAACGTAAGCAGAAACTGTTGGCCCTTCAGATGGGGTTAAGCAGAACCACGGTGAAAAGGGTGTTAAATGAAGACTTGGGCTTCGGGAATATCGAAGAAAAACAGGACATCGTTTGATTGCTCGTCTAATGGACCTGAGACTGAAGAGATGCCGCGCTTTGTTGAAGCGGTACGCGGGAAAAAAATATCGGGAAATTCTTTTTTCGGATGAAAAAATGTTTACCGTAGAAGAGAGCTACAACAAACAAAATGATAAGGTGTACGCACACAGTAGTGAAGAAGCGAGCAACCGTATTCCGCGTGTCCAACGAGGTCATTTTCCATCCTCGCTCATGGTATGGTTGGGAGTTTCTTATTGGGGCTTAACAGAGGTACATTTTTGTGAGAAAGGTGTAAAAACGAATGCTGTTGTGTATCAAAATACAGTCCTGACGAACCTTGTGGAACCTGTTTCTCATACCATGTTCAATAACAGGCACTGGGTATTCCAACAAGATTCGGCGCCAGCTTATAGAGCGAAGAGCACACAAAACTGGCTGGCGGCGCGTGAAATCGACTTCATCCGGCACGAAGACTGGCCCTCCTCTAGTCCAGATTTGAATCCGTTAGATTACAAGATATGGCAACACTTGGAGGAAAAGGCGTGCTCAAAGCCTCATCCCAATTTGGAGTCACTCAAGACATCCTTGATTAAGGCAGCCGCCGATATTGACATGGACCTCGTTCGTGCTGCGATAGACGACTGGCCGCGCAGATTGAAGGCCTGTATTCAAAATCACGGAGGTCATTTTGAATAAACTTTAATGTCATAAGAATCTATGTTTTGTTAAGTTCATTTTGGTATATGAATGGTTACATAATTAATAAACTTGTTACAATTATTTTACATTAAACATGTGACAGAATTTATGACCTGACTAGGTATATATATATATACAGACTATTTTTATACTTTTTAGTTCATTCGTTCGTATTATACATAAACCTTTAGACTTGACACGAGAAGCAAACCCGTGCGCGGGTGCAGACCAAGGGTGGTTGCCATCCAGACGAGCCTGGGGTTCTACCACGTAGCTAGGGTTGTTTTGTCGTCTTTTACGATAGACCGACCCCGGCCGCAGGGGTTCATATTCTTATTCCGACTCCAGACGGAGATCAATATAATAAGTAATAATATAAGTGGATAATAACACTCCTCTTCAACCTCTGCGACCGGGGTCGGTCTGACGTAAAAGGCGACAAAACATCCCATCTAGCTACGTGGTAGGGCCCAAGCCCGTCTGGATGGCGACCACCTTTGGTCTTAAGTATGCCGTCATAATAACTTATAACCCAGGTTCCTGTACCCTTATGGGATAGCAGCGTGTTCGCGATGCCACGGGCGTTACAAACATCCATAAGCAACGGTAACTACTAAATTCTAAGTGGGCCGTCAGTCTGTCTGCTGTCCTACAGCAATAAAAAAAAATACGTTTATTAGTGTAAATATTCTTAAATTTGTTTGTGATGTCCCTTATTTTTTGTGTGTGTTAGCAAAATAGTAATCTAAAATTGACATTTTTGACTTTCTACTTAAATAATGAAGTAGCGCAAACAAAATAAATAAACTTATTTCTTGCCGGAAACACACAATCAATCTTCATAGCCTTCAATCTTAACACAGGTCTATATAAAATCCTAAAGAAAACATGAATTTTTGTTCCAACCTTTTACTTTTACTGAGAAAATTTAAGAGAATTTCCTTTTCTGCCAAATTACTTCTGTAGAATGTATTTTATTTACCCCAACGAAATTAGGATTAATGTTCGCAATATGACTTTACATTTCCAGTAGGAATCTTGTTTAATAAAACAAGTAAACCTGTTTCATTTCCACAACTAAAGGGCGGAATAAACCTGGATGGTACCCTATCCTTATATATTGTTTAAAGTTCTTCTGTGTTTATATTATTGAATTTCTTCTAAACGACTGGACCGATTTTGGTGAAATTATTCAAGAATGGTTTAAATTCATAATTCAGTTTACTACAAATAGTTTTTTTTATTTATATGGCAGAACAACGTTTGCTGAGTCAGATAGTTATATAAATAAAACCCTTTTTGTGAGTCTTTTTGCAAAACTTAAAAATTTTGATTTTTGATGTTTTTCTTTATCATATTTTGTTCTTAATACAACTGTACCGATAATAAAATTTTATTTAGAAGCTTTTAGTAGTAAAAATTATAAAACATTATTGTATCATATTTAACGAGCTATTTCTCGTTTACGATATTAAATAAATTGTTTTTTGTTTCAATGTAAAGCATTCATAACGATGTTTTGAAATCTCCCTTTAAGGTTTTAAGTACTCTGAACTGAATACTTGGGTTTTTTGTATATATACTGAGATATACACCTAGAGCAGAACAAAAAAGTTTCAGATCATACAAATATTTTGCCAGATGGACACGACCGCTCTAGGCCGATTACGTAGACGCTGAACCAACGTTTTTTTTATTGCTGTGGCCCACTTAGAATTTAGTAGTTACTGGTGTTTGCAACGCCAGTGGCATCTTGAACACGCTGCTGTCTCATAAGAACACAGGAACTTGGATTACTAATGCTGGAACAGATCACAAAGTTATTATGGCGGCATACTAAAAACCAAAGATAGTCGCCATCCAGACGGGCTTGGCCCTATACCACGTAGCTAGGGTGGGTTGTTTTGTTGCCTTTTACGACAGGCTGACTCTGGCCGCAGAGGTCAGTATACTTTCTCCGCCCGTGCACGAATAGGAAAGGTCAAGTAATACACGCGTTTCATCCCTGTATCCCTAACCTATCACTTTGAATCCTGGAGTACACCACTCAGTATTGTATTCTTTAGTTTGAAGTTCCAATTGAAATACGTGTGTATAGAATAATAATTTTATACACACGTAATAACTTGTGTATAAAATTTGCGTAACATTAATTATTACACGACTAAATTATCAATGTCACCCAAGTATTATGTTTATTCCTTGAGAACTAAAATCAATTTTTTATCGAAGTAGTCTGTCTGTGCGTTATAGTTTTAAATCGCTGAATTCAGCGTTGTACTGACTACTGAACTGAACTACGTTGCGTTACAGCTTTGTACTACATTGAACTTGTATAACCGCTCTAAAACTCAATTAGCCAACATATTTTTCTTTCACAGGGTGTATTTCAATCATGACTCTTTATGTGTGGAAGTCTTATCAGCCCGCGACGTGATTCCCTTGGATCCAAACGGATTGAGTGATCCGTTTGTTGTGTTAGAATTATTGCCAAAACGTTTGTTCCCGAAAACACATGAGCAAAGGACAAACGTTCAGAAAGTAAGTAAATATGTTTTGTATGATGCCTTTTTGGTGATGCTAGGGCATTTAATTGTCAATCGTTTTCAGAATTCTTTGTCCCAGATTGTCTTACGTAAATTAAAAAAAAATATTTTGTTTATATTTCAACTTTAGTAGCTACCTATATTTATTCATATATTTAAGACACGACGCCGGATAAGTAGCGTAGCAAATTGAAATGTATAGCGGCTCACCAGATTGCCAGAAATAATAGTTAAACGCTGCTCAGTGCGCAAACTACTAGTCTCTGGCTTCCTAATGACGTAGCCAGTATAATCAGTTATACATTTCACGCTCAAAGACTAAAATTTTAAATTTAGCGGAAAAAGTCTACTATTCTGTATATGAAGTTGTAAAAAAGCCACTCCACAATGCATATGGAATAATTAAAAAATACCCTTTATTTTGGTAGATTTCTTGAAAACAATTTTTGTCCCTTAAAAACTAAAATAGGCTTAATGCTTGTTAAAGTACGAATTTGTGAGCGTGTACATATACCTATGTATAGTTAGATATGTATCACTGTATTTTCTCGTCAAACGTTTCGCATGCAGACGCATTGCACTTTGCAATATTAAAATAAATCATTCTAATCAGTGTTACGTGTAATAATTTTCACGACCCAACGGTGCTTTCTGCTACTAAAACAAAAGAAAGTATATAAAAATAATTTGGAATAATAAAATAATATGAAACAGAAGACAAGCTCGGCTGTTTCACAAAAGGCAACCTCGGATATTCTCTAAAAGACAAATTTTAACTTAATGTAGAAAACCCTGAACCCGGTATGGGACGAGTGCTTCGAATTCGCGGTATCCTTGGAGGCATGTCGGTCGGCACAAGCTGCGCTAGCACTGTCCGTTTGGGACCGTGACGTGCTAACTGCCGATGACTTCGCTGGTGAGGCATTCGTGGCCCTGGCGCGTGTGCCTGGCGTCAACAGCCACGCACCCCCTGACCCCCTGCGGCCCCTTGAACTGCCGCTCATGCAGCTTCACGACAGGAGTGAGTATTGAATAATTTATTTCCAGATATATGTATATACAATAAAGACTAGGCACCTGCTTTGACTAATTCTACAGGATTATTTGATCGTCATCATTGCAACCCGCTGCTATATTGCCTATTCTTAGAGCATTATTTTACACATAAAGAGCGCTGTTTGGAATCTCTTGACTTGAAGTTTTTTAGAAAAAAATCTTAATTTTTATTCAACATAAAAAATCAACTTAATTACTTCATACATAAATGTTACGATTCTGAGAGTGAAGATTTATAATGTTTAAAGTCATCAAACAATTGTTGTAGCATTTTTTACAATATTTCATATAACTTATGAACTTAAATTCACATAATCTACGTATTCAGAAATATCTTGAGACAATTTTATGGATGTTTATATATCTATTATATTTTATAAAAAAAATCTTTAGAGTCCATAAATAACTCTTAATATGTAATAAGTTTTTTTCCTTTTTCGTAATATTATTACGGCTGACTTTTAATAAGAATTACGTGAATAAAATTATTGTTATAATGCTTCAGTAATGTGACATACGATCTCCATTTAAATAAATATATTTTATATAGTTTTTTTTATTGCTGTAGGACAGCAGACAGGCTGACGGCCCGCTTAGAATTTAGCAGTTACCATCGCCTATGGATGTTTGCAAAGCCAGTGGCATCGCGAACACGCTGCTGTCGCATAAAGGTACAGGAATTTGGGTCATTAATGCCGGAACACAACACAAAGTTATTATAGCGGCATACTTAAGACCAAATGTGGTCGCCATCCAGACGGGCTTGAGGCCCTACCACGTAGCTAGGGTGGATTGTTTGGTCGCCTTTTACGACAGGCTGACTCCGGCCGCACAGGTTAGTATTCTTTCTCCGCCCCTGCACGGATAAAATCATTTTAAATAATATGTCGCTTTCCAGGTCATCCCATTTTACAAATCTTGGAATCCCGCAACACAGACAAGCTAGCTCTTGATTTCATCAAAAAACAAAAGTTGCGATTTGCTGAACAGTAAATTATATAATCTTTGTATTGTTTGTGTCTATTTCAGCTAATTTTATGCACAACGTCCATTATAAATGTCGACAATATCGTAAAATTTGAGACTTAAGTCTTTTTTCGGTGTTAAAATGTATTGAGTGTCTATATAAATGTAGTATTTAATGTAATGATGAATTGAGATGATCAGTATTAATGTAAAAAATACTATAAAGACTGTGTAATTCTTTACTCATGAGAGAATATTTGTAGGGATGTTCCAACACTCCGTCTGTTACAATTTACAAAATATATGTAATAATTACACTCTCTAGTAAATCACCACTATCTTAATAAATATTCAGTGTTTACTATTTGCAGTAGAGTTTTTGCATTTTTATTCCCATTCTTGAGCATGGGAAAGGCAACAGCTGTTTTCATTAATAAGAACTAGACCGAGTTTTGGAACATATCGTCGGTTAAATTAAAAAACTATGTAAGTGAGTTTAAAAGACAACACCTATCATTGCGATAAATTGCTATAGTCTCAAAAAGCATCCTTGTCTCCTCTTGTCATGGTATTATTTCCTTTTTCGTCATTCACTCTCAGTAACTTTGCGCGTGCGTACACGCACCCAAATAAATACTAAAATTGATCATTAGCTGACTTCTATGCATCGTAAAGAAAGCACGCTCGCCGTTGAAGTATAAAAATCAGCTAAAAACCTTAAAATTCAAATAGGCATAGTAGATAACTTAGCGACTTCAAACGACTACGTTAAGAATTTCCAAATCCTCGACATGTTTCGTGTCCGTGACATTTTGGAAAAACTGCAAACTGGAACGTCACTTTCGATGATATGGTAATTTGTTACGGCAACCGACTACTTAAAAGGGAAAAAATGTAATTAACATGTCACCTTCACCGAATCGCATTAGAATTAGTAGACCAAGAACTGTGATAGATGATAAAAAGTAATTACGCAAATAGTGGTATGTATGCCAATTTATACTCTATCAAAGAAGTCAATATCTTGTGAAGTGAAATAAAAAACGTCAGAAAGAAGACTTGCAATCGAAATTTAACGATAAGCAAGACGGGTCTATCGGGTCTAATATTTGAATTAGGTGTTGTAGAATTAACAAAAACGTGTACGTCTCGGGACGCCCGACAGAAGTTAAACTAATCTAAGTTGAACTATTTAATATTGAAATTGTTTAACTTGAGAAAAGCTTAGGTTACTACTTAAATTTTATGTATATTATAATACGATAATGTAAAGAAAGGTTATTTATTAATAAAATCAAAAATAATTCAACAATAACTAAAGTTTACTAATTTCCAATTTTTCCAAAAACTATTTCAAAATTATATTAAATTATTCCCTAATGTAGATTATTTATAAAAAATAAAAACTCAACTGTATTTCATTGTAATAAAGTCGTAATTCGAATAGACCTAGCGCTGTGGGTTAGAGTGAGAGAGGAAGAACCTGCCTACCGCTGCCGCATGCGTGCAAAGGGAAGCCAGACAGACTGGCGTCGTAACGCGTTACGTAACGAAGCGGTTTACCCTCCCATAAGAAATTATCACTTCAAAAAGCTACATAACCTAAAAAACTAATCATACTCTTGCTTGCAACTAGGAATAACTTAATAAGTATATTTTAATTTAACCGACGATGTCATTCATATATGTATATTATATGTGTATTGTGAACTTTAATGCATTTTATATGTGTATAGATATGCACCCTCGGAGCTTATGTCCTTAGCTGTTAGTACCTATTAGAAGTTCCCGACCAAGTACTATAAGGTTTATCGTTATATCCTAAAGCTATTAATTATTGTGTAAACTTTATACCTGTCTATTTATATTCTATTTGTGTCCGTTTTACACGAACTAAATGTAAGATACAGTTTTGGATTTAAAGTTTATCACCTTACTTTATTGCATTAATTTCGAAGTCTTCGTATACGATGCATGACCGCCCTACATTATCAAGATCTTTCATTCCTGAAGGTCGTGCCCGCCTTGATAAGCCTTTACGGAGACGTTGACGAACTGCTTCCACACCACTCTATCCTCGGCCTGTTTCAGAGCTGCAGTCAATATGAGCCCCGTGATTGCCTTAAATTATTATATATATATATATATATATATATATATATATATATATATATATATATATATATATATATATATATATATATATATATATTAAATTATCAAGATACCATGCTATAAATTTTAATTAAAATAAATAAAGTTAACAAGGCATTGCATAAGAAGTTAAGACGTGCAGATCAAAAATTAACACGGAGAATGAAGCTTTGCAACATTTTTTCCAAGGAAGGATAATTATGCTGGCTGAAATTTCATTAAAATTGGGCAGCAACAAACCTTCGAGGTTATTCGTCGTAGCATATTATATTACACCATTATGCTATGAACAAATTACGTACGGCTTTCCGCCATCTTTTTTTCATATAATACAAACTTGTATTGGATTTAATAATTATGCATAATTAATATAATGATGTACGGTGATAAAATATTCTCCAAAATTTATAGTCGAATTAAATAAAACATAACTTATTCCAGTCAATATTTTTTGTATAAAAAGGTTTTTGTTGTTATAAATATACATACATATACGTACAAATACATCCTCACTGTATGCACGTACGATATTTTTTACAAGAGCGTTGAAACCGCAATTTGCCATTCTCTAATTGAATTTATATATTACTGGCTGACGCAGCAAACGTTGTTATGACAAAAAAATCACGAAAAGTAGTCTATATCCTTCTCCAAGGTTCAATCTATATCAAAATTCATCAAAATTGGTTCAGTGGTTTAGGCGTGATAACGTAACAGACAGTCAGAGCTACTTTCACATTTATAACTTTAGTGTGAATACATTAAGCATATAATTGTTGTAAACAGACCGATATTTGTCAGAAAATCACAAGAGCTTCATAAGTAATAACTATCGTAAAATTTAAATTTGTATAAATTTATCTGACTGATTTTTAATATCAACTTACATATTCAGCATATATTTTTAATACTGTGTGACTACATTGAAATTGCTGCTTAAGGAAGCCTCCAAAAGATTTAACATTTGGGCTCTCTGATTATTAAGCCTTTGCTCAGATTCAGTGTTATCATTAAATATATTAATGTATACCTAATTCATTAAATAAACACAATATTTTCATATATAAAGCAGGATATTAACTTTTTTATATTCTAACATACGTTGGTCGGTAATAATTTTGCTTAGTTTTATTATAAGTAAAATAATTTTATGAACGGTTTATTTATTTCCGGGTTGCCTGGAAGAGATCGCTCTGTAGCGATAAGGCCGCCCATTGTAAGTCAAGTACATATTGATTGTGTAAATAAGTTTCATTGTGTTTATATAATTGATTTACAATAAAGTGTTATCTATGTATCTATCTAATAATTTTATTAAATGTGATCGCTTATAAATATTTATGTGGTCATACAAATATGCATTGAAAGTAGTATATAAATGTATATTAAAACCAATTTTATTAAATACTAATATATTTTAAATTATGTAGCTTGGCTTGTCTTATTATATTATTTAAAAATATATTTTATTGACACTGATAATTTTATAACTTTAACAGGGATTTTCGACTATTAATTAATTAATGGTATTAACACTTTGTATTTACCTTTTACACTTATGTTTGAAAAATGAAACGCTTTTACATAGAAATTGGGTAAAATTAATAATAAAATACATACAATGTATAATACCGCATGGATGTTTATGTGCTTTTATGCAAATCCGAATTTTAAATAAGAGTTTTATTAAAATCTTAATTTTTTTATATATTTGAAAAAGTTCACTGTGTAACTTGTAACGCAGAAATTGATAAAAAAATCTATATTATATAAAGTGCCAATAATCTCTTAAATTAACAATATTGTGAGCAGTATTAATTATATGAAATTCTAATAAAAATATTTCCTAAGCCATATCCTACGCAACTTTTCATATCTGAGAGCTTATAACATAAGATATTTTTCATATATTTAAACAATTTACTCTATGATAACCTGTTTTCTACTTATGCTCATTCCCGCGACTCCGTCCGCATTATACATGAGCCAGAAATTCAAAGCTTTTGTAAAAGAATTCTGTTTGCAAATATTTTATGATAAAGAATTAATATATTGTAATTTTCTAATGTATTGTTTACATTTCAATATTTTGCAAATCTATATAGACCATTACGTAAGTGTCAATTAATATAAATATAATATTTAATACATATATGATTTTACATTTCAAATAATATATATTTTATAAATTATTCATTACTTATACGTAATGGAAAGGTCTTAAAAATTATATAGAAATTTTGTACTAAAATAAATTTAAAACACTTGTACGAATAAAATCCGAACGAATTATAAATTAAGAATTTTAAAAAGTATTTTCAAAACCTTAAGTAACTCTCTGTGTAATTTATTCCCATGCAAAATTTATATAATTAAAAGATATTTAACTATAAGTACCAATACATAACTCGATACCGTTTATTAGAAGTTGATTTTGAAGTATTTGTTCTTGAATGTTGTAAATCAATCATTTTCCCATTTCCTTTTCTGAGAATGCTCCGTACTTTACTTTTTAATGAATATTATATGTGTAACCAAAGAATCCATAAAAATAAAAAAAATGATGTTTGTGTATTTGTGTCTAACTTAATAATAACCGAATGAATTCAATGTTTCTCTTATTTTGATTGTAGTAATATACATAAATATTGTATCAACACTGGCTTTAAATATAATTTGTGAAATCGTGTAATATTTGTTTTATTTCTGAAGGCTTCCGATAAATATTATTTATATCAAAGGTTGAAATTTATTTATTTTATTATTAGACGAAACTACTAAAAGGTAAACTTAGTACGACATTGTATTTCTTTCTACTAAAGAAATACATTCGAAAACATGGCTTTACCTTTATGAGCCGGAAATGAAAAACAGTCCATGACTTGGAAGAGACCGTTGTCTCCAACTCCGAAGAAATTTCAGGCGATTCCATCCGCCGGTAAGATCATGGGCTGTTTTTTTCTGGGACGTGGACCATGGGCCAAGGGGTGGTAATGATCAAATACATTAATCATGGAGCTACTATTATGTGGACTTTGTACGCAGCACAAATCTCGCATGAGGAAATACGCAAACAACGGCGTGGCAAACTAGCTAAAGTTGTTTTTTTTTTTCACCAAGGTAACGATTCCACACACAAGTCCAGAGTTGCGATGGCTGCCATTCAAGAAGCTGGCTTCGAATTGTTGGAACAGCCTCTATATTCACCGAATCTAGCTTCTAGTGATTTCTACAATACCTATTTCCGCGGTTAAAGGAACATCTCAGGGGCCATAAATTTGTAGATTGAAGAAGCAGTAATCGCCGAAAAATATACAAAGTGTTTATGTGTGTGATACATAAACTTAAAAGGTGACTACGTCGAAAAATAAAATAACATTTAATAAAAGATAATTGCATCATACTCATTATCACTTTTTATTGAACACCCCTAGTAAGTGCCCTACTCTAGATACTCTTAGCTTAAATCAGCTGCAAACTAGTGCACTAAAATAAACAATAAACAAATATAAATCAGTATGTAAATATTAATCAGTATTGATTAATATTTACAACACAGCACACATAGAAAGTAGCTTAGCACTTGTGTTATGGGTACTAGGCAACTACTTTTTACATATATACTTTTCGAAGTGGCAGTTTTTTTGCTACTTGTATTAAATTTAATTCACTAGGGGGGATTATGAGAAAAGTATCGAGTAAAAAACATGTGCGTCTCGGGACGCCTGACAGAAGTGATAACTTAAACTAATCTAAGTTGAACTAAGTATTTAATATTGAAATTGTTTAACTTGAGAAAAGCTTAGGCAATGAAAGGTTATTTATTAATAAAACCAAAAATAATTAAAAAATAACTAAAGTTTACGAATTTCCAATTTTTCCAAAAACTATTTCAAAATTATATTAAATATGGGGGGCACGGCAGTGCCCCCGCCAAGTCAAACGAAAAAGCGGCACGGCCGTACTATCCCTTTCTCGGAGCAGTTCAGGCCATTTTCGACCCTCTATAACTTCGTTGTGCATAAAACTAGAAGCCTCAATTTTCAGTAACCAAACAGAAATTGTGTAAACACATTATATTTCAAATTTCATTCAATTTGAACCAGTAGTTTAAGAATTATAACTAGTCAAATTTTTTAATTTTGTCACACATTCACTGACCGATCATTTTACCTCTTAGGCACTTTAACTTTGTAATCCCATATAAATGTATAGTATTACAAAGTTACATTTGCAGTTTCAGTGTACCTGTATATATCTACAAAAAGAAATGAGATGTCATCAAAAACAAAACTTGTAAAAAAGTCTCGCAATTCAGTTCTTCTACCGTAAAAAGTTATGAGTTCCATGTAATAAATACCAAGTCGGTTACTTTATAAGTCCCTACTTAAGGGATCTTCTGTTATTACGTAAGTTATTACGTAATTAGCTAACCTAACAACATCTTTAGTGACCATAACAATATTAAAAAATCTTTTATGTATTAAATTAAAATAGATTGACTTGGCAATCGCACTAAACAATCTTATTTAATATAATATTTACGTTACGTAGTCTTTACGTATGAAATTGCCGTTTTGTATGAAAAAATTTAAACGAATTTTTTTCATGTATTTTTTATTTGTATTAATCGAAGTAATCACCCATGCAATCAATGCATCTTTGCCAACGCAGTGGCAGTTTATTGATGCCCTTCTTAAAGAAATCAGCTAGACGGGAGGCAACAAATTCTTCAAAGGCATTTTGTACTGCCTCTCGGGTATTGAATTTTTTTCCCGCCAAAAAGTTATCCAAATTCTTAGTATTCCGTAGATTGTGTATCATCAGCTTCCACAATCGCCTTTAATTCGTCATTGTCGACCAAAGTCTTCGGACGACCGCGAGGTTCATTTTTCAGGTCGAAATTCCCAGAACGGAAGCGAGCAAACCAATAACAGGTGGTGCGTTGGTTTGTAGTGTTAGCTCCGTAAACGTCGTTGATGTTGCGTGCCGCTTGTGCCGCATTGCTGCCACGACGGTACTCATATTCCATAATTACTCGAATTTTTAACGTATCCATGATGACGAAAAAGATTGAAATGCGATGAAAATGTAACTCTAATCAATAAACAAATGACTACTTTTGGAAAAAGAATTCCATGTTTTTAAAATAAAATTAATTTGAAATTAGAATTCTTAGCCAAACAAAAATTATTTTGATTTGAAATGGCCAGTACTGCAGGACGGCAATTTCATAGGTAAAGACCTATTATTGTGTGAGATACATTGTTTTTTCATGCGATTGCCAAGTCAATCTACTTTATTTAAAGCACACACACACACACACATGGTGCTAATAGGCATTTTACTAATGACACGCCCTTTGTGACTTTTTTTCTGTTATAATAAAGGTAACTATTACAACAAGTATTGAAGCTTGTAAATATTTTATCCTGAAAGTATGTTTTTAAACAATCTTGAAAATGCTTAAGATCCAAATTATTCTTCGCTATGTATGTTACGCTATGTATGTTAGCTTTATGTAAATTACTACCTGATCGATAATTATTTATTTTATTAATTTTATTCTATGAAATTCTAGTTTTAGTATTGTGACAAAGATAATTTATTTAGAGTAATAATACAAAATTCACAACATTGGTGTTAATGTTTGTTCTGTGAATGTTTACTGCTACGAAGGACGCATTCTTCATAGCAATTGAACTACACAAGTTACTCGCTACGAATGCTACGCTTTGCTACGAATTTTGTTACGAATTTCGTTACTTTTTAATACATATAAAACATGTAAATTGGTGGTGTCCACTTTAAACATTTAATTATAGTTTTATACGAAAGATTATATAAAATCTAAAAGTATGGAAGATTTATAAAATGGCTATTTATGATGTCAGTAAAACTGAAAGGTTGTTACCGTTTGTCTATAACCCTGAATAGGTAATATGTATACAACACTACATATTATGTGCCTTTATTAGACGCTGGTGAGGTAGAAATTGCGCAAATTAGATTGCTAAGTTAGTTTATGAAGCCTCTTGATAGTAGTAAAGGGGAAAACCGCTCTTAGTAACTGCAATTATTATGGCTATTTAGAATGGTGAATGACTGTAAGTGTAGATGCAGTTTCTAATAGAAAAGAGCATTAAATATTACATTTAAGTTATAAGAAATTATTTACAATAGTTAATGTATTTTTTATTTTTTTTAAATTGCAAGTCTTTTAATACTATAGCAAGTGGAAAGAAGTGGTCTCTGCCTACCCCTACGGGAAAGAGGCGTGATTATATGTATGTATGTTTAATACTATATATATACTAGTTACTATATATTAAACTAACAAATTATATTTATGTTAAAATCTCATTTTATAAATTATAATATATACAAAAAGTTAGTTCTGCTTTAAGTTTTGTTTAATTGGGTATTTGAAAAAAAAATATTGATTTTTTTTATGTATAAAACTTTATTATTAATAATATTGATATTTAATGCAAAAACTTTAAAAAAAGTTTTTTTCAATTAATTATAAACAATTAAAAATTGATGAAATTTAAATAAAAATCACGTGACTATAAACGCGCCATGATTGGTCAACATAATTGTGACGTCATAATGTAATAGCTGTTAGTGATGTGAACCGATTACGATTTTCAACACCGGTATATACTTTGAAAACTAAACCGGTTTTTAAGTTTTTTTTTTAAACAAAAAATACACTAAAATAATATTAATAATCATAAGGATGTTGTTTATTTTTCTTAAAATAATCGCATTAATTGTACATAAGAAATAATCATCAAACGGACACAATATGTAACCATAAAAAAATATTTTTATTTTGCATCTTTTGCTAATAAATCATAATTCTGATTTACAAAACAAATTTAGTCAACAGCATCTGCTTGTATCCTGCTCCTTCTAGATGATATTACATATCCAGTTTTGGAAAACATTCTCTCTGAAGGTACCGATGTCGCTGATATAGCCAAATACTTTAGCGTTATTATATTTAATGGTGCTAAATGTTTGTTGGTGAACCAAAAGCACCCGCACTTCGCAACGAAGGAAAGCAGTTATGCTTTTGTGATATCTGCTTCTTCCTCTTGTGGATTTGTCTCAATATACATACGTAATATATTAACTGCAGAAGCAGTTGGATTCGTAAAGGGGCTTCTTTGTTTTAAAAAATCTAGCAATTCCGATTTTTTCTCTTCAATTGTTCCGTCACTTGACGTGTTACTTGCTTGTTCTGAAGTAGACGTTAGAAACCTGTCAGAATCTTTAATGTTATGGGCTAATTCTTTTCTTACTAGCCCTTTTGCAGACTGCATGTTTTCCGGGTGACGAAATGCAGTTCTTAATGAGGGATGTAAGAATGTAGATATTTGGGACACAGTTCTTGTCTCATATGAGAGAAGTCTACTAGTCATATTTTACCTCACTGATGAGTGAAACATCTTGCCTATATCTGTTGCCAGGGAAATTTCAGTAACATTCAGCTTTTCAAATAATCCACATATTATAGGAATGACTAATGAACTAGTCGGATACTGAGCAGCGTTAGTAAGTTTTGTAGTTTCCTAAAATATTTCCAAAATTTTAATAATTTCTAAACCGGCTTCTTCTTCGGGGGCAGATAAGTAGTCAGGTGCAGGCTGAGCTAATTTCCTGCATACCAATGCAAGAATGTCAGATAACTGTAGTAATCTTTCCATCATGTAGAACGTACTATTCCACCGAGTAGATATCTCTTGTATTAATCTCAATGGTGTAGAATCGGGATTTCTTTCTTTCTGAGCTATTTTAAGAGCTTACCATCCCGCTGTAGATTTTTTGAAAAATTTCACAATAACTTTACATTTGTTAATTATGCCCTCCACCAAAGGAAGCTTCAAAGAATCGTCTAAAGTTAAATTAAGAGTATGGGCGAAACACGGCATGTGCCGTATTCCCAGCAAGTTACACATGATTACCGTGTTGCTGCCATTATCAAAAAATATGACGAGAAAAATCCACACAATAAACAAAAAGCAAGCAAAACTGAAATGTTTTGGTAACGTGAAGTTAGTCAAGTATCAAAGCGAAATATTCGGAGATTCCTCCTACCAAAGACACTAGACAACACTAGTGACGCCCATGTTCGAACACATAAATGCTCGAAAATTTATTTTGGGATCGTAATCGGTTTCCTAAATAAAAAACCGATATTTATCGGTTTCTATAAAAACCGGTTTATTTTAGGTTTTTAAAAAACCGGTTCACACCACTAATAGCTATTCAATAACGTCAATAACAGTACAGCATTAAATGCGACCATATTATTGAAAATTTATTGCTAAAATACGAGTTGTTAGTTCCGATTAGCTATGTGTGATAAAGGATTTATTAAGCAAAGTCTGATAATATTCCTGATGTTGATATATTTATTACCAATTAATAAAAAAATGACGTTCGGTTTAATTCTGCTGAAGTTCGAGGTGCCAAGGTAAGTCTGTTATAAAATAATGTAATAAATGAAAATATTAAAGTATTTATTATATTATTTTGTTTTGGGATTATCACAGTGCACTGCTTGAAACCATTTATTTCGACATTAATTGTCATCTTGGGGAACATTTAAAAAGATTTTGTCAGGAGTTGATTTTGTAGTATTCGTACATAATGGTACCAAACAAGAACGATAACTTTTTAGGTTCGACATTTTTAATATAAATTTAAATATTTAACAATGACAACAAAATTAAATAGATCAAAACGCTGTATTTATTATTTTTCTATCAACTGCGATGAGTGAAAACATTGTGACGTCACACGCGCTCGGGTTTGTTCGGGAGTTGTCGGCGTGTCTTCGGTATTTCTGGGACTAAATTCAAAAATTAATTTTTATTTTGAAATAACTTTGGAATTATTGCGAAAAAAAATAAAATAAAAATAGTTTTGCTATAAAACTTATATATGATCTTTTCATTAATCACAAAAAAAAAATTTGTTCAAATACCTAATTCTCTGTTTTAATTAAAAATTTAACCACCATATCTCGCTCATAAAATGTTATTGCATGCAGATTTACCATAAAATATATCACAAAAAACATAGTTTTAATATCTTCATTTAAATTTTATAAATTGTTAGAATTAAATCCGCTACCACTAGATGGCGCCTGTGGCAATATTACGAGTAGCTCACGCTAACATTTCCCAATGACGTATAAATCTTTAAGGGAAGTGAACGCAAGGTGTCGTGTGTCGGGGTCTTTTGTCTTTTGATCGTATTTAGTAATCGTTGTAATCATTGTTATCGTTGTAATCATTATCTGGTGGTCGTTTTGATAATATTAAACACCAGGTTATAGTGGTTGCATTCAAGTTAAGAGTTCTTGTAATTCGTACAAATCTGTTGTTATATCCATGTGACATTATACTCGTATATTTAATTATTAACATCATTCTGATTACTTTAATGAAATGGTACAAATAATAAATAATTAGTAGTTTATTTCACTGTTAATACTGTATCACTTCACTGGCTAACCGCCTTACTGGCGAACCACTTAATAAATCGTAAAATCAATTGTCATATGAAAATAGCAAATAGGTTGTCAATAATTGTAGGGCGATGAACAAGTCTATTGATATATGGTAGGTGCCCTTGATGGAGAAAAAGTGCGCTGATAGTTAATTTACCGGTAAAAATATTATCACTTCTATTCGATAAATAAAATTAACCATAACTGTTAAAAATACCGTTTAATAAAAACACTGCATGTAGTCGCATAGGTAATTATAGGAAATTATATACATGCAAGTTTCAACTTTATTCCTCAACTCATAAGATTTATTTCCGCCTTGCAGGTGTTTTCAACTTATCATTAATAAATATTGAATTTTGATGATTCGATTGTATGCTCTATGGCCCTCAAAATAAAGCACAATGTTAAAAAACTCAACCATTCGAGTTTAACCATAGATATATCTATGAGTTTACAGTAGCAAAATTAAATCAACGAAAATATTTACCGATATTTTCAACCAATAAAAATATCAATATCCAATTAACAGATAAATAAATTCAACCGTTAACGCCATCTTTAATGTGTACGTATTATAGTGATGCACGTTTCAATCGGTAACAGTCACCTGTAGATTTTTGAGACGCTAGGGGCGCCGTGAACATGCTGCGGTTTCATAGAGGTATTTTATATCATATATCATAGGGGTGTATAATATGTCAGACTTTGTGGTATTAAAAGCACAAAGTCTGAGGTACACGTGTAAATAAGTGTTATGCATGCTCATTTTGTCAACTGTTGACAGACAAGATGGCGTCTTATCCTGTCGCATCGACCAGTGCTTCACACTAATATGAGATTATTGTAATATTGTAGAATATAGCCAAATTTGTACAACATTCAAAACTCAACTCAAAGCTCACCCAGAAAGGATTTCCCAGTGACGTCGCTATGATTTCACTTTCTTCACTTATTTGCAACCAACACCATTTATCAAAAACACGCCACAAACATTTTCTCAGTCCCAAAATATTTGAAAATATGTACAAACAATGAGATTGAGTTGAAATTTCTCATTAAAACGTTTTGATTACAAAACAAATGGGAAACAGTCGGTTTAAAGCCCAAAACGTTAATGAGCTTGTTAACTAGCTTTTGCTTGTTTGAAATAAATGTGAACTTTTGTGTAGTACATTATGGTACTTTTCCTATTATAAATATTATTTGTTTATGCATACGTTAGAAAATACGAAAGTACTATTATTATTATTTCTGAGTTAACAGACATGCTGACGGCTTAGTTAATAGTAAACCGTTAACATCTGTACGTTTGCAACGACAGGCGAACCCCTAACCTAACACGCTGCCGTGTACGTAAAGAACTGGAACTTGAATCACTTATGCCAGAACACAATACAAAGCTATATATGCCTGCATATTTAGAAGCAAGGGGATAATTGCCATTCAGACAGGCATGGGACCCTACCACCTAGCTAGGGCTATTTTGTCATCTTTACGACAGGCTTCCTCCGGCCGCAGGGTACAAGTATTCTAAATCCGCCGCTGCATGAAGAGTAATTTAATTGGATATCTTTTCTCTTTTCTTTTCACACTTTTCTTTTACCGTAATATTTTACCAGCTTTTTCCGACTAACATAAGATGTACAATAATAATAGAAATAAATTTAAAAAAAAACATGCGGGGCAGTCTTTGGGGACTGCCGATAGAAGTGAAAACTAAAAACTAAATAACTTGAGAATTGTATCGTCGAGCTTTAAGATTATTATTTTCGGTTTATAAAGAAGTGTTTATGATCAAGCATTAAAGTTTAAATTGGTCATTAACACTTCTTTAGAAACCAAAAATTGTTCACCCAAAAAGTGGTCAACGCGTCTAAAGAAGTTTTCACTTCAAAAACTCAACTCTATTTCATTGTAATAAAGTCGCAATTCGAATAGATAATTATGTATAAGTAATGCAATCATTTAAAAGTTACATTATAAAACAAACCTTAAGTCACTATTAATAAGGTTGGTATTACTGGAGCAAAACTCCGTCTTACGAATCTTACGAATATTCGATCAGGATACGTGACCTGACGCGAGTTTAACATTTTTTAACCTGATGGTTAAAAAATGTTAAACTCGCGTCAGGTTTTTGTGATCAAAAATAGTACACAACCAGCACAACGCCGCTAAAGAAGTTTTCACTTCAAAAATCTTTTGGTTTAATGAAATGTCAAGCTAAAAGTAGATATAACTGCTAAAAAGTCAGAGCAGTCACTCCCACCAAAAGTCTATAAACTTTATGAAAAACAACTCTTGTAGACGCAAATATACATATCATGAGCGCCACTGAAAAAGTACGAGAATTTAATTATATACGAGTATATACTCGTATATAATTAAATGACGTTTAGAAGTATTAGGAAGAAAATACATAAAGTAATACATGCATAATATAATATTTAAGTTGCCAAGCAATTTAAGAAGCTACATATTTCTATTTTCATAAAATAATTCGTGGACAGCAATGCCACCTCAGAAGAATGATATAACACCGTAAAAACTCAATTTTATAAAACAATAGATAGTCTGTAGTAATAGTCCTGGCTATGAAAGTATAAGGTCACTATTCACAGAAAATAATTGTAAAATATTGCGTATTTAATTGTTGTCACCTAACACCTAACTCAAACAAACAGCCTCATCTGTTATTTTGCTAACTAGTTAACAGTACTAACTAGTTCATGAACGCGAACCCTTAAGATTTTTGAGGCTTCTTTTATTCGGAATTCCGGCAAGGTTAAAATCGTCAAAAGATTTCGTCGTCAGAAGATCTACTCTTGTCTTTATGTAGTCATCGGTAAGTTCATCTCGTTCAAGTTGATCATTTTTTGATAAAAAGAAATACTCAAGCAACTTGTCAACTTGTCTTTATCCTGTTTTAGAATAAAATTCATAAATTTTTCACTCATTCATGCAATGTTGTTCAGCCAACTTGGTTGGTTGAGTAAATAACTCAGACTCATTTCATGCATAATTGTAGAATATGATCAAAATAATTATTTTGCATTTAAATAGGCTTTCAAATATTTACGGTTCGTTCATCCCCAAAAATAATATTATTATCACTGATAAAAGCCAAGCCGTGGGGATTGTCCACAGATAATATTTTCACCAACTCCTTGGACGTGGTTATTGTGTAAATCCCGTCCCTTGTGACGAAATAGGCCACACCGTGAACATGTGTAGTGACTCCTCAGAATCTTAAATCATTTCGACCGCATAGAATTGTAATTTTAGCTACTTTTAGTGGAGAATATGAGGCGTGTAGTTGCAAAATCCGCTTTAATAATATTTTTTGGAAACTCGTTAATTGATGAACTACACCCATGAGGTACAAAATGTTTTAATTATGAACTCTATTGAAGTCCGTATATTCCTACTTTTTCTGCGTTTTCATTTCATTCGTTAACAAACCACCGATTACTGAAGATTGAAGAGAGAAGAAAATTAAATGAAACAATCTTTTGGATGACTGCATTGAAACTATATATAATTTATATAACTAATTATTGTCCCTTTGTTATCCGTAGATTTCCATTGATCGGATAAGATTAATAACACGATTGTAAATTAATTCTCTTGCGTCTATACCGTAGATAAAATCTATGTGACTGAAAGTCGTCATCGGAATTCGGAACTTTCCAACTGGTCTGCCCAATTCACTGAACAATCGATCAACATCTTTGACATGAGCCAGGGGATCACTATCCGAATAATGCAGAAAGACTGGAGCAGTAACTTTGCGAAGATCATAGTTAGGAGGATTAATGGATCCGTAGGCTCTTAAATTTGCTAACCAGCTTCCTTGGTCGTAACGCCTGAACTTCTTTCCTGCTATACCTTGGCCGTAGTGGGCAAATTGTCTCACAGCTGCTCCTGCTGGCGTGTGACCAGTAATTACAGGTATCATCGTCTAAAAAAAGAATATGTATTTTAAAACTCTTAGTGAGTTAAAAATTAAAACTAAATTCACTACAGTTACTATTTTTATACACAAATAATTATGTGTTTGCCTAGTTACGTTTAAATGATCTTCGAAGTAATCCTGATTGTATCCAAAAGTTTGCACTTAACAGTATAATCACTGGGCACCTGGTCGAACCAAAAGAGACCAGTTATTAAGGTAAGGTAAAATCAGGAACAGATGCAGATAAATTTGGTTTTTACAGGATCTATCACTTTTCAAATACATTATTAGTTCGCCATCCTTAGCCTTATATATCAACATTCTACCGTTAATGCTAAAAAAATAACATGAAAATTTTCATTTCGCTATCCGGGATCCGGTTTCCGATTTTTATTCTCCTACCTACCTTTGCACAGTCATCATCATCATCTTTGCGTTGTATCCCGGTTGCAGCCCAAACTCTCGCTTCGGCGCCCGGGGTCCTCTTTCCGACTTAACCTACCTTTGCACAGTCTATAGCCCTTATGATAATAAATCAACAAATTTTAGACTATCCCCATTGCCAAAGCCCGAGGAAGGCTTAAGGGCTAACTTTATTAAACCAGTTGCTCAAAACGTGGGCTACCGCTGAAGACAATTCTCCTGCAATTCGTCCATACTTACCGCATTATGTTGGTTTTCATTCCATCCGCCAATTAGGAAAATAATATTGCTGCATAGTGGTTGGAACACTACTTCATCCATACACAAATTGAAGCCAGCCCAAGTTAATATGTCACTGTTAGGCAGGAATTCACCAATTCCTAAAAACCTGCCAAGTGTCTGAAAACAACGAAAAAGTAATTGAGTTAATTGTACAGACATTGAAAAATGGTCGTAGTAGTTTTTCATACATGAACAATACTTTTGAACACCCTAAATAAAACCAAATATGTACTTAAAAACCTGAAACTGGTGTTAACCTGAAATGGTGGATTTGTTTACTATTTATTAACAATATCCATGTTCTTATCTACAACATATTTATCAATTACTGATTAAGGAAGAAAAATATGGAAGAAATTCGAAAATCATTTTATTAGCATATGTTCGTCAATCTGCCTTCAATACGCTAAGCACAGCTTTTATCCGTGCAGGGGAAGAAAAAGAATATTAACCTCTGCGGCCGGGGTCGGCCTGTCGTAAAAGGCGACAAAACAACCCACCCTAGCTACGTGGTAGGGCCTCAAGCCCGTCTGGATGGCGACCACCTTTGGCCTTAGGTATGCCGTCATAATAAGCGTGTGTTGTGTTCCGGCATTAGAGACCCAAGTTCCTGTACCCATATGGGATAGCAGTGTGTTCGCGATGCCACTGGCGTTGCAAACACCCATAGGCGACGGAAACTGCTTAATTCTAAGCGGACCGTCAGCCTGTCTGCTATCCTGTAGGATTTGTTGTGCTTTTTTTTTGCTGTAGCAAAAAAAAAGTACAACAAACGGGTATACCCTTTGATCACTCTAAAAATAGACCCGAGACCAAAAGTGAGACTTTTAAGAACATACATTATAAATACATTCCATAGTCCGTCAACAGTAAAGTTATTTTATTAATAATAAAATATTTATAAATATTTATTATTTATATATATTATTATAATTATTATAAATTATTTATTATATTATCCAGTTGAATAAAATCCTTGGATTTGCGAGCCCTGGGTTCGCTGTTAAAATAACAATAAAGCGCGCCTTTTTGCGTCGATACACTTCCCTGATATAGTTTTTCTTTAGCAAAGTCTCAAGAAAGCAAGATCACTGCTATAGCAGTAATCAGCAGATAGGAGTGGCTTATAAGCCACCCCCATCCCGAAAGGAGACACAAAACAGTGCCCTTCGTTTACTGTCTATAACTAGACCTCAATTAGCCAATTTTTACAACTCCACACCAAAATGCTGAGTTAATAATAATTGTGGTATTTTGTTTAATGGCTATCTCAGACACACTCGATGAAAAAATTAATGTTACCTCAATATTATTCGCGAAAGGAGAAATAAATAGCAGAAGTGGATTGCGGTTATGCGCCATGTAAGCAACCGGCGCCAATGCGTGCATGGAGATAATCTTCTCATTGTATTCAGGTCGAAGGGATGTCATCACGAAGAAAGAGGTAGTGCCTTGAGAATGGCCGATGTAGTGAAGTCGGCTCTGGCCTGTGTGGTCGAGGACGTAATCGATCATAGTTGGCACATCAATGTTCCCTATCTCGTCCCACGAGAATTTCCAAAATCTAGTATTCAATATGGCATCTGGATTTAATGTTAAATGTTTGCGGGAATAGTAATTTCCACGAGCATTGCCCATCCATACGTCAAATCCTTCTTCAGCGAGAATGTAGCCTGAAAATAATAAAAAAAAATTAAGACTATTTTTTTTTCATAAAATAGTAATATATATAAGTAGTAATTTAATACATATATTATTCCGCCCCTATGTTTGCGTTCCATTCAAATCCAATAAATAATATTGGAGGGTCAGTTTGTAATATTAAAATAATCGCTTTTTACTAAGTGCATTCGGACGTATACACGGTACTTAAACCAAAACAACATTTTTTACAATTTTTGTCTGTCTGTTTGTTTGTTCCGGCTAATCTCTGAAATGGCTGCACCTATTTTGACGGGACTTGATGTATCAAGGAGTAACTTAGGCTATTTTTATTTTAGAAAAAAAAATTTTTTTTGTTAAAAATAATGTTTCGAAAATTTTAAAGTCCAATTTAAGTTGACCTCCGATTTATATTACCAGTGATATGAAATAGGGTTCAGCTTAGGCTGGACATTGTAGGTTAAATTTCCAATTTAAGTTAACCTCAGATTTATGTCATCAATCATTTGAAATAGGATTTAGCTTAGGCTGGACTTTGTAGGTTCGAACCTACGTATTCTGGAGGCGCATGACGTAATAGTTGCATTCGATAATATTGACTGTTTGCATATTTCAATTATATTTTAGGGTTAGGATTTGTAATCCAAAATAAACCATAAGATATATCCAAAAAATTCTGGCCAGCCCACGCGGACGGAGTCGCGGGCACAGCTAGTTACAAATAAATATACTCTGATAATTTCTACAGCGCCATCTAATCCCAAAACAACTGATATACTACTTGTGTACTTTTTATTTTGTGAACAAACATACGTCAACACCCAGACTAGTATGGCAAACGAACCCATGACCACCACAGGCATTTCATTAGGCAGTATCAATTTTTTTTTCTGTACCTATTTCAAGAATCGGACAATTGGCGACATACGTTGACATAAAAAAATGTACATAGTAAATAGTGATGTTATTTCATCAAAATTTAAAACCTTTAATTATGAAAACATGTCATATATTCAGAAAGTTGAAAATTGTTTCTAAGGTGATTGGTTTATTTTATTCACTCGTAATTTTTTTTTATTGCTGTGGGACAGACGTGGGCTGACGGCCCGCTTA
This sequence comes from Malacosoma neustria, assembly GCA_963693495.1. NCBI lineage: Eukaryota > Metazoa > Arthropoda > Insecta > Lepidoptera > Lasiocampidae > Malacosoma > Malacosoma neustria. Next base: position 11,366,287 of record OY856381.1, on the reverse strand, counting down.
GAATTTAGCAGTTACCGTCGCCTATGAGTGTTTGCAACGCCAGTGGCATCGCGAACACGCTGCTGTCCCATAAGGGTACAGGAACTTAGGTCACTAATGCCGGAACATTTATTATGGCGGCACACTTAAGGCCAAATGTGGTCGCCATCCAGACGGGCTTGGGGCCCTACCCCGTAGCTAGGATGGGTTGTTTTGTCGCCTTTTATGACAGGCCGACCCCGGCTGGAGAGGTTAGTATTCTTTCTCCGCCCCTGCACGGATAAAGTTAATCATTAGTTTACTGAATGTGATAAAATTATACTTTAGGAGATCTAGACACCCACTTGCAAACGAGATTCAGCTGTATGTTGATAGTGACCAAACATTTCTTTTACCTACCAAGTCCGGAGCCAGGTCCCATAAGCAACCAATCTGCAGAAGAAGCGATTAAACCATGCATCAAGAAGACGACGGGTCTTTTGCCTGGTTGATTATTGGAGTCACGGCCATGTGGAATACGGTGCATTCCCAATATGTAGCCATCGTGTGTAGTTACGGAATGGACCTCGCTAGGATATCCATACTTTTTAATTAGTTCTGGCTGTGAAAACAAATATTTCTAGGTCTATATACATATATATATATATATATATATATATATATATATATATATATATATATATATATATATATATATATATAAAGTTGCGAATTATCAATGTTACACTTAAAGAAGTTCTAATGTATAAAGAACCATTATATGAATATCCGGAATCGGAATCTTGTTTATTTAAAAAGGATTCCCTGCGACCTGGTAGTGAAAACCTGTATCTACAAGCTTATACATCAGCTACAAACATAATTTAAAGAGATTATTTTGATACAAATATGTATCCTGTGTGAGGATCGACACACAGCCACAGCTAAGACCGTATAAGGCCACATACGTAACCGGACCACGATTCATTCATCACTTTAACACACAATCGTTAAAAAACAGTTTAATTAGAGATAAGAGCAGCTGATTATAAACTCCTTTGTGAAAATAACGGGCGGTTTTGATGTTTCTACATTGGTAATAATTTAGTTCTAAAGAGGTCTTAATATGTAGTCAAATTATTTTACTGAATTTAATGTTATGAAAAAAAACTCATTCCAAATTCGAAACTTTGTTTTTAAAAATAATAATCCCTTTTTCAGTTAGTAACTTTTTACTTATTTTTCCCGGGTTTGCGGTTAAAGGGTTATCAGGCAACTAAAACTAACTTCTCGTTATTTTTAGTACAATTTTTAATGTTTGTCGCACAATCCCGCCTTATTGTGACTTAAAACATACATCTTTGCCTACTATAATGGCAGGAAAATAAGAGCTAGTAAAATTATAGCGCTGCTAGATACGTAGTCAATGTTACGTCTCACAGCGATTAAGCGTGAGTCGATCAACCGTCCAAAGAACCTGGACTCAATACCAAGAGACAGGTTCCGTTCAGAGAAGGCCAGGTTCTGGGAGAAAACGTTGCACACACGCTCGAGACGACCGCTTTTTAGTATCTCAGGCGCTGAGGAACCGCACTTGCAGTTACATAGATCTTAAAAGAAACCTTGAAGAGGTAGGAGGAGCACAAGTTAGCCTATAGACTGTGAGGGGAGGCTTTTAGCGGCTCGACGATACGGCGCTGCATACGTTGGCGGAGTGCCCAGCTTGGGCCGAGCAGCGCCGAGACTTGGTCGCGGCCGTAGGAGCTGCGGGAATCCTCTCGCTTCCGGCTGTTGTGTCTACTATGGTCGGGAGCGAGTCAGGGTGGAGTGCCGTCGCCACCTTCTGCGAGGCCGTGATGCTCGCAAAGGAGGCGGCGGAAAGGGAGAGAGAGACTGCCTCCTCTCTCCCCTCCCGCAGCAGACGCACTGGGCGCCGTAGGGTGGCCGACTTCCGGCCACCGTAGGGCGCGGCCTACGGACGGCAGACTCGGGGCGTCTTGTCGTCCGATCAGCGGCAGGCCTCGAGGCGGCGGCGTCTTGTTCCGCGCGCGCCTCATAGTGGAGTCCTGCGGCCGGGGTGACGGCCGCAGTGGGTGACGGGGCCCGCCTGACCATCTGGCGGGCCAATACCCGTCGGGGGGTGGCGACGAATGCTTCGGCGATACCCGCCCCTCCGACACACGGGTACATAAGGAACACGGGTTGGTTTTTAGTCAGTAAGAGTTTGACAGTCCCCTTCGCCCTTCCCCGAGGGCGGAGGGCCTCCATGAGGATTTTCCAACCCGATACCAAAAAAAAAAAAAAAAAAAAAAAGGCTTTTAGCGGCTGATATACGACGACCAACGCGGGCCCCCAATTTACTCCGTGAGCACCGGATTGCTCGATTGACCTTCACTAGAAATTGCCTATCTTGGACATTAGAAAACTGGAGTGGCGTACTCTTCTCCGATGAAGCTCGTATTTATGTGCATGGTGAGGACCAACATCGGCAAGTGTTAAACGCTATGCCGACGTGTTTCGAAGAAATCACGCCTTATGATGGGCGGTCCAGTATGTTTTGGGCGGGCGTAACTTCCAGCTATCGCATCGAGATAGTATTAATTGAAAATGTCTCACTAAATGCGTAAAAGTACACAATAGAAATCCTTAGTCAATATGCATAACCCGCTCTAGCTGTATTGGTGAAGACGCCATTTACATGAACGATAATGCTCGGGTCCACTGTTCTGGCGACGTAGATGCTTATATGCAAGAGGTCGGTATTAGTCGTTTGGATTGACCAACGCGGAGCCTCGACCTTAACCCAATTGACCACGTATAGGACTTGCTAAAAAGGCGAGTAATATCTGTCCAAACACCGCCACAAAACATCAGGGAGCTTAAACGTGTGATCTCGGCTGAGTGGGAACACATTCCATACGACACCATCAAAAGCTTGGTGGAAACCATGCCAAGACAATTTACATGCCGTAACCGCTGCAAGGAGAGGTCATACTCGTTATTAATTTTAATTTTTTTAACGTCTTCTTTTATTAAAATAGCATAAAATAACTACTCGTAGTCTTAATTTCATTATATCCATAAAAATGTCCATTTTAACGAGACTCTCTGTTTAAATTGACTAAAACACGGATTCTAAGATTTAAGTGTTGAAAACTATATTTTCATTGACAATAAGAAATTTCTAGTCTACTAAGCTAATGACATACCAAAAATATTTTACACATACCGTTGACGTCTTAAAATTCACTTACCACATCTAGAATAGCATCTTCGTATATATTATTAGAATAACGTGAACCTAACAACTTTTTAGGTAATTCAGCATTGGGTGACGCACTCAAGCCCACCGCCAAAGAAATAATTGCAAATAATATACGATACATGGCGGTGACCAAGTCAAACACCAACTCACGGACAAAGTTATAAAATCGCTTTTTTATAGCTTCCTATAATTTGATAAAAACCCTAAAACTTGATAATAAAACGATCCTACTTCAATTCAGGTGTTTATCCCACCAATGTGAGCTTGATAAACAAATTACAATCATTTAGATTTAGATAAAAATCACGAAGAAAATCTTTTTTATACAAACAAGATAGTCAATATTATCATGCGAAAAAAACCTCAGTGATTAAAATTTAAATATCATTAAAGTTTGATAAGCGATTGCTATTACATAAAATGGATACGATTCCTTGTATTCTTTACCGATGATGACATTGTTAACGATAATTGTTGGCTTTTCATTGCATAGAGCAACTACATGGAGGATGTATTTATATTTCTCAATATTAACAGTAATTTAGTAACTTGATAATATAAACATCTAGGGTAAACCAGCCTCAGTTTACGGATAACGTGATACTATTTTAATAGGTATATAGGTATTTTAATACCTATGAAATTGCCGTTCTGCAGTGCTGGCCATTTCAAATCAAAATAATTTTTGTTTGGCTAGAATTCTAATTTCAAATTAATTTTATTTTAAAAACATGGAATTCTTTTTCCAAAAGTAGTCATTTGTTTATTGATTAGTGTTACATTTTCATCGCATTTCAATCTTTTTCGTCATCATGGATACGTTAAAAGTTCGAGTAATTATGGAATATGAGTACCATCGTGGCAGCAACGCGGCACAAGCGGCACGCAACATCAACGACGTTTACGGAGCTAACACTACAAACTAATGCACCACCTGTTATTGGTTTGCTCTTTTCCGTTCTGGGAATTTCGACCTGAAAAATGAACCTCGCGGTCGACAATGAAGACTTTGGTCGACAATGACGAATTAAAGGCGATTGTGGAAGCTGATGATACACAATCTACGGCTTAATTAGCAGCAGCTTTCGACGTTAGCGTCAAAACAATATTAGTCCATTTGCGTCAAATTGGCAAGGTAAAAAAGCTTGACAAATTAGTGCCCCACGAACTCAATAATCACCAGCGCGAAGTACGCGTCGAGACGTGCCTTGCACTGCTCAAATGGAGGAATTTTGAACCACATTGTTACCTGCGATGAAAAATGGATTCTGTTTGATAACCACAAGCGCTCAGCAAGTTGGTTGGATCCTGGTTCAACACCTAAACAATGCCCTAAACGAAAACTTACCCCTAGAAAAGTGATAGTCACTGTTTGGTGGTCTAGCGCCGGTGTGATTCGTCACAGCTTCTTACCAAACGGGGTGAGCATTACTGCAGATGTTTACTGTGAAGAACTGAACACAATGATAGAGATAAACTGGCACATCTCCAACCAGCATTGGTCAATCGCTCGTCCCCGCTGCTCCTGCACGGATCGCGCGACCTCATACTGCACAGCAGACGGTCTCCAAGTTGCAAGAACTGGGGTTCGAAGTTCTCCGTCCTCCGCCCTACTCAACAGACCTTGCGCCTACAGTCTACTACTTTTTCCAGAATTTGGATACCTTCTTGACGGGAAAAAAATTCAATACACGAGAGGCAGTACAAAATGCCTTTGAATTTGTTGCCTCCCGTCCAGCTGATTCTTTAAGAAGGGCATCAATAAACTGCCACTGCGTTGGCAAAGAAGCATTGATTGCATGGGTGATTACTTCGATTAATACAAATAAAAAATACATGAAAAAAATTCGTTTGAATTTTTCCATACAAAACGGCAATTTCATAGGTAAAGACCTAATATGTTGTTATTACTACCAAACTGTTACTGGTTCTAAATTTTATTTTATATTTATATTTTTTGTTTTATTTACATTGGGTATTGTTTCTAATTAATTTTATGGAAATTTCAAAGAACAACCATAAGTTTAGTTCGAATACGAATTTCCGCCTGCTTCCTTTGTGATCTTTTTCAGTTTTTTTTAAATAAGTTCGTAGTTGTTATGCATTGTTGGAGATCTAAGAAAACGGTTATGTATTTAAAATAATCTGCAAGCCAAGTTTCATAACGTTTATTTTTTCTTGCCATTTTAGTGGGAAAAAAATCTCTACGAAATATTGAATTAATACCGTTTTTCGTCTCGCATTTTTATTTTGACCGATAATTGTTTTAATATTAATAAATAACCAGTGTTTAATCTTTTTCATAAATTAGAAGAAAAAATGAGATTTAATATGATCCTGTCTTTTTAATAAATTTTTGATGGTATATTTTTGACTTATTTTGAAAAAAGCTAAAAAACATGATAACTCAAAAATGGTTTACTTTTATGTAGTGCATATGGGGGTTAAAATTATCGCAAATAGTCCCCTATCAACTCCTGTGGGCTGTAAGGGGCCCTACCAACATCTTCAGGGCCCAAGCCAACCTCACCTGCAAGTCGGCGTATCCTGCTAAATAACAGACGAGGCTCTGACGACGGTTTTCCTTTTGGGGTTGGGGGGGCCAGACGGCAGTCGCCCCCGTAAAAGCCAACACCAGCCAAATCAAATGGACAGGACACGAATGCGAGATTATACAAGGGCTAGGGCGCCGCCGCATAACGGCGCGCAAGAGCTTCGCCCGGCTCTTGTGAGAAGTGGACAAGGGCTACCGTGTCATGGGCGGGCACGGCTAACGACGCTAGCCCCAACTCACGCAGCTCAAACATCTCGAAACATCCGCTTCGCAACATGGAACATAGGTACGCTAACCGGACGTGCGAAGGAGTTAGCCGATGTGCTGCTCTTCAGGCGGAGGGTGGCCGTGGCGTTCCGTGGCCGAGGAGACTCGGTGGAAGGCTAGCAGATCCCGGTTCATTGGGCATTCCCAATGGTACCCATTGGTACAAGCTGATCTACACAGGTGCACCTGGTGGGGAGAATGGGGTTGCCATAGTGCTCTCGGAGGAGTTCCAGAACGACATTTTGGAAGTGAAACGTCATAGTGACCGGCTTATGGTCGTTAGGGTGCTTATCGATGGGGTAGTTACCCACTTGATAAGTGCCTATGCGCCACAGGCCGGTTGTGACGACGCCGATAAAATAGCGTTTTGGAATCTACTCGAAGAAGTGCTCCGTGGAATCCCATTACCACAGGGGATCGTTTCGAGGGTTGTTTTGAACGGTCATGTGGGTGATGAATGTGGGGAATTTGAGCGTGTTCACGATGGATTTGGGTACGGTAGCCGCAACGCAGAAGGGGAGGACATCCTCAATATGTGTGCGGCTGCCGACCTTGCCATCGTGAACACGTATTTCAAAAGGAGACCCGAGCATCTTATCGCCTACAAGAGCGAGAGGAATGCTACCCAAATCGACTTCCTACTCACTAGGAGACACCACATCAGCAAAGTGGCCAACTACAAGGTCATACCCGGTGAGTCTCATTGCACAACATCGTCTTCTTGTCATGTGCTTTTTGGGGCTAAGTAGTAAATTAGACTTAATAAGATATTATTTTTCTTTCTTGAATTTAAATAAAACCCTAGATTGTTATACCTCGTTAGATAGCTGCTGAAATGTAGATAATTGTAAACACATCTGCCATAATAATTTTTTAGATATTCCTTAGAGAAAAATAAACTTTCTAATATTTTTTACCTTTCATAACATTCACTTGTCTACTACGGCCTATTCAATTGACTTACACACGATTTTAATGATTGACGTCCTAAAGCATTTTATTACACATGTAAAAATGCAATAATAATAAGGCACTTAAAATAAAAATAATATAATTTAGTAGCCTAAAAATCGGCAATTTTAATAAAAAAAATAATTAAAAGTCGAATATTTCGAAAAGGATTTATTTTAGGGTAGGGTGTTTCATAGTAAAATAAGTCAGAAATGATGGTTACTCCACGCCTTTAACGGATCTAGCACGACTTTTCCTGTAACCCAGTATAAGCACAGATTTTTGTCAGTTTGAAGAACTTGGGAACGACGCCTGTAAAGCTATATGTGGCGAAAACCAACTATTTGACATGTAAGAGATCGTCAATTTGGTTCACCTTCCCCTTGACAAGTCTTGAGTTCGATCTTCTTAGCCTCTTTATGGACATGGAGAACAACAACCCTGACGGCGACGTAGGCCACTGAATTTACCCATACTTGTGGCCAATAGAGCTTAACATCGGCTCTGTCCGTATCATCCTCTTGGTCCATACCGGTTGAATCTAATGCTTACTTACTGCTGCTGCTTGTCCATGGTCTAGCAAAACTTCAGCGCGCATTTTGCCTCAATACATTTGGGTGTTGATCCTTGGGGGATCAATTTTGGAGTTGGCCCCAAAGTAATCGAACCTACTTAGTTCGATTGTTTCATCTTTTTATTTAATTATTAAAACATTAGCATATCATCCATGCAGGGGCGGAGAAAAAAATACTGATTTCTGCGGCCGGGGTTGGCCTGTCGTAAAAGGCAACAAAACAACCCACCCCAGCTACGTGGTAGGGCCCCAAGCCCGTTTGGGTGGCGACCACCTTTGGTCTTAAGTATGCTGCCATAATAACTTTATGTTGTGTTCCAGCATCAGTGACCCAAATTCCTGTACCCTTATGGGACAGCAGCGTATTCGCGATGCCACTGGCGTTGCAAACACCCATAGGCGACGGTAACTGCTAAATTCTGGGTGGGCCGTCGGCCTGTCTGCTGTTCTACAGCAATAAAAATAAATGGCATTTAAACTATCAAAATAAGAATTTTCTAGTCAGCATTTACAACATCCTTTAGTAAATGATGATGCAGCCATTTTAAAACAGATCTACAGTACGAAATACGTCTTGATAATTGAAATAAAAAATAAATACCACGTGTAAAAACTTATTATATTTTGCATGAAAATAAAGAAAAGAGAAAATAATATTAACCTTTTGCACTCTAGAGGCGAGTATCGCTCAACACATGATTTAATGCCGCAACTCGTTCACCACTTTGTTTGGTGCGGAAATTCGATACGCTGTATAAACTATTTATGTTTCCATATGCGGTGTTTGATGTCTTGTTTATGCTTGTGATATGGTTCTGTGAAGTTTGGTCCTAAGCACTGCGTATATAATCTTACAAAGATGACGTAGGAGAGAGTAGGGTAATGGGAGTCACCCTCACATCCACAACAGTACGTGCGAGCGACGCGTAAACGGCGTCCCTACCCCCGCTTTGCAAGCGCTGCCTGGAACGGCTCGCGCTAGTCAGCGCCCGTGCTATTGAGATACGCCGGTGATTTGTTTTTTGTGCTCCACCGATATAATTTTACATCAATGCAATTAGAAGTGTCAAAATTGTGATGTGCAGTTCAGATTATGTCAGTGTTTTAAAGATTTATTCTTTTTCTCGTTAGTATAATTGTGAGAAATGGGAGTCAAGTGACTCCCATTACCCGTAAGTGATCACTATTACTAGTGCATGTTGAATTACGTCATTTTTATTTCTTTCTAGATGCCGAAAGTGCGAGTCAGGACAACTGAAAAGGCTTCCTGGTCTAAGAAGACCCAGATCCCATTTTCAAGCCTTCAAGAGGATAAAAAAAAGGTTACCTTAGGACCACATCTAGGACGATTCACTGTCTTTATTGCTGAGACAAAAGCTGAGGTAGCAAACTTGATGAAGAAAATGCCAAATATTTTTTATGATTGCACTGCTAATCAAATTAGAAAAGTGGCTTTAAAATATGCTGAAATATTAAATTTAAAGCAAAATTTTAATCAGTCTTTAAAAATGGCTGGACGCGATAGGTTGTAAATGCATTTATGACTAGATATAACATGTGTATTAGGAAACCGGAGGCGACCAGCACAAACAGAATAACACCTTTTAATAAAACCGAAATAATTATTTGAGCTACTTGGCCAGCTGATAGAAAAGCATAGATTTGTTCCAAAAAATATTTATAATTGCGACAAAACAGGTAATTCAACAGTTCAAACTCCTGAAAAAATTCTGGCTACCAAAGGACAGAAGAGTGTGGGATCGATAACCAGTTGGAGAGAGGAAAAATATCACACACTCATCCCCAATACCATAATTATGTTCACCGATCAATATTACAACAGCTTTATATTGGCTGAAGAATTATTCAAATGGAAATGCCACTTGACAGGAACAATTTTAACGAATAGTAAGCATTTGCCAAACCAAATAAAAATTATTATTTTCGGTTTATAAAGAAGTGTTTATGATCAAGGATTAAAGTTTAAAATGGTCATTAACACTTCTTTACAAACCTAAATTGTACACCCAAAAATTGCTCAACGCGCCTAAAGAAGTTTTCACTTCAAAAACTCAACTGTATTGCATTGTAATAAATTCGCAATTCGAATAGATATGTATAAGTAATGCAATGCAATCATTTAAAATTTAAATAAACCTTAAGTCATTATTAATAAGGTTGGTATTACTGGAGCAAAACTCCGTCTTACGAATCTTACGAATTTTTAATCAGGACACGTGAACTGACGCGAGTTTAACATTTTTACCCATCACAAAAAAGTGCACAATGCCGTTAAAGAAGTTTTCACTTCAAAAATCTACAAGAAATCGACCGTGGCTTACCACAAAGGAAATACCTTAGTTTTATTATGGAAGGACAAGAGGTTTGTCACGTGCTTAACTAATTGGAATAATGCAGGAATGACTCTGGTGCGAAGAAATTTACGAGATGGTAATGAAGTTACTGTCAAAGAGCCTGATGTTGTAATAAAATATATAAAACATATGGGCTGTGTCGATCGTGCAGATCAATTGGCCTCAGCGTACCTACAATACGTTCTTAAGAAAATCCTTTAACCCCTTACCGCATACAACGCCATATATGGCTTTAAAAATTAATGATTTTTTTTTATTAATTAAAATTTTGTTTTTTCGCAACCAACGTTAAATCTGCATATATAGTTTCTTCCTTTAACGGAACGTATTTTTTGTTATCCATGGTAAGCAGCGTTGCCAGATGGGGGGGATTCCCTGCAAATTCGGGGGTTTTTTCGACGTTGGGTGGGAAATTCGGGGGGAAAGATTCTTTGGGGGGACCTACGGGGGGAAAAATTAAATTGGGAGAAATTTTGGAGATTTTTTAAGTGCCAATAATTCATCCATAGACACAATTACCATCACTACAATTATTATCTACGATATAATTTTATCTTATAATTAATTATATGTTTATTTATACATAAACTTCAATTCATTCGTTCGTTCGTTAATATGCCACCTCTGTCTTTTTACTCATGTTGCTGATTGACGATTGCCGATGCGATAGCAAGAGCCGAGCCGAGAGTGCCTATGAGTTTCGTTATTTCGTTCGTGTTGGGTTGGTAATGGTTTGTTACTGTTTCTTGTTGTTAGTTGATTTTGATGTCGTGTCGTTGTCGTGTTGTTCATTTAATTTTCCAAGTTTTCTTCTTACGAATTGTTTAAAACGCAAGCAAAATGTCGAAATCTAACAAGTCATATGTCAGAACATACCGGAAAGAACGGAAGACGAAGCGCTGTTGCGCTTCGTCTTCCCATGTTTTTACATATTATCGTAGGTATTAGTATCGTATTTTACCATAAGTAGGTACATATGTTCTTCGAAAGGCAGCTGGCAGGAAGTGGATGAAAGAGACGAAGATCGGGCTCAGTGGACTTCAATAGGCTGATGATGATGATAATGATGATGAGGTATGTTCTGTTGAGTACCAGGTTATTATTATAGAAACTTTACTCGGAATAAAACATAAGTAATCATTAATAACATAATTATTGGACTTCAGAATATTTCAAAAAATATATAGTGTCCCTGTTTAGACATACGATTATTTTTATATAGCTACTTACTCAGTACATTAACATTTTATTTTTATGAAACAGATCGTCCTGTTCATGATGATGTCCATCATATGTTTATAAAATAAAGATATACCATGTCCTATCAAAAAGTTACGTAAGTAAAGATGAAGTTGGTGGAGGCAAATTAAAAACTACGTTTGCATTGCATTATTTTCTTTTGTGATTTGATTATTGTGTGAATGGGTATTGATGTTGGCCGATGGGTGGTGGTACAATCTAAATTCACTGGAATGCACTAACTAATTGAGTATTGGTGTTGGTTAAATAAGACGAGTAAACTAACTAGGGTTTGGGTGAGCCATATCAGTCGTTTCATTGTCTGTCTGGCTTTCTGCTCCGCCGCCTCCTGCAGGAAAAAGTAGCAGAGCAGGTTTAGTGGCTGTTTTGTACATCTGTCACTTGAGCTTATGCGGCATTTTATTTTACATACATACATATAATCACGCTTCTTTCCGGTAGGGGTAGGCAGAGATTATATGTATGTATGTATTTATTTATTTATTTTATTTTATATCTGAATTAACTCTAAAAATGAGGTAAACAATAAAGAATTATCTAACTAGCTACTTTTGTTTTTTTATTTCTCTTTTTAAAATAAGTAAAAACTGTTCTGGGGTTTTTTTTTCCAAAAAGCTTATTTTCGGGGGTATTTCGAAAAAAGTTGGGGGAAATTCACATGGCCATCTGGCAACACTGATGGTAAGTGCAATCAGTCTTAATATTGGAGTATTGGAGGATAAATGTTCAACGCGGCCGACCGTTAGAGTGCAATTAATTAGTGTTAATTTTATGAGTGTGAAAATAGCAATAAAACGGTAAGTAAAAATCCGTAGAATTTCAAAATACAAAGTTTACATATACTTTTACAAGAAATAGTTCTCGTTTCGGCTTTTTTTGTGTTTTTTGTTTGTTTTTGAGCCTTCTTTTGGTATTGCCATATTTGGCTTCGTATGCATTTTAGTCAAAAACATTATGGGTCATATATGGCTTCGCGTGCATTTAGATTATTTTTTTCCCTTTGCAGCAATAGACCCTTCTCGCTTCTATGGTGCTTCCAAGCATTCCGAGCCGAAAGTCCGGAGTGGTGTCCGGAGGCTAAAAAACGTGTTCGTCCTACGCGTATCCTAGTCGGTACCCCAACAAGCCGAGCCGCCACTCCAACCAGCTTGCCGGACTCGCCCGTACCGAATAAAAAAGTAAAAACTCCATCCAGGCATCAAGACTTACCACTAGATTATGTACGCTTAGATAATGTGGATCATTTCCCCGAGTGGACGAAATCGTCGACAAATTTGTCAGAACTGTTCAAAATTCCGTTCGTTTACCAAATGTGGGAAATGTAACGTTAATTTATGCTACAATGATAAAAGAAATTGTTTCAAAGATTTCCATAAAACATAAATTCATTTTTTATTTAATGTATACGAAGCCATATATGGATCAGTACAGTTTCACTATAAAGCATACGATGCCATATATGGCTTCGTGTAGTAATTTCTAAAATAAATACACAAAATTTTTTTTTCCTCTTTAGATTGTTTATATATTACAAATAAAAGACGTTTTCAGTAAAAAATTTTTTTTTCGTCATCTTCATAATTCATGCAATAAGGGGTTAAATAGTGGTGTAAACTGTTTTTTTAGGGTCTGGAAATTAGTTCATAGCTTAATTCATATATTATACTCTATAAAATCACTAAACAACCCAGAGGAGAACAGCCGCTTAACCACTGTGAAAACCTTAGTTGAGCAATTGACTGGAAATTTTCATAAGACACGTGCTCGAGCTTCGACTTCAATCTCCGAATCCGAAAACATCCGCCTAAATGGGAAGCTGCATAACAGGAGTTAGAAAGGATTGCAAAGTCTGCTCTCAAAGAAATAAGCCCGGCAAAAGACATCAAACAACATATTACTGTGATACTTGTCCCGACAAGCTGTCCGCATGCATCTCGGCATTTGTTACATCAATTAATATCATAGCAAAATTACAAAGACTAATGTTTAAGAAATTATCTTCGTAAAGATACATTAAATATTAAAATATATAAGTTTTATATGTTACTTTATGTGTGTAATCTTTTTAAGTTAGAGGTAAAAAGTTCACCAAAAGCCCTATGAAACACTTCGAGTTGTTGGTTAGTTGGTTAGTCCGCGCGGAAACAGCCCCGAGTGCAAAGGTTTATTTAAGTTAGTGTTTCAATGACTTATTTTTGTATATACTAAAGAGAAATATATGAAAAAAATATTAAGTCTGCTACAAATCATCATCAGAATCCAAAGCAGCCCTTCTACGGTCAAATTTCACTGTGCTTGTTGACTTAGGCATTTGTTGATTGAGTGATTCTAACAGTTGTATAAGCTCTTGTTCTGATATTTTAGACTGGACTTGACCCATTTGTGCCATTCTGCAGATCATGTTTTCCACCATTGCAGCCTTCTCTGGCTTGCTAAGCTTGATTGTGTTCACTGAAATTAGAAAATTATTTAAAATAAGACTTGTAAATTACACATGATTGAGCAATTGTGAAAGCTAAATAATTTGTACTCTATATAGTGTACTCTATATAACAAAATTGAAAGAACCGAGTATTATGTTGCATTAAAGTTTCATGAGTATTTTTTAATTTTGACAATGTTATAATCAATTATTTTGTGTGTGGAATCATCTTCATTGAATAATTAAACAAATAAATGAACACTGTAAACGACGAGCTGGGCATAGAAAAACACGAAGCGCGCCACCACCATCAACCAATCGGAGCGCGTGTTTTCCAACCATTAGGATTAGAGTAAAAACGAAGGCACCACGCGCCCCGGCCGCCGACCAATCAGAACACATTTTTTTTGCCAATTGAATTAGACTAGGATTTAATATAAATTAGAAACCAACTTTGTAATTTTAAGCATTCCACTCAGAGCTATCAGAAAATAAACAACAGGTGAAGATTATACAGTTTTATTCCTAAAACACCCCTATACAGTCCACCACAAACAGGATAAACAAAAGGATTCTGTGGTACTTACAAAATATTTAAAACTCTGTATCATTATATATTTGAAAGACTGTGAAATTAATGTTTGTTGGGGTCTAAATAATTATGTTTAACTATTAAGATTATCGTTAAATATGAGAGTGATATTGAAAGAAGAGTGAATGCAGGAAACATGGTGAATGGAGCTTTGCACTCCTTTATGAACAGTCGGAAGGTGTCTAACAAGGCTCGTCTGGCTGTGCATGAGGGGGTGTTGGTTCCGACACTCATGTACGGAAGTGAAAGTTGGGTATGGCAGAAGAAACATGAAAGCAGAATAAATACAGTTGAGATGAGAGAGTTAAGAAGTATGATAGGAGTCAAACTGAGTGACAGGATAAGAAACAACGAGATAAGAAAACGTTGTGGTCTGAAAAAAGATGTAGTGACAAAAATTGAGAAAGGTATGCTGAGATGGTTTGGCCATGTCGAGAGAATGAATGAAGAACAATTGACGAAAAAAGTGTATAAGGCGAGTGTGAATGGAAGTGTTGGAAGGGGTAGACCTAGGCGGACGTTTCAACACCAGACTAGGGACGTCTTGAAAGAAGGCCAGGTCAAGAGTGCCCTAAACCGAAGGGCATGTATGAAGTGAATAATGAAAGTGGACGAAGCGAAACAAGTATGTAAGGATCGTAGCAAGTGGAAAGAAGTGGTCTCTGCCTACCCCTACGGGAAAGAGGCGTGATTATATGTATGTATGTTAAACATAAGTTTGCTATGTAGAATTTACACTGTACTCATATTTCATAATTCAATTAAATATAAAGCCGTTAAATACATTAAATAGCTGACATAAATACTGTTAGAGATTATCTTAAATTTATCCAAGTCATTGTCAGAGCTCAAAAATTAACTCCTGGCATAAATATTAGTAAAGCATTTTTGTCTTCTAGGTGTACAATTTGGTCCTTCAAACTTAAATGAAAAACTGACTACAGTTAAAAGGATTTCAGTGATTCCCTTTAAATGTTTAAAGGCAACTGTTGTTTAGGTGGGCCCACAGGCAACATTTAAAATATAACAATTAAGTTATTTCTTTACATCTGGCCCTTGCATCCTGAGACAGTGCTTGAGAGAGTATAGTCTGTTTGGCTTCCTCCATTGCCTGCATTCGCTCCTGTTGTGCTTTAGCTTGGTTTGGATCTCCGGTACCCTAAAAATGGATCAAACAGTAATTTTTTTATATAAATAAATATATAGGGACATTTCACACAATGCCATCTAATTCCAAACTAAGTTGCAAGCACTTATGTTATGGGTACTAGACAACTGATATATTACATATATACTTTTCATTTTGTAAATAAATACATATTATACACAAACACCTAGAAGCTAGATGGGAATCAAACTCTTTATATTGTATGTATGATGAAGTTGTTTAAATAATGATAAACTGCCTTAAGTGGCTACGGCTATCTGTGAGGCTAGGACTTAACACAGGCCAGCAATGCTTGGGAGCTGGTAGCTTGCACATGCTACTTCCCAGCACCCTGGATTTAGGCAAACAATGAAGGAGAACAGAGAAGGAGTTTATTGGGTATCTAACTCACACCTTTGCCATGAGATGGTGCGACGAATTTTGGTTGCAAGTCACATATACACCCAACTTTACACAGCTAAGACACACACAGCTAAGTAAGAGTAGGGTTGCCATCTCAAAAATCTGTCAACCAGGACAAGAAACGCGAAAACCCCGGATTTCGGAGCTTACAACCCAGACTTATGTACAGTATTTTTTCTAAGTTACTCAGTAGAATAAAATATAGTTTTGATGGTCATAAATCAACTTTTATTTATTTTAATACATCTTCCTTGCGTAAATTTAAATTAAAACCTGAACGACAGTTAAATTCCACCTGGACGCTTTCTAATCTAGGATAAATCCAGGGCAACCCAGACGGATGGCAACCCTAAGTAAGTGCAGATTTCCTTCTTCAGAACAATTAAGTTATCAGTCCTCCCAAGATAAGGTTATTCAACCAACAGGCTGAAGGGTATTCTCACTACAATTGTCAAGACGATACACAAATCTATGAAAAATGAAGCTTTACGCAGGACTTCTTTCTTTGAAAACTAAATTTAAACAAATTTTCTTATTTATAAAAATAAATATTAGGATAACAACTATGTCTGCAAATGGGGAGATTAGGTAAAAATATAACTGTCTGAATCTCTAAGACTGTCGATCTGAATGAGATATTATAATTACATCGCGAATAAATAAAATATCGGGTAATGGTCTTAAATGTCTAAATTTTGGCAAATTTAGATTAATATAAATAAATATAGAAGTCTCGTAGATAACCTCATATGATTCACACTTACCCCATGTTGAGCTTGTAACTGAGCAAGGCGTTGCTGCCTTATTGTCTCTAATTCTGGGTCATTCATTATGATTTAATTTGATGTTTTTTTAAAATAGTTACTACTTTTACAATCAAATCAAATTTATATCTTTGCAATTAACAAATTTTATTTAGGTAGGTATCAATTTTGTTTTGACAGCTGACTGACATTAACAATATTAGAAAGAGTAGATATTAACCAATGTATAATGTGACATTGATGAATTCTTGGGTTCGCATTAAAATAAGCAATAATTTGACCACTATCAAGGAGGTTATTTCATCGCGCAAATCAATTATATAATATGGACATATATTCTATAATCTACTCTATCCATGCAGGAGCGGAGAACGAATACTGACCTCAGCAGCCGGGGTCGGCCTGTCGTAAAAGGCAACAAAACAACCCACCCCAGCTACGTGGTAGGGCCCCAAGCCCGTTTGGGTGGCGACCACCTTTGGTCTTAAGTATGCTGCCATAATAACTTTATGTTGTGTTCCAGCATCAGTGACCCAAATTCCTGTACCCTTATGGGACAGCAGCGTGTTCGCGATGCCACTGGCGTTGCAAGCACCTATAGGCGACGGTAACTGCTAAATCCTAAGCAGGCCGTTAGCCTGTCTGTTGTCCTACAGCAATAAAAAAAGCTATCAAAATAGCAGCTATTATTTTGCCTAGCCCTTTATTTTTAGAGCAGTTGTAAGCTGTAAGTAAATAAATTAATATTTGATCAGATATTTAAAATATGCGAATGTAGATATACAATTTTATTACAAAATGCATTTGAAAGTAAAAATGCTACTTCTAAAAATTATTTTAAGAATCTTCAAAATCATTAGCCTACTTTTATCATTTTTTTTTTTTTTGGAAAATAGCAAAGTATAGCTGCTTTTATTTAAAAGAAAACTCGAAGGGTTCTATAATGGCACAGGAAATAATAGCCGCATTTATTTATCAAATATATTATGCAAAAATTACACAATATTGCAAAGTTAAAACATATGAAATTTCATTATTAGAGCGCAGAAGCTTAAACAGTGCGGTCGCAGCTAAAAATAAAAATAGGGCTACTCTAATGTTTAGTGCAGAGAGCACTACTCAGTTTTGCATTCAATGATGGAAACACACTAACGAAACGTTAATGGATCCAACACAAATATTTAAATAACGGAGGGAACCGAAATGGACCTTCTTCCTAATATTAGTTCAATGTGCGTATGCCGATGACCTACAACTTTATATCCACGATAAGGTTGAGTCCTTACCATCGGCAATTGCTAGTCTAAACCGCGATCTGAATATTGTACATGATTGGTCGGATAGGTTACGGATTAACTGTAAATCCTGACAAATGTCAATTTATAATAATAGGTAGCACGCATATGATTAAGAAGGTAGATACTTCGAGCCTCCCACCAGTCATGTTTAATGGATCTATCATTCCGGTCAGTACGAGCGTAAAAGATCTCGGCCTGCATGTTGACTCCACCTTGGATTGGCAATCACAAGTCGCGCATGTTTGTCAGAAGGTCACTGGTACGTTGCGTTGTTTGTATCGCCTGAAAAACTTTCTACCCTCCCGATTGAAGGCTGCGCTTGTGAAAACCCTGGTTTTCCCTGTAATCGACTATGGTGATGTATGCTATCTTGACCTGAATGCAGATCTCAACAAACTTGATCGTCTTCTCAATAATTGCATTCGATTCGTTTTTAACCTTCGTAAGTACGACCACGTCTCTTCATATCGGTCTCAACTCAAATGGCTGCCTATACGTCAGCGTCGTAGACATCTTCGCTCTTCCAATAATCTCCTCCTTGCTTGCCCCTCTCATACTTCTAGTTTCGTTCACTCTTCTTTCTTTATCCCATCTATTCTTCTATGGAATGCGCTCCCTCCTGAAATCCGAATGCTGACAAGTCGTGAAACCTATAAACGCAAAGTACGACTATGTCTCCTTAAACAACTGGCAGATTCTAGTTAAATCTCCTGTTTATTTGTTATAATTAGATATATATGTATGTAAGTATGTGTATAAATCTATGTATATGTAAGTTTAAATGTAAGTATGTGTAGTATATTGCTTTTATGTGTAATCTTGTTTGATTAACATACTCCTATTCAATTGTGCACCTACCATGTAAACTATCTCTGCATCACCCCAAGATAGACTGGCAGAGAATGCCTTAAGGCATTAAGTCCGCCTTGTACTTTAAGTGCTAAAGGTGCTAAAGGTTAATCAATCAAATCAGTCTTTATTTCTAATTATATTTTAATGAGTAGTAGTTAAAAAATGTGCGTTTCAGTTGTGTGAACTATCGTGCCACTGTAATGTTTGATAGTCCACCTTTCCGTAACTGTTACAGAATGCTAATAATCCTAATTTATTGACAGCCACTGACAATCTTCCGAAAGCAACAATACTTGTAGGTGAAAACGGTGCAGTTTGGTCGTAAATACATCGCACCATATATGTCGCATGGAACTTTACTGGATCTCCTGAAATTAAATCACTGTTACAAACATTGCTTTGATCACTTTATATCTGTATATATATCGGTCATACTTATAAACTTGAATAGTTAAGTTAGTTATAAGAATTATTGAGTGATTTAAAATTAAACTTCAGTATGATTTTTTTATATGGTACATACTATATTAAACTTGTTTACTAACTGCATCATGAACCTGATTGAAGTTCAAGAAAATCAATTCCTAACCAATTTGCTAATATGTTTTTCTGATAGCCCTGATTGATGATGATTTTAAGGGGAAATTGTTGTCGAGCCTGGACCTAGAAGATATCACTATCATTAAAAGTCAGATGAATGGGCAGGGGTATGGGAACAGTCATATGACTGTACAAAAATATTTGTTTACATTCTAACCTGGATATAAGAGATAATGGGACCCAAACTTAGAGCCATCAGTGATGTAGTATCCCTTGTACCATAAATCCTTGAAAACGGCAAACCTTACATTACCTTCCCCTTCCAAAACATTGGGTGTTAACACTTCAATACCAACCTCTTCTTTTGCTGTAAAGAAACTAAAATGTATAATGTAATATATAAAATCTATATAATATTTTTTTTTCAAGTTTAAGTGTATGACAAAGAGAGTGTGCGTGCGTGAGTGTTTACATTTAATCTGGTCTGCTGAACACAGTATTCTTTAATAGCTTGAGTTCAGCAAACAGGCAAGTGGCCCACCCTAAAGCAGGTGGACACCGTCGCCTATGGACGTTTGCAACACCAGAGGCAAGAAATAGGGATGAACATCCGGCCGATGGCGAGCAATGCGGAGTAAGAGGAATAAGGCACCATTCTATACAATTAACACTCCACGTTGTACTGAATGGTCTGTATGGGATCGGCGACAAGACGGACTGCGCGCCGTTGGCTGGAGTCCAGGGGATTTAGCTGACAGACTGGTACTCCAGCTCATAATTGTGAGCTATACTCCATGTGTGGCCTGACCTATGCTTTATATATCACAAGCCGTTGGCTTAGAGTGAAGTACTGCTTGGACCGGTTTAGCACACCCCGCTTTTTGGAGGCAAGCTTAGCTTTGCCCTCCAGTTATCCCCTAAAATGCACATCATTCGTGATGTCGACACTAAGGATCCCTGTCTGAGATAGTAAGAAGAGTTCCTTAGAACTGAGGCGCAGGTGCAAATGGGGTTTATTTGGCAGAGAAAACGCAGACTTGAGTCTTCAAGGGGTTGAATCGGGCAAGATTTTGTCATCCCCATTCAGAGACTCTCTGAAGAGAGTTCTCTACTTCAGACATAAGTCTGAGCCGACTATCTTCCAAAATCGTAGTAGGGAGGTTTGCATGACCAATGTACCGTGCGTCGCCGGTACTATCATCTGCATAGCAATGAATGCCATCTATGCATAACACATAATGATATGCAGAATAAATAGCGTCGGCAACAGCACACAACCCTGGGGAACACCAGTATTGATGGACTTTCACACTGGAGCAGCACCCGTCGACAACGATCTTAATGCTGCGCCCACTGAGAAAGCTAGAATAGCCAAATGCAAAGTCTTTCGGGTATTCCATAAGATGGAAGCTTCACGACAACAGCCCTAAGGCAAACACGATCGAAGGCCTTAGCGATGTTTAGGCTAACAGCCAAAGCTTCTCTTTTGCTCTCAACGGCTTCAGCCCAACGGTGGGTCAGGTAAACTAGGAGATCCCCAGCAGACAGACCATGCCGAAAACAGTATTGACAATGATTTAGCAGCTGGGAATCCTCAAGGTAACACAACAGTTGCTCGTTATTAATCCGCTCCATCACTTTTCAGAGCAAATAAGTTATCGCTATAGGCTTGTAGTTAGACGGGTCAGTCCGGTCACCCTTTTTGAAAATAGGGTGAACATGGGCCATCTTCCACGTAGCCGAGACAAAACATTTGCGATAGCGTAAAAAGTCGAGAAACGACTGGAGATAACTCAGCCGAGAACGTCCGCAGCATGATATCGGGGATATCGTTCAAGCCAGCGGACTTTTTTACATCAAGGGATTGAAGGACACGTCATACGGCTTTTTGTGAAAAGCGTACCTCCGAGATTGTGAAGTCTCCACATCTTCTAATTGAAGTTGGAGATTGTCCCCCGTCATCAAAAGTCGAATTAACTGCAAATATTTCTCCATCCAAACCCACAAGTTGTGTGTTGATAAGATATACTATAAATATGTGTGATGAGTTGGTGCCGGGCATGGAAGGTAGCCCGATCCCTCCCGGAGAATATCATCGGGTCCACATCCGGTCTCTACTCCGGCACAGTGGTACTCTCTAAGGACTTTACACCAGTTGGCGGGACAGCCTCCCAGACCAGATAATCCGGGTTCGGGTCCCCAACTAACTGGCGGACGGCCAGTGGACAGCCATTTCATCTGATCAGACCCCCGTGCCAACCTGGCCACCTGCAGGGATGTGATGGGATGTTGCACAATCTGGGTTTCAAATTTGATGAGCACTCTAGATCTTTGAATAAGGAGACATTGGGACCTGGGTCATTTATTCCGGAATATAACACAAGGTTTATATTATAGTGGCATACTTATACACCAGAGGTGGTTACCATCCAGACAGGTGTGAGCCCTGGTACCTAGAATCGGTTGTTATGCCTTTTACAACAGGCCGGCCCCGGCCACAGGGGTTAGTAGTCTTACTCTGCCCCTGCAGAGTAAAACGCATAAAAGCATAATAACGCACAGTAAATGCATAAAATATTTAGTGTACTATTGTATAAATTGTATGAGCGATGATGACACTTTAACTTAATTCTATAAACATTCAGCTTAAAATTAACAGATTTATATTAATGAGAAAAATACCTTTATCCAAAAATTCTTCAGTTGGTAAATGTACTAATAAATGAGCTTGTGATACAGCAGGCAATTTATTTATTTCTTCTTCTAACAATTTATCTTTATCGAACTCAATATCTGAAAGACATAAATATTGAATTGATATACCCAGAAAAGTATTTATGAAGTAGTATATACATTATTATAATATATTATCTATAATATATTCAGCATTTTGTTGCTTAGAAATAATTATTTACATTAAAACTATTTCACTGTGTTGATGTCATAACCAGACTAATTATTTAGGATCTGTACATACTAAATCAATTCCTACTACAGACTGAGATAAATACTGACCTTCTTTTCCTTTACTAATTAGCTTTTGCCTTTTACCAGCAATTATAAAATCAATCTTTTGGGCTAATTGTTCAATTTTATTTTTTTTCAATGCTTCATTTTGATCATCTAAAATTCTAAAAATGACAAGAATGATTTAGTAAACAATTATTTTATGAATAATGTCCAACATTAGATCACATTTTATGGCCAGAACCAAATATTTAAACTTGATCAAAATATTAAACTTTATCTCATTTATTATGATCACCAGATGTGGGATTGCCCAAAAATTAAATAGCCTGCCCATTGAGAAGGTAAATTTTAATTGAGTCACTTATTGTTGCACTAACACTCCATATATTCATACTAATATTATAAATGTGAAAGTAACTGTTTTTGTTTGTTGTGATTTCACACTTAAGCCACTAAACCAATTTTAATGAATTTCGGTATAGATACATTGGACCTTGGAGATGGTCATATACTACTTTTTATTTAATTTATATGGCAGAAAACAATTTGACGGGCTAGTATCATATATAAGCAAAGAACTCACAGACCTTAATAAAAAATAAACTTGAAATAAATTATTTACTTTTGTTCCAAATCCTCCACATTTTGTTTTTCTGCGTCTGAAGGAGTTTTTATCATATCAGGCAAATGAAAAAGTTTACAAACACCTTTTTCCACTAATAGTGCTGCTTCAACGGCCATTAAGGCCATTGGTAAGCCTGAAAAGGAATATCATTTCATTACATTTATTATTTTTTAGAAATCGGGGGACAGAAATGTAGTTTTCAGTTTGTGAACATTCAAAAGCAAGTATGGCAAGTATATGTATATTCCCAATAAGGGAAGGCCTCCATAAGGGACATCTAAGGGCTGTTGTTGATGAACATTTAATAAACTAACCATGTAAACATGGAAATATAAAGAACATAACAAACCATATTACAACTGTAACAAAATTAACATCTAGCTGCAATTCTGTAGTTTGCTTTCATTAGAAAAGTGGTTGTATTTTAAAATCAGTTCATGTATATTAAATACATGTGCACCGATTAAGAACGTTTAAATAAAAATTTTCAGAGCATACTTTACCTAAGAAATCATTCTGTCTGGGAAAAGAAGCTAATGAACCAATTAATGCACCACATATTCTGTGAGATTCACGCAGTGTAAACCAATCTAAAATATAACGTAAGTTAAAAACATTTGATATATTTACTTGTAAATTTATGGTATTGAATAAATAATAACAAACCCTCTGCATTCCAAACATATGCAGTTCCGTTATCAACATATAATGGTATCATAGTTACAACGCTCTAAAATATCAAATCAAAATAATTCAATCAAAATTTTCAAAATAAATAACATTGTAGTAGGTCTAGGTTTAGACTTCAAGTTCTTTCCTTTGGTGATGTTGTTGTTTTAATTTGCCAATCTGGCAGGCAAAGGACTTGGTCCATACAGCCTAATTTCCTTTGGTGAACTTTGAAACTTTGGTCCCACACAGTGCTTCCAGATCCCAAAAGTAAAATTACAGTGTTGTAAGCTAAAAAATACAGTAGTTTCCTAAAACAATACAGCAGATTTCTAAATTGATTACAGTAAAATTACAATAAAACTTTGCTTAAATATTAAAAGAAAAATAAGCTGCTGTATTAGTTTATTTGTAAATACATATTATTGTTAGTTATTCTAAAATAA
Source organism: Malacosoma neustria (assembly GCA_963693495.1). Lineage (NCBI taxonomy): Eukaryota > Metazoa > Arthropoda > Insecta > Lepidoptera > Lasiocampidae > Malacosoma > Malacosoma neustria. The sequence continues at coordinate 11,342,335 of OY856381.1, read as the reverse complement.
TTTCCTCGTGATTTTGATAAATTTTTGTCATGGTCCTCGAAATTATTTCATTAGTGGGATTAAATTTGTCGCAGTTTTCGGAATTTCGACGAATATGGCTTGCTGAACTAACATATTTCCTTTAATAGTCATCATCCCAGCGTTATATCCCGGTTGCAACCGAAACTTTCGTTTCGGTGCACGGGGTCCGCTTTCCGACTTTTTCTACTCCACTTCGTACGGTCTTCAGCATCCCTGGTAGTGGGCCCATAAGCACACATATTACCCCTTACGACGTCAAGCCAGCACATTCGGCGCGCGCGAGGCTCTGCGGGTTGATGGAGGGCGGGAGGGGGGAGGGTAACATCGATCACTGCCTTTGTCGTCCGCGACCAGCTCACATCTCCGCTTCCATTGCGCCATTCAAATATTACATATCTCCGCACAGCGATCTCCACTGAAGCTGAGCGGAGAGGATATGTCTCAATAACGCAATTCTATTGGTTGTTTAAAAAAAATCTCCTCTCCGCTCGTCTCATCTCCGCTTTGGTGGAGTCCCGGTCTTAGTTCTGTTCTGATTCATCGGGGAATTCACTGAACGTAAACATATAACAATCCTACTCTATATTGTCTATAGATAAAGGTCAGTGGTTCTGGATTAGGTTGCGTTGCGTTTTACGTATTAGATTTGATAAATTTATATGATCGGAAATTAAATACAGTATTTTCATACACTGTATTTTATCATTACAGTATACAGTAGAAAAGTCTAAAATACAGTAAATCTACTGTAATTACAGTGAATCTGGAAGCACTGGTCCCACACTCCCAACATTGATTTTTGACATTTTGACATTGATTTTCCTAAAACGTTAGGCTATCTGTCACTATCATTGCTAAAAAAAAGATATATCAGAAAATCGATAAATATCGATTAATCATCGTTTTAAAATATCAATATTTATCTATTATTAACGTATCGTATCGCTGTGGTCGATAAATTAATATAATGACTATTCTAAACAATTTCCATCCTTTTACATAATCGATAAACGTTTAACATAGAATGTAACTAAAATTACATTGAATTTCTTGCTTTAAAATAAGAAGGTACTGATAAAATTTCGATATCTTAGCTTACTAGACCAACATATCGATATATTAAACTTGTTACTAAACCGATATTTAAATATTTGTAACTGTTTTTAATGTTGCTATATCGCTTCTAATTACAAAAAAATGATCAGTATTTTAAAACTGAATAAACTCGTTTGATATGAGTGTATAGACTAATTCATAACTTTACCATACCTTAGGGTACGTAATTAATACCATATGTCAAAACTTCACGTCAATAGCCAACCAATCAGGCTGTATGGACCAAGTCCTTTGCCTGCCAGATTGGCAAATTAAAACCAACCAATCAATTATCAATTTGACAAATTGTAAATTATAACAAAATGCCGCCAATTTTGTTGTGAATAGAAATTGGCAGAGTAAATAGAGAATTTCTAGAATTCTACTAGGGTTTCAGTGTTATAGTTTACTTATTTAAGATGGTTATTTTACAAGAAACTATAAAACTCAAGATGTGCGTTTTTTAACGACTGGAGTAAGTAACTATACATCATTGCTTTCGTATTCATAATCATCAAGTTAAAAGAAAATCCTATTTAATTCAAGTATTATCATCTATTTATTTACAAAATAAGAGTCACTTGATTAAGTTAGTTGTTCTTCTAACTAATCCATGGAAATATATTTAATGAAACTAACGTGTTGTACCAAGTCATACTAAGCACGAAAAGTGCTGATCTAATGATCTTGTATTTAATCTTGATTTTATCAACTTTCAGGAGAGTGATGACAAGTCTTTATGAAATAGGTCACGACAATAAAGAAATTTACACGAATAATTCCTTTAATGATATAAATACATCTCACGTAGTTAACAAGAGTAGAAATGTCCTTAAATCAAAACGTAAAACAAAGAAAATAATATACAACAAAGAGTTAAAAAGAAAATTGAAAAAATATAAATTGAAACACAATGGCAAGGAAGATTCAGATGTTGTAGATGTGTCCAATTTCTTAACCAAATCTCTTGTTATAACATCACCAAATACCAAAGAGAATTTTCAGAGTAATATTAAAGGCAGGGAATATATACCCAAAAATTATCTATTTAAAATGGGTAGGCGACTCATCAAAAATGCTGAAACTATATCTGTTCATAATACAAAATGCAAAGAAGCAAATGAAAAGAAAATAGTAGTGGAGAATGATTCACTTCTTACTGATAAAGATTTAAAAAAGACTAATGCATTTCAGTTATTAATGGACTCAAGAAATAAAGTGATAGGTGCTAATTCACCTGGAAAAGAAAGATCTTTTGAACAAGATGATACATCAAAGTTAGAGAAAAAAGATTTAAAAACAAAAAGAGTACTTATTCTACAGAAAATGGCTGAAGCTAAAGGTTCATCGAAGAAATTAGAAATGGAAGAGTATACAGATAAAAGCATTAAGCAGAAAATGGATAAAAGGGCAGAGAAACTGAAGAATATGCTATTAAATAATGAAATCAAAACAAAAAAAAGTGCTAACACTTGTAAAAAAATGGATAAAATGGAAAAAAATAGTGAAATTGATGAAGTTAATACCTCCACAGAAGTGGTTACAGAATCACAGAAGATGATCAAAGAAAATAATGTGATGAAAGTAAGTACTCTTCAACTGGTGAATATATTCAATGAATGTGAAATGCAAATGAATATTAGCCCTAAGAAAAAACAGATTCTCAAAGAAGATGAGGATTTCCTAAAAAAGTTGTCACCTTCTTTGAAGAAAAAAGAAAATATGCTTAGTTATTTTAAAAAAATAGAAAAAGAGCCAGAAATTGCAACTGAAAGGTCTGATAGGGATGATTTAGTTATAAAAGTAAAATTAAAAGGCAGGAAAAATAAGAATAAAACTAAGAAATTGAGTTTAAAGAAAAACATGGAATGTTCTAACGATTTGCCTCTGACCATTGATAATAATATATTGAATGTTGAATCTAAAAGTAGTTTACCAAAGAATTTTAATCTTCATGTACAGAAAGAAAATCAAACACTATTAGTCACAGAATCTATTATAACAAATGGAACAGTTACAATAAATGCAGATAGACCTAAAAGAAGTATTAAAAGGCCAGTGAAATATACAGAAGATCCATATATATCAAGTTCAGATGAATGTGATCATATATTTACACCTAAAAAGAAAAAAAATAATACAGTGAATAAAACTAAAGAATCATATGAAGAAACTGAGGAGTTGCCATTATCCAAAGAAAAATCTAAAAGAACTTTATCTGACAAAGTTAAAGAAAAAGTTATACAAAAATCAGAAAATAAAACAAAACTTGTGAAGCTTGCCCCAATATTTGCTGCTAAAGTGCAACCGACTTTAGCAGAAATTGAAGCTAAGCAAAAATTTCTCCAAAGCGGGGTACCTGAACAGCTCAAAAAGAAGAATCATAAACAAAAGTCTATACATTCAGTCAGCATAAGTTTTCCAGTAACTGTTCACATTCAACAAAATAATGAAATGTCTAGTGATATCAAAGGGAGTGTCCCATATGTATTAATTGATGAAATAAGTAGCGAGAATGGTATTTTACAGCAATTTGATGGTTTATTTCCATCTTTGATAGATATATCTAAAGTGCAGTCTATTGAAACTAATACAAATCAGCCCACTCAAGATATCAATAATGTACTAAAAAACATAAAAAAGTTAAATCAAAAATTTCCTGTATATCGCATGTACAGTGTTCTAAAAGACAAAAAGAGAGGAGAGTTAAAAGAAAATCCCTATTTAGAGTTAGACGATAGTGTAGAAATTATGAATAATTTTTCAGAGAGTTCAAGTGAAAATCCCGATCAATTGAATTGGACTTCTAAATATAAACCCACTTCATCAAAGCAAATAATTGGTAATTTTGAAAGTATCAAAGAATTGAGAAAGTGGTTAGTGCAATGGACAGAAAATGAAGCAAAAAACAAAAATAATAAAGATGATTCAGATTTCTCAGATTTTTATCATTCTGATACTGACAGTAGGGGAAGTATGAAGGTTACAAATAATCTCATAATAATAACAGGACCAGTGGGTTGTGGAAAAACATCTGGTGTATATGCAGTTGCTTCAGAATTAGCTTTTAAAGTACTTGAAGTTAATGCTAGTAGCAAGAGAACAGGCAAAATTATGTTACAAGATTTACATGAAGCCACCCAATCTCATAAAGTTAACAGAGGTACTGGTGAGAATTCACAAAAATCACAAGATGTTATTCAACTGAGTGTTAAAAATAAGAAACGTAGCAGACCGAAGAAGCTCAAGGAAAAGATAAAAAAATGTGTAGAAAATACAGAGATTGTAAGTGGCACTAGCCAGGAGATTAATAGAACAGCAATGTCTTTAATACTAATTGATGATGCAGATATTGTATTTGAACAAGATGATGGGTTTTGTTCTGCAATCATTCAATTAGTTCAGTGTTCAAAGAGACCAGTTATATTGATTACATCTACACTATCGTGTCCACATTTACAAAGATTTTTACAAATAGGCAAAATATTACGAATGAAACCATTATTACCAAGAATGTTAGGAACTTGGTTAGATATATTATGTTTGGTGAATAATGGTAGCTGTTGTCCAGGACTAGGAGCAAAATGTCTTGACTATTTTAGGGGTGATATGAGAAAAACTATTAATTATTTACAATTCTATACACAAAGTGACAGTTCTAACGATGAAGTGTTGTTAAGCCAAGATATGAATGGCCATGTAGATGAAGAGAAGTCAAACATGTCTTGGGTAGATCAAGATACTGTGGATAATGATATAAATTCTGATTCAAACCAGATATGCTCACTTTATACGGGCAATATGTTTGATTTACTAAAGTGTAGACATTCTATACCATTATTTAATATATGGTGGAGTGTTCCTAAGTTGCTTAACAGTGAACAATCATTTACTTTTGTAGATAATTGCATTGATAATAAAGATAAAGAAACTGATTTAAAACAGAATTTGAGAGATTTGGAGTCATTATCTAGAACAATAGATGCTATATCAATTTCAGATATGTTTGAAGTTAAAAAAGCTGACACTTGTATTACCAGTCTTCCCTGGCATGCTGCGGAAAGTAATAGTGTTTCAGAAAATGATAATATAGAAAATTATGCAAGAGCCTATGAATTAAGTGAAGTGATTTCATATGAATATGTCAAAGGCAACATTCTGCATGTTATGAAGTCTAAATGTTCAAGAAGTTTCAATGAAGTGATGTTAGAATTTCCAGGAATGAGAATACAAAGGTAAGGTCTTTTTTTATTGCACTTAATACTAAGCAGTAACCGATACCTATGGGAGTTTGCAATGCTAGGGGCACTACGAACATGTTGCTGTCCCATAGTGATACAGGAACCTGGTTTGTTAATGCCAGTATACAACACAAGATGGTTATGGCGGTACAGTTATAGAGTGAGGGTGTTTGCCATCCAGACGGGCTTGGGGCCTTACCACTTAGGTAGGGTTGTTTTGTCGCCTTGTCCAAAGCGTATTGGCAGGTTGAATCAGTGATCTCTTGTATGTAGGTTTTCTTGAATGATGTTTTCATTTAGTATAAATGTCAAGATTTTCGTGGGATTTGAACTTATGACCTCCTGGTCTCCGAGTATGATACATCCATAATTCCTCTAATATTTCGCCTTTACATTTATGTATACTATTAGACATAATCATATAACTATTTTGTTTCTTTAATTTAATTTATATTAACAATAAGATTTAACTATAACACTGATAAATATACATTTCCTATGTATGAACTTTGGCTACTTTCTAGTAATTTGTATCAATACAACAAGAGAACTTTATCTGTTTGTTATTTGTCCATTTCATGTAATTGTGAATTACAATATATTTAAATTTCTTTGAAAAACATTGAAAAGTCGTTAGAAAATTTAGAATTTTCCACCTCTAAATGAAATGAAATTTATTTTGCATATGACATTGTATAAAATATCTAGGTAGGATAAATTCATCGTGTAGACATAGGGCGTACAAATAATAAACAGTGATATTATATTAATTAGTAACAATTATTTGTACATTTCATTCATTAATGATGTCAATAATGTAAAGATATAGAATGTCACTTGCATATAACAACGAATTTTAAAACATGTTTGTATATTGTGTCTTTCAATTAAACTAATCATTAATATTACAAAAGCATAATAATAAACACTGACGCGTTTTCAATGTTCTTTAAAATAATTTTTTTAGACACATATATATATATATATATATATATATATATATATATATATATATATATATATATATATATATATATGTGTGTGTGTGTGTGTGTATTGTCAATATCTAAATATTGGCATATGTAATTGGAGATTTTTTAAATTACAGGGAAAAGGACCGAATAGCATCACGCCACAACAATTTAAATAACTGCCTAACCCCGTCAGCTGTATTAGACAAAAGGGCACTAGCGTTAGACTACTGGTCTTCCTGTAGGAGCATATGCAGAGTAGAAAGAACTAAGACTGATAATAATTTAAAACGGAATAACCGTTTCTGTCATTATCTTAAATCAATTAATGCTAATTGCAATACTAATTATTTGGATAATTTAGCTGATAGTTTATGTTTTAAAGAAAATTAGATTAAATAAGTGAACATATCCATATTATGTGACCCGTTCAGTGGGGTCGAGGGGTAGAGATGGTCTTGTCTTATACTACAGATGACCGTCTGGTCAGTGGTTGGCTGGTTGGTGACCACCAAGGGGAGGGAGAGGGAGAAAAATTGTCAAAAATATGTCACGTGGTATGGGTACGTTATATACACTTAATTTAGGTAAACCTTGGAGTTTGTAGTTGTGACTTAGTAACGAGCGCTCTTGAGTCGAAATCAAGGATACAAGTTCAATCCAATAGTTTCTAATATGTACATCTATATAAATGAAATTATAGAGGTCTGCAGTTGTGCGCGCATCACGGCAAAACTACTGGATATATTTCAACTAATTTTTCTAACTTTTATTTCTTACTCACTTGGCCCTTATCTAAAAAAAACGTGTGCATCTCGGGACACCCGACAGAAGTTAAACTAATCTAAGTTGAACTATTTAATATTGAAATTGTTTAACTTGAGAAAAGCATAGGTTATTATTTAAATTTTATGTAAATTAATATGATAATGTAAGGAAAGGTTATTTATTAATAAAACCAAAAATAATTCTAAAATAACTAAAGTTTACTAATTTCCAATTTTTGTAAAAACTGTTTCAAAATTATATTAAATTATTCCCTAATGTAGATCCTTTATAAAGAAAAAAAAAACTCAACTGTATTTCATTATATCCAGTAGTTCTGGCGTGATCCGAGCACGAATGCAGACCTCTATCATTTTATTTATATATCTAGATATTAATTAATAAAATAATTAAAAATTTTGAAATGCCTTTAGCAGACAGTACCCATACCTGCCATCTTCTTCCTCCTGCCCTTATCGCACATTATATGAGGTCGGCACAACATGTTACAATAGTTGTGGCTTAGTTTTTAAAACCGGCTGCCTGCCTGACGTTGACCTCTTTGGGGTCGTCCCAAAACTTCGAGCGGATTGTAGCTCATAGGTTGGGTTTTGGATAGGTCCGGGTTCGAATCCTTACTTTTTTTTTATATTGTTGCTGTTATTTGAATAGCGAAGCGGGCGGGACCGGCTAGGTCTTTAAATAAGGTTCGTCAACTTCTTTATATAGATCTTTTGTCACTTTTGTATATATGACTGGGGTATATTTAAAAATTTAACAACCTTTGGTGTTACGATATAATAAATAAATCTTTTTTATAATAATGCACTTTTAATAAAACATATTTTGAACGTATTGTTCTATGATTTTTTTAGCAATTTTGTACAATACGTAATTTCTTTCCTCGCGTTTTAACAATAAATATTATATTGTTTTTTTATGAAATTATAAAAAGACAGTCAAATGAATTAAGTTATCAAAAGGGGCTTGACCAAAAGTATAATCCTTACGGGTTGTTATTCCTAACTAATATTGTAAATGCGAAACTAATATTATAAATGCGAAAGTGAGTTTGTTTGTTACGCTTTCACGCCAAGCCGCTCAACCAATTTTGATGAATTTCGGTATATTCATAGATTGTACCTTCGAGAAGGAGATATGCTACTTTTTTTATAATTCACATGGCAGAACAACGTTTGCCGGGTCAATTAGTGTTTTATATATAAAACTGTATTTATCGCTTGACTACTTGACTTTACTAAGCGACTTTTTGTGAAATCTCTGGGAAAGTGATTTGAAGTTCAAATACCTAAATAAAAGTTATAACTCACCTAATTGTTGCATGAAATGATTATTTATTTTTTCTTGGATCATTTTAATCCCCCCAATTAGGTTAGTTATCATATTACCCAGTATTAATAGCACATAAATGTTCTATAATATATGGTTCGGAAAATCTTGTTATAATTAAATAACCATTTTTAATATTACTGTGTATAATTTTTTTATTGGATAGATACGTTCTTATTTATAGTTCTAATTAAGAATTAAATTATGTTTACTTGTTCAGTGAATAAAAATTACTCTTTATTCTTGTTTTTATTTTAAAAATTACTTCTCATATAGGTACTGTTAGTCAATGAATAATTTTTGTTGTTGTTGGACAGCAAATAAGCTGACAGCCCACTTAAGCAGTTACCGTCGCCTATGGATGTTTGCGATGCCAGGGGCAACGCTACCTTGCTGCCGTGCCCGTAGGGTGGCGCTACGTTCACACGGCGTCGTGTATTGATGATGAAGAATCTGTTTATTGATGAATTCGGTTTTGTGGCAACAGTATCAATACATGAGCTCACACATGCATTCAGTTTCAAGACACGGCAAAATACCGAATCTTGCTGAAGATGACATTTGATTTGGTGACTACAAACTGATCCGGCTGTACTACAAAATGAAGGATCCGGTGCAGTGGCATAGCGCATTCAATACATGCGTTCATACGATACAAGCAGGTGTAGATTCGGTTATTTGCCGGATCTTAAAACCGAATACATGTCACTAATTTTTCTTCAGTTTTAATGTTTTTCTTCATATTTGTATCTTGTTTTATCAAATCTTCCACTTTTTGCAAAAGATTATCAAATGTAAGTATAGTCAGTGGAAAGTAGTAAAAAAATTTTAGTGGATCATTTTCCAACTGCCGCATTAGAGTTGTAAAAGCACCAACTGTTCTTTCACCAATCGTCTTTGTATTATTAGATTTAACCACCATCTTTTTCCACGACGCTGATGGCGATACCAGTTTAATATACCAAGATTTCACGTCCATTGCTTCCAAATCAATTCGGCCGCATTCTTGCAAAAAAAAAAGGACGTGTTTCACACGGGATCTCGATTCAGGGCATACGGGATACGGCAGCGCAAGATGTGTCGTGTGTACACAACATTCGATTTTTCTAGATCCGATGAAAATATCCTTGTTTTCCAATTACAGCATTAAAGCGCATAATGTGAATACAATTTCATTTTACAATTCGAATCTATATTCTATCTATTTTTTTTCAACACTGAACTTCCAATTAACCGAAAACTAATTCACGTTCCCATTAACCATAAGCATAATTCGGCATTGTGCGCCACTGAGTCGTATTAAGCTCTGTTATTGGAAAATAAGGTAAAATTCGGAAAACGTGACTCCGTGTGAACGTAGCGTTACTAAGTCAATAGTGTCGGAACATAACACAAGGTATTTAATATGTCGGCATATTTAGAGGCCAATGCACGGAGAAAATGGATGTTGAGAACCAAACGACTTTTGGCATTAGCTTTCGAAGGGATGACGAATTGATTCCTGTTCCCAGTCCATGTGTTTTTGTACGAGTATAATATGTATTTATTTATAAAATAACATATGTAGGTATAGTTCTCTTATTACTGATGACACAAGCGCACTGCTACTTACTTTGGGAGCAAATGGTGCAGTGTATGAATTCATCCAGTCCGCTTTTCGACTTTTCCTTCTCCATTTCATACGGTCTTCGGCATCTCTCGTAATTAGTTCATTGGCACGCATATTAGCTTATAAGGCGCCAACTCTTTTTCGGTCTTTGCGGTGATGACATTTGTTTCCCACTAATTTATTTGTTGATTTGTCGCTTAGAACGACAGATTGTTTTTTAATAAAACCCGCACCAGATTTTCGTCTCTATTTTTTCACTTCGCACGATCTTTGGCATACATAATAACAAGTCTCATTACTCATTTAACCACGGTAATCATTGTTTCAGCAAATACTTGTAAAATAATTAAAATTCAAATGTTTATAGCGTGGTTAACAGGAAATGGTCACAGGGGAAAACTAATATACCATGTTTACGATGATCTCCGACTGACTTTCCTTTTCTAAAGAAAAGAAAACAGTCAGTCGTATTATAGTTGCCAAACCAAGAATCGCTTATAAGTGCGAAATATAAACTTTACCTAAGTATATAGTAAAAAAATAAATTATTTCAGATTATTTCATAGAGAAACATTTTTCAAAAATACCTTGATAACAAATTACAACATGTTTATATAAACCGACACGGTTAATTTACTTTACGATAATTAAGATAGTAAACATTAATTATAATGTTGAATATTCTTACGTAGCCGTAACTATATGATATCTACTTTATAAATAAATACAAAGATATTGTTTTTTTGACTTAATATTGTATGTAATCGATAACTGTACGCGCTTATTCAAATCATCACCATCCATCAACCATCATAATATTTAAATTTTTTCGTTATATTGGAATAAAGTTCACTTTGAAATGTACAGTATAGTAGTATCTATAATCGAAATAAGGAAATATCAATAATCATGTATAATAAATACCGATATGTATACTCATATCACGTGTACGTACGGTACACTCGTACCGTATGTGTGTATATGTATGTGTACGTATACGTATGTTTAAGTACCGTATGAATGAGTATAAATACCTCAATACAGGGTGTATACTGAGAGTACTTATATCTCAGTATTGTATCTCTCTTACGTATCTCTCAAAATTCTCACAGAAATCTTTAGTAAAAGTTATGAGAAACATATATTTTAGTTTAGTATCACATAGTACAAAAATGTTGAGTAATCAGCATCACAAAGTTATCCCGGGAACTCGCTATTTACATACTACGGCGCGCAAGTGTCAATGACCTCTCCATTGGTACTGCAAAAAACTGAAGAATTTCGTACTTATTACAAGGCCGAGGACAGTGGTCATTGCATCTGTGCGAGTACTCATTATATTTACGCGGGAGTGACAGAGACAGGTAATAACAGGTTAACGTACGAAATTTGCAGAATATGACTATTTTGTACGATTGAATTAGTGACCGCGCTGCAAAATATTTTCCTTGGGATGAAATATTTTATGGTGAAAATTTGACATACAATTTTTTTTGCAAAAATGGGTTCTATAAATGATGTTTAGTGCGGAAAAAAATTTGGACGGTTTTGTCAAAGTCACCCTGTATATTACCAGGGCTGTTTGATAACTCCGTGACTTACTTGCAAGTTTTCGGCTGTGGAGCACGTGTATTGGTCTCAAAAGAGAAGCACAAGAAACTCTACTCCAAGACTCAAGCTGTATCTCTGTTGGTTACTCAGCAGATACAAAAGGGTATTACCTTGTTAATCCTCAGAATCCAAGAAACGTTATAATTGCCAGAGACATTGTCTTTGTCGAAAACATACAGCCATCTGGCGAACATGGCAAAGAAAAACCTAAACTTTCCAATGAAAAACACACAGAAACTTCAACTGAAGGAAATGCAGATCCTCCTTACCAAAAACCACTTGCTTCTCATTCAGAATCGATTTAGAGGAAGAAACATTCACGGAGCAGCCCGAAGGCTTTGCCGATTACAAATCCAAAGTGCGTCTTCTTGAGAAGTCCCTCTACGGTCTTAAGCAAGCTCCGCGACAATGGAATAAAAAACTTCATGAGACTATGAATAAACTTTATTTAAACGTTCTGAGAAAGAACACTGCATATACTATAAGCACAAAGATACTAAGTTATTAGGCTTATAGTAGCTGTATTTGTAGATTATTTCTTTATATTCAGCAATGATCAGAATCTAAAGGAATAATTCGAATTAAGAAAATTCTTTACAATCAAAGATTTAGGTCCCATAAAAGACTGTCTAGGCATGAGAGTGACAAGAAAAGAATTCTCTGTCGCTTGACCAAACAAGGTATATTGACAAATTGATGGAAAAATTTGGAATGAGTGATGCTATCCCTGTATCCACTTCCATGGAGCCGTGTACAAAACTTGTCTGGTCAAACCCGATTGATGAAAATCCGGAATTACCATACCAGCAGCTCATTGAGTCTATAATGTACCTTGCAATTGGTACCAGGCCTGATATAGCTTACTCAGTTTCTGTTTTGAGCTAAATCAACGTACATTACGGGGAGGTACACTGGAGAGCTGAAAAACGAGTGCTTTGTTATCTGAAAGCCACGAAAGACAAAAAGCTCACTTATAGTGGCACTGGTGATGGGATTAGATACGCTGATGCCGATTACGTAAGTAATCTGATAGATCGACGATCCTATACAGAGTAAATATTTTAGATGAGTGATTCATCAATATCGTGGGAGTCAAGCAAACAGAGCACTGTAGCTCAATCTACAACAGAAGCGGAGTACATGGCTCTTGGTGACGCCTGCAAGGAGGCTATTTACATCCGATCTCTGATTAACGACATATTCAAATCATCATCACCTTTAGTAGTAATAGATAGATAGATAACACTTTATTGTACATTGTATAGAAGTAATTTACATTGAAATTTTGTGGTAAACAAAATTGCAGAAAATGCGGCCTTATCGCTAAAAACGATCTCTTCCAGACAACCCAGTACAGGAAACAAATAATTTATAAAAGTTGCTGGTGGGATAAGCAATATACAAATTTCACGATTATACAATTTCATAATTATTAGTTTGAACAAGTAAATACTCATACATTTATATATAATATATATATACACTAAATATCTACTATACACTAAATATCTACTGCAAAGACAAATGATGCTGGTACACCTTACTGCTCTCGTCAGCATAATCAAGAATTGGAAGTAATAAGCACTCGGCAAGTTTCACCTTGGTGGCAGTGGGTAAGAAATTTTTCAACCGCCAAAGAGATTTGTTTGAGATATAAATCCGTCGACTTAGTTCGGTGATTTGGGGCCGCCAAGACAGCTCACTGTCGAATATGACACCGAGGTTTCTAATTTTTTCACTTATGGGTATAAATTGACCATCAAATTTAAAACAAGGCAGACATGACCAGTTAACTTTGCCTAGCATACGAGAGCTCCCGATGATAATTATAGGTATTTGAGTTTTTTCTGGATTAAAAGGTAGTCCAAATGCCATACTCCATTGTCGAAGGTGTTCAAAATCAGAATTTATCGTTGCAACTGCTTCATTTAGGTTGATGACAGGTGACTGTTTATAAATCTGTAGATCGTCTGCATAGAGGTGTTAAGAAGAGGAGAGTTTATCGGATATGGAGTTAATAAAAACTAAGAATAATAAGGGGGATAGCACGCCGCCCTGAGGAACACCAGCAGAGAGATTACACCAAGATGAGTAGTCATCATCAATGCGTATCCGCTGCCGGCATCCATACAGGTAACTATGAAACTAGTCTATTACCTCAGTCTATTACGTTAATAGAGCTGAGAATTCCAAGCAATACTTCAAAATCAACATTGTTGAATGCGCTACTGAAATCCAGCAGCGATAATATAGTCAGCAAACCATTAACCATCCAATAACGTATGTCATCAGTGATTTTTACTAGGGCTGTTGTAGTACTATGGCCAGTACGAAAACCAGACTGAAGAAAAAGGATTCAATAGAGAATTTTGGTTAATAAAAGCGCTTAGCTGTTGGTGTACTAGCCGCTCTAAAACTTTGGAAAGGAATGGTAGAATGGAAATAGGACGAATTTCAGAAAAGGCTGTAGGATTTGTTTTTTTGGGTAGTGGAATAATTTGAGCTTCCTTCCATGCGGTAGAAAAAATGCCAGATGTTACGGATGTATTCAGGATATGAGTGAGAATGGGATTAATGACATTATGGGCAGTATCATATTACGACTAATACCATCACTACCGACGGCATGTGAAGTAATGGATTTAACAGCGCCCTTAACATCATAAGAGTAAATTGACTCAGAAGAAATGGAGAGTGATTGGGGGTTGGTATGGACGAGATTAGTTTTAAAGTATTAGACTTGGTTACAACATCAAAGTCAGAAGAGTTTGAGAAATGACGATTCAAATGATCGATATTAAAATTTTTAGGGATTGGTCTATCTTTTTCTTTACCAACTCCCAATGAAAGAAGAAACCTTCAAATATGATTAAGGAACCTTCATTAATGTGTGCCATATTACTCACTAAAAATAAAAAACATCACTTTTGCACCAAGCACATTGATATTCGACATCATTTAATTCATGAGTGCATCTCCACCAATCAAGTCGACATGAAATTTATAACATCAACTCTTCCAACAGCAGAAACCATTGCCTAAATTGAGATACTATAAATGCCTGGCCTTTTTAGGGATAATAAGATGTTACCTTTTATAAATGAATTTGTTTCTGTAAAATTAATTTACTATTTGCTAGAGATAGGAAGAGTGATAGTGGTAACTTTTACTTGTTTCTATACATGTGAATGTTATTGCTTTGATTACGGGTTAGTTAGTTAGTTATACTTTATAATATTCTAGTGACATCGTAACTTTTTTTCTTACTTCTGTCGTGTCTTATTAAATACACTTTTTTTTTAATTGGCATCATACCAATTTATTTATTTTAAAGAATTGCTTCTTAAATAGTAATTCTCGGGACTCTGCCTTTACAATTTATAAATGACGTACTAAGCAAAAATGGTAACAAACACTGTAAGAACACTATGATAATTTCTTATTTTACATAATTCACAAAAGCCATTTAGGATATTGAACAAGTAAAACATGTTCCGATTTCCATTCAGTTATCTCATGGCAACTATTCCTGGTACAAAAGTTAATTTTAAATCACTATTACGTAACGAATTGGATGTTTTGTCGTACTGATAATATCAATTGGAAATAACAAATTAAGGAGAAATACATAAAAAATATGATTAATTACATAGTAACAAATTAGCGATGATGTTTTATGAAAACATACATATCGCACTTGGAGTTTTTTTTATACATTGCATATACTCGTGTAATTGTTATAGTTACTATTAAATTTTACTTTGCAGTTGTACAGAAAGATTTGTTGAATTTTTCTACGTGGTACGGTCCCAAGCCCGTCTGGATGGTGACCACACTTGGTCTATAAGTATGCTGCCATAACAATCTTGTGTTGTGTTCTAGCATTATTGATCCAGGTTCCTATACCCCTATGGGATAACAGCGTGTTTGCGGTGCCCTTAGCGTCACAAACATTCATAGGCGTCGGTAACTGCTTACTATAAGTGGGCCGTCAGCCTGTCTACTGTTCCTCGGCAATAAAAAAAAAGATTTAGACTTAAATTATATATAATTAAACATATGCTGCAAAAAAATTAAAATCCGCAACACCCCGGCCACAGGGGTAGACCCGAAAATTGCTGGCTTGACGTCGTGAAGGGTGATATGCATACACGGTTAATTTTTTTTGTAAAATTACTATTTTTTACTCAACAAGATGGCTAAATTACTTATCAGTGTATATTAATTCAAATTTTAACACAATTTGAATAATTTTCAGAGACAAGAAAACGATTACGATGAGGTGTAATTTTACAATCTTTGAGTTAAATCTCAGTTGTATTGTAATTTTTACGGTACTGTTTATTAAATTTTAATAACAAACTTCGAAGATTTACAACAATTCTTAGTAATTTGAGTTACTATATTTTTTTGTAAAATTACAAAATATTTTTGTAATTCGAATTACTGTGAAATTATTAGAAATTAAAAAAAAAGTGTGTACGCTAGAAAAGACGCGAAGATGAAGACCATAGGCAACATATTAGTTTTGTATATCTAACTGATATCTCACTAACATGATGTTCTTTAAAGCAATTAATTCTGTAATGTGTATTTTACATACATACATAAAAATAACAGCCCATAGCGTCCCACTTTCTTGCCGCTTATTCTCCTTGTAACAGCCAAACACGTTGTGAAGCGGTGGTAACTTTAGCTTTGATTTGAGTTTGACCATAAGGTTATCTCGGCCCTTTCCGTAGAGTGTCAAATCGGATTGGCTACATGTCGCTAATCTCTTGGTTCCCTTAAGATATTTTCTTCGCGTTCAGCACTTGATAATTAAATTATAATATGCATTGGAAATCGAACCTCTGACCGCAGGTTTGGGTTTCTAGTGTGATATCACTGTGCTGCAACGTGATTCAAATGAGTTTAAATACGTATAAATAAGGTCATTCGTCGTATATAATAGCTATCATAATTTTATCATTTTTGCGTTAAATTCCATTCACTACCTTCGTGTAAAATGGACTTTGTTCTTAACAACTTAACATTATAATATTTTCATTCCTATAAAACAGTAAACGAGCACTTAATAGCAAGCAGTTACCTTCGACTATGGTTGTTTACAACCCCAGGGGCACCACTAACACGCTGCCGTCCGCCTACAACTGGAACCTGGGTCACTTATGCCGGAACAAAACATAAGGTTATTATGGCAGCGTGGTTAGAGATTAGAGGTGGCAGCCATTCAGAGGAGCTTGGAACCCGTGGCCGCCCCTAGCTGCAAGGGTTAGTATCTTACTCCTCCTCTGCACAGAGAAGTAAAGAGTATTGACGCGTTCTAAAAAGTTAACTTTAAGAAAAATATGACCTAACAGAAGTAATAATAATAATTCCTCTTTCCTTCTCCACCCCTGCACGAAGAGAATTAAGAATATGGAATGAAACTATGAAAAATATGTGAATAATATTAGGTAGCCAATTTGAAGTTTGAATACAATTAGAACCTTTTGTATCTAAGACTTAAATGTCTTCAACTCTTTCGTTTCGTTCTTGACAGAGCGGTCGTGGTCACGTTGAGGCATCTACGTCGGTGGTAGAGGTGGATACAGCTCTCCGTACGATCTCCCGCCGTCTCTCCCTGTTAGCAGACTGTTTGGCGCTGTCAGACACGGTTTCCCACTGCGCACTTCACGTGTTCAGTCCAGCGCATAGGCGACTTGCCGCATGACCTTGCTCCTTCCACTTTTCCCTGCACTACCAGCCGCTCTATGGAGTCGTTATCTTACCTAGAGACATGCCCAAAGTACTGTAGAATATGCAATTGTACTACAGCCGATAGACGCTGCGTGATACCGAGGTCCTGAAATATGGACACGTTGGTGCAGAACTCCGTCCACGATATCCCGAGCATCTTCCTCCAGCACCACATCTCCAGAGCATTTATCTTCTGCTTTTACAATTCTCGTACTGTCCACGTCTACGCCGCGTAAAGAAAAATGGGGAATACCAGTGTCCGCACAATCCTAACTTTAGTGGCTTGTTTTTATTGCTGTGGGACAGCAGACAGGCTAACGGATCGCTTAAAATTTAGCAGTTACCATCGCCTATGGGTGTTTGCAACGCCAGTGGCATCGCGAACACGCTGCTGTCCTATAAGGGTATAGGAACTTGGGTCACTAATGCCGGAACACAACACAGGGTTATTATGGCGGCATACTTAAGACCAAAGGTGGTCGCCATCCAGACGGGCTGAGGCCCTACCACGTAGCTAGGGTGGGTTGTTTTGTCGCCTTTTACGACAGGCTGACCCCGGCCGCAGAGGTTAGTATTCTTTCTCCGTCCCTATGGCTCCCGGTGGCTTTGGTAATGTGGCGATTTTTCCACACTTTCCGTAGCATCTCCATCGCGGTTTTGGTTATGGTCATACGTCGCTTTATATTTATACGTCGATTCGTCTACGCAGCCGTCGTTATTCGAGATTAAGGCCCCAAGGTATACGCAGGCCTGAACCACGTCGCAATCTGTTTCACTTCAGGCGAATTATCTTGGTCTTTGATCAATTTATCTTCAACCCAAACGTAAGCCATACGCGTTCCATTTTGAGGAGTAATTTTTTTCATTAGACCAGCATTACTCAAATAAGATGGTGTCATTTGCGTAACGCAAGTTTACAATTTTATATTCGCCAATTACTACTCCATCGGTCCAGTCTTAGAGAGTGATTCGTATTACAAGCTCGGTGTAGATATAAAATAGTAAAGGTGATATTATGCATTCCTGTTGCACACCCGCACTTGGATGGAAACTATCTGATAAGAAGTTATCTGTCCGCACTGAAGCTGTACCCTCTTTTACCCCCTATTCTCCCTCAGCAGATGCACGAATTGTTGTGGTGTGCCCATGTCCAGTAGCATTTTCCACAACGTTGGCCATTGCAGTGAGTCAAACGCTTTAGAGAAATCAACAAAGCATATATATATCAAAGGGTGGTCTGAAAAGTTTCTGACCTAACTAAGATACAAGACATTTTTGTTTTGGGCGTATAATGGTGTATCCAAGTTTCATCTACAATAATTAATCGGCGCCTAAACTCTGATTTATTGCGCCTAAACATCGCCAACAAAACGTTGGCGTTCATTCGAACACGTTTTTGGTCTAACGTGAGCAAACGCGGCACCCAACGCGCGGATATAATATGTGACAAACACGTTCTTTTGACATGTTTATAACCTCTGCTATCTGTCTCACTTTAATTCAGCAGTTGTCTAGCACTATTTGGTGAACTTTGGCGATGTTTTCGTCGGTAGTTGCAGTTTTTAGACGAGAACGTTTATCGTCTGCCAAGCTCTTACGGCCACGTTTAAATTCAGCTGCCTAAAATTTCACTGTTGTAAATGATGGTGCAGAGTCCCCATACACAAAATGCAACTCATCTTTGCTTTGGTTAGGCGTATTGCCTTTCAAAAACAAATATTTAATGACAGCTCAATACTCGATTTAGTCCATTTTCATAAAAATACTCACATCAACTCACTCAAACGACTGTTACATCACAACTGCGCGTCCAAAATGGCTTAAACTTTGGTGAGTAACTGTCAACAGATGAACAACGAAATTCACTAGCTTTTATTTACGAGTGCTGATGCTATCTTCATGTTGAGGTCGGAAACTTTTCAGACCACCCTCGTTGGTCGGCTTGTTGAACTCTGTAGCTTTCTGAATAAATTGACGTACGATGAGGAAGTTCACGGGATCCTTTTTCTTTCATTAATCCGGCTTGTTCTGGCGCAATTACTCTAGACAAATATGCTTTCAGCCACTCGTTTATTATGTGTAGCATCTTAAATGTAAGTATATATAAAACTGCCACAGACTCAACCAAGTTGCTCTAGTACATACAACTTATTGTGTTCCTTGGCTACAGTGAGCGAATAGAAAAATCTAGAAATCAGTGCTCAGTGGCTGACATCTGTCAGATCGGATTTTTATACATTACATTTCGCCTTAGAGCATAATTATTGGGAATCGAACGCATTATTTGTTTGAGGCAAAACCGCTACGTCTGTTATTTTTACGTACCGAAAGTAGTGATAACAAGTAAATTATGAATTTATGACGATAACCCTTTGTTTAAAGTAAATGACCCCTTATCTTTGCTAGACTCCGGTTAAAGGTTTCTTAGAATTTAGTTCGTGGGAACGTGTCGTGTTACGTGGTAAATATAATAGGAACCCAAAATAAATATTGGGTTAGTCCAAGGCTTCTAAACAGTACAGTACAGTACTTTGGGCATGTCTCTAAATAAAACAACTTTTTTTCTATGACTTCAAACATAAGATTTATCGAAAACAAACTTTCATAATTTTGTGATTCGCTTGTGCTTCTTGTTTATAATTTGTAGTACTTTTCCGTGCAGATGCGGAGGAAGAATATTGACAACTGCGACTAAATAAGCTTAGCCAGGTGGTAGGGCTCCAAGCCCGTTTCGATGGTAACTGCCCCTGGTTTCTAAGCATGCCGACATAATAACTGTGCGTTTTGTTCCGGCATAAGTGACCCAGGTTCTAATACCCCAACAAGGACAGCAGCCTGTTAGACGATGCCACTGGCATCGCAAGCATTCATAGACGACGGTTACTGCATGGTATTAAGTGAATCGTCAGTCTGTTGCTGTTCCACTGCAATATAAAAAACCTATGTCTTTCAAGCATGATACGTATAGTAATATTTTTCATGTTGTAACTAGCTACGCTATGAATTCTTGTTTTGAATAGTTCATAAATGTTATTAATTTTGCACAACGATTTGTTCGTGAAATGAAATGCGTCATATCCAAATAGATTTATAGTTCAAATAACCTGAATTCAATTGAATTATTCGAATTTTTAAAATTGTAGTTATACACGTCAAAATTTAAAATGTTCTAAAGTTTTATGTTGGTATTAATTCATTTCACAAACTATTCATAACCACACATAATATGTATGATTAATTTTGTATCGCCTGCATTGAATGAAGCTTTGAAAAGTCCCGATAGGTTTGGAAGGGTCAATTTATACGCACGACTTTATAAATAGCGCGTTGTTTACGCCTTGTTGTTCGGAAGATAAGAAAACGCCGTGCGACCAGAATAAATTTCTAGAATATAATAATAGTAGGTAATGAAACAGTTTACCGTTAGTACTTTCTTTTTAATGTTCAATTCACAATTTTTTTCCAAATTTCATATTTGTAATCATTTTTTTTATTGCTGTAGCGCAGATAGGCTGACAGCCCACTTAATTTTTTTTATAGCTAGAGTTCAGCAGATACGCAGACGGCCCACCATGGCAAGTAGTCACCGTCGCCTATGGACGTTTGCAGCACCAGAGGCAATACTAACGCGCTGCCGGCCTCGAAGAAATTTTATAACGCCTTTTTTGAAGAACCCCATATCGTACCGCGCTGAGAAAATCTCAGCTGGAAGCTCATTCCAGATCCTGAGAGTACGCAGCATGAACGTTCTAGAGAAACGTTTCGTACAAGAAAGAAGAGGCTCCAAGAAAAGGGGATGAACACCCAGCCGATGGCGGGCAGTGCGGTGGTAGATAGACGACGAGGGCACCATTCTGAATAGATCTTCCGAACACTCCTTGTTGTACAGATGGTAGAATACGCAAAGAGACGCAAAGTCTCTCCGAAGTCCAAGCGTATCTAGACCGTCTGTGAGTATGGGATCGCCGACAACACGAACTGCGCGCCGTTGTATCGAGTCTAAGGTATTGAGCTGACAGGCGGGTGCTCCAGCCCATAAATGTGAGCAGTACTCCATATGCGGTTTGACCTGTGCTTTGTATAGCACAAGCCGTTGCCTTGGACTGAAGTACTGCTTGGACCGGTTTAGCACACCTAGCTTTTTGGAGGCAAGCTTCACTTTACCCTTCAATTGTCCCCTAAACTGCACATCATTCGTGATGTCGACACCAAGGATCCCAATACTACTTGCGATGGAAAGAGAGGTTCTTTGGAATTGTGGCGCAGGTGTGAACGGGGTTTTCTTGGCAGAGAATACGCAGACTTGCGTCTTCGAGGGGTTGAACTGGACAAGGTTTTGTCGTCCCCATTCAGAGACTCTCTCTAGAGAGTTCTCTACTTCAGACACAAGTCTGACCCAACTTTCTTCCAAAACCGCAGGAGAGAGGTTTACACGACCAGTGTACCGTGCATCGCCGGTGCTATCATCTGCTATCTATAGATAACATGTCATTGATATGCAGAATAAATAACGTCGGTGACAGCACACAACCCTGGGGCACACCAGCATTGATAGGCTTCACACTGGAGCAGCAACCGTCAACATCGACCTTAATACTGCGCCCAGTGAGAAAGCTGGATAGCCAGGTGCAAAGACTCCCAGGTATCCCGTAAAATGGAAGCTTCGCAAGAAAAGCCCTATGTCAGACCCGAACGAAATCCTTAGCGATATCTAGACTACTGGCTTCTCCTTTGCTCTCAACGGCTTCAGCCCAACGGTGCGTTAGGTAAACCAGGAAATCCCCAGCAGACCGACCATGCCGAAAACCGTATAGGCGATCATTTAGCAGTTGGGAATCCTCCAGGTAACCCAAGAGTTGTGCGTTGATGATCCGCTCCATCACTTTTGAGAGCAAAGAAGTTATCGCTATAGGTCTGTAGTTGGACGGGTCCGTCCGGTCACCCTTTTTGGGAATAGGGTGAACATGGGCCACCTTCTACGAAGTCGGGACACAACCTTTAATAATAAATAGTTACCATAGCTTATGGATATTTGTAACGCCAGGGGCACCGCTAACACGCTGCCGTCCGCGTTACAGATATTCTCATACATATTATGCAAAAATACTAGAAAGGATACTGCAAACTGCTCTAAGCTCTGCATGGCGGTCTATATTTTTCATTACTTCTGTAACATACATATTCGCAGATATAAAAATATACAAAACTTGTTCACTAGAATAATTATAAAATCATCATAATATTTTATATGCTATGTTGACTACATTAGTAGTGTACTCAGAATTCAATTATTGAAATAATATTCAAATTGTAATTTTGAAAATTTTATTCAGAAATATATACTTACTACATTTGCTCTATTAAACTATGATTGATAAATGATAAGTAATAATTACACGACATAATAATGCAATATAATTAATAACAAGGCTGATAAACCAGTATTTTCTGGGATAGATCTAGAGCAATCACATTATTTAACTAAATAATATTAAGAGGTCAGAGGGTCGGCTGCAGTAAGTAAAAAGGGGGCATTTACGTGCTCTCAATTAATCGATTCTTACTCCGTACTTATTGTACCATTAATAGGCGTGACGGCCACACGAGACTAAAGGGAAGGGTCGTGGCTTAAGGGTTATTAAGGCTTCACAGGTTGAATCAGCTAGAAGACCTATAAGTATATCAGTATACCAGTTTTTATCCGTGCAGGGGTGGAGAAAGAATACTAACCTCTGTGGCCAGGGTCGGCCTGTCGTAAGAGGTGACAAAACAACCCACCCTAGCTACGTGGTAGGGCCTCAAGCCCGTCTGGATGGCGACCACCTTTGGTCTTACGTATGCCGCCATAATAACCTTGTGTTGTGTTCCGGCATTAGTGACCCAAGTTCCTGTATCCTTATGGGACAGAAGCGTGTTCGCGATGCCACTGGCATTACAAACACCTATGGGCGACGGTAACTGCTAAATTCTAAGCGGGCCGTCAGCCTGTTTGCTGTCCTACAGCAATAAAAAAAAAGTAACATTAACATGACGGCCCGCTTAATAGTAAGCAGTTACCGTCGCCTATGGGTGTTTACGATGACATGGCTAACACGCTGCAGTTTTCGTAAGGGAATTGGAACCTGGGTTACTAATGCTGGAACACAGCACAAGGTTATTATGGTGACATACTTACTAGGGGTGCTAGCCATTCAGACAGGCTTGCGGCCCTACCACTTACATAGGGTTGTTTTGTAGCCTTTTACCACAGGCCGACCTCAGGGCCAGGGGTCAATAGTCATACTCCGTCCCTTCATGGAGAAAAAATTTATACAAATAATGTATCAAGTTATACATCGTGATTTTTTGAACGGCCTTTAACTTATTTACCTATGATGAGAAATATATGAAATAAATAATTTATAGTACTTATTCTTCACTGAGGTACTCCACCCTCCGATAGTTCGCGTATTCTAAAAATCCATAAGGAACTGATTTAAGTCTGCAAGGATTGATAGACGTCGGGTGACTGCGTTGCTTCTGCCGATGAACATGATTTAGCTCTGTGTAGTAGATAGTGTCGAGTAGGTGGCAAGTAGTCTTCTATTGTCACCTGCATAAAAGTTCTGCTCGTGTAGAGCCACGTTACCAATAGTAATAAGTAGTGTTGTGAAACAATTTGTCAGCAATTCGGTAGCTAAAACGAATAGCATCGATCTACGAATACGAAGTATGTGGTGCATATATGGCAACATATCGCACCTTTGGTAGTACAAGGTCTTAAATGTACTTTTAGTGATTTTATAGGAAAGCCATTTTAAGATTTTTTACGTTCAATACCGTATTCTTCTGCTATATATTATTTTGAAATCATTAATCTTAATTATTCTTCTTATTCAGAAGAATACGGTATTGAACGTAAAAAAATCTTAAAATGGCTCTCCTGTAAAATCACTAAAAGACATTTAAGACCGTGTACTACCAAAGGTGCGATATATAGAAGGGATTTTATTCTTTGTCGCCAAAACATCGCTAGCTAGGTGGTGCCGCTCCTAGCCCGACTAGATGGTAACCACTCCGGGTCTCTAATTATGTCACCATAATAACCTTGTGTTGTGTCCCGGCTTAAGTAACCCAGGTTGCAATACCCTTACTCAAAGGGCAGCAGTGCCGACGACGCATAGACGACGGTAACTGCTTACTATTAAGTAGACCGTCAGCCTGTCTGCTGTTCTACAGCAATAAAAAAGTACTATGTGCCCAAGCAGGTTAAGCTAGCTATTAAGTTGCTTTAGGGCAACGTTAGAAATTTTGGGATAGGGGGGCTTGGTCTTATAAGCTATCAGATAAAATGTTCTATGTTTTATTAATCATATTTGAATGATTTCTCACTTGAATGGTCTCAAAAATACTTGTTATATGCTCCAAACTGAAGGAGCGACTCTCAGCGAACAAAATTACTGTCAATGTAAATTATGATTTATAAGAAACTCTGAGAATTCCCAATAAGGAAAAAGATTTCCTAAAACTGAAGTTTCCCTGACTGCAAAAAGTGCCATTGGGGAAATTATCTACCGCTTATAACCAGTTCATTAAATATATTTGATTTCTTAAGCAATATTGAATTTAAGTCATAAACATTTAATTAGGTAAAATGATAGTATTTTTATTACAGTCGCCTACTTTGATTAACAGAGGTTTTAGTTTTATACATAGATATAAATACATTTTTATGAACGTATGTATATTATCATATGGTCAGTAGTGGGCTCCGGCGCCAGCCGCGGGGTTATCTACGAGACGCGTGCGCGACGCCACTCAAACCCGTCGCGGACATAAATAAGCTGAACAACTCAGACTCGCATCAGTCAGTTTGAACAGTGCAATCAGTGAGTTCAAACCAAATCCAATAATTCTATAATAAAAATGGTACGAAATACTATTCGTGGTGACACTTGTGGTTACTGCAGCGCTTGTGTGCGAACACGTTTGTGTGCCGCGCGTGGCAGGAGCCCTGAACCCTTGGAGTGTGCCTACAAGCATATATTGGAGTCGTATGGGACCAAAACGATTCAACTCAAGGCGTTTGAGTCCCCAAAATCTGCTTGTGATTCGTGCCGATGGACGTCGGATGCACAATTTCCTGAAACGCCACCGTCTTCCAGTGACCTTAGCTTAGAATGGAGCTCACGGTCCTCAGATCGGTCTCGCTCGCGTCGTCGTAAGAGATAAAAGAATGGAGGGATACAATTTGGGAGGTCTTCTCAATTATTTGATATCTCTTCTCTTCTTGGAATATAAATTCAATCTGAAGCGTCAAGTTAGCGTTACCGTTGGTCGGATCCAACGGTAGTCAGTGCATCATCAGAGTGACATGTAATCGTAATGACCTGCGTGCGATTATTATATTATATTATTAACTATAATTTAATATTGTTTATTGTTATAGTTTAATTTTAATAAATATATTTAGATTTATCATTAAAAAATTGTTTTATTTATTTTTCATACAGGTACTGAATAGAACTCCGAAATTGGTTTCTATCGGTTTCTATTATCAGTGTAATAATATGGTCTAAGTAGCAGTATACTAGTAAGGTAGTAGTATGCTCCTATTACTACCGAGTACTGTGTTCGAGCCACTGAATACAGATACAGTAGAACCACTGCAAGTCGAATTTGAAGGGAGACGTCAAAAAAAAAATTAAAAAGTTTCCGACTTAGCGAATTTTGTAATAAAACTCTTGACTTGTGGAGGTTAAGATTAAATCCAACTAATTTTGAAAGAATAAATAAATAAAAATCTTAGTTATAAAAACAATGCTGTACATTATCGATATATTCTTAAAGTCGATTTTCAAATAATCGAGTTGTAAAATCAAACATTGCTCTGCTCTAGATACAGATATCCAATTTATTTTTTCGAGTCTTATTAATACTTAAATTAGGGGCTAAAACATTTTTTTTAAATAAAGACAACAGAAGTTGAAACTAAGATCTAATCTTGTATCTTCGGCTTTCAGTCCTATTACATTTATTTTGACCAATATTCCTCATTGCGTAGGACGTATTGTCCAAAATAAGAATATGGTTATATCCTCTCTGTGTGTTAGTAGTTGTGTAGGTAAATGTATGTAAGAGAGCGTGTTAATGAGAAAACTGGATTGTGTGCAACATGTTGATGGAAATAATTATTAATAAATAAATCTATATATTATTAAATATGAGATGCCCGTAAAAATAGTATTATATCATTACTTCAAACAAATCTTCAGTTTGTTGATATGTTAGATTTTCCAAGTATGAGTATATGGTTTTTTTGATAATTTTAACGTCATGAGATAATAAATATTAAGATTGGCTCTGATGCGATTGTAAAGGAGACGGTCTAAAAATTTAGAGAACCTATTAATGAACTTGGTTCGGAAACCGCTAGGCCGTGAATATATACGTACGTTGAATTTTCTACGTTTAATGATTATGTTAGCGTTGAAAGTATATAGACTGATGATTTAGAACTATATAAAGAATATTGACGTTGAATTGTAGGAGATTTTTTTTTATTTTGTCTCGGGGAAAAACCTCTCTTGCGGGTTCCCCCGGCCCGGGAGGACCGAGGGATATGTGGGAATCTGAGAAAGATGTTCGAACATCCGACTACCCACTAAAAAACCCCGCTATTCTCCTATCGCCTACGCCCGGGCCTACGGATGTATGGCCTGCCGATCTCGTAGCCCGGGCCGGCGCCGGCCCGTCCTTTGTCTTTTTTTTTACGGGGTGCGGAAATCCTCATGGACTGCCTCCGCCTGGGGAAAGGCGGAGGGGCATGCCGGACTCCTACCGGCTAAAACCACCACCCCGGTGTCTCCTTACACGTGCGCGCGGGGCCGCGGGAATCCAAATTCTTCCGCAGCCCCACACTAGTGCTGGCCCGGTCTGTCCGGGCCTCGTCTCCTGCACGGGGTAGTGAGGTGTTTAACTACCCCGTGCATCGCCTGAGAGGCGCGCGCCGACACTCGCGCGCGCCTCCACCTCGGGTCCATCGAATAGGGGGCGGGAACTTCCCCAAGTCCCTCGCCCCTGGACCTATTTATGGGGGCCGGAAAAGGGCGTTGTCCGCCCTTCTCCTTCGCCCGGTGCGCCTTCTGCGGCCGGGGAAGGGAGTCGAGATCTCCCTCTCCCGTTCCGCAGTTTCCTTCTGCGACATCACGTCCTCGCAGAAGGACACCACTGCGTCCCACGACTCTGCGCTACCGACCATCCTCCGCACTACAGCCGGCAGCGACAGATCTCCTCCTACTTCATTTGTGAGGACACGGCGCTGCTCCTCCCAAGTTACACACTCGGCGAGTGTGTGTTGCGCCGTGTCCTCCCCGCCGTGGACGCAGTGGTGGCACCGAGCGTCTGGCTCCCTGTCTATGCGGCACAGGTACTTGCCGAAGCAGCCGTGCCCCGACAGCACCTGCGTCACCCTAAACAACAGGGAGCCGTGCCTTCTACCGAGCCTGTCGTCGAGTACTGGCCGGATCGCCTCGACGGTAGCGAGGCCGGCGGTAGGGCGCAGAAGCCTTTGCCGCCATTCCGCCACCAAGACCTGACGGAGCTCCTCTCGCGCCAGATCGCACTGCGCCGGCCTCGAGACCCGTGCCCGCTCTTCCTCGCGCCATCAATATAATGACGCGAGTACTTTCGCCTCTAGATCCCAGGGCGGGGATCCGGCCAGGACGCAAGCCGCCTCGTAGGAAATCGTGCGATACCCGCGGACGACTCTGACGGCCATCGCCCTCTGCGGCTTGCGCAGAATGGTGAGAGTGCTGGCCGTCATGTCCAACGCCCAAACAGGGGCCCCGTACAGGGCCATGGATCGCACGATTCCCACGTACAACCGCCTACAGGGTGGAGTAACCTCACCCAAGCTTTTTAATTTATATATAAATGCACTGATAGATGAGCTTAGCAGCAATAAAATAGGGTATCGAATAGATAATGTCAGTTGTAATAATCTTAGTTACGCCGACGACATGGTGCTGCTGAGCCCATCGATCAGAGCTCTAAGAGACTTATTGAAAATATGGGTTGTCGTATAATGTTAGCAAGAGTGAGCTCATGGCTTTCAGAGCTCCTGGCAGATGCCCTGTGAATGTGCCCGATGTCTGCCTGAATGGTATTCCCTTAAAAATTGTGAAAAAATTCAAATATCTTGGCCACTATGTTACTGATGACCTTAAGGATGAAACAGATATAGAGAGAGAACGCAGGGCATTGGCGGTTCGATGTAACATGTTGGTCCGTCGATTTTCGCGTTGCAGTGGGCAAGTAAAGTTTAAAGCATACTGCCAAGTTTTTCACACGTGTAGTTTATGGACCAAATGTACGCTGAAAGCCGTCAGTACGCTGCGTGTGCAATATAATAATGGGTTCAGGATGCTGATGGGGTTGCCCTGATTCTGCAGCGCTTCGGGTATGTTTGCCGAAGCACGCGTAGATGATTTTTATGCCGTTACAAGAATGCGAGCTGCCTCGTTGCTCTGCAGGGTTCGGGCTAGCTCCAACAGTATCCTGAGCACAATCGCTGCCAGACATGATTCTGCAATACTCAATTGCTGTGTTAGGAAATGTAAGACTAACACAGCAATTGTGGCCAAATTATAGGATAAGACTAACATTAGATTTAAGAGATTATGTATTTACTAACCCCTATGCATTATGTGAATGATTTGAAATAAAAAGATTATTATTACTAAGTGTTGGCGCCAGGAGGTCAGGCTTTCGTCCCCCTGGCGCTCTCCTGTAATAACTCTAGGAGTTGAGGGGGGCCGCGGAACAGCACGCAGCCCTCACCCTTGCGGCAATAGTGCGGGCGGCGGGTCCTCCCCCGAGGGGCCGTTCGCGGCCGCTTTTTACGGCGGCCGGAGGTCGTTAGTTGCCCTCCGGCACCGCTGACGTGGCCGGCGTTGGCGGGAGATTAGTGTGATGGTCGACTCCCGCTCCCGCTCCACCGCCTCCTTTGCGGACATGACTGTCTCCCAGAAGGAGGCTACGACCGTCCATCCAGGACCGCCCCCGACCATGGACAGAAGCAGGGCCGGGAGCAACAGGTCCACGCCAGTTTGGGCGACGAGGGCGCGGCGGTCCTCACGCCACGCAGGGCACACGGCGACAGTGTGGTTCACTGTGTCCTCCTCATTGCCTGCGCCACAGCGGTGGCACCCCGACGTCATCTCCCGCCCTATGCGACACAGGTACCTCCCGAAGCAACCGTGCCCCGAGAGGACCTGTGTCAGGCGGAAGGTCAGGGCGCCGTGGCGCCTTTCCAGCCATTCGGCCAGGACGGGCCTCACCGCTTCGATGGTAGTGAGGCCCGCGCTGGGGTGCGTGAGGCGCTCCTTCCACTCCACCATGAGCACCTCGTCGCGCAGCTCCGCCCGCTTTATCTCAACTTCGCGAGGCGCGGGGCGAGAGCCACTCTCGGCCACGTCCCGAAGCCACTGGTACAATAGCGCCAGGACCTGGGCTTCGAGGTCCCATGGTGGGGATTCGGCCAGCAGGGAGGCCGCTTCGAAGGACACCGTGCGGTATCCCCTTATCGCCCTGACGGCCAGGACGCGCTGCGGCCTGCGAAGCAGCGCCGTCGTTTTGGCCGTCAGCCGATCCGCCCAGATCGGGGCCCCGTAAAGGGCCATCGACCGCACGGTTCCCTCAAAAAGCCTGCGGCACACTGCGCCCGGCCCGTCGATATTCAGCAACAGACGGGAGAGTCCCGCCGCCGCCCGAACTAGTCTCGGCGCCAGGCTGAATTGTAGGAGATGGTGGAAGCCGATCCGAGTCAAACTACCCAGAAATTAGCAGCATGGTTTAACTTTACCCTACCTACAATATTGACTCATTTACTTCTTCTTCTTCCCATTCCTCCCCTATCAGTGGTTGGACAACTTGGCGATTCTGATTCTACCATGAAGAAGTTTGCTTGGAAACAATAATGAGGTAGCTTTCCATTTGATTTCCACGTCACTGTAGTAAGACCAGTTACGTTCCCACCTATGTAACTACAACTGTACCGATCGACACGCTCTCCACAAATAGAAATTACCGAAGACGCAGCTTCCGCCTCCGGGGAAGGCAATGCTTATTTACTGGCCGCCTAAATTCGCCATGTCACATAGTCATCATTGGATATTGCAAGCATTTTATAGGTAAGTCCTTTCCACAGACTTCCCACCGCATTCTGTTAACTATTGCCGCTGTTTGGTCGGGGACAGCAAAGAGCAGCTAGCCAAGATATCTCTAAGTCGTTCCACTATCCGTCACCTGTGGACCCCGTAGGTAGCCTACAGTTAAGCCCCTACATTATCCTTTATATTAAATCAATGAGATGAAAAATGGGTCCCTCATGATTTGTTTGATTTGCAGAAAAATATGCGTGTTGAAACTTGTGAATCGCTACAGAAATTGTAAAATGCAATGGCTGGCCCCAGGTCAAATGCCGCAACAGTGCCCTAAAGCAAAGCGGGTAGGTAAAAGGCAATGGTGGTATCTTATGGTTTTTCATTCATTCATCTTCATTGTTATTCATTATAGTTTTCTCAGGTCTGGTCAAGCAATAGCAGATGTTTACTGTGTCGAACTTCGAACAATGATGGCGAAATTGGCAGTTAAATAGCCCCGACTCGTGAATGAATCTTCACCGTAATTGCACTGTTGTATTTCTATCGGAGCTGCAGTTAGAAACCATACGTCATCCACCATACTTGCCAAACCTTGTTCCAACAGACTACCATTTTTTCGTGATTTAGATAATTTTCTACGTGATAAAAAAAATTCTTCCCAGGAGGCAGTACACAATGTTTTCACACAGTTTATCTTATCTTGATCATCAACCCAGAGTTCAATCGTAAAGGCATAAATGAACTTCCGTTTAGATGGCAGCAAACAGATAATGAGCATAAATATTTTGATTAAATAAATATGTTACCTACATCTTAGAAAGAAAACAAGTTTTAATTTTTTTTTTCAGTAAAAATCGGCAATTTCATACTTTAACCCCTGGTATTAATTTTTTATTCCACCATTTTTTAAATACAAAAAGCACACCACATAATTTTAAAGCTAAAATTATCATTCCAAAGCAATACCAAATTTCTTCTTCTTTTTGAAGGGAGTGGAGTCAGTTCATTTTAGTCTCGCTCATTATTATTTTTTTCATTGCTGTAGGACAGCAGACAGGCTGACGGCCCGCTTAAGATTTAGCAGTTACCGTGACCTATAAGTGTCTGCAACGCCAGTGGCATCGCAAACATGCTGCTGTCCCATAAGGGTACAGGAACTTGGGTCACTAATGCCGGAACACTACACAAGGTCATTATGGCGGCATACTTAAGACCAAAGGTGGTCGCCATCCAGAAGGGCTTGAGGCCCTACCACGTAGCTTGAGTGGGTTGTTTTGTCGCCTTTTACGACAAGCCGACCCCGGCAACAAAGGTTAGTATTCTTTCTCCGCCCCTGCACGGATAAAATTAAAAGCGTTTGAGGATTCATACTATCGAGAAAGAAAAGATATGTCGTCCATCTTATCAACGTCTTTCTTTCACATATTTAAATACTGAAACAGCATTTAAAAATAATTTAAGTTGTAAACATAATGTTCCATCATCATCTTAGTGTTAAATCCCGGTTGCAACTCAAACTTTCGCTTCGATGCCTGCTGCTTTCCGACTTTTCCTTCTCCACTTCGCACGACTATGTGCTTAACGGAAATTAAGTGTAGACTGCGACGAAGAATGTACAAAAACGTGAATAATACTAATAGTGTTTTTTGTCGCTCCTACTTCTTGGGGGGTCCTTGGCTGTGATACTGTATTTCTTGAAAATATTCTCTTACTTTAAATTATTTTGAATTCGTTCCTTATTGTGATATTAATGATTTTATTATTTACTCATAAGAGAAAATGTCTAAAGTGATAAAGCGACGTAAAACTGCGTACATTGCTCCCATCATACGGTGACATCGTGCAAAAAAGATAGCTGCTATTAAAAGTAAGTTATCTATTTCACTACTACTATTTTTAATAACAGTAATTGGTGTGTAATTTAAGGGAAGTGATTAGATAATAAATTTATTACTATATTCATAATAAAATTTATTAATAATACTATATTAATAGATAAAGGCTTAGATATGGGTGGTGGGTGGTCTTCATTAAACGAAATAAATTTAAACAATAAGATAAACTAAAAAATCTCCCTGCCTTGATTCTGGCCATAGAGCCGGTGAAGCTTCAGCAGGAGTTGAAAAGCCTCTCTTTCGTTAACCCAAGACTAGATCACGGCGCCGGAGAGCGTCCAACGACCTTCCAGTCGCCGTAGACAGCGACCGCAGGCGTTACCAACACTCGTAACTATGCCGCGGGATGAGGGTTCTCGTGCTATTCTGCGTGTCCCCGTCAATCTTAGACACAGGAGAGCGCCGGGGGTCAAAATCCTTACATTCTGTCGTATACAATGGGAGAGACACATACCCTGACACAAGGGCGGGCTGGGGCCAGCGTGGGCTGTATAGGTTAGTTGTTTGTCCATCAGCCCAGGCACTAGACTATAGGAAAATACGGGGTTTTAAGTGAGTAGTCCCACAAGCTTCTTGACTATACCGCGGCCTCAGAAATGAGTAAATAAATAAAAATTCAGCTCAAAAAATCAGCTCACTAGAATAGCAGAAATTACAAATAATAGTGGGTATTTAAGAATGTATTTCAATTAGTTTAGTAGGAAAGACCTACTGTACAAAAAATAACAGACTGTGGCAACTTCGCATCACGATGTAATGAACTGGCTCATAGATGCTTTAAAATCACACTGACATTGTCCACTAACCAAGTTCGAGTTCAAAAATCCCATAAAATAATATTTTATTACTGTAGATAAAATATTTGTTTACACGTTCATAATCTAGTTCACTTAATTTAAGAGAATTATATTATATACTAGATTCATTAGTATTTTTAATAAACCAGGCTTACAAACAAGTGTTATTTTAATAGTACGGTGAACTGTCGAGGTAATAACATAGATGCGGACTTAACGAGATAATTACGTAAAAATAGGTACAATAGATTTCGTATTATTAGATATAGTATTTACAAGAGTTACTGTGCCGTTTAGACTTAAAGGTAGAATTTATAAGTACGTTACAAAGCCTGTCATATTGTATGGATCAGAGTGCTGCGCCACAAAGGGGAAAGATGAAAGTTTATTGCATGCAGCAGAGATGCGAATGTTGAGATGGATGAGCAGAGTTACAAAAATGGATAAAATTAGAAATTAGTATATTAGGGGAAGTTTGATTGAGAAGCTGAAAAGTAATAGGTATGGTATGGCCATGTAATGCGGAGAGGAGCGTTAGAAATGAGAATGGATGGATACAAAAGGAGAGGTAGACCAAAGAAAAGATGGATGGATTGTGTAATAGATGATGTGGTTAAAAAAGGTGTTAATGTTCAGATGACGGCTAATAGAGGAGAGTGGATGGAGAGAACGTATTGTGCCAACCCCACATAGTTTGGGCTAAGGACAGGAAGAAGAAGAAGATTTACAAGAGTTACTGTCACCCGACCCTAATCAGTTACGAGTATACTTGGCTACGAGTTTTTAATTATTTCATCAATGTTCGGATCTATGTTGGTTATTGCAAGTCACATATCATCTTCAGGGTTTATACGCAAGCAGTATTTAGTTTTTATTGCAACTAGTTTGCTAAATCCAGTTTCATATAATGTTAATGCAAATTGTATTAAAATTTTGATGGCATTCTTGCTCAAAACGGGATATCACTTTGCCATGGATAACCAAAAATGTTTACAAGACTGAGTCTTATGTCGATTTCGAAGAGTACCATTACTAATCAAATCTATTAGTTGCTCTTTCTCACTAACTTGAATAGTTGAATAGTAAAATGGATCACGAATCCAACCAAGATCGTTTTCAGGAAAAACTTTGAATCTTATTGAAAAATAAAAAAAATTTGCGACACCAATCAATATTCTAATGGATCCTGATGGAATTCAGGGAATAACGTGGAAGTATATACTGATATATGTCCGTGACATTGCGGATAAATTGCAGGAGTGTTGCTTTCGCTGGTATGGTACTTACGTGGGGAACAATTGCCTGGCCATGCCGCATCCGCCAGGCCTCGGCAAGAGTAGACCCAACAAGTGCTGGCTTTATGTCGTGACTTGGTTGGGTGATATGCGTGCCAAAGGACTCACTACCTAGAAGAAAAAATCGGAAAGTCGACTTCGGGCGCCGAAGCGGAAGTTTGGGATACAACCAAAATTTAACACTAGGAATGTATTATGGCGGTACTTATTTTTACTCTCCAATTCTAACTTTTACATCAAATAGCTGATGCTAGGTATACGTATAAGATACGTCTTAGGCATGTAATTAGGAAAAGTCAAAACAAGCCGTGGTTAGCAGAATAAAACGCATATTTTTCTTTGGGGCTATGTATGAAAGTATACATTCCAAGCTGCGAGTACAGTATATTATAAAAACCGGATAACGCAATATTTTAACCATATAACTATGAGGGCAATGTATCTAAATGTAATCTTCCTGTTTCATACAAAAAACTATAATAATCTAATATCCATTGAATATATGTCTATTGAATAATTGTTATGTTTCATTAAGTGAATTATGAATAATTCACTTAATGAAACATAACAAAAGAAAGAATAAAAAATACATTCCAAGCTGCGAGTACAGTATATTATAAAAACCGGATAACGCAATATTTTAACCATATAACTATGAGGGCAATGTATCTAAATGTAATCTTCCTGTTTCATACAAAAAACTATAATAATCTAATATCCATTGAATATATGTCTATTGAATAATTGTTATGTTTCATTAAGTGAATTATGAATAATTCACTTAATGAAACATAACAAAAGAAAGAATAAAAAATGAATAAATATTAAGTGAATTTAAATGAAATTAAAATATGTGTCATTAGTGATTAGACCACAAATTATTAACTTTGTTGTTATATATACGAGTATGACATAAAATAATTTCTTAAATATAAATGATTTATTGTACATTTTATGGTATGATATTAATGACATCTCAAAAATGAGTAAATTAAATTGTATATGTATAAAAGTATATGAAATAAGGACATATTTATGCTTTCCCTTCAGGGGATGTCTCTGTCCGAGGAGTACGCGGGTGTGCGTACCCGAGGTGTCCGAGCATCCGCCGCCTCACTCCCCTTCCCTTCCGAGGTGGCAGAGTCCTTTACCTTTTATCCTTTCTATTTCTTCAATCCTTTCCCATCTCCCGCATCTTGGGTGGGGTCGTTTGGAGATTCCGCTCTGCGCCTCGGCTCAGAGCGACGTTCAGCACTCACAACCGCGTCCTCACTGCAACCACTTCCAACCTAAGATGTGACGTATCGCTTTGTGGTCTGGGTCTGGGGTGGCGCTTCACAGCCACCTGAGTTCCGAACTACGCAGGAGAGCACCATAAGCTGGGATGAAGGGATCCTGCGAGGCTGAGCCGGTGGTAGATTGCTACGGCATTTCCTCAGATTGCTGAGGAAATGCCGCGGCGGTATTGACGCCCGTTTGGGCCTGATTTCTAGCTAAATGGTAGCCCTCAGCCAGCCAGGTAGCCAGCCTAAGGGACGCGGTCAGGGTGGCCTGGCTTCTCTGGACACCCAGCGAAGGGTGGGGTGTGGAAGGTCGCGGTTATGCTGAAGGGGCAAGGGCTGCGTGGCCTTACCAGCTGCGCTTCTCGAGTCCCCGATATCGCACCTAACCACCCCCCCCCCCCCCCGCATCTATAACCTCTTCGGTAGCCCAGGCTCCTCGTGCGTAGAGCTTTGGTCCGCCTGGGGCGTCCCCATGTGCTGGCTCCATGGAGGGTCGGGAATCGAGGGGACGAATCTAGGCTAGACTTGTTATGAGAATAATATGGTTCATTTACACTTAGTTGATGTGAAGCCCGAGAAGGGCGGAGAGAAAGAGAGAAGGTCGAGAAAGTTAAACAGCTTTCTCATAGCGCCAAAAGTCCATTTTACGATTGCTTGGCAAATTCGGAAATTTCCTCCCGATACCTCATAAGCGGGTGAAACTCATCCGCTCCTGTAATATCACGCTCAGTTCTGGGGAAGAGGAGCCAATGTCCTGACTTAGAAATGTTGTCAGAGATGTCTGGCTCTGAAGCAGGTGCCCCCATAAACCACCCTGTTAAACCGGCCAAACGAGGCAGAGGTCACCCTCCTACTACGAGTGAACACATGGGGAAATACAAGGCTGCGAAAGAACTTGCAGAAGCGAGACGTCGCCTTAAAGAAGAAGATGAAACGGCTGATTCAGCTGTAACGCAACGGTCGGCTCAACCATTAGAAACGTCCAACGGAAGACCTCTTTTCTTGTCTCATGGATTAACGGCGGACGAACTAACAAGGACGATCGTGACCACCCTGGGTACTATACAGGAAGTATGTATCTAGAGCGTCGAAAGGATTAAAAGGCACGTGCGTGAGGCAACTCAAAGACGCCGTGCACTTAATGCAGGAAGCATCTGAGGAGCTTCTGGGCCGAACCACCTCCGAAGAGGTGGAGTGGCTTTGGGCGGCCTGTGAGGCCCTGGGTGAGGACCGTCCACGCTGGGCGCTAAAAAAGCTAGATCGGGTAATCTTCTGCGAGGCCCTAATAGTCCACACGTGGAGTTCGGGGCTGGAGGATTCCCCTGACGTTTACATGGAGGCGGATCGACTTCAGTCCCTGATGTGGGATACGTGCGACGCTACGATGCCTAAGGCGGGGCATTACCATCCTACTGACCGAGTGTACTGGTGGACCGATGATATCGAGCGGCTGCGCAAAGCTCCAAGGCCGTTCTTTCACGTTATACTCGGTACCGCAGAAGGCGTCGCCGTCTAGCCGACTCAGCGACCGTAGAGGCACAACTGTATGAAGGATACAGGAGCACCAAGAAGACTCTTCGGGCCGCTATCATGGCGGCCAAGAAAGCTGCTTGGGAAGCGTTCTTGGCGGGGATCGACCAAGATCCCTGGGGGCGCCCGTACAATACGGCCCAAAACAAGCTTCGGCCGTGGGCGCCCCTGCTCACCGAGAGCCTCCCACCGCAGCTGCTCGAAGAGGTCATCGGCGCCCTAATCCTTTCGGTGGTAGTACACCCACTTCCCATCATGGCTCTGCCTCAGACAGACCACAGCGCGGACGAAGTCCTGGTGCCCAATGTGGACCGGTTAGAGTTGGAAGTGGCTGTATTACAGCTCAAAGCAAAAAACACCGCCCACAGCCTCCACGGCATACCGAGGTGTGCGTGGGTTCTGGTCCACGACGCTCTGAGTCCTAATTGACACGGCTCTTCAGCAACTGTCTGACCCAGGGCCATCTTCCAAGGGAGTGGAAGACAGGCAGGTTGGAACTCATTCAGGAACCGGGGCACCCAGCGGACTCGCCGTTCGCGTATCGGCTCATTGTGCTGCTGGACGAGGTGGGCAAGCTCTTCGAGAGAGTGCTTGCAAACTGCCTTGTTCAGAACCTCAATATGATCGGGCTGGATCCGGTTGAAAAGAATTTTGATTTGGTTTGATTTGAATAGTTGCTTTTTGTCATCATCATCATCATCATCTAAGCGTAGTATCCCGGTTGCAACCCAAACTTCCGTTTCGGTGCCCGGGGTCCGCTTTCAGACTTTTTCTACTCCACTTCGCACGGTCTTCGGCATCCCTGATGCCTTTTCTCTAGAGTATTTTAACGTAATATCTAGAGAAAAAGGCATCTGGTATAAAACTTTACAAAGCGAGCCTCCTCGTATCCCCTGGTTTGCCAATAGTGAGGTTGATAGAAGAATGTGTGTAATAGCTCATAGATTGCGCTCCGGACACATTCCACTAAATAAATTTTATCACCTGGTGGGCAGGAGCAATAGTCCTTATTGCACAAACTGTGGAAAAATTGATGATGTACACCATTTCTTGATGGAATGTGTCCGAACGAAAGACAGAAGGGAGCGACTAGTACGATCTCTGCGAGTCAACTTGTGGGAAGTGGGCGTTTTCCAAATCATCCTTTCGAGGCCGCTCTCTGCTGCCGCTGTTTTCATTTATAATAATTTTAAGATTTAGAAATTAGAATTTTTTTGTAATATGTAATTAGGATAAAATGGGGCTGACATTATATTCTTATAAAAAGCCCCTAAATAAATTAGATAATAAAAAAAATCCCTGGTAGTGAGCGCATTGGCAGGCATATCACCCTTTACGACGTCAAGCCAGCACTTTTTGGATCTACCCCTCTTGCCGGGGCCCGGCGGAGGCGGCATGGCCAGACATTAGTTTCCCACGTAAGCATCCGGTTGCCGTAAAACGTGGCCGTAGGTATCAACGGAGCCGACACTCCTGCAATTTATCCGCAATGTCACGGACATGAAGACTGCCGCGAATGCGGGAGTTCCTAATAGTTGCTTTTTGTAATTATAAATAATTTCTTTAAGACGTTTCTACATCGACATGTTTCTTTCAATAAATTGACGATGATACATCTATTAAGATTTCCAGGGTAGCCCAGAACAAGTTTTAGATACATAAAACAGATTTAACTTCCAGGTCAACGGAACACGCAAAACGATAAGTTCTGAACAGTCAGATTGCAAACTTTGTAAACCTTACCTTGCGGTGTTTTAGCAATATTTGAGATATGAAGCCGTCCCAATAAGAAAATTAGTTTTAGATATAATTAATTATGTAAGGTATTAATAAGGCATTAGTGACCCAAGTTCCTGTACCTTTATGGGACAGCAGCGTTTTCGCGATGCCACTGGCGTTGAAAACACCTATAAGCGACGGTAACTGCTAAATTCTAAGCGGACCGTCAACCTGTCTGCTGTCCTACAGCAATAAAAAAAGGTCTTCCAATCAGTCTCAGTTTAATTGCTCATCGCACACCTTCAGGTTCTGATATAATTTAAGATCTACAATTGAATAAAATAAATAACTTTTTGTAATATTAATTTATATTTACAAATATTAATATACAATAATGATCTACATACACATGTGGATAAGTTTACAGGAAAAGCAGGAAGAAACCATTGCAAAAATACAAAATTATTCATAGTTTTATTATCTCTTTCTATGGCCCATGTTCGTACAGTTTAAGCAAATTAATGTTATGCAAATAGTTAAAAAAATATAAAAAGAAGTGCAAATTTATATAGCATTTAATCAAAGCATTTGAAAGTTGCCCTACATATGAATTAATGAAAAATCATTAATTATTATAAAATATATACAATACAAATCGCATTATTCGTATATGTATATATTTACATCGTATTAGTACTATGTTTTTCACATGAAAAACATAGTAGGTATATTCATGGAAGTAGTAGTAGTAGTAGTAGTAATAATGTACTACGTACAACTTAGTACTTATTACTTCCATGGGTATATCATATAAATGACAACTTACATTTCTGTAGACGACTTTAATCTATGAATTTTTTTCTTTATGACTAACTTTTGATTAGTTCTATATTTAAAATTAATTAATTATATTCACGCAAATAAAGTGAATTGAAAAATTTTGCGAAAAAGATTGGATAACTTGACTAAAATTAAAAGCATGAATAGATCACAATAATTAGCGCCTGTTGCATAGCTATTCGTATATACTGTATATTAGCTTACATAAGAGCGCAGGCGCATTACATTATATTGTATAAACAGATCGTCGTGATCGTAGAATAATGTCGAATTTGAAAAAAATCCAAAATTCACTTTTTACCATATTTGGATACTACATTGTCTAAATATTATTGCTACCTTTAAAAAAAAATTACATGTATTTTAGATTTCAAATTATGAGGTCGGTAAAGTGACGGATATGATAGATTCTCATAGTAAAATGACGCTTGTGTATTTTTAAAATGGCTGTCCTGTAAAGTTTAATTTATGTCAGATCTGTCACTATTCTACGATTACGACGAGATGTCTGTAGGTATATGTATAACTTGAGGGTAATGAATTTGTTTTCTACGAATAATATTTGAATAGTTATATTTTCAACTGAGAGGTTATTTAATTTTTTTACGCAAATGATCATATAAACATCATTATCATCATGTTTGGATCGTCCTTCTGGCATGTTGGCATTCTTAGTTAGGTAGTATCATTACACAACATTTAACATATTATATTACTTATCTAATTTTAATTAAGATGTATTAAATCGTCAATTAAACAGTTTCAAGTTGGTATTCTCAATTTCCAATTAGCAAGTATCTTATTGTGGTCTAGATAATTTGCTGTCGAGTATGAAAGATTACAAGTGTAAAATAATATTATAAATAATAAGCATATTTGATAGGTATGAAACCACTAAATTGATTTTAAATTGATTAATTATCTATCACAAATCTATGCGTATGGTTTAACATATATTTAAATAATCTTAAGGCATTTAATAAAATAATACTATTCCATTCAATAAAAAATATTTAAAATTAGAACTTCATAGAAGTAGTGTCATAACATCCACCCAAAATGGACTGAGATAATATTAGAATAGCAACATTTTATTTAATAAATAAATTATTATATATAGTGATATATAAATTACATCATTAGTGAATACAACACTTAAGATATATGATACATATATGTATATGATATTCAGACGTATACATCTAAATAAGATTTAATGAAATTTATCAATGTAGTAATAGCGAACAGAATGTTGGTTAATGTTAATATTTTTTAACGTTTTTAAAATTTTGTTATGTTTTCATAGCTTTAAGTTATAATTTAATATATGTGTTTTGAAAAGTATGATTGAATACATGACAATAAAATACGGGCTTAACATCTTTAAAAGAGTTTAACGGCCTGAGCCACTGTATTGGCCTTGTCTGTCGACGCAGCCAATAGACAATAAGAGAAGTTAATAAAAATAAAAATGCATAACTATATATCACATTTTGAATGTAAAATAATAATTTTATTTCGTTAACTTTGGGTTTCTTATCATTCTTGTTAACAAACCTTTCTAAATGTGTTTAAGTATAATACTGCTAATTATCCTTTTGTCGATATTATATGGTTAAGAGGATCTATTTAAAAAAAATACTATAAAACAATCACAATAATGTACCTATTTTGGACAGAATAGATTTGTAAGTACAATAAATATATCTACGTTTTTCTCTTTTTCAAATTTATTTTTAAATATTGCCGCACTCGTTCAACTATAGACGTTGATAAATTACGTATTATCGCTGCATGTGATCAGATCACTGTTTTATTTTTATACACATAATTTCTAAAAGATATATTTGTTTTATACTTTAGTCTCACATGCACTATGATTTCTAATAAACCATTTATATTCGTATATAATAATTCTGATTTCTACACAGAGTAGTAGGAACACTACGAATTCCAGACTTGCTACGCCATTCCAACAAGAGCTTTATTCTGCTACGCGTATAATACGGGCTTATTGCAAGTTTGATTTGACTAAATTTGAGAAAGACTTGTTATGTACTTAATATTATTTTTCTGACAGACTTAATAGTCTAATCAATTTGTTTTTTGAAATCTCTAAAGCATAATGGTAAGGAGTCTGACTCCATATCAAAAGTTCTTAGTTCGTATCGTGTCCAATGAATGATTGACGTGAATCCATTTCTAATGTTTTAAACTACTTGGAAGAGTCTTTTTAGATTATTTTCTTCAATTAATAATGCCATTTAAAAAAATAATTATGAGTGCGACGGCTGTTACAATACCTACTTAAACAATATCTTGATATTAATTTAGTTATACAGTGACGTTAGCTGTTGTTATAGTGTGAATAGTGGTAAAGATGGGGGGTAAAGTGGGTAAAATAAAAGTGGGGTAGCGGCGACACGGCTCGTTCCACGGCGGGCCTAGCATGCCTAGCAGCATGTATGACACCAATGACCCCGACAGCAGCCCACCGTTGTATGACAGCGTCATCATATTCCCTGTCAACAACAATCTTTTTTAACCCTTCAGCATATGATTGCAATATTATAAAAAAATTAAGAGTACAATATTTTAGAGAAGTAATAGATTTTTTGTTATCAAATACGTTGAAAGTATAATGTTGTGGCAGAATTATACGAGTACTTATTCTTTTAATTTGTAGGAAGGCGGATGTGAGTTTATACACCTAAAATTCGTATTTATGTTCGAATCATATAAGTTTAAAATCTCTAAAACAATTATCTTACTAATCATAGTTTTAAACTAAAATAATCCTATTTTAAAAAACGATTCCCTGCACAAAGTGAAAACCCGCAGAGTTTTTTCACAAACACCATTGAAGGACGTATGCCCTAAAATCAAAACAAACTATTTGTTTCCTCATCATTCAAATATTTTGTCTCCCATGGGCATTGAATCCACAGAATCTACTAAGGTGACTATTCTACCAAAGCTATCAAATACTTCTTCAAATAACACCAAAATAGTATTAATGTAAATACCACAAAATGTCCTCCTCACCGTTCGTTTTTTTTTTTATTAGACAGTGCATATTATATCTTCTAATTGTAAAAGAACCTAAATTTTGGGAAAAGAAATAGTGGTAACGAAGGTACTATATTACTCCCCCATAGTGGGTACTATATTTTTGAATATCACAATAAGAATCGGAACAGAATAGGAAATTTTTGAAGGCAAAACAACTTACCAGCGATTTCTCTATGCTCCCTACCCACCCTGGAGGGTGCTTGTATCATTGGCACAGATCCAAACAAGCCGTTGGAGAACCCCAGTGCGATCGAGAACATTATTGGATAGATCTGGCAAAGTAATACTACAATTAGGAAACAAACGTCACAGTTTTAAATCTATAAAAAATGGATTGAACCAATTATGTACATTGAATTAACATAAATATACAAAAGTTATTTATGTATGTCATGTATGTTTGTCAACTTATTCTTATCTAATTAAAACTATATTTTACAAATTTGATTAAAACGGTCAGAATAAAAAGTGTTGCCTAATTTTTCATATCGTGACTAAAAAAATCTACTTTTAGAAGCCCTGATCACTTATTTTTCAATATCAAGTTTAATAAAAAAATTAATACTTAAAACTTCCGTAGCCATTATACTATCAAGTAGTATTTGTGGTGATATTTGTGCTAGATTTCAATATCATCAAGAAATATAAATACTTATGGGTATAATAAATAAGTATTCATATTTTTTCAAATTCATTCTGGACCAAAAAAATACAAGTATATCATATCAAATTAAGACTTTTCTAAGAAAAATAGCAAGAAAATTCACTCTCTTTTATGTGTATATCATTATCCACTGTTATTATTTTTGGGTAAACCAAAAAGCGATAGAAAAAGTGTGATGAATGATGTGAGGGTGAAAGATGAATAATATAGACTAGGATAGAGTAAATTGGAAGAAAAATACACGTTATGCCCTCCAAATGATTGGGATATGGCCAAGCTAATGATGATTATCATCCACTGGATTTAACTGAATTCGACTGGATTTAACTGAAACTGAAATTCGAAAATGGCTTACATCTCCGACAATATGTGGCGAACGTCGCGGCGCTGCGCAGAGTAGCATCAATGGAACTAAAAGCAGCCGGCAGCCACTCGCCATCAGGAGCTGGCTGCGGCTCCACTCGTATGGCCACGCCGCCGCTATCTAAAAAAAGATAATGTAATGTTTACTACTATATGAACACCGAACTATATCAATTTTTCTTTCTTTCAAAATATAAAGATTGGATGAATCAATCATTATTCATCATAATTTTGCGCTTACTATCCTCAAAAACAATTATTCTGCTTCTGTCCCTAAATATAATTCCGAACAGCAAAAATTGTAACAGCGTCTTAAGGGGCAGGCTCAGCACACATAATGTGATTCTAGCATACGATTTCATCTTTCTGATAAGAAATTCATCTAAAGGAGGTTCATTTTAGATACTTTCCGGATTAGAAATTTTGGTCTTGCCTCTGC
Organism: Malacosoma neustria; assembly: GCA_963693495.1. Lineage (NCBI taxonomy): Eukaryota > Metazoa > Arthropoda > Insecta > Lepidoptera > Lasiocampidae > Malacosoma > Malacosoma neustria. The sequence continues at coordinate 11,297,888 of OY856381.1, read as the reverse complement.
TCTCTATAGGCGACAAACGTCTATAGGCGACGGTGACCACCTGCTATCGGGTGCATTGCACTTCAGCTAAGGAAAGGGAGGCAGAAGGAAACTTTAGTTTAAAATAATAAAAAAGTAAGGTACATTTTATATATTCATTTTCTGTAAATATGCCTATTACAATGATTAACGTGTTTTTTTAATGAACTTTTTACTGTATTTCTTATTTTGATTATTTTTAACTAACATAAATTTTTTCTAGTCATAATTTCAAAAGATCAATACTTGTAAACAATGGTAATATTTGTGAAAAACATGGACATTTTATTAGTTTTTAAATTTAAATTTAAGAAATGTATTTTTTCTATCTTTTATGGTACCCGTGCGCCACTGTACTTAACTTACTTTTCCAATAAAGTCGGAGAAGTTGAACGACGCCATGATCAAAATGGGCATCCAAGTACCGAGGTGACAGGAAGGCACCTCAGATGCGATGCCAGGGTACAGACTCAGCGTGGTGAAGTACACCAGCCCGATTGATACCATGAACGGGTAGATGGCGCGTGCCACCGCCCACCTTGCCAGCACACCACCTACAAACATAAATTTTTAATTTAACCTTATGTTTATGGATCACGATGTTATGATAATCAGAAATATTTAGCCTTTAGCAAGAACTATTTTGTTCAGTGAACGAGACTTCCGGTTGTCCATTTATCAAGTATATGAGAATTGTTTTACGATTTTCTTATTCCTTTTTGCTTGATGTTAGTGAGGCATTTTATGGCGAAAAAGGCCTAATTAACGGGTTTTTAGTACAATAAGTTTATTTTTTTCTCTGTGCAGGGATGGAGTAAGAAAACTAACCACTGTGACCTGTTGTAAAAGGCGACTAAACAACTCTAGCTCATAGAACTCCAAGTACGTATGAAACGCAAACCACCTCTGCTCTCTAAATATTCCGCCATAATAACCTTGCGTTGTATCCTGGCATAAGTGACCAAAGTTCCAGTTCCTCTACGTGGACGACGACGTGTTAGCAATGCCCCTGATGTCGCAAACATCAATAGGCAAAATAATATTTTTATTCGTGCAGGGGCGGAAAAATAATACTAACCTCTGCGGCCGGGGTCGGCCTGTCGTAAAAGGCGACAAAACTCTAACTACGTGGCAGGGCCTCAAGCCCGTCTGGATGGCGACCACCTTTAGTCTTAAGTATGCCGCTATAATAACCTTGTGTTGTGTTCCGGTATTAGTAACCCAAGTTCCTGTATCCTTATGGGACAGCAGCGTGTTCGCGATGCCACTGGCGTTGCAAACACCCATAGGCGACGGTAATTGCATAGATACTATTATGCTATTCCGTCAGCCTGTCTGTTGTTCCACATCAATAAAAGTAAAATATTATTTTTTATTTTTGAGATATCATTGTTTCACATTCAGAAGTGACCTCTTAAGTGAAAAGATTTAATATGTAAACTCGAAATAATAGATGATTAAGTAAAAAGTATAAGACAATATAGTTGAAGTTTAACTGACGTTTAAAAGCTCTCCATGATGTGAGACGTTCGGGTGGTTCAAAAACCACATCCTCAACCTTGTAGGAGGGGCGGGGTGTGCGCAGGGCAGAGGGAGACACGATATCTCCTTCAGGGGCGACGGGGGCTGACGCCGTAGGCGAGTATACGGGATTCGCGAAGCTGAATGAGTTTTCCGTATCAACTGTAAATATAAGTCCCTCATTAAGTTTGTTATCAAGTAAGCAACTCATTAAGTTATGAAACTTACACTAAGTTTTACGTAAGTCTACCTTACAAATATCTATCTGTTGTAGTTGAGTAAAACTTTTAGGGAGTGTAGTATTTATTGGCTCTACCGCCCAAAGAGAATAATAGAAGTCAATTGAAGTATTGTGCTCCCGCGTTTAGCAAGATCAAGTGCAAAAAGGGTTTGGAAATTAACGGTACAACGCATCTATAATACATAAACTTATTTTTACTCCTTCAGTTTCAAATCACATTTGGGGTATATATAACTTTGTTTTGGTATGGTGTAAGTCCAAAATCAATTTGGCAGACATCAAATCCGATGTTTTTATTTTCTTTATTTGGGAAACAAACAAACAAAATAATTCACAATACAATTAAAAATATACAAAATACATACATCGACCAAGTTTCCGCTAATATTAAACATGAACAATACAAAACAGTATATCAATGACGACCTCTTTCGTCGTTATTTCTTTTTCCGAGCCACAATGACTAGCATAATGATTCTACTATTGAAATTAAAACGAAATTACTTTGTCGGTATTTACTCTGAATGTTCTGGAAGTATACTCAATTATTTTTAGTATGTACCATAATCCAAGCATACCTTAATTCTATTAATGACAATCAAGCATGAAACTTGCATAACGTTATGAAATCAAAATTAATTATTATTGCTCCCAGAATCAGTTTTTTTTCGGACTACAATCTCTAAAAAGTGGGTTTTTTATTATTTGTAATCGATAAAATAATTTAGTAACAAGCTTTATAAAGTTTTTTTTTATTATAACACAACATCGCATTTACGATTATTAATAAGAATATTTTACATACTCAGTGATGAGCAAGCTACTTTTACTTAGTACTGCATTACTCAAATAACCTAAAGGCCACCAATAACCACGCTTTTATTAATTTGACCTATATGTATCTATGTAACGGAATTTCCGGCCTCGATTTTTAACCACTTTTAATGATCACAAAAAAGTTTAAAATATTACACACTTGTCAATACCTGATGACAATACACAAATTTAATAATTTTGTCCCATAGTCCTTATCAGGATCATCAGGATTAACGCTTTCTTCTCCTTCTGCCGGAAGTTGGCGTTAAATTTATAAAAACATTTACCGATAGGTAGTTGACAACAAATTAATTGTATTTTATAATTAACCAAATTAAAGAGTTAAAATAAACTAAAATACATGCTTTCATAATTCATCAAACTAATAATAAAAATAATTCTTAACGTAATAAAATTGTAGATGAGAAAATTAATGTCACTGTTCTAAAAGCGTGGGGTGCTTTGTACGATATTTTCAAACTAACTCTACATTTCGGAATGAAAGTAATAAAAATAATTATAGCGGTTGATATCGAGAACCCTACGTTTTTTAGAACAGTGACAATAATTTTCTCGTCAGTAATTATTCTTCGTCTTTTTAGTTTGATTATTAAGTATAGTTCTACAATAAATACCTTGCCCCGCGCTGGATGGAGCCGGACTTTGCAACTTCAGGACTCCATAACTTGGTTCAGTTACTTCACTTTCCATCTTAAAACAGCAAACAAAATAAGAGATAAAATTTTCAATGAAAATATTTTTTTATTTAGAAACTATGTTGTATAATTTTGAATTATTAGATCATTTTTACTTTGTCTTGCCATGATTAAATATTTGCACAATTTGACACATTCCATGTCTTCTCTCAATGGTTTTATCATGGTTATCAGTCGAATTACGTCGAAGCCTTAAAGACTAATATGTACTTACAAATCAAATTACTGTACAGGTTTTTGAATCGGATTATAAAATATCGCCTCTAGCATTGTCTTTTATAGGACAAGAAGAACCTTAAAGGCATGTGCCTAAATTTGTTGTTGTGACCATGTGGATTGTATAATATAAAATACTCCTGTTCTAAGTTATGGTTTTGCTTATTTAATATTTCAATATTTTAAATTAATTAGCTTTATCATTGCCTTTTTTTACAGCAGCATATTTTAATTTTTTAAACAATTTTACTTTGTACAATTTAATTTCCATTTTAATTAATTGAGTAATATTTTCTTCAATATAACGCATTAGTAAGGAAAACTCGAAAGAACTTACCAAGGTAGCGTCTTCGTTAGGGTTCAAATGTAATTGTATACGTCGTCTATGCCGTGACTCCATGGTTAACTTCAAATAGTGTTGTACTAGAGGACTTTGCATCATGGTATGATGTAACGTGGAGTGCCCCAGTAGAACAAGAATGGAGAATACGAAGAAGATGAAAGTACTACGTCGTGCTTCCCCGAAACTGTATTTTGTTACTATACGGTCAACAGACACCCAGAAACCAGCAGCACCTGACAAAATTTTATATATTAAAAGACGTTATGAAACTTATTTTTTATGTTAACTTTTTTCCAGGAAAAACTTCGATTGACGGATGCCTTCGAACCGGTAGTATTCGGGGGTATATGAGACTCCGGGAAAGATGTTCAACGTCCGACTATCCCCTAGAAACCTCGTTGTTCTTTTATCACCTACCGCCTGGGCCGACGGATAAACTGAACTGATGCGACAGGAACTGTCTTTGCAACTGCTGTTTATGAATTTATAAACTGACTGTAATAAGCTTGAGAAACAAGTCGGCACGCACATTTGGCTTTTTGAATAGAATGAGTTCCTCGTCATTTGGTCATTCGAATACGCATTGTATTCCTCTATAGTTCCTAAAACTATAGAAAACAATAACAGACGCACATTTGGTTTGAATTAAATAAGATTCCCTCGAAATTTAAGAATGAGTCATAAATAGCAAAAGTTAAACGCGTTTAACTGTATATAGGCAAGTATCAATCTCACTTATAGAGGTTCGTGCTTGAAAAATTACTGTCACATATACAGGTTTTATTTTCTCACTTAAAGAGGTTTTAGGAGGGTAAAATGATGGGACCTGGTAAATACTCTCATTAGTAGAGTTTTCTCACTTACCCAGTTCTCACTTACTCAGGTTTGACTGTATTATTTTCAGTAATCATGTTATGAAATTAGATTCACTTGCGAGAACACAGAGTTGTATACAGTACATTCCTTAAAATACTTATTTATTTAATAGCAACGAAGGACCCAATAGCCAATCTTATGAATATGTATAAGATATATTATATAAATAAACATAAACAGTAATAGTGATAAATACGTACTTTCTCCGACCATAACTGCTTGAGTGTATCGCGGTGGTAAACAGCCAGTGAAGCCGTAATACGAAGCCTGTTGGATGGTACAGCCGAACGCAACCAATCCTATAGCCACTAGGTTGATAGTGTACGAAACCCGGGTAGAGAAGCCGTTCCAACCGATGTTACATATAGTCACAAAGAACATTGTTACCAGGGATATAAGGATACCTGTAAATGCAATAGATATCATTTAATAATAGCTGAGAAAGTGAAATTTCTACAATATTCGTTTTGCACTCAAAGACAGGGGAGAAAGTGGTTCGAGTAATGCTTAATAAAAATAATAGAGTTCAGCTTAACTAACAGAAAGACCTGTTTAAGTGGAAAATTTACTACAACTAGTATTTTCTTAGTGGTCAAAGTGAAACAAATTGCATCATAAAATTTAAGAAAATTCTAAAGGTAACGTAATTAACACATTGATCAAAAAGTTTCCGGATTTAGTAATAAAAACACAAAATTTTCTGAAAATTCGTTTTCATTCATCGACATAATTTCTATCTAAGGCGATACAATCGGCCCAACGCTACTCTAACTTCTCGATACCATGTCTAAATAACGCTGGATCTTTGCTCGCAAAATAGGCCTCAGTTTCGGCAATGATTTCCATGTTGGTGCTAAATCTTTGAACAGCCAGTAGTCACTGGGGACCAAATCTCGTGAATACGGGGCATGCAATGCAATTTGACATTGTCTTAGTGGAACAGTGGTTTTTTCTTTGCCATACGGGGCCGTTTGTTCTTTATTTCTTCGCTCAATTGGTCCAATAATGCTGTACAGTATTCAAAATTAATCCTTTTTCCTTTCTCAAGATAGTCGATATGCAAAATATCATGCGCATCCCAGAATACTGATGCCATAACCTTGCCAGCCGATTGTTGTCTTTGGTCGCTGCCTCAACCCACTCAACTGACTAGCGCTTTAACTCTGCGGTGTAATAGTGTATCCAGGTTTCATCCATGGTGACATACCGACACAGAAAATCCGCTTTGTTATGATTGAAAAAATTCGGACAGGCCTACGAATCGTCGATTCGTTGTTGTTTTTGATCCGGTGTTAACAAACGCGGCACCCACTTTGAGTTGATCTTTTTCATATATATACTCAAATTATCGTGTAAAATAGTAAGCACGCTGCCATATGATTTGAAACTGACTTTGAAACCTCAGCCAGATGGCTGATGGGAGATTCCTGGCTTTCATTTTGCGGTCGGTGAAAACAATTCTGCGTATTTTTTGACGGTTTTTTCGTTAACAGCCGTATTTGGGCGACCATTACGTTCGACGTACGTCGTTTCGTCGCTACGACCACGTTTAAATTCTATACCATTCGCGAATGGTTGATTTCCCTGGAACAGAGTCTGAATGATGCTTATCAAGCCACTCTTTCGCGTATTTCGCATTTTTTCCGATCTAAAAACGATGCTTGATCAACACACGAAATTTTTTCTTATCCATTTTTTGACAAAGACACCAAAGTTGCTTGACACAAACAACAATAACTTGAGAACCCGTGGTCCAATTGTCATGAAATTTTGACACATACCTTATAAATGATCGAATATCGAATGCTATAATAGATTTTGCATATGTGGCGCCATCTATATGTCACCAAGGGAACTTTTTGATCAATTTAGTATGTTACTGATGCTTTTGTTGTATTGGTTACACATCAGTTATCGTTAAAGCTCTCCAGCATAATAAAAAAATGAAAAAATATATTAATGAATAATAAAAAGAAGATAAAGCAATGAATATTTTCGCTATAGATAAAAAAAGTCCGTAAAAGTTGACTGTAATAATTGACAAGACAGAATTGTGTCTAGATATTGTGGTATCTCGACCTCATGGGATAAATCTATTCAGCATTTGACAGTTTGACGCTTTAGGATATTGTTCCACTTCTAAACGGAACAATAGCCACCAGTTAATATTTGACTTTAATCGTTAGTGAAATCGCCATCAAAGACAATAAATAATAATAATTATACTGTCTGTTCTGTTTTAGTCATATATGTAACACACGTTATTTGATTACTATTTTAGTCATTGGAAATAGTATTTTTAAATGATTTGTTTAATTATATAATTAGCAAAAAATATAATAATATTCATAACAATCCATTAGGCTGGGACCTTCTTTAGAAATTTGACAGTTTCCACGCCACCCTTATCTAATATGAATAGGTGTAAGAAACACACCGGTGATCTCATTGTTCTTCATGTTATTTTCTATCACCGAAAGTACGGGGTATCTCTTCAATTATGTCATAAAAACTGTCAGCATTGCAATGCATTGCATTGTGGTCAACTTAAGCCTCTTTGTTTTCGATTAGTGCTAGATAACGTACTTTTTGATATTGCTTCAGTTAGTTTGAAATAATTACCAAATGTTATCCTTGTTTTGTATGAGAAGAGGTCTAGAAGCAGATTGTTGGCGATAACAGCGACACACGCCGAAGTGATGTACACTGTTGACATATCGAATATAATAGAAGAGTCTGGATATGTCTCCTTGAAGTAATCTACCGCCATTATAAAACTGAAATAGAATAAAGACATTCGTAAATTTTAGGAATTTATTATAATATTAGAAATATATTTAAAAAAATTATTAGAACGTGCTTGGATCTTCCAAGCAATGATTCTGAAAAAATTATGTTAATTTTTATTTCACCAAACCATACAAAATTGCTATAATAATCGATAATAATACTACAAGTACTTTCAAAAACCGGTAAATCAATTAAACTTATTTATTCATTATACAACCAAAAAGTTATTTTGAATATTAAAAAGTACTAAAACTGGTTGAAGATTGTTATTCTATTAGTCCATTAATTCAACTTTACAAAAACTAGCAGTTCAACTTAGACTGGTATGGCAACATTATTATTAGATAAATTTTAATCGAACAACCGATATCTAGTATTTTTAATTTAAATATAGCATACTCGCTGACCCGGCAAATATTGTTTTGCCATATAAATTTTAAAAAAGTATGTTCTTTTCCAAGATCCAATCTATCTCTGAAATTCATTAAAATTGGTTCAAACTCAAACTTAAGCGTGTAAACGTAACAGATAAAGTAACTTTCATATTTATAATATTATTATGGATTTTAAAGAAAAACTGCTAACATTTTAACCTTGTTTTGTAATTACCTTTTTCCAAATATTAGGGACCTATCTTTTTCCAAATAGATAATGAAAATAAAAACTTGATCTTTCTCGGCCTTATAGTTTCGGTCAGAAAAAAATAAAAATGGCTGCTCTTTCATACTATTAGGTAGTTGTTAAAGTAGAGAAACTAACGGGAGAACTGTTCAGTATTCCTTACCAGTGGATATGAGGCCAAGTGGCTCAATATGGTCGTGTTCGAATTCCATATCCACACAGGACAAAATAATGGGAGTTAAAGTATGAATTGGCAGTTGTAATATATACTTTGAATTGACATAAAACCTTCATGGTGTGAGATTTTCGAGTGAAACTTTTTCACATGATACCTATGAAGTTCTTCATTTAAAAATATGCATTCGATTTTCGACTTTCAATTGTTTTTTATTCAGATTAGACCTGAAATATGAATTCTTCGAAAATTCGAGCTTTTTTTAATACGAGTTCCGACGTGAAACGAACGCGGTAGAAACGGCTCGCAATATCAACGCTATGTTTGGAGAGAGACTGCTATGAGTAAGGGGCCGTTCATAAAATACGTTCACATACATGGTGTGACAAGGGGGGATGAGGGGTCTACGGCAACGTGGCGTTCGCCGTTTATTATTTTTCGACATATTTAGAAAACTATGACATCGATAAGAGGTGAAACTCTATCAAAAAATATTTAACACTTATAAAAAGTGTTATCCGGATAAAAAATCAACGAAAAATCCTTGGACGTCTGATTAATAGAAATATTATTTATATGTTCGTTCTAAAAGATATTTATTGATTTATTTAAATTTTATTATAATAAAACTAAATAAATATTTTTAATTCTCAAAATGTGTGTACTATCATTTGAAATTTATCATACTCAGGAGGGGGGGGGGGGTGTCTTAGTTTTAGTGACGAAATATTTATAGGGGGTCACAGAAAGTGTGACACACCGTAACCGTATTTTATGAACGGCCCCTAATGAACGCATCATGCGTTTTTGATTCAAACACTTTCGTAATGGAAACTTCGACTTGAATAACGAACCACGTAGAAGACCGCCCACACAAATGAATAACGCTGAATTGAAAGAGAGGGTGGTAGCAAATCGTAGTCAAACTATTCGGAAATTAGCGTCATGGTTTAATGTTACCCTACCTACAATATTGACTCATTTGCATCAAAGTAATAAGGTAAAAAGAATATGAAAAAAGAGTGCCTCATGATTTGAATGATCTGCAGAAAGAAATGTGTGTTGACATTGGTGTTGCCGTGTTGAATCGGTACAGATATGAGAGAATATGGTATCGAATTGTGACATGTTACGAAAAGTGGATTCCTTACAATAACCGTAAGCGAAAAATGCAATGGCTGAATCAGATCAAACACCGCAACAGTGCCCTAAAACAAAGCTTACCAATAAAACGGTAATGGTAACTGGATGGTGGCCTATTTACAGAGTTATTCACTATAGCTTTGTCAGGTCAAGCAATCAGCAAAGTAAACAGCTGATGTTTACTGTATCGAACTTGGAACAATGATAGCGAAACTGGCAGTGAAACAATCCGATTCGTGAATCGATCTTCACCATTATTGCTCTATGATAACGCAAGACCTCACACGGCACGAGAAACCGTTGTAGCTCTACACAGGAGCTGCAGTTAGAAACCATACGTCATCCACCATACTGACCAGACCTTGCTCCAACGGACTACGATTTTTTTCGTGATTTGGAAAATTAATATAAAAAATTCTTCTCAGGAAGCAATACAAAATGCTTTCACACAGTTTGTCGAATCTAGATCCCCAGAATTCTATCGTAAAGCCATAAATGATCTACCGTTTAGATGGCAATATATAGATGTTGAGGGTAAATATTTTGATTAAATCCTACATCTTTAAACGAGCAATTCTTGTATATATATAATTGGAATCTCGGAATCGGCTCCAACAATTTTCATGAAATTTAGTATACGGGGGGTTTCGGGGGCGATATATCGATCTAGCTAGGAATCATTTCTAGAAAATGTCATTTTATTAGCTTTTTTTTATTGGAAAAAAAATAACAAAAATGTGACTCTTCCTGACATCTATCGGCGAATAATAATACTATTTTTTTAATTGCTTTAACGACACAACATTAAACATATTCCAGCAGATGGCGGTGTTAAGTAACAAGAAGTCAATGAGTGTTTGCTTTGAGGTTAGACTAAGAAAATCAATTGTTAATTTCCAAAAAACACAATTTATAAAAAAAAAATATCGAGCAAAGCTCGGTTATCCGGATATTAAATATGTTACATCTTAGAAAAAAAAAGTTTCAATTTTCCAATACTAATCGGCAATATCATAAATCCTTAACTCGTATTTGTACGATTCACTTTATTCGTTTTACATTAGGCGATAAAGCCTGTCTATATGCTATAATGAGAATCAAACCAATGGTTACGTCTGTTTGTTTAGACTATTTATATTTTTGGTTATATATTATGATTACTTATTGAAAGATTAATCAGTTTTACCGCCGTCTAAAAATCTGATAAGAGAAGAATACCTGTTGTAAGGTAGTAGGAACGCAGCTCCAGCTATGAACAGTGTGAGGTACACGGAGTTGTGTCTGTCTGGAGGGGCAGCTCCGGGATCCGGCATAGAGGACAGGGGCTCCCCGCGGGCCGCTCGAATCGCTTCGATCCGAGCATATCCTCTACCCAACGTCTCGTTCATTGTCACGGGAACACTTCTCACTTATTATTCTATGTATATGACATTTTTAACAATGTTCTTTTTCAGTTAGTATAACAATTAGTAAATAAAGAGCTGTACATAAGTATATTTTATATTAAAATATCTAAGTTATGAAAAGATTAACTAAACAAAAAAACTGCGTATTAAAACACTTGGCTGTAGAATTTTAATTCGAAACCTTAGACTACATTTCTATCTATAAACTTATAAATTATTATAAAATATAAATAAAATGACTAAAATTCAATCACTAATAAACCAAAACTTGTTATAATTGAAATAACATTAGTTTTTCTCAAAAAGAAATATGTTTGCACCGGTGCGGTGCTCTTGACAGCGACTAAAGGAAAATTCTGTGACGCATGCGTGTTCCACATCGATTTTCTGTTTTACATTAGCCACTTATATTTTACTATAAATTTACCAATGATTGGTATTTATCATTTTAGAAAATAAAAAAAAACATCTTATCAATTGTTTGTACGTGAAATGACGTCAAAAGTAATGCGACGCTAAACTTTATCTATTAAACCTATCAAACTCTTTAAACAATACATTCGAATTTAATATTACGACAAATCAAAAGCGTATAATCTTGTACAAAAATTAACGCGTATATTTTAATAAGTACTCATTATTAGAACAATAATACACTATTTATCAAGTTTTAATAAAGCGTTCACTGAAGACGATGTATAAGCCGACACTTTAATAAGCTCAAGACCTAAAGTTCACTGATCAAAGTTCTTTCCACTTACTCATTTCATATAATTTTTTTTTTCTTGGGTGGTGGAAATCGTAACACACCCCGCTGTGTGGGAATGGACGGCGGGGTAGTATGGGACTCCCGTGTAATGCGCCCGTACGTCCTCTTCTCTAGGTTTAGTGACGCATGTAGCTGGTAGACCCACTAAAACCACTCTGATGTTCCTTCACATGCCTTAAGTGTTGAGGCCGCGGGATGCGACGGGTTAGTCAGACCGCGGCCCCGACAGGCACCGGCCGTTTTGGGGACCTCTTCAAATCCGAGGGGGTGACGAACCCCGGCATTTTCTTCCTCATGCAGGTGTGCGCTGGGCATGCGAAACACCCGCACGTACCCTTCTCTCGGCCATGTGTTTGCAGGCTGCTTTCCCAGGGGCCGCGCTCGCGACTGATCACTACGGCAGCCGGAGGTCAGTCGCCAGTGCTCCATCCAAACATCAAACGGGGGCCCCGTAAAGGGCCATATCATGTCATATAATAAATAGTTGTATTATGTTTAAGTTGGTATCTAAATTTATAATTAATATCTCTATATGTATATATGTAGTAAGAAATAACTAAATTTGTTTCATTTTAATTTAACTCACTAGTTAATTTATATTCACAATAAGTATTTTAGCCTACTAATACTATATATTTAACATATATAACTTTACAATATAGGTTCAAATACAAGTTTAAAAGGTTTTGCTGAAAGAGACAATCCAGCTACTGGTTCAGTTGACGGCAAAGGCTCTCCATCGGGAATTTTGAGTCGAAACTTTTGTAACAAATGTGTTAAAAGCATAAATAATTCGGCGCGTGCTAATCCCTCCCCGATGCAACGTCTACGTCCTAAAATACAAATCGTTGGTAATTATCCAAAAACGATCCAGTTCGGGCATAAACCCATATATATGAGTTTATTTATAGGTATACAAACAGATTGGAATTAAAAAATAGGTCTTACTATAAATACAGTTTATAGATCTATGTATACTGTAAATCAAAACAGTATACACAACATAATAACAATGTGACATTAATAAGTTGATAAGAAAAGGAAGTTATTTAAAAAAAGAAAACTTGATTACAAATGTGTGTATATGTTGAAAAAAAGCTTAACTAATTACATACATAAGTGAGTATAAGTTATCTAAAATAAAAGTGCGAGTTAATAAATATATCAAACCGAGGCGAGGGTGTGCCGCAGATGTGTTATAACGACAACAAAGTACAGCTGGATTATAATAAGACCTATTGTTCTCATAAGTTTGAAACAAAGGTATTCGGGTATGGTTTAAAGGTTATGGGTCATACCTCCTCGTCTTTATCGATCGCCGCTTAGAACAGTATATTTGTCTTGAACAGCATACTTGAAGGTAATTTTCAAGCATGTCTGTCCTAGATGTTATTTATCCTACGAAAACAAGTAAATGTCTGGTTAAATAGTTTTTTGAATTACCTGAGCCGAAGGGCATTAACCAATCGTTCTGGATAATGTTACCGTCTTTAGTAAGAAACCTTTCAGGTCGAAATACGTATGGATCTTTCCAATGATTGTCGTGATGTATCTGATATAATGATAATATAATAAACGTGCCCTGAAAAGAGATAGATAAAGTATTCTAATAAAAAAATAAAAGAAATGCTTGCATTTGAACTTGTCTCGAGAACGACAGGCCAGTTGTCCGTCGGCCCATGCACTAGACGATAAAAAAACAGAGTTTTTTGGTTTACCAATACCCATGTGTTATGGAACAACACGCGTGCCCCCTCAATCCTAGATTGACACAGGAGAGCGTCGGAGGTTATGGCAGCTACCGTGGAATGGCCCAGGCAGTAGGCGATAGAAGGGCATAGGTTTAGGCACATAGGTTTGTTAGTGGGCAGTTGGTACAACAATTTCATCATGATCTTTTCAGACCCCATTCCTTTAGCTATTATTACCTACTGTATATACCTTAATGACTATTATAAGAGACCACGATTGCTTTTCAAAATATATGTCAGAAACGATCTGTTTTGATAATATATAAATTATTGTTATTAAACAATTAAACACAAAAATGTGTAGATTTAATGTAGAATACAAAAATGTACCTTTGGTATTTTATAACCCTTAAACTGTGTATCGTCTAATGTCATATGAGGTATCCCAGAGGCAGCAACTGAAGACATTCGAAGAGTCTCGAGAATCACTGCTTCAGTATATACCATTCTTGTGGAATAAAATACATAACATTTTAACATACACTGAACACATCACATTCAAATGGGTAATGATGCCTAAACCCAAAGTTACTCAGCCTGTGACCTACCGTTGCGCACTGTCACAGACCGAACTAGTAGACGTCCTTTCTTCTGGTGCACGTCTATGACTTGTATCGATACAAGAAAATAGATATAATCAAATTGGCATTTTACAGGACTAAGAAGAACAAAACCCTGGGGTCAGCATGTTTTCCATTGTTTAACAGATTATATCAGTCAGTAGGTTGGGTTTTAACCAATTTATAGAGCTCTTCTTGGTGGGACTCCATATTGGCAAGTAATAGAGTAGAAGACTAGTAAACTAAAGATATAATATATTTCTTTGATGAACCGTTCCTTTCTGTAATATAATCGTGTTATAATAAATTTTTATTATATTTCCACTAACGTAAAGTTCAAGTAATATAATGTTAATAATAAACAATCTTATAAATATTTCAATTAATCGGTAGATTAATTTAAATATCTTGATAGTCATGACAATATAATACAAAGGTTTGTTGATAAATTCACGCCTGGAAGGGCGTTTACCTTGAAGGGTTTACCTTACCTAGGGTTTACCTTGAATAACATTGTGATGGACAAAATAACATGTTCATGAAAATAAGCATTATAAGTATTAAAATCAGGATAATAGGTTAAACATGTCACCCAATCTCACGTCATTGTTGCAACTTAGCTCTAGAAAAGAATAATGTTTACCCAGCTTTATCACTGAGTGAAGGTGTCCGTTGTCTTCCAACAATCTTATCAATTTCCTCGTGTAACCTTTTCTGTACTTCCTCGTTTCTAGCAATGTAAAGGAGCATAAAAACTGCTGTACTAGATACTGTCTCCATTCCAGCTTCGAGTAGATCTAGGCAAATGACTTGTAATGCTTTCGTTGATACTGAAATTAATATTTTAATTTTCATTTAATTTTTTTTTATTGCGAGGGATAGTAAATAGGCTCACGGCCCACTTAGCGGTAGCAGTTGCCGTCGCCTACGTAGGAGAACTGTAACCTGGATCACTAATGCCGGAACACAACACAAGGTTGTTGTTGTTAAAAGGCTGCATATTTAGAAACCATAGGTGGTTGGCATCCAGACGAGTTTGGAGGGCGTCTCGCTCCCGGTTGTTTTGTCCCCATTTAACGACAGACCGCCCAGAGGTCAATATTCTTACTCCATACACGAAGAAAATTCTAAATATTAGGTACTCGTGGTCTAAGCGCCCATACTTTTTTTGATGCTGTAGGCCAGCAGACAGGCTGGCGGCCCGCTTAGAATTTAACAATTACCGTCACCTATGGGTGTTTGCAATGCTAGTGACACCACGAAAACACTACTGTCCCATAAGGGTAAAGGAACTTGGGTCACTAATGCCGGAACACAACACAAGTTTACTATGGCGGCATACTTAAAACCAAAGGTGGTCACTATCCAGACGGGCCCTGTCACGTAACTAGGATTGTTTTGTCACCTTTTACGACAGGCTAAGCCCGGCCGCAGAGGTCAGTATTCTTTCTCCGCCCCTGCACGGATAAAAATTCAATAAAGAGCAACCAGAGACAGTGCACTCGGTGAGGTAATGTCGCAACCTTGACTTGCTGAACAAATTTTATTGTTAACTTTTTGTTTTAAATTATAATAAATTTCTTATATTGAATAAAATTTTTGGCTTTGTAAATATTATAAATCATATTATACATAATCATGCGATATACAAGACAGGAATCAGACATCGGCAAGCATACCAAAGTGAGTTAGCAGTGAAGCCGCGGAGGTCATAATTTCCTATAATAAATATCATGTGTAAGATTGTCGTATGATAAATTCTGAGAATAAAATTTAATTTCTTTCAAGATTGTATTTTAATTATGTTTATTAATTTCTGAATTAAAATTTTTATATTGTGTCATTTTAGAGGTAATATGAAATTATGAAAAGATAATGGATAATATATACTTAATACTTTAGAATAATTAACTAGATTGACTGAGTGATTCTGGACTAAAACAAAAAGTGCCATCTTCAACTTTGTTAGGAAAGGGCAAATGCAATTATGTCAATTCTCTTTGTCCTTATCTACTGCTTTAATTTGTTTTGCATTTTCACGTACTTTATAACCAGTTTCTTCTTGAATTTTAAATAACCTACCCGCAATTACTTACCCTTCTCTTCGCCGTCTTGCATTATAGTGATAAGTAACGCATCAATGACGTCTCTTGGATTATTGACATCTAAAGTATTCTTGTGCTCGTTAATAGTTTCCTGCAGATGAAATACATTTATTTATTAAATAAATAATCAACATATTAGAAAGTGATAGTCATTTGTCACTGTATACATTGTTACCAACACTAGAAAAATACATCTACAAGATTAGTCCACTGTTCTGCTGGTGCCCCAATTAGGTTTAACCAGTCCAAATATCTTGTCTCACTCACTCACATCAATCAGATTTTACGAAAATCATACAAAATGATTTTATTTTTATTTTTATGGCAGAGCAACGTTTTCTGGTTCAGTTAGTATATTATAAAATCGAACTAATTACTGATAACGCAATTATATTCTTAATTTGGAAGTATAAGATGAAGTTAATGTGCCGATTAAAATATTTTTTGCATTCCTACTCCACTTTACAGCTCTTTTTATGAAATATTAAGAATAATAATATTTACTTAAGACTATGTTTACAATATCTTTCGAACTGAATAAAACCTGGGTTCTTAAACTTAATTCCTGGTCCTATAATAGTACATAACATAGTAAGGTTTTAGCTCTTGAGTTAATGCTCTAAAAAGCACTGACCTCCTAAACGTATCTAAAGAGCATTAACTTCCTACCTGACCTAGGGTAAACCTTAGCTTAAACTCAGGAGGTAACGATTCCCCGTAACGTGGCTCAAGCTTACGCACTCAGTAGTACGGCAAGGTTTTTGCAGCGTTGGTCCACGTCGTCTTGATGGGCCGATTTTTGCTGTCGTTCGCTGTGGATTTGCCTATCCACAGCATTATGGAGATCACGACTGATATTCATAACTGTATAACTGTCATGCACGACTTGAGGAATCCTTCTGAAGCAGTTTCAATTCAATGAATTCCTCAAGTCCAGTATGATTTAAAATTACCTATCATCACAATACAATTAAAGTCTAGGAGCGAACCTAATAAGTCTCTGAAATAAATAACAGCTTATCTTATTTGCGCTAGTAGTATTGTTATTATATACTTGACCTCTTCACATCAAGGAACATTTTTAACGTCATCACAGCCCTATCGCCTTTGCTAGACATGAGTTTAATTATTTTGCAAAATACATTTTCTTGATTTGATACATACATACATATAATCACGCCTCTGTCCCGTAGGGGTAGGCAGAGACCACTTCTTTCCACTTGCTACGAACGTACAATAGACCTTCTTGTTTATAGCCAAACACTTTTCGGCTATGCACCGCAAGGAAAAGACCTGATCCGTACATCCCATTCCCTTCCTAAATCCCGCTTGTGCATCTCATACTTTTTCGTCTGTTTCATTCACAACCCTTTCAATCAACACTTTCGCATACAATTATAAAAGGAGAAGAATGTGTGATAAAGAGATGGAAAGAGTATTTTGAAAGTTTGTTTGAAAGAGAGGAAGTGCAGGTACAAAATCTGGCACCTTCCATGGAAACTATTATAAATGTTGACGAAAGTGAGATAAGCATGGATGAAATAGTGAAAGCGTTGAAAAGTATGAAATTAGGTAAGGCTGCAGGGTATGACAGGATTACTGTCGAGATGCTGAGAGCTGGACATATTGATTTTATCAAGTTAGAATTTCTTTTCTTCCTGCCCATATCCCAAACTATGTGGGGTTGGCACAACATGTTGTCTCCTTCCACTCTCCTCTATTAGTCATCATCTCAACATTAACATCTCTTTTTGGCATACCATTTTTTATAAAATCTCTCACTTCTACCATTTTTGTTGTTACATGGAATTCTTATCTTCTCGTTATATGGCCACACTAATCTGCTACTTTTCAGCGTCTCAATCACTGGCACTGCTTTCAAAATTCTCTCCACACATCCACTCAACATTCGTATCTCCGCAGTAGTAGCCTTTTATTCTTCCCCTCTGTGACCCAGAATTCTGATCCACACAATATGATGACTAGTATTCAGTGAGCTGAATAATAAATAACTATAACATATAAAAGTAAAAATAACTTTTATAAATCGATTTGAGTGCAGTACACGAAAAATGTGTGGTTAACTGCATTATAAAAACCGATTGTTTTCACTTTAATTTAGATTGGTGGAATTAGGGCTAATATAGCTCTAAAGAGCACAAGTGCATGCTGCGCAGTTACAATTAAAATGCAGTATTTTATAAACCCACTTGTGTCCAATCCACCATACTTGGTGTATGCGTGGGAAGGATAACAGATCTGCAACTTACGACTATGTATTAATTTAATATCTTAAGTTTTCTAGATAGTTATATATCATCAAAGAAATGTCTAAGAGTTCTTTTGCTGTGGTAGTTATTGACGGTTCAGCCGCTTTTTAATACCTATATTATAAATTATTATATATCTATACTTTCATGATCAGGAACATCTGTACGTGTCACCGTTAATTGATTGTGTTTTCACGTTACTAGGGTTACATTCGACTACCTTTATAACTCAGCGGGATTTACATGCCGAACGTTGAAGATCACGTATTCGACTCTCGTTAGGAGCTCTGGTTTTTTTGTTGCTGAAGTATAGTAGATAGACTGACGGCCCACTTAATAGTAAGCAGTTACCGTCGCCTATAGGTGTTTGCAACGCCAGTGGCATCGCGAACACGCTGCTGTCCCATAAAAGTACAGGTACTTGGGTCACTAATGCCGGAACACAAGGTTATTATGGCGGCATACAGACCAGGGGTAGTTGCCATCCAGACAGGCCACCTAGCTTGAGTTGCTTTTTTGCCTATTATGACAGGCTAATCCCGGCCGCAGGGGTTAGTATTCTTACTCCTTCCCTGCACGGAGACATATTTATGTACAATATATATTTAATAACAAATCAAAAGTTTAAGTAGTATATTAGTTGTCTAGTATCCATATCACAAATGCTCTGTTGTTTA
Source organism: Malacosoma neustria (assembly GCA_963693495.1). NCBI lineage: Eukaryota > Metazoa > Arthropoda > Insecta > Lepidoptera > Lasiocampidae > Malacosoma > Malacosoma neustria. Next base: position 11,278,874 of record OY856381.1, on the reverse strand, counting down.
TATTTTGACTAGAAGGCACTGTGCGAATTGGGTATTTGAAAAAAAAAATATTGATTTTTTTTTATGTATTTTAAAACTTTATTATTAATAATATTGATATTTAATGCAAAAACTTTAAAAAAAGTTTTTTTCAATTAATTATAAACAATTAAAAATTGATGAAATTTAAATAAAAATCACGTGACTATAAACGCGCCATGATTGGTCAACATAATTGTGACGTCATAATGTAATAGCTGTTAGTGATGTGAACCGATTACGATTTTCAACACCGGTATATACTTTGAAAACTAAACCGGTTTTTAAGTTTTTTTTTTAAACAAAAAATACACTAAAATAATATTAATAATCATAAGGATGTTGTTTATTTTTCTTAAAATAATCGCATTAATTGTACATAAGAAATAATCATCAAACGGACACAATATGTAACCATAAAAATCTATTTTTATTTTGCATCTTTTGCTAATAAATCATAATTCTGATTTACAAAACAAATTTAGTCAACAGCATCTGCTTGTATCCTGCTCTTTCTAGATGATATTACATATCCAGTTTTGGAAAACATTCTCTCTGAAGGTACCGATGTCGCTGATATAGCCAAATACCTAGTCAGGTCATAAGTATTGTCACACAGTAAAAACTTTTCTTTTAGAATGCTGGCCACAAAAAAGTTTATTGAATTCGAATTTCGAATTGTTCATGAAAATAAAAATGTATAACTTTTAGAATTTTACTCATTTTTAAATATGGAGTGGACGCTTAAAGAAGACCGTGTTGCAGTTATTGCGTTGCATCGTTGCGGTTACGCGCCAATTCAAATTTTTAACATACTGAAAAATTTGAATATTACCAAAAGATTCGTTTATCGTACCATCAAACGATACAATGAAGACTCTAGTGTAGATGACAGGTCAAGAAGTGGTCGCCCTCGGTCTGTTAGGACTCCAGCAGTGATAAAAGCTGTGAAGGCACGAATTCAAAGAAATCCCAAACGTAAGCAGAAACTGTTCGCCCTTCAGATGGGGTTAAGCAGAACCACGGTGAAAAGGGTGTTAAATGAAGACTTAGGGCTTCGGGCATATCGAAGAAAAACAGGAGATCGTTTGAATGCTCGTCTAATGGACCTGAGACTGAAGAGATGCCGCGCTTTGTTGAAGCGGTACGCGGGAAAAAAATATCGGGAAATTCTTTTTTCGGATGAAAAAATGTTTACCGTAGAAGAGAGCTACAACAAACAAAATGATAAGGTGTACGCACACAGTAGTGAAGAAGCGAGCAACCGCTATCCGCGTGTCCAACGAGGTCATTTTCCATCCTCGCTCATGGTATGGTTGGGAGTTTCTTATTGGGGCTTAACAGAGGTACATTTTTGTGAGAAAGGTGTAAAAACGAATGCTGTTGTGTATCAAAATACAGTCCTGACGAACCTTGTGGAACCTGTTTCTCATACCATGTTCAATAACAGGCACTGGGTATTCCAACAAGATTCGGCGCCAGCTCATAGAGCGAAGAGCACACAAGACTGGCTGGCGGCGCGTGAAATCGACTTCATCCGGCACGAAGACTGGCCCTCCTCCAGTCCAGATTTGAATCCGTTAGATTACAAGATATGGCAACACTTGGAGGAAAAGGCCTGCTCAAAGCCTCATCCCAATTTGGAGTCACTCAAGACATCCTTGATTAAGGCAGCCGCCGATATTGACATGGACCTCGTTCGTGCTGCGATAGACAACTGGCCGCGCAGATTGAAGGCTTGTATTCAAAATCACGGAGGTCATTTTGAATAAACTTTAATGTCATAAGAATCTATGTTTTGTTAAGTTCATTTTGGTATATGAATGGTTACATAATTAATAAACTTGTTACAATTATTTTACATTAAACATGTGACAGAATTTATGACCTGACTAGGTACTTTAGCGTTATTATATTTAATGGTGCTAAATGTTTGTTGGTGAACCAAAAGCACCCGCACTTCGCAATGAAGGAAAGCAGTTATGCTTTTGTGATATCTGCTTCTTCCTCTTGTGGATTTGTCTCAATATACATACGTAATATATTAACTGCAGAAGCAGTTGGATTCGTAAAGGGGCTTCTTTGTTTTAAAAAATCTAGCAATTCCGATTTTTTCTCTTCAATTGTTCCGTCACTTGACGTGTTACTTGCTTGTTCTGAAGTAGACGTTAGAAACCTGTCAGAATCTTTAATGTTATGGGCTAATTCTTTTCTTACTAGCTCTTTTGCAGACTGCATGTTTTCCGGGTGACGAAATGCAGTTCTTAATGAGGGATGTAAGAATGTAGATATTTGGGACACAGTTCTTGTCTCATATGAGAGAAGTCTACTAGTCATATTTTACCTCACTGATGAGTGAAACATCATGCCTATATCTGTTGCCAGGGAAATTTCAGTAACATTCAGCTTTTCAAATAATCCACATATTATAGGAATGACTAATGAACTAGTCGGATACTGAGCAGCGTTAGTAAGTTTTGTAGTTTCCTAAAATATTTCCAAAATTTTAATAATTTCTAAACCGGCTTCTTCTTCGGGGGCAGATAAGTAGTCAGGTGCAGGCTGAGCTAATTTCCTGCATACCAATGCAAGAATGTTAGATAACTGTAGTAATCTTTCCATCATGTAGAACGTACTATTCCACCGTGTAGATATCTCTTGTATTAATCTCAATGGTGTAGAATCGGGATTTCTTTCTTTCTGAGCTATTTTAAGAGCTTACCATCCCGCTGTAGATTTTTTGAAAAATTTCACAATAACTTTACATTTGTTAATTATGCCCTCCACCAAAGGAAGCTTCAAAGAATCGTCTAAAGTTAAATTAAGAGTATGGGCGAAACACGGCATGTGCCGTATTCCCAGCAAGTTACACATGATTACCGTGTTGCTGCCATTATCAAAAAATATGACGAGAAAAATCCACACAATAAACAAAAAGCAAGCAAAACTGAAATGTTTTGGTAACGTGAAGTTAGTCAAGTATCAAAGCGAGATATTCGGAGATTCCTCCTACCAAAGACACTAGACAACACTAGTGACGCCCATGTTCGAACACATAAATGCTCGAAAATTTATTTTGGGATCGTAATCGGTTTCCTAAATAAAAAACCGATATTTATCGGTTTCTATAAAAACCAGTTTATTTTAGGTTTTTAAAAAACCGGTTCACACCATTAACAGCTATTCAATAACGTCAATAACAGTACAGCATTAAATGCGACCATATTATTGAAAATTTATTGCTAAAATACGAGTTGTTAGTTCCGATTAGCTATGTGTGATAAAGGATTTATTAAGCAAAGTCTGATAATATTCCTGATGTTGATATATTTATTACCAATTAATAAAAAAATGACGTTCGGTTTAATTCTGCTGAAGTTCGAGGTGCCAAGGTAAGTCTGTTATAAAATAATGTAATAAATGAAAATATTAAAGTATTTATTATATTATTTTGTTTTGGGATTATCACAGTGCACTGCTTGAAACCATTTATTTCGACATTAATTGTCATCTTGGGGAACATTTAAAAAGATTTTGTCAGGAGTTGATTTTGTAGTATTCGTACATAATGGTACCAAACAAGAACGATAACTTTTTAGGTTCGACATTTTTAATATAAATTTAAATATTTAACAATGACAACAAAAATCAAAACGCTGTATTTATTATTTTTCTATCAACTGCGATGAGTGAAAACATTGTGACGTCACACGCGCTCGGGTTTGTTCGGGAGTTGTCGGCGTGTCTTCGGTATTTCTGGGACTAAATTCAAAAATTAATTTTTATTTTGAAATAACTTTGGAATTATTGCGAAAAAAAATAAAATAAAAATAGTTTTGCTATAAAACTTATATATGATCTTTTCATTTATCACAAAAAAAAAATTTGTTCAAATACCCAATTGTCACAGTATTTTTAGTTATATTTATTTATTTGTATACGAGTTTACTTTGTAAATAATCCCGAGAACAAAATTCTAATAGTACTAAGGAATGCTAAATTGTATTTCTTATATAGAATACGTTTAAATGCTCAAACGCTTCTCATATTATCACACCACGGGTTTATTCTATAAAACTTAATGGAAGCTAAAAAAATAATAATATAGGTAAACTTACTTCAATGAACTCATGAATACTCTTATGTATCGATGTTAATCTTGCATATCCAGTTGCTTTTGGAAATATATGTCTTAAGAAAGGTACAAAATTCAAAACTCCGCCGCTCATGTCGACAGCTTTAAACAAATCCACGATAAGGGCACATAGTTTTTTTAACCGCTTATCTTCTAAGCCGTATCTGGAATACGGCAGAACGCTAACTAGGTCATTAACGCCAATATGTTCTCAATCATCAGTTTGGACAAACGAATAAGATTAGTTGTTCATAGATAAAATACTGTATCTTTTAGTACCTCATAGTCCGCTTTTCTGCTTTTTTATCTCTACTTTGCACGCTTTACGTCATTTCTGGCAGTAATACCATATTATCCTAAAGGATGATAATGGTATTTATTACTGCCATGTACTGTAAACAGCGGTATCATTTTCTGCGACTACACTTTCTGTCAGAAACATAATATTTACAAAATTTAGGATCACAATAATAGATACTGAAATTGGGTTGATTAACTAAAAATTGTAGATTTTGAATGAAGGTAAAAATACGACACCACAAGAAAATTGTTACAAATGAGAGTGGTACATACAGTGGGGTTATGTAAATGTTGTAAGGCGAAAATAGGTGTGACACTCGAGCGGACAGCCAACACATAATAAGAACAAGAAGAAAAAGAAATCCGTAGAAGTTACTACGGTATGTACTAAATGTAGCCACATATATTTCTAATATTTTTTTGTACCGGTGGTGATGAAAAGGAAGAGTTATGGGAGGCTACTGACGCAAATATGAGCGCAAAAGTTGAGTTCTGTGTACCCAGCAGCGCATTTCAATTGTTCTTTTTTCAAATAATAAACTTGAAAGAAGAATAAAATAATGAACTGCTTGAGATTAATTTATGAATTTTGATTATGTAATGATTTTTATATTGCATAAACTGGATAGTTTATTAATTTCATTACAAAAAAGCACGGCATGTATATAATCACTTATTAAGTTCCAAGATTATTAAATAATTTAACGATAAATTTCAAAGATATGACTCGAATTATAAATTGGCGATTATAAATTGGATAGATAAATTTGATTGAAAAAATTTGATTTTTTAGTGTTGTTGCACGTTGTATTGTTGTTGTATTTATTGTTTGCTAAAATCCAATATACAAGCTATTTGAAGCCGTGAAATCAAATCTACATTACCTTATCCCACATTATATGGGGTCGGCACAACATGTTACATAGTTTATACGTATATATAAACGAAATACCACTCATCACGAATTCTCTAAAAGTATACACCCGATTGACTTGAAATGGAGTATAGTTATTTATTTTGCGATATAGACGCACGCTTAGAACGAATTTTACGGAAATCGTATAGATTTTTTTTTATTTATATGGTAGAAATATATAAGTGAAATTCATCACGAGATCTCTAAAACTATACCCGAAATACTTGACATTTGGCATAGTTACTAATTTTGTTATGTAGACGCTCACTAAGAACGGATTGTATGTAAATTCTATCCAACATATGTTTATTAATTTACGGGTGAACAACGTATGCAGAATCAACTAGTAATTATATAAATGATAATTTGGATGTTTTTTAATGATTAAGTGAATATCTATACCTGAAATTAACAATATCACAACTCAAGTCTAGGTATTATTACATTTTTATTATTAGGAAAATTAAAAAGCAAAAAATAATTCTTAACATAAATTAATATCACTATTCTAAAAAACGTGGGGTGTTCAATATCAATCATTGCGATTTTTTGAAGTGAAAACTTCTTTAGCATCGTTGTGATCTGAAACTCGAAGAAACGGAAAAAGTCACAGTATTTTTTTTCTCCAGTAATACCAACCTTATTAATAATGGCTTAAGGCTTATGTAATTTTAAAATGATTGACTTATACATATCTATTCTAATTGCGATTTTATTACAATGAATTACGGTTGAGTATTTTTTTTCTTTTTTTTTATAAAGTATTTACTTTGGGAAATAATTTAATTTAATATAATATAATTTTGAAACAGTTTTTGGAAAATTTTGAAATTCTTATACTTTAGTTAACTTCAACACTAACAATTTCACTCCAAAATTTCGAGCGGATTTTAACTCATAGATTTAGATTTATTGAGTCTCTGGGTTTCGAATCGGCCCTGGTTCGAATCCTTGCTTGCTGCATAACTCCAAAAACTTTTCCTTTTCTGTTTATATTTTTAATTTAATATAAATTGAGAATTAATTTTTGGCAAGATTTTTAAACATCAAACTTAATAACTTAGATAATTTCAAAGGGTAAATCCAAGCGGATTCTAGCTCTTAGACTTGGTATTTAGGTATCGGATCCGCCTGAGTTGGAATCCTAACTCATTGGCGTTTTTCTTTTTGAACTGAACATCGTTTTTTTTAAGTAATATATGTGTCAATAAAATGCATACTAATTTTAAACTTGGTAAGAATATCATCATAAATATACCACCCTAAAATTATCCTATTTTAATTAGTTTCATTCCGAAGTGCAGAGCTAGGTAAAAAATATTATACAAAGCACCCCACACTTTTAGAACAGTGACATTAATTTTCTCGTCAGTAATTTTATTGTTATGTTAAAAATTAATTTTTATTTTTAAGTTTGATTAACTATAAAATATAATTTATTTGTTGTCAATTCCTAATCGGTAAATGTTTTTATTAATAAATTAATGGTGTTAAAACACCATCTTCCGGCAGTTTTATTATTTAACGCCAGATGGCATTTCGGCAAAAGGAAAAGAAAGCGTTAATCCTGATGATCCTGATAAAGACTATGGAACAAAATTATTAAATTTGTGTTTTGTCATGACATGTGCGCAAAATTTTGAATTTTTTGGTCGTTCAAAGTGAGTAAAAATCGAGTCCGAAAATTCCGTTACATAGAGACTTGGTACATACGAGGGTGGTCTGAAAAGTTTCCGACCTAACAAAGATACAAGACATTTTTTCAGTTTTATTTTTATTTTTTAACATATTCTCCTTGTAACTCTACACATTTTCCCCAGTGATATCTCTCCTTCTCTGTAACCCGTCCAAATAGTACTCGGCGTTTTTCTCTGCAAAATAATTGTTCACGAAGAGGATTGCCTCTTCATTTGACGAAAATCTCTGTCCTCCAAGCGCAATTTTTAGATGTAGGAACAAAAAGAAGTCGCTTGGGACTAGATCTGATGAGTAAAGCGGATGGTAAAGCAGTTCAAACTGTAATTAGTGGATTTTCGCCATGGCAACCGCTGAGGTGTGAGACGGTGTATTGTCTTGGTTAAACAGGATTTTCTTTTTATGCAAATGTGGCCATTTTTCCACAAGTTCTGCCTTCAGCTTGTCAAGTAATATGCGTAGTATGATCCTGTATTAGTTTTTCCTTTTAGAAGATAATCGATTAAAATAACTCCATGACTATCCCAAAAAACAGTCACCATCACTATCCCAGCCGAAAAAACAGTTTTTCTTTTTTTTGGAGCCGGTTCGCCTTTGCAGTCCACTGTTTAGACACTTTAGACTGTGTTTTTGTTTCAGGCGTATAATGGTGTATCCAAATTTCATCTACAGTAATTAATCGGCGCCAAAACTTAGATTTATTGCGCCCAAACTACGCCAACAGAGCGTTGGAAATGTTCATTCGAACACGTTTTTGGTCTAATGTGAGAAAACGCGGCACCCAACGCGGACAGCTTTCTCATGTCTAAATGTTGATTTAATATGTGATAAACACGTTCTTTTGACATGTTCACAACCTCTGCTATCTCTCTCACTTTAATTCGGCGGTCGTCTATCACCATTTGGTGAACTTTGGCGATGTTTTCATCGGTAGTTGCAGTTTTTGGACGTCCCGATTCACATTCATCGTCATCCAAGCTCTTACGGCCACGTTTAAATTTAGCGGTTCAAAATTTCTCTATGGTAAATGATGGTGCAGAGTCCCCATACATAGAATCGAATTCATCTTTAATTTGCGTAGGCGTATTGCCTTTCAAAAACAAATATTTAATGACAGCTCGATACTCGATTTTGTCCATTTTCATAAAAACACTCACATCAACTCACTCAAACGACTGTTACATAACAACTGCGCGTCCAAAATGACTGAAACTTTGTTCAATTCACTAGCTTTTAGTTATTTACGAGTGCAGCTATCTTCATGTTGAGGTCGGAAACTTTTCAGACCACTCTCGTATATACATGGATACATAGATACACGGATACATAGATGCATACAGGTTAAGTTAATATAAAGCGTGTAATAATATAGAATTAAGTCAGGTAGATAGATAAGGATTGTAAATCGGCTTTGACTATTTCTGAATAGGTGTAAAGCTTACCTCTTGCCTGCTACCAAACGCCATAAAACGTTCATAATAGTAATTTGAAACATTTGATTCACAACAATAGGCTGCCCAGCATCTTCTAAACGCAAACGAACTAAAGCTTTACATTCTTCGTCTACATAGGTTTCCATGAAACGAGTATTGTACCCAAAATTTTTGAGATACTTCAAAACAATTTGTCTTGTTGAACTCCATGTTGGGCCGTCAGAAAAGACTATTCCTGAAATATAAAATATTTTGTGGAATGCAGAACTTTGTAAATGATTACTTGAAATGAATATCATTTGTTTGGATTTATTCTTTGACTTTAAATTATTCCATTTAAATTACAATTAAACAACAAATCGGCAGTTTATATACAGAATTTTGCCAGCATCGGTAATATTTATTTGGAAAAATACACTGGATATATTTCATTTTCTTATGGAATCATACAATCATATTTATGATAGTATATACTACTAGGGTAAGGGGAAAAGTTCTCGGCCTGACAATGAAAGACTGCAATTTTCAATTGAAAAAAGATTTTATTTTTCTACATATTCTCCCTTGACTTCAACACACTTGTCTCCAATATTAGTATTCCTTCTCGGAGGTGAGAGTCTGGAAGGCTGTGAAAATATCCATCTACGGTCCTCTCCACCTCTTCATTGGACGCGAAGCGTTTCCCAGAAACCAATTTCTTCAAATTTGGAAATAGATAGAAGTCTGAGGGTGCCAAATTAGGAGAATAAGGGGTATGGCCGAGCAAATCATACCACAAATCCTGAAGTTTTCCCATTGCCAACGCACCTTTGTGAGCAGGTGCTTTGTACTGGTAAAAAATTTCTTTTATTTCTTCAAGCCAGGCTTCTTCTCGCGAAATTTGGCATCGAGCTGGTCCAGAAGATTAAAGTAATATACGCCTGTAATTGTTTTGCCTTTTTCAAGATATTCAATTAACAGGATCCCATTCGCATCCCAAAATACACTGGCTTTGACCTTTCCGGCAGATGCGATCGACTTCACTTTCTTTGACGCTGAACCACTGGCTTCTACCCAGCGCTTCGACTGCTGTTTCGTTTCTGGCGTGTTGTGGTGGACCCATGTCTTATCCATGGTAACAAATAGCCGCACAAAATCGGTCGGATCCCTATTCAATCGGTCCAAACAATGCAAATGCGGCACCCACTTTGCGCAGATCTTTCGCATACCTAATTCTTTGTGCAAGATGTTTCGCACTCTTTGATATTCCCACGGCCTCAGCTATCTCACTCACCTTAACACGCCTATCACCCAACACGATATCGTGCACCATTTCGATTGGGGGGTGAAGTTGCTCGCGTCCGTAGGATTTTCCACCTTTCCTGAGGCTCACCCTACACGTACCCCCTGGGTGGTGCAAAACGAGCAACAAACGCCGAGCAACAGGCGGCGGTTGACTAACCTGTACCTGGCTTCCACTAGCCATGAGGCGCTAAATACTCTCAAAAATTTGTGGCCAAAGTACCTTGGGAAAGTGCTTTGTGTATACTCCCAAACCCCTTCTTTATTATGAATATGTCAGATAACGAGAATGCTATGTCATGCGATCCGGCTAACCCCCGGCGCCACCTGGTATCCGGGCCAGATGGTGTGAAATATGTTACCGAAGACTCCCCAGAGGTGGGTAACCAGGCCTCTGAGGTAGTAAATGTGCCTGGCCTAAAAAAAACAATACAAACAGTGTTCCATCCGAGTTTGCTTACAATCAGACCAAGAAGCAATCCTCTGGGACAACTCCCGAATGATTCTAAAATCATAAAGCCTACCCCGAACCCAAACACTCAAATAACTCCTCAGCCTCCTAGCTGGCAAAGAGTTCCATCAATTAGGAATCTCAAACGTCGAAAAGTCAATTCACCATCGCCAGAAAAAATAACAACGCTCAATAGGTATAGTGGCCTCCCTGTGGACCTAACAGAAGATAATGAAGAGCAAACCGAAAAATCTAAAAAGGTCTACAAACCTCCACCAATAATTCTGTATGGAGTCGATGACCTCAACCAACTAACAAAGTTACTAGAAACCGTAGTAGAAAAAAACCAATTTAAATATAAAATTATCAACAGAAATCAACTTCGAATAAATTGTGATGACACAGAAATCTATAAAAAACTGATCACACTAGTTAGGGAAAATGGGCTAATAGGGCATACATTTAACAGAAAAGATACAAGAAACTACAGATTGGTTATAAAAAATCTCCACCACTCAACTCCACACACTGAAATTAAGACAGCTTTTGAAGATACAGGGAACACTGTAGTTGGAGAAATAATTAACGCTCATTATGGGCCGGAAAAAAAACCAACATCTACCTTCTTTGTTAATTTATTACCTGGCCCTAATAATAAATCTGCAAAAGAGATTAAAATTATTTACTATCAGCGTGTTACAATTGAAGACCCAAAAAAGAAAACAACAGTAGTTCAATGCCAAAGGTGCCAGCAATACGGGCACTCCAAGAACTACTGTATGAGACCTTATAGATGCTTGAAATGTGCACAACCACATAATACCCGAGACTGCCCCAAGAAAGATCGTACCACACCGGCTACTTGTGCTCTCTGCCTTGGTTCCCATCCAGCGAATTTTAAGGGATGTGAAGTTTATAAAGAAATCATGGACAGGAAAAACCGGAAAAACAACCCAAGACGACTACCTGAAAATATACCATGTTCTGAAAATATAACATATGACGTGGCAAAGTTGGAAAAAGGGAAACTGAAAACATACACAACAACCTACGCCCAAGCTTTGAATCAGCCCCATAAGAAACTCATGGCAAAAACTATTGACAACCACTTCACTGATAACAACCTAGAAAAAATACTTACCAAACAGGCAGAGAAAATAGACCAAATCTTACAACAAATGGGTACCTTGCTAGGACTCTTGACTACACTTGTCAATAAAATGTCAAAATGATGCCATTAAAATTAGCCATCTGGAACATTGATGGATTATCACCTAACAAAAGCGAAGTTGAGACACTGCTGAAGCTCCACGATCTTGACATTCTACTTATATCTGAAACACACTTCACCAAAAATAGTACGATTTTCATCAAAAACTACAACTTATACAATACCAACCACCCTGATGGAACAGCCCATGGTGGCACTGCCGTAATTATTAGATCGTCCATTAAACATCATGAAAGTCTACCATACAGTACGGAGCACATACAGGCTACGACTGTAACTGTGCATGATAAGAATGGAGACTTGGATGTTTCAGCTGTTTACTGTCCACCAAAACACAAAGTAACAGAGGCCCAGTTTACCGGTTATTTACTGACTCTGGGTTGTCGGTTTATTGCTGGAGGCGATTGGAATGCGAAACACGTTCATTGGGGCTCCAGGCTTACAAACACTAGAGGACGAGAGCTAAAAAAATGTTTGGACATTAATCGCTGCTCCACTATTGCAACACCGGAACCAACTCACTGGCCATCTGACCCAAATAAGTTACCCGATCTGATAGATTTTTTCATTTTCAAGGGCTTATCAAGAATGTTCTTTAAAATTGAATCAGTCCTGGATGGTTCAACTAACCATATCCCAGTTATTCTCACAATGAGCATAAATATGATTCACCATCAAAAACGTCCTAAACTTCACAACCACTTCACAGATTGGGAATTGTTCCGAGAATGCGTCAGTGATGATCTACAGTTGAAGGTATCACTTAAATCCCCTGATGATATAGACCATGCCACCAGAAATCTCACAGAGCTCATCCAGAATGCCTGCTGGAACTCTACTCCTGAAACAACGACCAATAATCCCAGACACAATACACTTCCGTTGACCATTCGAAAACAGGTCTTAGAAAAACGACGTTTACGTCGAATCTGGCACACCAGCCGTCATCAAGAAGACAAAAAAGAATTCAACAAAGCTTGTCGGGAATTAAAGATCGCCATAAAAAAACAGGAGGATGCAGCTAGGGATGTACAGCTTCAGTCACTCACTGCTACTGGACCCACAAATTACTCATTGTGGAAAGTCTCGAAAGCCAAGAACATTCCATCAAATCCAAAGCCACCAATTCGAACTGATAATGGTTGGGGTAGATCTAAACAAGAAAAGGCTGAAATTTTTGCTAGCCACCTTGAATCAGTGTTCACCCCTAATGACACGGACTCAGAATCTGAAATTGACAGTGTGCTGCAGCAAGACTTCCAACTTGATCTCCCAATAAAACCAACCTCTCCCAAAGAAGTATGGAGGACAATAAAAAGCATGGAGGATAAAAAGGCCCCTGGATTTGACTTAATCGACAAAAAGGCTCTAAAAGAACTACCAAAGAAAGCATTTATATTTATTGCCACACTATTTAATAGTATAATGAGAGTGGGGTACTTCCCGGCATTATGGAAAGTCTCACAAATAATAATGATTTTGAAGCCTGGTAAACCAGCCCACGAAGTAACGTCTTATAGACCTATAAGTTTGCTACCAGTGCTCTCTAAAGTCTTTGAAATAATACTACTACAGAGACTGAAGCAGGAACTGTCGATGAAGTTAACTATTCCAGATCACCAATTCGGGTTTAGACAAGAGCACGCCACTGTAGAACAAGTCCACAGAGTTTGCGCCGTTGTTAGAGATGCTCTGGAACGCAAACAATATTGCTCTGCTGCCTTTCTCGATGTCCAGCAAGCTTTTGACCGAGTCTGGCATAAAGGGTTACTATATAAAATCAAAGTACTCCTGTGCCACACTTATTACCAAATCTTACAATCATACTTGTTGGACAGAATATTCCAGGTTAAAGAGGATGACTGTACGTCGGGCTTTCATGAAATCACAGCTGGAGTGCCTCAAGGATCAGTCCTGGGACCTATTCTATATACGATTTACACATCGGATCTACCAGAGACCCCAGGTGTTACAGTTGCTACATTTGCAGACGACACAGCGATCTTAGCTTCAAATGCACATCCAGCTGAAGCATCAAATCGCCTGCAAGAGTCGCTCACGGAGGTTCAAAATTGGTTCAAAAAGTGGAGAATCAAAGCCAGCGCTTCTAAATCGGTTCACGTTACTTTTGCCCTACGAAGAGGAAATTGTCCACCTGTTCATCTCGGCAATAATGAATTACCACACAACGATACGGTTAAGTATTTGGGGATGCACCTAGACCGCCGGCTCACCTGGAGGAAACACGTCCAGACCAAAAGGAATGAAATAAATTTAAAATTCCGGGAAATGCTCTGGCTATTGGGCAGAAACTCTAAACTGTCCATAGATCACAAGCTGCTGATATATAAGGCAATATTGAAACCGATTTGGACCTATGGAATACAACTGTGGGGTTCCACTTGCAATTCCAACATAAATATTATGCAAAGAGCGCAGAACAATATTCTCAGACAAATATCCAATGGACCCTGGTTCACTAAGAACGCAGAATTACATGAACATCTGAACCTCAATACCGTAAAGGAAGAAATTAGATTGAACTGCACGAAATATAAGTCCAGACTGGAGAACCACCCAAATCGTCTGGCAGTGCAGCTCACAGTACCTGAAACTTTTAAACGACTGAAAAGGCGTAGGGTGCTGGAGTTTGAAAATCTTTAGACATTAATAAAATGAGTGGAGCCTCGCTGGAGACTCACCATTGGACATAGAAAATACACTGACTCATCCCATCTGCTCATAGTCGAAAGACTGATCGCAAGATTTAAAAAAAAAAAAAAAAAAAAAAAAAAATTTCGATGGTTTCCGGTGTGATTGCGGTTTTCGGCCATCTTTCACGTGGGTCATCTTCGAGGGACGTGCGACCGCGTTTAAATTCAGCTGCCCACTTTTTAACGGTTCACATTGAAGGAGCAGAGTCCCCGTAAACTTTTGTCAACTTCGGTTGAATTTCCTTCGGGGTTAATCCATCCAAAACGAAGAATTTTATGACCGCTCGATATTCAAGTTTATCCATTTTAACGAAAAACACACAAGACGTCTACTGCGGAATATCTTGTAAACAAACTACTTGGGAGAACAAGTTGAAACTTGTCATACAAATTAGTTTAATTTCGAATTTAAGTAAAAATTATTACATTATACGTAATTAATAGCACCTAACTAAAACTACGAGTATTCAAATATTATTTAAATCCATTATCTAATTTGTATAGAACAAAAATTAAAAGACAGTGGGTATATTCTGTAATAGGCTTCATTGCTTATGATTAGAAGAGTGTATTTAATTTATTAAGTATTTAAAACTGATTTTAATTGGGTTATAAATTCGCTGATTCATTACTTACCTAGTTTTTTTCCAAACGATCTCATGGTATATAAAAATCCATCAGGTCTCCCTTCGAAGACTTCTCTCGAACAAGCCTCTTTTATCAAATGTTTACTTGTAATAATTACTACATTTATAAAGCCAAGCCTTAGTCCTATGACTTCTCCATATTTTTCTGACCATGCTTGCCATACAGCGTGATGATATTTAACTTGTTTTAATTTGAGATGCAGAGATAGAAGATTTCCGATTACTGGGAGTCGAAGGGGTCCTAAAAATATTGTGGTAGATACTAAAGGCTCAAATACTGGACAAATTTCTACTAAAATAATAGAAGTTATGGTCCTTCAAGCTGAATAAATTTACTAAACCAAAGAACTGTATATTTTATACAGTTTTGAGAAGTAGTTTTGTTTATTTGACTATCTCTATCCACATCGGCATACGCAGATCAAAACGGCTGGGGGTTGAGTCTTGGTATTTATTATTAATATTTATTTACAGAAGAAATATAACATAAGCAGCCTCTCAGTTGTATAGTACCCATAACATAAGCGGTCTACTGCTCTCGCCATAAAAATCGTCCCAATATGTTTATATTTATTTACATCTACTCAACCGGTAATTATTAAAAAAAAGCTTTGATGTTTTTAATACTTGTGTGGATAGTTAGCTTAAACATATAAACGTACCAGGAGGATATCCAAGAGGCTTGCGAATATCTTCAATAAAACAAAATACCACAAAAAGTACCAACAAATAAATAAGCAACATGTCTACTTCTCTATGGTTAATGTGAAAATGATGCGTTTTAACATTTTGATGATCGGTCACATTGGTAATGTTTTACATAATTTGAATAAAAGCTATTGTTGACAGATCTATTGTTATGAAAATCAATTCTTTACTTAGGTACTCTCAGGCTTAGGTCATGACATTCAAACATCGATTGAATTATGAGGATACAATGTTTATTTATTAATTTAATACATGTTATGTCAAATGTTACAAAGTCGATGAGTCCAACCTCCCACAAAGGCTCTGACGACAACCGGGGTTTTTAGTGGACATGCCGTGACCACCAGTGGCTATTATTTGCTAGCCAGGTATGTGGTCCCAGTAAGGGAGTGTAGAGCACCCCGCATACCCGCGTCAGCTTTATAAGGTTTAGTTTTCTCCGGGTTGAAAAAGATGTTACAAACTACACTATATCTGTACAGCATGTTTCGCCTTGGCACGCTAATATTGTGCTAACATTATTCGCATTACATATTAAATTATTAAACATTATATTATTAATTCCAAATATTTTTTAAATATATAGTATTAAATACATTATTTATTCAAAATAATTTAAAAAAAGACGCGAGGGAAAAAATAAAGCCTTGAGAATATAAAATAAAAACGGAGTACTTGGAAAAAATAAAAAAAATACATTAAAATTAAAATATACACCTAAAAACGCCAGGCTATAACGGAGCTCTCCAAATATTTTTTTTCTAATTGTGTAGAGAGTTCCGCTGTAGCCTTGATTTTTAGGCACGTAAACTGACGGACTCTTAAACTGCATCAAAGTTCAGGATTACTTTGAAATTATTTTTTTTAATAAGTATGCAAACTTTTTAGATTAAAATTATATAAATATGGAGAGACTGGCTCTTAATCTCAAAAAAAGCAAAATTTAAAAATAGAACTGCAGTAAAATAAATGAATATAGCCGGGAAAAGAAAATTTACTCGTAGTATCAGATTTGCGTGTTAGCAAAGTTTTAAATTGATTCTCATTGATTTTTTATTCTTTTGTCAATTGAATTATTGTTACCAGCAGAATTGTTGGGTTAGTTTTTTAACTCATCGAGAATTTTTGAACCATAATATGGATACTTCGTCCGAACAAGCGGCTCAAATTGTAGCACTGGTGCGGGAGGGCTTGGATCAACGAACGATTGGTAGAAATTTAAATTTAAACCAGTCTACGGTTTCTAGAATATACAGAAGGTTTGTGGAGACAGGTTCTTACAGAAGGAGACGTGGTACAGGCAGGACTCGAGCAACAACCGGTCATGATGACCGATTTATTGTTACAACTTCCCTGCGAAATCGTTTCCTCACGTCAGTTAACATCAAAACAGAGCTTAATGAAGTGCGTGGAGTAAACGTGAATGCACGAACAATAAGAAGAAGGTTAAAGGAATCGGATATCTCCCCTTTTAGACCAGCAAATGGTCCAAAGTTGTCTGTAGCTCACAGACAAGCTCGCTTAAGATTTGCGCGTGATCACCTGCATTGGACAGAAGAGCAATGGGCCTCCGTATTGTTCACGGACGAGTGTAGGACATGTTTATATGGTGCAGATGGTCGCAGAAGAGTCTATCGTCGACGTGGGGAGCGATATGCTCAAAGTTGCATTGAGGAGCGTGTTCCTTTTAGAGGCGGTTCATGTATGGTCTGGGGTGGCATATCGATGAACGGGCGAACAGAACATGTGTTCATAGACATGGTCCGTCAAAACGGTAATAGAGGAGGTTTGACTGCACATCGCTACATAACAGAGATCTTAGAAAATCACGTGGTGCCTTACATAGGATTCATAGGCAAAAATTTTACTTTAATGCAGGATAATGCCCGGCCGCACGCTGCTGCACAAGTTCGACAATAATGCGAAGAGGTTGGGATACGTACAATGAATTGGCCAGCACGCAGCCCGGATCTTAATCCCATTGAGCATGTTTGGGACAATTTAAAAAAAGCTGTATATGCGAGAAACCCTTTGCCCACGACAGTGGCAGCACTAAGAACAGCATTTTCAGAAGAATGGTGTCCCATATTGTCATATTCCGCAAGATCTTTTAATAACCCTAATAAAATCTATGCGGAACCGATTAGAATCCATAATAAGGGCACGTGGAGGTGATACACCTTATTAAAACATAAATAAACCCTTGCATAAAGTTTGTGTCTATTGTTAAAACTAATTTTTTAATTAAACCAATTTTCCTTAAATTTCTGTTTTTTCTTCAAAAAAGTCTTAATGTCTTTTCCAGTACACAAACTTAAACTTAAGGATATGACCCTACGCTGTTTTAAAGTTCACGAACCAATCTAGAGGTTTCAATTTAAATCTGTATAGAAAGTTTGCATACTTGGTTAAAATATTTATTTCAAAGTCGTCTATTACTTTGATGCAGTTTAAGAGTCCATCAGTGTATATACGAAATAACTTATACGTACATTTTATATGAATTTTTTTTATTGCTGTGGGACAGCAGACAGGCTGACGGCCCGCTTAGAATTTAGTAGTTACCCTCGCCTATGGGTGTTTGCAACGCCAGTGGCATCGCGAACACGCTGCTGTCCCATAAGGGTACAGGAACTTGGGTCACTAATGCCGGAACACAACACAAGATTATTATGGCGGCATACTTAAGACCAAAGGTGTTCGCCATCCAGACTGGATTGGGGCCCTACCACGTAGCTAAGGTGGGTTGTTTTGTCGCCTTTTACGACAGGCCGACCCCGGCCGCAGAGGTTAGTATTCTTTCTCCGCCCCTGCACGGGTAAATGAATGAAATAATTACTTCACATTACATTATCTATATTTTATTTATAAAAAGTACAAAAGTGATTTAGAAATATTATTGTCATACGATGCGGTGCAGTGCGGCCCACCATTATGTGCGCGAGCCTTAAGAATATTTACGTACTTTGGAGTTATTTCTTGTTATCATCAGTGAATTTTTTGTCACGATAGACCGCGCTTAATATCTGGCTGCCCTAGGCCCGGGCCTCCTGGGCCTTAGGGCAAATCCGCCACTGTTTCTAGTACTATTCCAGTTAGGGTTGAATTATATATAAGCTTATTTTCAGGAAAGAACGGTTCATCTTGGGTGTTTAGCGAAAGTTCACTCGATCTTTGACTGCACTGTACAATACAATATCTTCATTAATTAGTACTGAAGGTGTTTCATTTACGAGTATTTTCCTACAAGAGGCACATACATATACATCGAGTGAAAATCTCCACTTTTGAGCCAATTGTTCATATTTTTCTTAAATTTTTAAAACATCGATCACCTTACGCAGCCTTTATAAATCCATAAGTATCTTAAAATGTGCACAAATCGTCGAGAGATTAGAACAACAACTACAGTAGTAAAGAAAAATACGAAATGGCTTAGCGTCATACTTCTATCTCTTTCTACTTTTCTGTTACGGTTTTGTGTTGGAATGTGGCACTTGACGCGGGCCTGCCAGAGTTGTCGGGCGGCCAAGGTCAAGGCCGCGTGTATTTTACGTTGATCGCTCGATTCGAACTCTTTGGAGTGAATCGGGCAGCTACGGTCAGGATCACGGTTGAGTTGATTAAGACCTGCCCTGCCGTCCTACTCAGCAGGACGGCAGGTTAGGGTGGGATGAAAAGTGGGGACGGTGACATCCCGAGACAGTGCACTCCTGCCGAATCCGAGAGTCGATAACCCTAATAATAATACCTAAGTGAATGGATTCTGAGTTCAATTTTGTTGACATTAAGTGTGGTAATTTGATTATTTTGTTTCGTGGACTCAAGGTTTAATTTAAGGTCTAGATTTGTTAATTAGTTAGATGGTGGCCGGAGTACGGCTCGCGATGTGATTAGGTTTAGTATTAGGTTTAGTCAATCAATATGGCGGATGGCCTTGGCCCAATCTGCCGAATAAACCAAGTTAACTGAGGGGGGCGACTCATCATCATCATCTCAGCGTTCATCCCCGTTGCAACCCAAACCTTCGTTTCGATGCCCGGGGTCCGCTTCCGACTTTTTCTACTCCACTTCACACGGTCTTCAGCATCCCTGGTAGTGAGCCCATTGGCACGCATATCACCCTTTACAACGTCAAGCCAGCACCTTTTTAGGTCTACCCCTCCTGCCGAGGTCCGGCAGAGGCGACATGGCCAGACATTTGTTTCCCACGTAAGCATCCGGTTGCCGTAAAACATGGCCGTACCAACGGAGCCGACACTCCTGCAATTTATCTGCAATGTCACGGACATGAAGACTGCCCCGAATGCGGGAGTTCCTAGCGCGGTCCTTCCGCGTCACTCCACACATCCACCGCAGCATATTCATCTCCGTGACACGCAGTTCTTGCTTGTGTCGCTTTTCGACATAAATTACTACCTCTGGCGAGCCGTAAAGTCGCCAAGCCCGTGCCCCGTTTCGATTTAGCCGCTCGTACGGTTGTATACACACCCGTTAAAACGGACGTAAGATTGTTTAGGAAATTACTGAGATATAAAATAAATAAATGAACCAGACAAATTATGAAACATACATGAAATTTATTTAAAAAAAATTTTAGTAATAATGTTTTAGCCAAATTACTTCGCTTTTTTAATACGAAGTATTATAAATTACGTATAAATATGTTATACGTAATATTATTATAATTAAAACTGATTATCATAATGATATTTCCCAAAGAACAAAAATGAAAACAACTTGAAATCTGTATAAAACTGTTTCATTAAGAAAAATGCGAAACTTAATTAGCCTAAGTAATTAAAGACTTTATTTATACTTGAATAAGTAGTTGTGGCGAGTATACAAAATAAGATTTCAGTAAATATTAATAACAGTACGGCCACAGAGGAAGTGACAGTTGTACAAGCTGCCAACTAGAGGCTTATGAGAGAAGTTGCGGATCTAAGGGAAGAACTAACCCGCCAGTGCGTGGAAACAAGGCAAGGTTGACCACTTCTCCCCACTTCTGCTCCCTCGATAGTCCAAATACCGTAAGTTTGAAAGTTTAGGCCAAAGCGATAGTGGATTCCAACTTCACTTCGTCCTCTCACTCCTGCAGACTCTTGGTCCCAAAATCGGGCCTTAAGGCTGAAAAGCTAGAAAAGCATCCCCCCCCTCGTATCCTACCTTCTGCCGTCGCGTAAGTCTCCAGGATGAGGAATTTCGTCCACTACCTTCCTCTGCCTCGAGAAATGTGGGTAAGGGCTAAGTTGGTCGTGGCAACTTAGCATCAAGATTAAGGCCAGGTAATGATCCAGTCCACACGTTCCCTCCAGTGCTTCCGGTATCCCGTGTTGGATCATTAAGCGGCTCGATGCTCGTCGAAGGTAGACCGTAGTGATAAATGCTTTTACTGCAGTCAGACCGACCATTGTGCCGCTACCTGCACCGCCTCCATCCCGTTATACTTGTGCGAAGAGTCAGGTGTATTACTGGTATGTATGCTGCTGAACAATGTTCCAAAATTCTGAAGGTTCTCTTTTGCGGGGAAAATATACAGTGTCTTGGAAGACCACCGATACAAATAACGTACAATATTTTTATATGTCTTTAACTGTCGCATCCATGAGGAGTTCTTCCCTGGAACAATAGGTTAGTCAACAAGTTCAAAAACGTGTAAATCCTTAATAAAACTCCTAAAAATATGAGCGATAGCTCATTCGATTCGGAATGACATCTAGAAAAATGTAACTCGAGGATGATACCATATAAAAATTTGCTATTGTTAGATGAAAAAAATTATATTTTGTTTTATGTTAATAACTCAAATATTGAAGGAATTCTGAAAAAAGAACCTTAACCTGTTCCTTTAGAAATATCCTAGTTTAAGTATTACCTATACATCCGTTCTATCTGAGGGGCTTTATCGTACCACCGCTCTATCTCTATACGTTTGTTTACTGAAACGATAAGAGATGTGGAACCATCGAGACTAAATCATAATGTAATGTCTGTACTAATAATTATAGTGTAAAAATAATAAGACTGTTCTAAAGTCTCAACTAACAAATAAGTAGATGAAGATTCATATTATTATAATAATTATTCATTGACTTTGTAAAAATTAAAATTAATTAATAAATTTAAGTTTTTGCTTTGATGATGATGAAGTATTTATATGTATATTGTTTTTATTATACAGGATGGCGCAATAGAACGTGCATATTTAAAAAGTAGATTAAAAAATAAATACAAAAGGTAGTTAAAATAAAACTGAGGAATTTTAAAGTAATAACTGGTTCATTTTTCAAAAATAACATCATCTACTACATGAGGTATCCCCACAAAAAAGTCAGGAGGCGTCAAGTCTGGACTACGTGGGAGCCATGGGATATCACCTCTTTTCGAAATCAGTCTGCCAGAGAACGTCTGTTTCACAACCGGTAACTACCTCTTGTTGAAACCAAGTCCTAGAATTCATTATCTTTGAACTTTCAAATTCTGGAGCCAAAAAAGCTTCCAACGCAACATAGCGTTCGGTGTTGCCAGTGACATTTTGCCCCCGCGCATTTTCAAAGAAAAAAATGACCAATTATTCCTCTGCCAGAGATTGCTGCCCATACTGTCACTTTAGGACTATGCAGTGGTTTCTGGTGTTTGAGTTTGGGATTCTCACTATTCTAGTAACGACAATTTTCATTTCATTAGCAAATGCGAGTCTTGCTCCGAAGTCAGACTCTTTCAATTCTTGTGTTAATTGCAGCTTGTCATGTATGGATGCAGTTTAAGATCCAAGTTTGAAATTCGTTGCAAAATTCGCGTTAAGTGTAAGACAGACGATATCTTGCGAGTAGATATTTGTGGATCTCCTCGTACCAACTGCATCTCTCTGCATAAGTCCTAGATGTTCTTGGACAACCTTTTGCTTGTGATTTAAACGTTGAACCGGTCTCTTCAAAACGCTTTACTCGAATTTTAATTAAATTAGCACTAGGAGCTTCACTAATTCGCTGTAGTCCATATTCAGAATAATATAGTCGCGTAGGAACAATGTATGAACGAGAGTTCTCGTAAAATGCGCGCACGCAAAATGTGCGACGCTTTTCGTCGAAGTTACTCATACGTCATACGTCAGTAACTAAATTTCCATGAGCCTACCTACCCAAAGATGTAGGCTCCCCCCGCCCGCGCACTTTCTACCCCGCCAAAAAAGTTGATGCAATATGCACTTTCTATTGCGCCACCTGTATAATAATGACTATAATTAATTTCATAATTATTTGAAGAACGAAATTAATTACGTATTCAAACCAATCAACGTATTGTTTAGACCTATAAGAAATAATTAAACTGTAGAAAACCTAATATTTAAGAAATGATATAAAATACTAAAAGGCATTAGTTTTGTATTTCTTACGCAATAAAAAATTCTGTTTACATCAAAAAAATACGGATTGTTGCACTAGTTAAAGGAAACAAATATAGAAATTGTATTATTAATTAAGACACGATAAAGAGAAGTTTTAAAACATCTATTATCAATCTCTCAGTAACCAACAGACCTATGGCAATCACGAAATTATAGCTGCTGATTACGGTACGCAGACGCCATTCAGTCATTATATATAACTGACGGAAACACGAACACAGTGCATTATTAACTCGGACTCGGACATCGGACGAAGTACAAGGGAATTTATTGAAATATTAACATTTATTAAAGTGATGGCACCGGTTAATGCGAATGACCTTAGTGTGGGCACAAAATTCGTTCCAGCGAAACAGGCTCTACCAGAAGTCGAGACGGAGAATGGGAATGGAAAATCTTCTAAAGGGTATGTTTTAATGTCTTTTAAAATCATTTAATACAGTAAACACGATATTAATTAAAATTTTATATTCTTATTTGTATATTTTATAATTGTTAAAATCGTTAAACATTTTACGTATCAAGTTATTTTTATTGTTGTAGAACAGCAGACAGACTCACTTAAAATTTAGCAGTTGCCGTCGCCTATGGGTGTTTGCAACGCCAGTGGCATCGCAAACACGCTGCTGTCCCATAAGGGTACAGGAACTTGGGTCACTAATGCCGGAACACAACACAAATTTATTATGGCGGCATACTTACGACTAAGACCAAAGGTGGTCATCATCTAGACGGGCTTGGGGCCCTACCACATAGCTGAGGTGAGTTGTTTTGTCGCCTGTTACGACAAGCCGACACCGGCCGCAGAGGTCAGTATTCTTTCTCCGCCCCTGCACGGATAAAAAGTAGATAAAATTTATGTAATAATTTGAATTACAAAAATTTTAGTTTAAAAAAAAAGCTTCGCTTCAACATAAATAATTTATTTTCTTCAATCGTATGCAGACATAATAAGCCTGTACTGCTCTAAACAAGAACCAATTAAAATCAATGAGACCATATCACAAGCAATGAATGTTAATAACAAGGCTTACAATGAGTTGCCTTGTCTCGTTGGTTTCAATAATCAACAATTGAATATTATAATAACATTGTAAAAAGTTTCAAGCTTTATGTAATACAAATATTTCAGTGTGTTTTTAATTTCTGCAGTTATATATAGACTCCGCAATCTAGAATTTCACAGAACCTTTCTTAGAGACTAACATTTTATACCACATTGATGTAAAGAAATGTACATTTGAATCAATAGACTCAGTGGCCTTCTTTCCCTAATCCAGGGAAACCCGGCGTCCTTAACTGCGAGCATTTGTATTTGTCATTTTTAAAACACTGCAAAGATAATTGAAAGCCAATCATATTACAATCATAATAATCAAATAATAATAACTATGGTTAATTTAATTATACTTTGTTTTGACTTATAGGAAGTTAGGCATTTGTTATAAAATTCGAGATGCTTGAATGCATGCTTATTACAATAATTGAGCTCAGTATAAAAATAAATCCAAGAGATGAGAACCTGTTAAACCACTTGCAAAGGATGTCGATACTCTAGTTATACTTTTGTAATTGGTTTCCTACATAAAAATTTGATGATTTTACTTCTTACATATCTTCCGAAACAAACACTTTAGAATGTCTATTGTATTGTTTTTATTGTGACAAATCTGGCTTAGTTAATTTAGTTCGGGTTTGAGCATCTTACGATAAACATTGATCGCATAAGTAAAGTATTATAAAAATATTCTTTATTTGGCTGCACCGACCTTCTCTATAATTTGTGACTTCAAATACTAGCATGATTTGTTTAGTACAGGGATGTACGATATGTGAATTCGTAACCTGATTTCTGAACAAGATTTTTATCAATTTTGTCATAAATTATAATTTCAAGGCCAAGAATAAAGACCTCATTTACATATTAATACTATTTTACGCGGGTATTTAAATTGTATATAAATTTTTATTTTAAAATTATAAGAACATTATATGATATTCCAGAAAGATTCCATAATTGATTATTCTCCCAAAATTAGTGTGAGGCGTCAGAATGCGTTTTGATTTGTGTGTAAAAGATAATATTAAACACGCCTCCAACCATGTGAAGTCTTTATTCATTGATAACGTTTCACAGTTTTATTAAATAAATTCCAGGGAGAACTTGTTTAGAAAGGTCAGGTAGGCTTTGGACATTACAGACGATTATTAGTTGGATATTTTAAAATACGTTAAATAAAGAGTATTCTTACCGCAGTAATTGTACAAAATATTGAGTACCGCAGGCAACTGCACAATCTGTATTTTAACGGAAAAATACAACTGCTCACGTACTTTACGATTAAATTAAATAACTATAAAATATGTGCAATATGTTCAAGACGTCATTATTAGTGAATAATTTCTTAAACAATTATTTTTACTTTATCGTGATATAAAATGCCCGGTTTCAAAAATGTTTTCCCGACACCGAAGGATACAGTTTTGTAAATATTTATTCATTTATATTTTAACATATTACGCTTTATGACTGCATCTTAGTATTGGTATTTTTTTTTCAGATATTCATATGAGACATTGCTGGAGACTGCAAATTTTCTACTTTCACGTATATCTGTGAAACCATGCATTGGCATCATTTGCGGTTCTGGGATAGGTTCGTATTGGAAAGAGAGTGTTGTTCAAATTACTCTTGTTTTATAGTTTCATAATCACTTTTGTAGAATCGGTAATGGGCTATTAAGCCAACCAAAGCCAATTGTATTAACATTCTACATTTATCAATCATGTATAACTACTTAATTTTTAAATTAAACACACTAATATTAAAGTTTAATTGGATTCTTGTTTATGGTGATTTTTTCTTCACGTGCTTTTCGTGACCAAACTGACTAAACCTATTATTTAATCGCATCTTGTCCATGATAACACTTCTGCTAATTTAAATGTAAGTATTCGCCTACAGCAAGAATTCACAATTAATGATAAATAATTATAACTGATAAATTAGCTTTCATTCTCAGTAAGTCGATATTTATAATATCTTTCACATTACCATTAATTGGCTTTTAATTCATTATGATGTATTTATATCTTTCACTGCGTCTGTTATTTTTTTAAAACAAAGATATGAAATCAAAAAAATTTAAGTCTCGTAATACATTACAAAAAGGAGCTACCAGGTGTTGTCTAGTCCATGTTTCAATAAATCCAAATTTAACCAACCACCTTAACTATAAAATGTATTCCGTATTCTTTAAAATATTTTATTCAGTAAGAAAACTACTTCATCCTTCGACGTATACAAATCTATTTATAGTCGTAATAAGTGCCAAATACATATTTTCTGATTATTTTAATAAGTCAGCAGGCTGACGCATATTCTAAATATTGCTTACTACTCATATTTTACCATTAAAATACATCGTAAGTAGGTACTTACTAATACTAAGAAAATCATGTTTACAAAATTAGTTGATAATATTTCAAAAATATATGCTAGCCAAGTTGTACTATAGGTACAGATCGTTTTCATAAAGGCAACTGCTTAAAAAATAATTCTCAAGTAGTTCCTGGTCTATGAACATATTTAATATATTTTAGAGTTGGGGACCAACTTTTTGTTTGCCAGCTGTACCTACGCGCTAACATTGTCAGGGACCTATGATCCTAACTAAAACAAAAGCAATAATATACAATTAAAACTATTTAAAACTTATATATATATATATATATATATATATATATATATATATATATATATATATATATATATATATATATATATATATATATATATATATATATATATATATATATATATATATATATATATATACATAGTCAGGTCATAAGTATTGTCACACAGTAAAAACTTTTCTTTTAGAATGCTGGCCACAAAAAAGTTTATTGAATTCGAATTTCGAATTGTTCATGAAAATAAAAAAGGTATACTTTTAGAATTTTACTCATTTTTAAATATGGAGTGGACGCTTAAAGAAGACCGTGTTGCAGTTATTGCGTTGCATCGTTGCAGTTACGCGCCAATTCAAATTTTTAACATACTGAAAAATTTGAATATAACCAAAAGATTCGTTTATCGTACCATCAAACGATACAATGAAGACTCTAGTGTAGATGACAGGTCAAGAAGTGGTCGCCCTCGGTCTGTTAGTACTCCAGCAGTGATAAAAGCTGTGAAGGCACGAATTCAAAGAAATCCCAAACGTAAGCAGAAACTGTTGGCCCTTCAGATGGGGTTAAGCAGAACCACGGTGAAAAGGGTGTTAAATGAAGACTTAGGGCTTCGGGCATATCGAAGAAAAACAGGACATCGTTTGAATGCTCGTCTAATGGACCTGAGACTGAAGAGATGCCGCGCTTTGTTGAAGCGGTACGCGAGAAAAAAATATCGGGAAATTCTTTTTTCGGATGAAAAAATGTTTACCGTAGAAGAGAGCTACAACAAACAAAATGATAAGGTGTACGCACACAGTAGTGAAGAAGCGAGCAACCGTATTCCGCGTGTCCAACGAGGTCATTTTCCATCCTCGCTCATGGTATGGTTGGGAGTTTCTTATTGGGGCTTAACAGAGGTACATTTTTGTGAGAAAGGTGTAAAAACGAATGCTGTTGTGTAGCAAAATACAGTCCTGACGAACCTTGTGGAACCTGTTTCTCATACCATGTTCAATAACAGGTACTGGGTATTCCAACAAGATTCGGCGCCAGCTCATAGAGCGAAGAGCACACAAGACTGGCTGGCGGCGCGTGAAATCGACTTCATCCGGCACAAAGACTGGCCCTCCTCCAGTCCAGATTTGAATCCGTTAGATTACAAGATATGGCAACACTTGGAGGAAAGGGCGTGCTCAAAGCCTCATCCCAATTTGGAGTCACTCAAGACGTCCTTGATTAAGGCAGCCGCCGATATTGACATGGACCTCGTTCGTGCTGCGATAGACGACTGGCCGCGCAGATTGAAGGCTTGTATTCAAAATCACGGAGGTCATTTTGAATAAACTTTAATGTCATAAGAATCTATGTTTTGTTAAGTTCATTTTGGTATATGAATGGTTACATAATGAATAAACTTGTTACAATTATTTTACATTAAACATGTGACAGAATTTATGACCTGACTAGGTATATATATATATATATATATATATATATATATATATATATATATATATATATATATATATATATATATATATATATATATATATATATATATATATATATATATACACATATATATATAATGGGTAATGGCACAATAAATATTTATATTACTTTATTATTTTTAATTTATTAATTAATATTAACAAACAATGCGAACATAAACCAGTTTAGAATACAAATGAAATTCATTTTCAAGAGAATGAGCTTCCGTAAATAATAATTTAATTTTAGATTTTAATTAAGATTTTCTTCAAATATTTATCATTGTTTTCTTTTCCTTGCAGGTTCATTAGCTGAGAATATAAATGAAGCGGAATGCATACCATATGAGAATATACCAAACTTCCCAATCAGTACTGTAGAAGGACATCATGGGAGGTTAGTTTTCGGCAAGATAAAGGGAGTACCAGTAGTTGCCATGCAAGGTCGCTTCCACTACTACGAAGGATATCCTCTTTGGAAGGTAGGAATATTTTTAAGTAGATATCTACTAAACAGTTGTATGAGAAAAAATGTCTACCACACTTTTTAAATATTGTTTTTAAAGGTTCTTCGGCAATTTTAAAAGACGCGACAGATTTGCGAATTTGAAAAGCTGAACAATACCCGGTACCCGGTAACGCTTCTTTTTCTACCACTTTATGTGTTATTAAAAAACAAGCTATTTTTGAAGTTTACAAACTACCTATACTCGGAAGATTCTTTTCCTTTATTTATCTGTAATTTTCAGTTTCATATGATTTAATTTTTGTAATTCCGAAAAGTAGTAAAGAACAAGCTTCCGAAAATCACCAAATTTATCATCTGTTTTTAACTTTGTTATGCAATCATATGCAATTAATTTACTTAGTTGAGATATCAGACAATTAATCTTTATTTTCAGTTCAATTAAAATTATAAGTTTATTCTAAAATTACTTTTTGACGTATTAGTTGGCATAATATCTATTATATTTTCAATAATAGTGATATTCGAATCGATCAGATGTTCTTAAAATTTCATTAGGTTGTTAATAACGCTAAGAAAAGTAACAAACTGTCTCAAAAGCTATTTGCAAACGCTATATGTTAGCAAATAGTTCAAAGTGTTTACAAAAATAACTTGTAAAATAACTTTAATAACTTGTAAATCTTTCCGTATATAGACGAAGCTTTTAAGACAGCAGAGTAATACCGGTTTATAACTTAACGATACGTAAAGTATCACCTGTATGTGAAAAAGAGAGGAACTGTAAAGGATAGAAGATATTATTTTTATACTACGCATATGCGACACGAACGGCAACGTTGCTGATATGTACTTCGAAGTGGCCTCAATAAAAACTCAAAATAAAATGCAAAATATCATAACGTATAAAATAATATTATTACAATTCAACTAATAAAACACATAAAATGACGAATATGTGCCTTTATTTTCGTCATAATGAGTTCATGATGGAAATAGTTTGAAACCTCTGGCACGGCTGATGTAAAGCAGCCGCGACCCCCCAGAGATGGGGTTATCGCACGTTGTTTGTGTCACAATAGGAGGGTAAAGGACGCGTTAAGATAACTCGGCTTATTCTGATATAGATTACACTATTTACTTACAATACTAATTCAATGGAAGAAAATAAAAATACAATTATTTTATTTATTGTACAACCAGCGTCATTGTGAATTATTTTTTGAATTTTAAAATAAATAATGTTTAAATACTGAGTTGCAAGTATCAATAACAAGATATTTAATTAATTTACAACAAAAATTTCCTATGTCTTATTTTTTCACTTTGCTATGAATATTCTTGGTCGTGAACACTACTTTACTGCCATATTTTCTTTTATACCAACAATCAAAATTATTGAATAAATATTCAATAGCATAAATTGCCTAGATATGTGGGGGTTTTCGTGTTATAAAATCATCAATGATTCAGTTGCGAGGTTACTAGGAGTTCACACCTAGTTTTAGTTGATTTCCGCCTGCTTCCTTTGTGATCATTTTTTTTTAATAAGTTCCTAGTTTATGCATTATTGGAGAGCTAAGAAAACGGTTATGTTTTTAAAATAATTTGCAAGTCAAGTCTCTTAACTTTTTTTTTTGTTTTTAAGGCATTTTAGTGGAAAATATCTCAAAAAAATATTGAAATAATATTGCTTTTCGTCCCGCATTTTTAAATTTGGGTCGATAATTGTTGGTTTAATATTGATAAATAACCAGTGTTTAATCGTTTATATAAATCAGAAGAAATAATTAATAAAATAATCCAAATAAGTAAAAAAAAAATTGACTTATTTTGATAAAAGCTAAAAAAAAAACATGATAATTTAAAAATGGTTCCCTTTTGCATAATGTATATGGGGATTAAAATTATCACAGTCACCCCTATCACCTCCTAAGGGGAATACGTCGAATTACCAATAATCCTGTATAATCCTGTAATAGTGTTACACTAGTGACGAAACGTTAGGCCTTAAAAAAAGTGATTTATAAATCTCATACATTTTTCAGTGTTGCTTGCCAATTCGGATTATGAAGTTAATTGGTGTGAAGACATTAATAGCAACGAACGCAGCAGGTGGCCTCAACCCATCCTATAAAATCGGCGACGTCATGATTGTGAAGGACCATATAAACATGATGGGTTTTGCAGGAAACAATCCTTTGCATGGACCAAATGATGAGAGATTTGGACCTCGATTCCCGCCAATGAGTAAGGCATACAACGCTGAATTTAGGAAAATTGCTAAAGAGGTAAATCATTATTTATTTACTTTACTAATGTCCCGGCTTCGCATGGTTGAACAAATTTATGTTTTGGGATAAATGTAGAGTATCTTTACGCGGGACAAAAGTAGTTTTTTTTTAAATTGACGTTTTAGTATGTCCTAATACTTTTCTAATAATAAATATATTGCTCAGAGATAACGTATCATTCTAATGGTGACAATTTTTTTGAAGTCGTTACAGAAGTTTTTGATTTTCTTCTTCTTCCTACCCTTATGTGGGGTCGGCACAACATGTTCTCTCCTTAGTTAGCGGTCATCTCAACAGTCACACCCATTTTCACCATATCAGCTTTTACGTAATCCATCGCACCTTTTCTTAAGTCGGTCTCTCCTGTAGCCACTCTCATTTTTATCATTTTCCAACTTATTATTACATACATTACAAGAATACAAATCCATCCTCTTTATAATAAAAGTATAAAAAAGCGACTTGCGTTTGTAGCAACGTGCATAATTATTTAGAATGTTGCACCATCTTCAGTTGTTTCAGGATTGAATGAAGAATTAGATGAGTATACAAATTTTGATTTCATGTTATAGATATTGTATGTTTTGCTTCCTGTGTGCTATCGATTGTGTGGATTACTTAGGAAAGTAATAGGTGTAGGATTTATTCGGAGTCACACGTCAAATACTATTTTGATATGCACAAGAATATCGTGTCATCAACAGGTCCGCTGAAGTTTAACTGTGTACGCAGCAGCATCACTCGAGCTTAAAGCTTAGTTTGTATGCATATCTGAACGAATCGCTATAAAGAAGTAAAAAAATGATTTTTAATTGTAGTCGAAATTATATTTTTTAAACGATGTATTTTATAATTACGCCTATCTTATCTTATCTTATTTTGGGGCCGAGAAATATCTCGGACACTTCGACCCAATGGGATCTTTTGTGTTCCCCTAGATAGCAATCACTCCTCTCCAATCTCCTTGAAGATCTGCTTCATGAGCCTAACAATGAGGTATGGAGATAGGAGCCTGTAGTCTTCCGGTGTTGGATATCCTACCCCCAAAAGATTCATTCGCCTCCTAGCCAATGCATCACATGTACACAGTAGGTGTTCCATGCGTTCTGTATGTTCCCCACACAACCTGCACATGGGTGTCGCGGTTAGACCCATCTTCATGAGCATGTTGTTGGTTCCAAAGTGTCCAGTAAAGGCTCCAAGCAAGTAGCGTATTTGCCCCCTGCTCATGTTCCAGATGGATCCTCGTGCTTTGTACGTGGATCCCAAAAATTTTTTGGAGTGTTCCAGACCGATTCTAGTCAGCCAGTGTTGTTGTTGACTGCGGTCTGCAAAATCCCTGAATGTGGCTTTCACGAGGCTAGTCGGAATGCCTACACATGGTTCCGGACCCATAAAATCATTAGTTGAGCCCTCTCTTGCCAGTTCATCTGCCATTTCATTGCCATGTACTCCCTCGTGTCCCGGGACCCACATTAATCTTACCCTGTTATGCCTTCCAAGCCCATTCAGGGTTTGAATGGCATCCAGGACAAGTCTGGAGTCAACTTTGAAGGAGGCGATGGCCTTGATTGCAGCTTGACTGTAACTGAGAATATATATAGATTTGCCTCTGGTGCCTCTATCTATGTTCTCCTGAGCACAGGTTATTATGGCATATGTTTCAGCCTGGAATACACTTGCCATTTTTCCCAAGCTTTTACTACATTTGTAGTCTTTCGCGTATACTCCCGCCCCTGTACCTGATTCCATTTTGGATCCATCAGTGTACCATACCAGACTATTATGTTCCGGTGGATCTGGTCCCTTTGTCCATTCCAATCTTGTTGGAATTTGGACCCTGAAAAGCCTTTCAAATATAAACCTGGTTTGCATTTTATCGGATATCATATGTGTTATCCGATCCAGGTCCTCATTTCCATCGAATTTTGTATGGTTGGTTTTTGGCTTGGTGGAGTCCCATAGGCCAGCTACTGCAAGGCGATATAGTGCCCTCCTTGCCTCAAGTTCAACCATAATATGCAGAGGAGGAATGTTAAGATATCTCTCCATAGCTGCCGTAGGTGTTGTTCTAAAAGCACCCGTGATTCCAAGACACACCGTTCTTTGTAGCCTATTGAGTGTCTCTTTGCACGTAGTAAGTTTTAATTACGCCTAAATATTATATAGACCTTGTACAAAGCAGTCTAAATAATTTCCAGGTACTTATGATAAAATATGTAAACCACTTTCAGTAGTAAGTAGTTTCGTGTTTTCATTCATATTTTGAGAAAAGACACCAATTAGAAAACATGTAACAAGAGTGAAGTGTTAAGTTTGTTCTACTTCACATCATAATAAATAATGTCCTCGTTATATTTATTGTTTAATAATTATGATTATCTTGGTATAAAAACGTATTATAAATTGCGCATCTATATAATATATATTTCATTATGATCTTGAGGTTATCGAAGGTCGAATACTATTTACCAGCTTGTAACGTATAAACAAGTACTCCATCATATAAACTACTTAGGGCCATATAACTGTCTTCCTGATCGCCTGCAATAATCATATTTCTGTTAAAATGTCGCGATAGTGGGGGAACATCATCTAATCAGTGATTTCTGTATGCCATCAGGCATATTGCTAAACTAGCAGCCCGTCCCAGCTTCGCATGGGTATTTAACAAAAAATTAAAAATTAAACCCTTCTATTTTTTTTCGGTCTCGGGGAAAAACCTCTCTTGACGGGTTATCCCGGCCCGGGGGGACCGAGGGATATAAGGGACTCCGGAAAAGATGTTCAACCCACTAAAAAACCCCGCTGTTCTCCTATCGTCTACGCCCGGGCCCACGGATATATGGCCTGCCGATCTCGTGGCCCGGGCCGGCGCCGGCCCACGCTTTGTCTTAAAGCGGGCCCCTTCTAAAGTACTGGCGCCAGGGGGTCAGGGTTTCGTCCCCCCGGTGCTCTCTTGTAACAACTCTAGGAGTTGAGGGGGGCTGTGGAACAGCACGCGGCCTTCTCCCTCGCGGCAATAGTGCGGGCGGCGGATCCTCCCCCGAGGGGCTGGCCGCGGCCGTTTTCTACGTCGGCCGGAGATCGTTGCCCGCCCTCCGGCGCCGACGACGCGGCCTACGTTGGCGGGAGGGGAGTGCGGTGGCGGACTCCCGCTCCCGTTCCGCCGCCTCCCTTGCAGACACTACTGCCTCCCAAAAGGAGGCGACGGCCGTCCATCCAGGATCGCCCCCGACCATGGACAGAACCAGGGCCGGGAGTGACAGGTCCGCGGCCAATTCCGGACGGGACTCGCATCCCCGTCGCGTGCTAGTCAGGCGTGGGTACGACTACCAGACGACACTCCAGAAAAAGCAGAGTCGCCTGACGTCGTAGCCGGCCCAGCAAGACCAACCGACAGCGAGGATGCAATTCCCGCCCCATGAACACTCTGTGCAGGCGCAGTCGAAATAGGCATGGTTTCGACTACCAAATCAGGTCCCAGGGCAGTACCCGGGACCCCAATCAGTATTCGCAATCATCCCAACGGGGACCACGCCACGAACAGAGAGCTAAGTTGGAAAGGATGTAAGAGGTAGACGGAAAAAAAGGTAGGACTCTGTCGCCTCGAACGAAGAGGGGAGTGAAGCGACGGATGCTCGGGCACCTCGGGTACGCACACCCGTGCACTCCTCGGACAGAGGAGCGCCCCTGAGAGCAAACCCTTCTATTTGCGTCAGGTTACTAAAAAAATAATATAAAGAAAGTTTGAATATTATTATTTCTATGACCTTTTATTTTAATGATTTTTTTTTGTTATTACTTTTTATTTATTTTTCGTTATTTTTTAATAAGTATTCTAATTTTTGTAAAAACCCCAGTGACGCACGCCTACATTGCATAAGGTGCTGCCTAGCTAGCCGAACAGGGTGAGCGGCTACCACGCAACATTTTTCTAATACTTACATTTTTAAACTCGTGATATCTTTCGAATGGAATATCCGAATTGAATAATTCAAAAAGTTATTTAAAGGTATTAAAACAGTTTTGAATATGAAGTAATTTATTTTGATAAGGATTAATACCAAGATCCAAATAAAGAGTCTTTTCTAGGGGCGGCATTTCAATTAAATTTTTAAAATAAAAGAACACTTATTGTGGCATAACTATAATAGTTAGACATATGCTGTCGCGACACTTTTTGTAAATAATGATGTGTTCTGCAAAGTTGTAGTACATTATTTTATTCTATCATCAATAGTTTTCGCAACGCACGCGATTTAAATAATATTTTAGGTAATTTTTTTACACTTTGGGTTACATTATTGGAGTTTTAGTAAGGATCCCTAATTTTTTTGAAAATATAATATAGCCTATGTCACCCGGGGATAGTGTAGCTTCCCAACAATGAAAGAATTTTTTAAATCGGGTCAGTAGTTTCGGAGCCTATTCAAAGCAAACAAACAAACAAACAAACAAACAATCAAATCTTTCCTCTTTATAATAGTAGTATAGAAAGGATTAATACCAAGATCCAAATAAAGAGTCTTTTCTAGGGGCGGCATTTCAATTAAATTTTTAAAATAAAAGAACACTTATTGTGGCATAACTATAATAGTTAGACATATGCTGTCGCGACACTTTTTGTAAATAATGATGTGTTCTGCAAAGTTGTAGTACATTATTTTATTCTATCATCAATAGTTTTCGCAACGCACGCGATTTAAATAATATTTTAGGTAATTTTTTTACACTTTGGGTTACATTATTGGAGTTTTAGTAAGGATCCCTAATTTTTTTGAAAATATAATATAGCCTATGTCACCCGGGGATAGTGTAGCTTCCCAACAATGAAAGAATTTTTTAAATCGGGTCAGTAGTTTCGGAGCCTATTCAAAGCAAACAAACAAACAAACAAACAAACAAACAAACAAACAATCAAATCTTTCCTCTTTATAATAGTAGTATAGATATATTCCGTTCCCTATACATATTATTTATTGTATCAATCTTTTTTTTATTACTGAGGAACAATTACCGTCGCCTGGATGTTTGCGACGTTAGAGGCACCGTGAACACGCTACTGTCACATAGGGTACAGATACCTGAGTCACTAATGCCGCAACACAACACAAGATTATTGTGGTGGCATATTTATGACCAAGGGTGTTTACCATCAAGACGAGCTTGGAGCCCTACCAAGTAGCTAAGGTTGTTTTGTCGCCTTTTACGTTAGGAAATCCCGGTCTGTCCCTGTTTGCCCCTGCACGGGAAAAATATTTCCGTATAACTTTTCTTGAGCTTACACAAATAAATATAAACTGTTGACGATTCATACGGTACCATCTAGTTCGAAATTAGGCAGTAGAGCGCTTGTGTTATAGGTACTAGACAACTAATACACTATTTATAGATTTTTCTTTTGTAAATAAATACATGTTATACAAAAATATCCAGACTTGAGCTGTTAATCCATCCCGTGATCCCGCAAATGTTGTCTTTTGCGTTATGGAGATATGATAGTTATGTCTAAGGGAAACAAATATCTGGCGATACTACGATACAGAATACTAGATTTGAAGAATCATATACATTTTATTTAGGTGGCAAAAGAATTAAACATGGAGAACATAATCAGAGAGGGTGTGTACACGTGCCTTGGAGGACCGAACTTCGAGACTGTAGCAGAGTTGAACATGTTAAAAATGGTCGGAGTTGACGCTGTTGGCATGTCTACAGTACACGAGGTAAATACCACGAAGATTCGTATGTTTAAATTTCTTTAAAATTAAATAGCTAATAGTAAGAAGCTCGTAGAAAAATCGTTCATGTAAAATAGATAAAAGCAAAGCAATACATAAAAGCTTACGTTTTCTAACTCCTAAAACTATAATAGTACTACTCAACGCAGCTGCCTCTCTGATGTGATGTGGTTGGCTTGTACTGCAGCTGTGGCTGTGTGAAAAAGGACACCATTTAGTTTTTACAGGTCGTTAGGCCTAAATTATAATATCCTAATTGAAAATATCAAATGTAAACGAAGCGCTATAAAAAAATTAATATCACTGTTCTAAAAAGCGTGGGGTGCTCGATATCAATCGTTATAAGTTTTTACTAGTTTCAACTCGAAATGCAGTTAGTTTAAAAATATCGTACAAAGCACGTACACGCTTTTAGAACAGTGGCATTAATTTTCTCGTCAATAGTTTTATTCTTATGTTATGGATTATTTTTTACTTTTTATTTTGTTTAATTATAAAAGCGTGTTTTTAATTTTTTAATAATTTCCAATCAATAAATGTTTTTATTAATTTAACGCCATCTTTCCGGCAGAAGGAAAAGAAAGCGTTTATTCTTATGATCCCGATAAAGATTATAGGACAAAATTATTAAATTTGTGTATTATCATCAGGTCTTGACAAATGTGCATAATTTTAAATTTTTTGATCGTTCAGTGGGTAAAAATCGTATCCAAAAATTGTGTTACATAAATATATAGTTACATAGATACAAAGAGGTCAAGTTAATAGAAGCATAGTAAAAAAAAAGAAATGATAGTCACTCAGTCTCAATTAATATGAGATACAATTTTCAATTTAATTTAAATTGAATTTATATTTACAGTTACAATATATTCAAGACTTCATATCGTCGTGATCGTAGAATAACGTCGGATTTGAAAAAAATCCAAAATTCACTTTCTACCATATTTGGATACTGCATTGTCTAAATATTATTGCTACATTAAAAAAAAAATTACATGTATTTTAGATTTCAAATTAAGCAGTCGGTAAAGTGACGGATATGACAGAATCTCATAGTAAAATGACGCTTGTGTATTTTTCAAATGGCTATCCTGTAAAATTTAATATATGTATTATATGTCAGATCCGTCACTATTCTACGACTACGACGATATGTTCATTAGATAATATGATAATGGCTTTTACTAATAAACTTTAATATTTAGATCATTAAAATTGATACGAGACGAGACTGGTCAGAATACAATAAATTTATTACGATAACATTGAATAAATCCGTAGTGTATCATGAAAAAATATAATTCTAAATGTTCTAATACTTTGTTAAGTATATATCACAAATATTTGTTTTTGTTCTTAATTTTAAAATATATAGGAATGATATACCCGTATATGAAGGTATCGAGATACGTGAAAACGCTGCCTTTGAATGCTTCATTTGATAACTCGTCTTGCAGGTTATAACAGCACGTCACTGCGACATGAACGTATTCGCACTATCGCTCATCACTAATGAATGTGTGACCAATTACGAACTTCACAATGAAGCAAACCACGAAGAAGTGCTTGATGTGGGGCGCATGAGGCAAGATATTCTGGGGAAATTCGTATCAATCCTAGTCGATAGGTTTGCTCAAACTGAATCCGCATCACCGTGAAATACATTTGAAATATAGTGATTAGTTGAATATATAACACAAATATTGACTCATAGTTATTTAAAAACTATAATATAAACCTGTTAGAGGATGGCATAATAGCCTGGTTATAACAATTAATGAAATCCTTCTCCATTTCTGAAGATCTGCAAGAACATATATTACAGTTTTGTTCCCGATTTTAACTCTAACGGTTGCATCCTATAAAGAAATCTGAACCAAAATTATGAAAAAAATCGTTAAGTGATTTGGAAAATATTTAAATTTAGAATTTTTCTATTGCTCAGGAACAGCAGACAGGCTGATAGGCCACTAATAGTAAGCATATACTGTCGCCTATGGATGTTTTCGACGCTAGGGGCACCGCGAACACGCTGCTGTCCCATAGGAGTACAGGATCCTGGTTCACTAATGCCGGAACACAAAGTTATTATGGCGGCATACTTACTTACTACACCCTCGGTGTTTGCCATCTAGATGGATTTGGCGTTGTTTTGTCGCTTTTTATGACAGGCCGATGGCGCAGAGGATAGTATTCTTTCTCCACTCTTGCACAGAGAAAAGAATTTAATCTCTAAATCAAAGAAAAATTATCATTTCTAACATGTTCATTCAAATTATAGGCAACTATCGATATATTAGTCATTATAATATACATTATATTATCAAATATATATTATGATACTGAAAATAAAACTTCTGTGAAGAAAATTTTATGCTTAGTGTGCTAGGATGAAATTCTTAATATTTAGGATGATTCTAGCAATGTTTTTACATTTAGCTTTTCAATTAATGTAACTTTGAAAATATTAATATTATATAATTATATGACAAGTTAATATTAATAAAGTTACTTTCAAACTTATGAATGTATTTTTTTAATGTAAAATAAAACAAATAAACAATGTACAACATATTTTTGCAACAATTTATTTCTTTTATGTAAAATAATTTACGATTCATTCATATAATATAAATTGTTTTATACAGGGTGACTTTGACAAAACCGTCCAAATTTTTTTTACGCACTAAACATCATTTAAGGAACCCATTTTTGCAAAAAAAAATTTAAGTCAAATTTTCACCATAAAATATTTCATATATTATCATTAATTCAATCGTACAGAATAGTGCTATGGTGCAACCTTCGTACGTTAACCTGTTATTACCTGTCTCTCCCGCGTAAATGAGTAGTGCGTATTCGCTCGCCCGGTGCAGTGCCGCCGTCCGCGGCCTTTTACTAGGTCAGATGGAGAGATCATTGACACTCTAGCGCCGTATTATGTAAATTGCGAGTTCTTTGAATCACTTTGTGATGCTGATTACTCAACATTTTAGTACTATGTGATACAAAACTAAAATAAATGTTTCTCATAACTTTTACTAAAGATTCTTCTGTTTGAATTTGGACGGGTTTGTCAGTCACCCTGTATCTATATATACTCCGAACCCGCTTAGGATGTAAGCTCAAAGCGCAGACCCTTGTTAACACGTTGAGTGCCAAACCAAGTCTGAAACATCTTATCCATGTCCCACAGAGCTACATACTAAGAATAATTTAATTTTTAATTTTAATTCAATTCACAATAATTCATCATTGTTAATATTCAAGGCAAATCATACATTTTTACATGAAACCAAAAATAGGATTTAAGTTTCATAAACCTTATAGGGTTTAAGAAACCCTGTAAAATGATAGTTTTATGATCAGGTGTAAAACGCCTTTTAACGCTGTAATGGAAATAGAAGAATCAGTGTCGGTTCGAACGTGTTAA
This sequence comes from Malacosoma neustria, assembly GCA_963693495.1. NCBI lineage: Eukaryota > Metazoa > Arthropoda > Insecta > Lepidoptera > Lasiocampidae > Malacosoma > Malacosoma neustria. The sequence goes on along the minus strand of OY856381.1, from coordinate 11,238,826 downwards.
CAAAGAAGCAAGTAAATAAAACTAAAATTCATGCCACATGTCTTTGCCTTCTAATAATAATGAATTTACAGTTCTCGATATAATAAAAATGAAGATAAATTATTGTGTTACATAGCAACGGAAATTCGGTTTAGTTTTAGAAAAACGTAAAACAATCTAATGAGGCCACGAAATGACCACGAAAAATGACCCACGTGAATCACATGAAATCAGCTGTATTTTACGTGAAGTATAACATAAATATATGACAATCCTTCAAATTTTTTTATAAAATGTAGAACATATTATAATATTTTAAATTTTGTTTTTTCTAAATTACACATAAATAGTTTTTATTACCTTACATGCAATGAAAATTAAAATATGTGAAAAAAATAATTAAATAATAATTTCGATTTGTCTATATACTTATAAATTATAAAAGGGTGTTGTTCATAAACCAGTTCTTCAAACTGCAACAATTTTCGCGAAATTAAGGCAAAATTCCTCTATTCGAAAAAGACTAGCTTTAAAATATTTCTGAAAACATCAAATATACGATTCATTTAACTGTTTTTTTTTTTAATTGCTGAAGTTCAGCAGACAGGCTAGACCCAGTTAATAGTAAGCAATTACCGTCGCCTATGGATGTTTGCGACACTAAGGGCACCGCGAGCACGCTGCTGCCCATAGGGGAACAGGAACCTGGGTCACTAATACCGAAACACAACACAAAGTTATTATGGTGGTAATATTTATACACCAGGGATGGTTGCCATCCAGACGGGCTTGGGGTCCTACCACGGGTTGTTTTGTCGCCTTTTACGACAGGCTGTCCCCGGCCGTAGGGGTTAGTATTCTTACTCCGCCCCTGAACGGAGAAAAGATTCTTAGAATATTTTTCATCAGTTATTTTATAAACACAATAAAGGAATAAAACATGTAAATCTGCTCAGAAATTTATGATGATAATACACTTCATTATTAAATATGCAATAAAAAAAATAACTATTACTAAAAAAGTGTACACTTAAACATCTCTTGACTGAGCATCATTAGTAAAAATTAAATAACAACAAATTGTCAAAATTTCATGACTAACAAAATGAAGAACCCATTTCTTGGATATCTCAGTAATCTTCAGATACCTATGGCATATATTCCTAACAATTTGATCTTTTATATAAAATATCAATACAAATATTAGCTACAAAACCTTATTTGTGATCAATGAAAAAAATAATGCACCAAGCATTAAAATGGTAGCAATTTAAAAAATTGCCGAGTGCGGGCTGGATAGAAGACATACCGAGAAGCGCGTACCGGAAGACGCAGTGTTGGTAGGCCCCCCACAAGATGGACCGATGATCTGGTCAAGATCGCCGGGATAGGTTGGATGAGGGCAGCGCAGGACCGATCATCGTGGAGATCTTTGGGGGAGGCCTTTGTCCAGCAGTGGGCGTCTTCCGGCTGAAATGATGATGATGATGATGCGGGCTGGATCATGATCATGCACCTGAAGACCATACAGTAAACAGCTTTCTAAACATATTACATTCCAAACATAGACTTCCTTTGAACTGATCCTTAATTGTACTGTGACATGATATCAATAATGTAAGGTTGTTCGGAAAGTAGTTTCGTTTTCCCCGACATATAAAGTGTTTCATACAAGTTGGTAAGTCGCCAAAAGCTTTTACAGCTTAAACTGGACGAACTACCCCACGCACCATATTGTCCAGATCTGGCACCTTAGGGTTATTACTATTTGTTCCGGTCTCTACAAAAATTTTTAGATGGTAAAATCTTCACTTCAAATGAGGAGGTCCAAAATTACCTTAACCAGTTTTTTGCCAGCAAAGACCAAAAATTTTATGAGCGTGGAATTATACTACTACCAGAATGATGGCAGACGTTATTGGATCAGAATGGACAATATATAATTAAATAAAATACTTATCACCTATACAAATAAAAGTCTTTCATTTTCACGAAAAGAAACGAAATTACTTTCCAAATAATCCAATACACACTGTTAATTCATACAACACCATCTAGACAAAAAGGAAATGGCGCTTTTATGTAGATACTAAACTACAATACTACTTTTTTGTGTAAATAAATACATATTGCATAAAATCACTCAAACCCAGGACGGAAACCTATGATCCGCGCAGGCATTCTAACGTACAAAAGCCTTCGCGCCACAGAGGTCGTCCACCTCAGATTATGCCTTAACAGCTGTTTTTTTCGGGAAGAGATATGCAAATTCTTTGCAAGCTTTATCTATTTCCCCATATCTATATTGGAAACCATACTCTAGAACTCTTTTGGGCGTCACGTGTTGCCCCTTCGTCATGATCATTGCTCGTTCCGGGTTGAGAACGAAATTTAGCATTGTTTCTGGAACCGGGAAGATGGCGGGTCGACCGAGCGCCTTTGCAAAGGACTGAAATTAGAAAAAAAAGTTTGAACAGTTTTTTTTTTGTATGTTGTTGCTCTCACTCTCTCAAGTGCTAAATACAATATTGACGACACTTATTGCTACACATTTTAGTGAGTTACAAGGGGGTTAGCCATATATTTTCGACTTAACTAATAAGTGTCACTATTTTGACCGGCTTTTGACCCATGCGTAAATACTCAGATACATTTGGCATAACTGCAAGATAAACTCCCTAGGTCTTAGGCAAGGTAGACTCTATAATAGTCTTTGTCTATACAGCAGACAGATTCTAACCAGAAATAATGGTATTGCTTGCTCATTACCGAGTAATAAAAGCATTTGCTTTTAACTTTTTGCTAGCTAACAAACAGTAGAGGTATACCAACCATTTGGTATTCTTTGCAGGGTGTCATTCCTTATGACCTTTTGAATGTTTTTTATTATGCCTTTTTGGCCCTGTTTAAGTATGTTTTTTCGGCGGCAGAGTAAGAAGGACATCTGCGGCCAGGCAGCCTGCAGTGGAAAAATCCTAGCAAGGTGGCAGGGCTCTAAGACCGTCTGGATGGCAACCACCCCTGCTCTATATATATGCCACCATAAGGCGACGGTAACTGCTTACTATTAGGTTACTGCTACTAATCTTTATCCGTGCAAGACGGAGAAAGAATACTAACTACGTGGTAGGGCCTCAAGCCCGTCTGGATGGCGACCACCTTTGGTCTTAAGTATGCCGCCATAATAACCTTGTGTTGTGTTCCAGTATTAATGACCCAAGTTCCTGTACCCTTATGGGACAGCAGCGTGTTCGCGATACCACTGGTGTTGCAAACACCCATAGGCGATGGTAACTGCTAAACTCTGAGCGGGCCGTCAGTCTGTCTACTGTCCTAAAGCAATAAAAAAAGGCTAATATTAAGTGGTCTGTCAGCCTGTCTGTTGTTCCACACCATTAAAAAAAGGTGTTAAGTTTAGCCCTAAAAAACTCACCCAAAGAGCATATCAAATGTAAAAGAAAAGATAAAGTCTATCAAATCAAATGAAAGAAGAATGCTATGAAAAAGAATAATTTATGCCACTAACATAATAATTTTCAAAATAATTAACTTCATACTTGAGTAAACTCCTCATTTGTGATGACTTGTGGGGCCACACCATTCAATATTCCCTTGACATTTTCATTTTCTACAGCAAATTGTACAAGTCTTGTTAGGTCATCAATATGGATCCATGGTAGGAACTGTTTGCCCGAACCAATTCTGCCCCCCACACCAAAATAGAATGGAAGGAACATATTCTTAATCATACCACCTTCCCTGCCTAATACTGCTCCAGATCGTATTATGACCTAAAAAATAAATTTCCAACATGAAAAATATTATATACTATGAATCTAGTTGTCTTTATTTTTACTAGTTCTAAATTTGAATACAAGATAATTATATAAAGATAATAAAAGTTAAATGGATATTAACACTTAACTGTTTTTAATTTAAGCAACTCTACTCATATTATTGAGAGCTAATCTCACTAATAGGGGCAAAGAAGCTTTAGTAAGAGAGCCATTTTATGTGCCTCTTAATTTAGTTATTAAGATTTTTTAAATTTAGAGTGACATTTCTTAAACTACACCAACCTGCTTGTTAGCACACATATAACCTTTTTAGGAGGATGGAAATGCTTAACGTACACCCCATCGCGTGGGAATGTGAGGAGGTGTATGAGATTCCCCATGCAATGAACCTGTACACCATCCTTTCTTGGCTGGGAGACGCATGAAGTTGGTATGAACCAATCCCATACTCCTACGCACACTTTGAGTGCCGCAGGACGCGACGTACTAATTAGGCCGCAGCCCCGAATAGAGCAAAGCCAGGGGTGGGGTAATGAGCCCTATCATATTCTTTCACATGCACGGGCAAACTGTGCTAGTGGAATGCCTTTCTCCTAGGGGGGACCTTTCACTAAGGCAGTCAAAGAGCACAACAACTTTCCTTAAGTAGGTCTTTTTTGTACGTTTGAGTATAAAATCATGAACTTTCTTTGCCCTTTATAGGAAAGAACAAATATTTTCTTTTTTAATGTTTTCATAACAATATACTAAAAAGAAATGGAAGGCATGATTGTGAAAAGTGAGAGTAGTGAAACGTGAAATGAATGTAAACACTCACTAGTCTAACAGGAGGATCAACATATGCAGCTTTTTCCCATTGCACAACGAGCTGTGAGAAAAAGTCTGTACCAGTGACAAGACTGCTCTCATCATACTTATTATCATCAGAAGGTTCATATGCTCCCACACCTGTTATTACTACATAGACCTTTGGCTTATCTTGACTCTGATTTATAGCTGTAGCTAGTGCTTTTGTAGTATACACCCTCGAGTTCTGAATATTTTGTTTAAACCTGTAATAAAATATATATATTCTTTAATATTTTAACAATATCTTTCAAGCTTTTATATGCCACATATCCCCACAATTTGTTTTCTCATCTGCAGACTGATCAGTGTCATTTTTGTCAATAACGATAAATAAAATGGGTAAGTAAGCTCCATTTTTACATATTTTATGAACCCAAATCTAGTTGAGAATTACCAGACAAGGATGCCAGCCATGTCAACAAATAAGTTTATTTAAGATTGAACATATTCAGAAAAGGTACCAATCTAGGGGTTCCGGATAAATCCAAAGGTGGGATTAGGCACCGCTTAGGCAGTTTTTCATGTTTAATGTGAATATTATCATGTAACTACCATGAAGGAAAACATCATGAGAAAACCTGCATACTTACTGGTATATGTAACCAACCAATCTACCTTGGACAAACATAATGGATATACTGACTGTCCACTCTAAAGAGATCAGTGGGAGACGATAGGCTGTTATTTATTTATTTTTATATTCAGAAAATATATTATGCATATTAAAACAAACTATTAACAAAAACAATACAAAATTTCTTATAGGAATGAATACAATAGATAAACATAGAAACTGATACAATAAATTTTTGTTTTCAAAATATAAATCATACCCAGGAGTCCATGACTTGGTAAAATCCATAAATTGCTGTCCAGCACAATTAACCACAGCAAAAGTCTTTTTTGGCAATCCTGAGACCTCTAACGTATGCCAAGACATATTGGTGGCACCTGGCATTCTAGCCACATTTATGACTTTGTACCCGCTGGTCGACATAAGCTCACCAAGATGACGGCCAATGAAACCAGTTCCACCTCCTAATGGGCATAATTCAGTAATATCTATACAACTAGTATATACAATAGTTATGATACTTATATGGAACTGAAAGAATAACAATTGCACTAAATTTTCTCCATGGAGGGGTATCTGCCCAATATTAAGTGGGCTACAGCCTGTCTGCTGTTCTACAGTATTAAATGAAATTGATATCATGCACCTTCTCAGACAATTTGAAGGCAGCATTTCTCCCCACTAGGTGCCTCTTTCTTATAACCAACCATTCTTAAGTGTTGACTTCCATTATATTTTTTTCAGAAATCACACAATCAATACAGTATATATTAGTATAGACATAGAGTCCATACTCTACAAATGGTAAAAAGAGAAATCCTATTTGCCAGGAATTCGGCCACATCAATGTAAGAGAATTAAGAGAACATACCATTATGTTCTCTTAATTCTCTTACATTGATGTGGCCGGATTCCTGGCAAATAGGATTTCTCTTTTTACCATTTACAAGTATGGTATTTAATATTAGTTGTAAGTAGTATGTTAAGGTAGTCTAGGGCTAGTCTCTTAAGCTAGACTGAACAATTCTTTATTACATTGCACAAGAGCCAAGTGAACCTTCTCTATGCTGTTGGGAAGCAGCTTTCATTTAATGTCACTTCCGTCCGATCTCTTTTGCAGAAATGGCATTGGCAGTATGTGAAATGTGACTGACACAAACATGAATGCCACAGATAAATTGATGGGATAAATGTGTAGAGTGAAATAGACGAATCATATCTGATAGTTCAGCATCCACAATGGTCCTGTCAATATTATGCAAATCGCATTCAAGTTGTGTACCTATAATTTTATGGTAACATATTATAGCAACGGCATCGGCAAATAGACGTACTGGCTTCATGTCCGGTACCACGTATTATAGCAATGGAACACACTACGAAATCGGACTTTCTGCACAGTTGAAGTTTGGGATGCGACCGGTATTAACTCTGAGATAATCATATTGATGAGTGCAAGCTGGATACAGCATAATAAATACAAAATGTAGTGAACTATGATTTATAATCAGTGTTATTGTTAACCTACCGATTAAAATATTTCTCGCTGCCATGACTTTGTTATATAAGTACGGGACAGTTTATTTTAATAACTATTAGAATTGAAGACTTTCGATAATGTTCCCAAATACTTTTAACTTTCAGAAATTCATAACATTTTTTATTCTTCTTTTCAATATTAATTTCAAATTTTATATACAAAAGTTTGTTGACTTTGTATTTTACTATTTTTTGTAATAAAAATCTTAGGCATGGATATCAGCTTATACTGTAACCATTATTTCACAGATTTTTGAACTATGAACTTTCCTATTTTTTTACATCCTTTATCATCAAAGACCAGAAATTGATCTTTTGCGAGACATTACAAATAATTGCGAATAAAAATTATACTTTTACGTATGAAATTTATTAAAATAAATAAATTATTAGCATTCTAATGGTTCAAAAAATGTTTATGGCTGTATACACAAAAAAGCAACTATTTAAAATCTCGGAAGGGCAAAAGAAAAACAATAATTTTAATTTGTTTTCCTTCCATACACATAGTTATAATCAAATATTACATACTTTTTATGTCGTTCGTGATTCGTTAACAAAGAAGCATATAAAATATTCCAGGTTTAGTATATATAATCCATAAATATACATTTTTTGTGACAAGTTCGAATTTTCTAAAAATGTTCAATAGAAATTTTTTTGACCTAAAGTGTACGTACTATACAATAAAAATTCCGATCAAATTACTTTTTAAATTCCTCGTTTGACACTGAACTTTTATGACATTTTAACTGTCATAATGTCAGAGTTATAATTGACATTGATGTCTTTTTTGTAATATACGGGTGCGGACGGTGCTGAAACATTATTCTTGAAAATTCAAAATTCATAAAATGGCATCCAAAGCTATTGGAAATCCCTTAATGCGTCATGTTGCGGTGAATATTTTGATAGCAATAACATTTATACTGTATCCTTTGACCCATAGTTTTATAATTGATATGAGCTCTAAACTGTCACTTACCTGTTATGTAAACCAATTTTATTCGATTTTTATGAAAATATCTGGACTTGGTAATCTATTCCTGATAGAAGTACTAACTAGTGTGTTGTTTACAGACTAGGGGTTACGCCCAGGCTGCCCCAGCTGTCCGTAAGGAGCCCAGACTCCAGACTGCCGTTCTACCAAATAAAACTTTTGTAGCTGCCTTGGATAATGGTTCTCCAGTCACTAGGGTTACGATCGCCTTCAAGTAAGTAATATATAATTTATAAATACTTTAAACATGCAACTTAATTAAACCCATTTTTTTGTGATAGCCACATTTTAGTCCTTTAAAATTTCACATCACTTATTAATATGAAGATATTATGAAAATACCCTGGAAAAAAAATTGCACAGAATAAAAAATAAAATCCTATCTAAATCTGTTAATATTTTTTTTACCTTTAATAGAACCTTCCATATTACTTTTTCCTTTCATATTAATTACTATATTTTATTACTAGCTTTTAAAATTAAAAAAAAAAAATAGTGCTCTTTCAATTACTAAGAGATTATGGAAATATTTATTCTGGAATTAAAATCATTTACTATTGCAACAAATTATTTAAATATTAAATACTAGAGTTAATGTACTTACATATATTTTACCAAGAAAGGTTTGAACTTTGAAGGATACCTGATGGAATTAAATCACTAAATATAATAATGTTAACAATCATCATTGTACATCTTGATATACTACTTATACAATATGTATGATTTGTCTAAACAATTATTATTTTCTTAGCAGCTAATGCAATGGTCCTTTTTAGGGTATCTATATATTATTATGTCTTGATGCTATTTTATTTTAATGTATTATTTTTTATTGTTCATAATAAACATATTTCTATCTTTTCAATTTGACATTGCTTATATTTGATTATTTCAGGGCTGGCTCTCGCTATGAACCGCAAACAGAGCTTGGCATTTCCCATGTCCTCCGATCAGCTGCTGGACTCAGCACCAAGAATGCCAGTAGCTTCATGATTTCACGTACACTGACACAAATTGGTGCCTCGGTCAGCGCATCTGGAGACCGTGAATTTCTTTATTACACCCTTGAGGTAAAGAATACTAATTGCAGGAATATTATAACTTGAATTTCTTTACGAGTGATCTATAAATAGTGGTTTGCTTATTTTAAAACACTTAAGATTTGTCAACTCAGACTAGTTAACCTGTAAAAGCTGAAAAAATATCAATATCTTTCACCTAATGTAGACACTAAGTTCCACCAAACTTGGAGGGTAACAATGATTGCTTTATTTTAGGAAAATTTATCAAGTTCATTTATTTCTAAAAAAATTTAAGAGTAATAAGAATTTCCATAATGAGGTGATTTGATCACCAATTTATGGATAATTTATAATGTGCTAGTCTATATAGGACATATTATATATACATATACAATCCATTATATTTTTAATACAATGGTTTCACTGCCAAGGATCTCGAAGACCATGCGAAGTGGAGCAGAAAAGGTTAGAAAGCAGATCCTGGGCACCTGAAGCTTAGGTTGCAACTTAGATAACTTTAGATAAGAACTACAACTAAGGGCTTCTTCACTCGTACCACGAACACACCACGTCGCAACGACAAAATGCTGTCAAGTAGTGGTTATTTGTGAATAGTATCGCTGCAGCTTTTTGTAGTTGCATTGTGGTACCGACAAAATGTCGATGTGGTTGCGTTGTATGAATGAAGTGAATGAACCGGGGGAGGGGAAGAGTGCGGGTGGGGTGCGTGCACTATCGTTGCGTCGACGCAACGTTGTGTTTGCGATGTGGTCGGTATCACACACACTGTCGACTGCAAAATGTGGTATGTGTGAATAGTCCTATTCATTTTCAAGGTGAAATATACATCCGGCCACGTGGTGTGGTTGTGGTACATGTGAAGAAGCCCTAAGATGATGATGATACACTTTTAATACAACTTGATGTATTTTAATAGGCAACTCAGAACAATCTGCAGACCGCCTTGGAGTATTTGAACAAGTTGGTCTCCAACCAGGAGTTCAGACCTTGGGAATTGACTGACAATTTGCCGCGTCTCAAGTTTGACATTGTCGCCTTACCACCTCAGGTATAAATAATGTTTTTAACATCATTACCACAATTGGACGATGAGATAGCTTGTTAAATGGGATACTAAGTGGTAATGGGCTGGACAAGTGTTGGAGTAAGAGTGTCATCTTGATGTACATAATGGAAAATCCAGCCTACTTGATCTAGTACTGACTTAAAAGGTAGCCAGTACATTCAATGCTGTAAATTTATTTATGACCAGTTGTTATTTTGCATGTGAATATTGCTAATTGAGAAAAAATCAAAATTATGTCATTAGGTATTATACAGTATATCACACTTGGAACACAATTCAAAACTCCTCAGAGAAAATGCTAGAGAGTTCCAGAAAGATCATTCCCATTTAATTTATCCTGGTAATGTTTCTAGTACCTTTTGGTAATTAATTAAGACACTATCAGGAATATAATATGCTTTTCTTAAATGCAGATCCGCGCCGTGGACCTTCTCCACAAGGCTGCCTATCGTCGTGGTTTGGGCAACTCCTTATACATCTCGCCTAAACGCATTGGGAAGGTGTCATCTGAATCCTTACAACATTTTGCCGGACAATACTTGACCCCGGGTCGCTGTGCTGTTGCCGTTGTTGGTGATAACCAGGTAAATAATATATACAGGGTGACCTTGACAAAACCGTCCAAATTTTTTTTACTTACTAAACATCAATTAAGAAACCCATTTTTGCAAAAAAAATTGTATGTCAAATTTTCACCATAAAATATTTCATATAGGATCATTAATTCAATCGTACAGAATAATCATATGGTGCAAACAGCGTACGTTAACCTGTTATTACCTGTCTCTGTCTCTCCCGCGTAAATGAGTAGTGCGTATTCGCTCGCCCGGTGCGGCATCGCCGTCCTCGGCCTTTTACTATGTCAGATGGAGAGGTCATTGACACTCTAGCGCCGTATTATGTAAATTGAGAGTTCTTGGAATGACTGTGATGCTGATTACTCAACATTTTTGTACTATGTTTGTGATAGAAAACTAAAATACATGTTTCTCATAACTTTTACTAAAGATTCTTCTGTGTGAATTTGGACGGGTTTGTCAAAGTCTCCCTGTATATAGTATACATCTTTAGAAGGGCTGATCAAAAAATAACCGTTATTTTCAAATTTCGTGAGTTACGTATGTTCGATTTTCGCATTTTTTTTTTTGTTATGTAGAAAATGATTTTGGATAATTGTCGAATCACTATCAGAGAGGTTGCTGATGATGTTGGCATATTGTTCGGCTCATGCCAAGCAATTTTTATGGATGTTTTAGGTATGAAACGTACGGCAGCGAAGATTGTTCCAAAATTGCTCAATTTTGAGCAAAAACAATGTCGCATGGACATCGCTCAGGAGCTGTTGAACATCGTCAACGACGATCCAGATTTCCTCAAAAAGGTCATAACTGGTGACGAATCATGGGTGTTTGGCTATGACATTGAAATCAAAGCCCAATCATCCCAATGGAAGCATCCAGAAGAGCAAAGACCGAAAAAAGCACGTCAAGTTCGGTCAAATGTGAAGGCTTTGCTCACTGTTTTCTTCGACTGCAATGGCGCGGTGCATCATGAATTCTTGCCACAAGGTCGTACGGTCAATAAGGAATACTATCTGGAAGTTATGCGCCGTTTGCGCGAAGCAATTCGTCAGAAACGCACAGAATTGTGGAATAAAAACAATCATGGATTTTGCACCATGATAACGCACCAGCTCACACATCGATGCTTGTGCGTGAGTTTTTGGCCAAAAATAAAACCGTTATCATGCCTCAACCACCGTATTCACCGGACTTGGCTCCTGTTGACTTTTTCCTCTTCCCAAAACTGAAGACATCGATGAAAGGAAAGCGTTTAGCTATGATTGAGGAGATAAAAGAAAAATCGAAACAGGAGCTGTTGACGATACCAAAAAGCGCGTTTCAGAAGTGTTTTGAGGATTGAAAAAAACGCTGGCATAAGTGTATTATACCTGAGGGGGATTACTTTGAAGGGGACAAGATAGTTATTGATGAATAAATAAATACTTTTTGAAAAAATTTAAAATAACGGTTATTTTTTGATCAGACTATGTATATTAAAGAAATTTGGGGTTCTATTGATGCACCATCACCCCAGAACTACTGAATATAGTGGGATGGGACTGCGACTATTTGACGTGGAATTTGTAGATGTTTCTAAGCCATTTATTTTTTGGATTCCATTGTCTCGTGAGTTATCCTTTACTTAAACATTTTGAGTAATGTAAATACTAACTGTATTTACTGCACCAAAAATTTTGTATAGTAAAATGTTTCAGAATTTTTTCATAATTTTAGGACAGGGCAACCTTGGTTGCTCAGACATTGCAACTGTCTTCAAGTGAGCCAGGACAAAACGAAGCCTCCACATACTATAGTGGTGAATTAAGGTAATTTTAATAAAATGTGATTGTTTATATATTATGTTATAGCTCTATCTAACCTGACGACCTCCATGGCGTAACGGTTAATGCACTTCGATACTCTTGCGGAGTTCACAGGTTCGATTCCCGTATTGCTTCTGGTTGTTTATGTATAGTATGTATTTATTTACAAAAGAAAATCAGTTGTCTAGTACCGGTAACACAAGCGCTATGCTACTTTCTTTGGGACTAGATGGCGCTACGTGAATTTTCACAAAATATTTATATTCCTATTAGTTATTTATAAAACTATAAAAACAGTATACAATAAAATAATGTATTACTTTTATATAGTATATTTAATCTAAACCTTATTCAAAAATTAATAATGAAGACCTACTTCTCTTATTCTAACCATAGTTCATTTTAACTGTTCGAGTAATAATGTAAATTTATATATTTTTTTTAATAGGAAAGAGATGGGCGGCGATTTGGCCCATGTGGCTCTTGCAGTGCAAGGCGCACCTGCCGGCAGCCCGCAAGGACTTGCTCTGGCTATTGCAGCTAAAGGTATACACATTCTATTACGTCTATCTATATTTGCCATTTCTTAAATTAGATATAATAGTCACTACTAACATGAAATTTGTAACGAAAAGACATGAACACTAATGGTTCGCACAAAATTACTTAATGGCAATATATATGATAGTGGAGCTCGGTAGAAGAAGATTGAATAGAAAGATGCCATATTTAGCTGCCCCATTCACGTGTCTTATTCCATGAGTCACGATATTCTCGCTGCTTTTGTTTTACCACCATTTTGGATCTAAAATTTTAATATTGAAACCATTTGTTATAACATAAAACATGATACATTTTCCTCACACTGTTCAATTGTCTTGAAAGTCAAATATGTTTAACTAGCCTTTTTTTTTTGTCCACCCCTGCTAATGTTGTCACCTTGTACCTTGAAGGGTCATCCAAAAAAATGTCTCTAAACATGAACCTTAATTGGTACCTAACATGAACCTTAATATACAGCTATGTAGTGTTTATATTTTAGAATACTATACTAGTGCATGCACGACACTAATATTATATATTTATTATTATTTATTTCGTAACAGGTTACTTGGATGTAATTCATACAATTATATATATTGAGATACAATTTTGGTCAGTAAATATTATAAATAAAAATATAAGTAAAAACATTGTCTATGTCCTTTTATAATGGACACAGTTGTTAATAGATAGTCCATTTAGGTTTGTCTGTTAATTAAGATTCCACAACTATCTTGTTTTGGACTTGGTTTCAGCACTTGGCAATGGCCCAGTAACAAAGTGGGGTGCGGACAATTCTCCTATCAGTAAGGCGGTAGGCAACATAGGACCATTCGCGGCTGCCGGCTTCAACGTCTCCTACTCCGACAGCGGACTCTTTGGTATCGTGCTCTCCGTTCCCAAGGATGAAGCCAATGCAGTAAATATATATTAATTATCCTTCTGTCTTTTACCTAGTCGTTCTAATGTGGCGCGTTCGGCCAGGTGGCTTTGTCATTCTCAAGGCTATTGCTTTGGTTAAGAAGAATGATTATCTTAGGCTAGGCCTTGTGTTAAACAGTTTGCATCACAGCTGCAGTAACAAAAAAACCAAATAGTGTTTGGATTAGTGGCTGTGAGATCTTTGTCCAATATTATTTATTCCTGTCTTTTTTCATGCCAAGGAAACTAAAAACAAAATTATAATACTAATAACTGTAAAATTACTTCTACAGGCAGTGAAGAGTGTAGCCAAGCTGTTAAAGAGCCCATCTCTAAGTGCTGATGCTATCAAAGCTGGCAAGAACCAGCTAAAGTTGCAAGTGCTGAGTGAAGCCGATGAAGGCACTTCACTCACTGAGAGCATGGCTGCACAAGGACTGTACACTGGTTCTGTTAGAAGTGCAGTGGATGTAACGAAAGCGATTGATCAACTATCTGCCAATGACATCTCTCAGGTAAATATGGTATACTATATTTAGAATTGTGTTGGTTTAGCATTGGCAGACTCAGGTCAGATATTAAGCTATATACAATGTACATCAAGCTAAAGATGGTCAGCTGAATCTGTGACAAAGTTACCTTTAAAGTGAGAAAAGCCAAAACTATGAAAAACTTAACCTAAACATCTACAAATAATTCATTTTTATGAAAACAAAACATATTGAGATCGTTGTTTTTTGATAAAATTTTAAACTAATTTGCTAAAGAAAAAATTTAATAACCAACACATGCAGTTTCAGGAGTTTTATTATTATTTATTTACCAAGCTATTCCAATGTGACTATTGAAATATAAGTTTAATCTTTTTTTGCAGGCATTATCAAATGCTGCAAAGAGCAAGATTTCAATGGGAGCTGCAGGCAACCTGGCATTTGTTCCTTATGTAGATGAACTTTAAATCAATTTTAGAAATTAAATACTATTATGGTTTTAAACATCATTAAATATATCTGTATAGCAACAAGAATTGTAACTTATTGTTTTGAAGTAATAGAAAAGGCTTTTGTGTAAACAGTGATTATTTTTAATTTAATTGTTACCCAATTGGGGGGGGGGGGGAGTTTGAAATAAGGCTGATCCAGAATTACAGTAGAACCACTCCATCGCCTGCATAGACTTACAAGGATAACATATGATTTGCTACATTTCCTAAAAAATATACCCTGATAATAAAAGAATGCTCCTGCATTTTATTGTGTTACTTTTACTACAGTTTTTATAGAATTTATTAATATGGACATATTTACATAAGCCAAATAACCTTATGCATTCTAAAGGTGCTCAAGCTTAAGTATTTCCGAGAGTGACTCCCCTGATTCCACATGATCCACTGAACTTTCACCTATGTTGCCGGAATGTGTAATCCATTTTCTTGATTAAAAATAGGGAGCATTTGAAAGATATGTAGTAGCCAAGCACACTCAGATTTCTGACAGCGACATACCTTTCAAATGCTGCGTGCACACCATCATGCGTAGTCACCCTAGTGGTCCCATGATAGTATGCAGCACTTAGGCACTTTAAATCATCTAAAGTACATATACTTGGTGATGGTCAAATACTCACTACGTCAGAAGCAGTGCCGGATTAACCACGTAGCAAGAGTAGCAATTGCTACGGACCCCGCGCGAAACTGGGCCCCGCATATTTAAACCCACTCATCTCTGCCTGAGTATCTATTATACAAAAACAAACAAAACGCATAGACGGCAAATAAACGATTGAGGTATTTCGAATTGTTTTTTTTCCACTTTAGTTACATAAGAACCCCTAGCAGATCAAGGGCTCAAAGGGCAAATAGAATTTGCTACGGGCCCCGCACTTGCTTAATCCAACACTGGTCAGAAGTAAAGCAGCCCTTTAAAAAAATTCGTGATGGTGAAGAAAGACACTGAAAAAACCCTCATGCCAGTTTTACAGTTAAGTACAGTCCATCAATCTCCCTTGGACAAGAATTATATTATCTATTCCCTCAGTTGCTCTGCTTCCAATTGCTGGACTCAACGTTGGCTGTTTGTTAACTTTATAAGATAATTCTTCTGTGTGTGTGTGTGACTGAACTCCTGATTTTTTTTGTGTGATTGTTCAAATAGGGCCACTAATTACATTGTATAAAAATCAAGATATAGTATATAAACATTTAAACAATTATTTCTAAAACTTAGCTGGTTGCCCTAGCAGGAAAAGACCAGCAAAAAATATTAAATATTTAATGGTTGTGCGGAAAATTAAAGGATTACTCACCCGCGACTGGTTCGTATCAGAAGCGGGCATTATGAGATCTTGCTCCCTTTTTGTTGGTCAAGGCCGGGGGGGCGGCAGCGGTTGCCTCTACGCACAGTTCGAAGTGGATTGAGCCGCAGGGGGACGATCGCCACGAGAGCCAGGCCGCGCTCCTCGCCACCGGCATGGTATCTATCCCTTTCTGGGTGTGTTGAAAAGGGATGGATAATTTAGTAAGCGGGCGTAGAAGTAGCGGAAAGGAGAAGACTGGTGCATGCTCAACGCCCGGCGCATATAAAGATAATACGATTGATAGAAAATAATTAATACATTTCATAAAAAATATTTTATTTTGTTTACAATAGATCTGACCTCAGCAACTTGTACCAAAGCATTAGATCTAGTATACCTAATAAATCCATTTTTTTTCTCAGCTGTTATCATTAGAGGAGCCTCAGAACAAAAACCCATAAATCACATTTTGGCATTTTCTTTTTTATGATGCCAATTGGTTGTTCTCGTACATATCTTGCTCTATGGTTAATGTAACCTGGTCAAAAACTGATAAATCTGCTCTAAATCCGTCTGCGAAATACTTGGATCTGAACATAAACCGATATTTACGTCAATCGTACTAAATAACGATGGCGATCGGAAAACAAATGTCTGGCCTGCCGCCTCCGCCGGGCCCCGGCAGGAAGGGTAAACCCAAAAAGTGCTAGCTTGACGTCGTAAAGGGTGATATGCGTGATAGTGAGCCCATTGGCACTCACTTCGTGGTGTAAACAAAGTCGAAAAGCGGACCCCGGGTACCAAAACGGAAGTTTGGGTTGCAACCGGGATACTACGCTTAGATGATGATGATGACATCAGAAAAATATAAGGTATTGTTTTGTGATTACGGCTTTCAAAGTGTAACATAATGTTTAAATGTTTTTAAATTATCATTGTTCTGCGCAAGTAATGATGGTGGAAGATATAGGTAATTCTGTTGTAGCAGACATTAATCAAGGAGCTCAAAAAAAAACGAAGAGCAAGCGAAGAACTGCTTTGGAACCACTAATCTGGCTTTAGAAACACGTTATGCACGAAATGCATGTTCAGCCGCATTTTATCAAGCCCTCATATTCCTACTAGCATTTGATCAAAAACCGATATATCAAGTTGGTTTGGTCAATAACCGATAAATTCATTTTCTTTTTTTTTATAACTCAACAGGTACCACAGTCACGAATGCAGAATTTAGGTTTCCAAACAGTGATGCTAACACCAATAAATTGATAGATTTCGTTTAACTCTAAATTAGAAAACCATGAACTAGGCCATATTTTTACATTTTCCCACAAAAAACATAAATGTGATTTATCGGTTTTTGTTCCGACGCTCCTCAATTATAATTAGTGATGAATAACTATTACAATATATCTGTAATAATTATTAGAGATTTTAAGTGTTACATACACACAATGATGATATACAAAACAAATACTTTTCAGGAATAATAATTGGTGAAACTGGCTACTGAAAAATAGTCAAAATATCAAGTGATCACAAATGTAATATTTGTTTTTGATATTTAAATGATACAAATAGTTTACAGTAATAAACTTTGCCTAAAAATGTAACTTAGTTCCTAGCTCGAGAAGCAAGGATAAACTCACACATTCTAGATAAAGGTATGAATAAATTTTAAGCCATATTCATATATTACTTAAGATTTATATAAAAACAATTATGAAACTAATTGCAGGCAGTATACTGTCCTTCTAAAATATTAATAAACACAACTACTGAACTTCTGCTTCTGTTAATAACATGTTTGGTATTCCTTTCGTTATTGGAAATTGTCGCCCTGATTCAGGGCATGTCAAGTGTCCCTCTTCTACTTCTATTTCTAGTAATACGTGATGAGCTTTTTTCAAGAACTCTTCATTTTCTTCAAACTTCGGTTCAATTGTTTTTGGAAGCCCCTCACTGTGACCTATGCTATTAGCCGCACACCAAAGCACTTCCCAATCTAATTTCGGAATAACTCTTGTAATAAACTCTGGATTAAAGTCCTCCTCTTTAATTTTAATGTCTGACGCACTGATAACTAGTGGAAAGCCGGTCATTACACCTTTTATACATTTTGATGTAAGCACGTTGTGAGTTATTAGTTTCATAGTTAGGATCAATAAACTCGTAAAACAAAATCGATAACTGTGTAAACAAATTAAAATACAAATAAAGTTAAATGAACTACTAGTAATTTGTACTGAAGTATTTTATTAGGTATTTATTATAAATTTAGACTTTATTTCAAACACGTTTGAAGTCAGACAGAAGTGACAGAGAGAAAGAAATTCAGACATTTTGTTTTGGAATTTACTGGCGTGGTTACTGACAGAAACAGATATTTATCCAGTCAGTGTGACCAGATATAATTTCACAAAAATACCGAAGCACCTTAAATAGTACTGAAATATACCAACTTGCACGGCGAAAATATACCAATAAAAATACTAATTTTCAAAACATGTTTTATTCATTAATTATCCCCATTAATGTTAGTATTATACTTGAAGGATTAAAATTAACACAACCTGCTTCATCTTTGACACCTTGCCTTGTTTTTAAAATACCAGATACTTTTTTATTTTATATGTTTCTTTGCTCTGTTTTGACTAAATTTACGCGTGAAAATATGCGCTCTCGTGCAGCATTCGATACTGATATACATAACCGCCATAATAATCTTGTGTTTTGTTCCGGCATTAGTGGCCAAATTTCCTGTACTTAAGGGACACTGGCCGCTGAGGTTAGTATTATTTCTCCGCCCCTGCACGGATAAAATATTTAAGTAATCGCTTTATGTCCGCATTATTTTACTAATGATAAAAACAAATTGTACTTTTACTTTTTACAACTTTTAGACTACATTTTACCAATTGTAAATAAATTTAACATAATTTTTCAAGGCGACTATCCGTGCATTGAAGGATTATTTGATGATACATCTGGTATGTTCTTGTCGATTTTGGGTTGCTTTATGAAAACTAATAATATAAAAACTGCATCAAAGTAATAGACGACTTTGAAATAAATATTTTAACTAAGTATGCAAACTTTCTATACAGATTTAAATTGAAACCTCTAGATTGGTTCGTGAACTTTAAAACAGCGTAGGGTCATATCCTTAAGCTTAAGTTTGTGTACTAGAAAGGACCATAAGAATTTTTTTGAAGAAAAAACATAAATTTAAGGAAAATTGGTTTAATAAAAATTTGGATTTAACAATAGACACAAACTTTATGCAAGGGTTTATTTATATTTTAATAAGGTGTATTACCTCCACGTGCCCTTATTACGGATTCTAATTGGTTCCGCATAGATTTTATTAGTGTTATTAAAAGATCTTGCGGAATATTGTCCCATTCTTTTGAAAGTGCTGTTTTTAATGCTGCCACTGTCGTGGGCAAAGGGTTTCTCGCATATACAGCTCTTTTTAAATTGTCCAAAACATGCTCAATGGGATAAGATCTGGGCTGCGTGCTGGCCAATTCATTGTACATATCCCAACCTCTTCGCAATATTGTCGAACTTGAGCAGCAGCGTGCGGCCGGGCATTATCCTGCATTAAAGTAAAATTTTCGCCTATGAATCCCATGTAAGGCACCACGTGATCTTCTAAGATCTCTGTTATGTAGCGATGTGCAGTCAAACCCCCTCTATTACCGTTTTGACGGATCATGTCTATGAACACAAGTTCTGTTCGCCCGTTCATCGATATGCCACCCCAGACCATACACGAACCGCCTCCAAAAGGAACACGCTCCTCAATGCAACTTTGAGCATATCGCTCCCTGCGTCGACGATAGACTCTTCTGCGACCATCTGCACCATATAAACATGTCCTACACTCGTCCGTGAACAATACGGAGGTCCATTGCTCTTCTGTCCAATGCAGGTGATCACGCGCAAATCTTAAGCGAGCTTGTCTGTGAGCTACAGACAACTTTGGATCATTTGCTGGTCTAAAAGGGGCGATATCTGCTTCCTTTAACCTTCTTCTTATTGTTCGTGCAATCACGTTTACTCCACGCACTTCATTAAGCTCTGTTTTGATGTTAACTGACGTGAGGAAACGATTTCGCAGGGAAGTTGTAACAATAAATCGGTCATCACGACCGGTGGTTGCTCGAGTCCTGCCTGTACCACGTCTCCTTCTGTAAGAACCTGTCTCCAGAAACCTTCTGTATATTCTAGAAACCGTAGACTGGTATAAATTTAAATTTCTACCAATCGTTCGTTGATCCAAGCCCTCCCGCACCAATGCTACAATTTGAGCCGCTTGTTCGGACGAAGTATATGGTTCAAAAACTCTCGATTAGTTAAAAAACTAATCTAACAATTCTGCTGGTAACAATAATTCAATTGACAAAAGAATAAAAAATCAATGAGAATCAATTTAAAACTTTGCTATAATTAACACGCAAATGTGGTACTACGAGTAAATTTTCTTTTCCCGGCTATATTCATTTGTTTTACTGCAGTTCTATTTTTAAATTTTCCTTTTTTTTGAGAGTAAGAGCCAGTCTCTCCATATTTATATAATTTAATCTAAAATGTTTGCATACTTATTAAATAAAATAATTTCAAAGTAATCCTGAACTTTGATGGAGTATATGAGTCCGTCAGTTTATATATATATATATATATATATATATATATATATATATATATATATATATATATATATATATATATATATATATATATATATATATATATATATATATGTTGGTTCCAAAGTGCCCAGTAAAGGCCCCAAGCAAGTAGCCTATTTGCCCCCTGCTCATGTTCCAGATGGATCATGAGCAGGGCAGAGCAATTTTTGGGATCCACGTACAAAGCACGAGTGCTTTGTACGTGGATCCCAATAATTTTTTAGTGTTCCAGACCGATTCTAGTAGCCAGTGTTGTTGTGGACTGCGATCTGCAAAATCCCTGAATGTGGCTTTCACGAGACTAGTCGGAATGCCTACACATGGTTCTGGACCCATAAAATCATTAGATGAGCCCTCTCTTGCCAGTTCATCTGCCATTTCATTGCCATGAATTCCTTCGTGTCCCGGGACTCACATTAGTCTTACCCTGTTATGCCTTCCAAGCCTATTTAGAGTTTGAATGGCATCCAGGACAAGTCCGGAGTCAACTTTGAAGGAGGCGATGACCTTTATTGCAGCTTGACTGTCACTGAGAATATATATAGATTTGCCTTTGGTGTCTCTATCTATGTTCTCCTGAGCACAGGTTATTAGGGCATATGTTCAGCCTGGAATACACTTGCCATTTTTCCCAAGCTTTTACTACATTTGTAGTCTTCGCGTATACTCCCAACCCTGTACCTGATTCCATTTTGGATCCATATGTGTACCATACCAGACTGTTATGTTCTGGTGGATCTGGTCCCTTTGTCCATATATATACATATATACATACATACATACATATATATATATATATATATATATATATATATATATATATATATATATATATATATATATATATATATATATATATATATATATATAAATATATATATATATATATATATATATATAAGTATATATATATATATATATATATATTATTTTTGGCAATGAAACTTCTTTGAGCGTATGAGGGTAAAATTTATACAGATGAAACGCAAATTAGCGTCAAGAAGATGTGATACGTTTTTTCTAATACTTACATTTTTAAACTCGTGATATCTTTCGAATGGATGTCCGAATTGAATAATTCAAAAAGTTATATAAAGGTAAAGAGCCTTTTCATGCGGCGGCATTTCAATTAAAATTTTAAAATAAAAGAACACTTATTGTGGCGTAAATATAATAGTTAGACATATGCTGTCGCGACATTTTTTTAAAATAATAATGTGTTCTACAAAGTCGTAGTACATTATTTTATTCTATCATTATCATTAATAGTTTTCGCAGCGCACGCTATTTAAAGAATATTTTAGGTCATTTTTACACCTTGGGTTACATTATTGGAGTTTTAGTAAGGATCCTTAATTTTTTTGAAAATATAATAATAGCCTATGTCACCCAAGGATAATGTAGCTTCCCAACAGTGAAAGAATTTTTCAAATCAGTTCATTAGTTTCGGAGCCTATTCAATACAAGCAAACAAAGAATCAAATCTTTTCTCTTTTTAGTATATTAATATACCAAACATTTCCGTTCGAAGCGCAGTCCATTCCATTTATTAAACTTGGATTATAGAAACCTTTAAGGCGCTGATTCATGGCCGTCTAGATTTCACTAAATTAGTTTGCCAAAGAAGTTTCACTTCTGACATGTGTACTTTGTACGCACGCACATTTTTTTAATAAATGCCAAATGCGTTAAATATATTTGTTTTATTTTGATTAAAAAATCTACCGATTTTTAGCTGGAAATTACCGACTTTTAAAATTTAAGTGTTCACTTTAGCAACACTAATTCTTAAACTTAAACTTTCTAAAACATGCTACAGACCTTCCTATCCTATCCGATTTATCGGAAACCCTAAATCGGATACATTCTCTACAGACTTTCCGATCTGTGCTTCCTAAATTATTTTTTTTTTGGAATTTTATGGCCTGGTTACTAGACCTTTAAGCCAGCCTCCTAAATCAGATCGTTTTCTTTAGGACACACTTCAGACGTATTTCAAATGGCTCCTACTTTGTCTAAACTACAGAATATAGCAATAGGAGAAGCAATATCAAGTATCGTCGTGGATACACGAAAACTGAGGAAAAAGAGAAGCTGATGGACTGAAGAATTTTTTTTATAACTTTTTTCATCTCATCTAATTTTGCGAATCTTTTTTTAGATTTTTAAAAGTCTTATTTCTCAAATCTCTGTTCGAGTAATCTGGTGCTGAAGTGTCCCATAAGCAAACACATGGCATACAACAAATGACATGACGGTACAAATAGGCGACGGTAACTGCTAAATTCTAAGCAGATCAGCCTGTCTGCATTTCTATAGCAATAAAAAATATTTAAATACTATTCCTTTGTAAATAAACACCCAGACGCAGGAGGGGAATCGAGCCCGTGGCCTCTGCAAGCGTAGCGATATATGTTAGCCGCTACGCCATGGAAGCCGTCAATGTAAACAAAGTGGGCCATTTATATAATAGGAAATCAATGAAAAATCGCTTTCTTCGTTCGACATTTTAAAGCGCGCAAGTAAGTACACGTCTGAACTGGGACGCTGAACGCGTGTGACGACACTGAGGAGTGACTGTGAGGAGTTGAGGACGTTTAATCGGACGAATGCCCTACACACCTTCCGATTTAGGATACTATTTTAGGAAAAGGACGGTCGGATCATCCGATCTTCCGATTTTGTAATAATATTATTAAAGTTAGGACCTGTTGCCCTACACATTGTCCAATTTCATCCGATAATTAGGATCGGATGAAATTGGACAATGTGTAGGGCAACAGGTCCTAACTTTATTATTATTATTACAAAATTGGAAGATCGGATGATCCGACCGTCCTTTTCCTAAAATAGTGTAGCCACCGTATAATAATAATAAAAAACAGGGAAGCTCTGAAAAGTCATCATACATAATCGTCGGCCACGTCGCATATGTACTTTCCATATCCACGAAGCATCGCCCTCAACCGGATCACATTTCTCGGAAGAGACTTCGGGCGATAATAATAACAACGTACATATTAAATCGACAACGCGACCACACGCTCACTGCGCAATGTCTCAGTCAGGAATGACCGCGAACGGCGCGAACGCGCGTATCAACGTCGCCTGCGGAGGCGGCAGACCGGCAGTGCGGGACGAGGACTCGACCAAATTTCGAGGAAACGATAATCCTGTTGTCAAGCCATGGTTGAAATATTTAATTTCCAAGAATTTGTATCGTGTAAAAACATCTGCATTTGTTTACTTTTTAAACGCTTCTGATTGGTCGACGATCCCCAGCCAATTCATATATAAAGAGCACGAATTTTGAAATAAATTATTCAGTACGGGATCAGTACTCCCGCTGGACTGTCCAAATGACTGTTACAGATTAAAAATGCGGACCCTAGCTTGCCCCATCCATTGTTTATCTTTCGACGCGCCGCGCCGCGGCGGCCCCATTTCGATTGCTTTCAATAAACTATTCAAGTGGTTTTATTAATATCAACATGTGTTATGTTTTTCAAGCTTAGTATGAATGGAGCTATTTATTTAAGTGTTTTGTTTATTATTATTCAACTATGGTGTAGAATTACGAGACGCTGAACACAGAGGTAGCGCGTATTTGAGCACCACTTATGTTTATGGGTGATTTTCAGAAAAATTGACCCCGTGACGATCAGGAAATATAATTTTGGAATTAAATGAAATTGCTTAAACTTACTCTGGTATCAAAGAATAATGTAATTAATTAGCTAAATATGCTATTTAAATTAAAATTTAAACATAAATATGAGAAATATTCAAGTTTTTCGGTCAACATATGACGCAAAGTGTTCCTGTACGTCACACAATATAATCAGTCAGAAATAAAACAACCAGGTATTGGAACAAAATCAACTTAGATTAGCATAAAGATATGCTTAAAATGTTTCCAAAAATAACAAAAAGTTAGCCTAATTGTATCGCAATAATAAATAATCAGCCAAATAGTTTCATTTTCGTCACTTCTTAGACACATCGCCCTAGAAAAGTTGTGTTTACTAATGATGCGTGTTACAAATTCAAAAATCAAGCAGTGAGAAATTTTCGGCAATAACAAAATTCTAATAATGACAAAACTTTAATACTCTAAAGAAATTTAGATACTTTTAACTTTTATATACTAGTTTTGTACAATTTAGAATATAGGACAGTGACTATTACGAAAATTGCGTGACGAATAGGAATAATTTGAGCAGTATCCACACTGCCAATTTAAAACATAATCACAAAGAGCGTAAAATCAATATTATTAATATTTAAGATTCATTAAACCTTTTGTTATACACATAAAAGTATTAAAAGACATAACATTATCAATTTGAGATCACATAACTTATATTACGAGAACCAACTTAGTAGTCGTTGGTGATTATTTATATCACTAAATCTAACCTAGGGGGGGGGGGGTCTAAACTGATCGAAAAATAGCTCACGCAACTAATGGATGTCCCCATAGAAACAATTTCACTGATCAGGGAACTATCATCAGTCTCAATGGGTTCAAGGCAATTTTGTTTTCTCGTTTCACTGGGAAATAATCGCGCACTAGTATCCATTATTTGAGCCAGATCTTCCTCTTGAGTCAAACTATCTTGATTTTTAAGTTTTATTTTCCTCTTCTCATCTCTCCATAATTTTCGTTGTTTTATCTTTTCTTCTTTTGTAAGTTCTGATATCTTTTTCCGATTCTTTTTTAATCCTGCCAACTGTTTTTGGCGCTGGACCTCATATTTTTCAGGATTTTGCTTTAATTTTTCGCGATATCGCTTCGCTCTTTCTGCGCCATTCTCTACTGAATGAAATAATATTTTCTCCAATAACCATTAATTATTTCCTCCCAAACAAAACTCGCACTCGTCTTCGGAAAAATGATCATAAATACAATGCATACAAAAAGAACACCAAAAAATGGAGCACTGCAGTAATTTTTTAATATCGCTTTGACTCACCGTAAGATTAAAATGCTGCAGTTTTATACTCTTGCTGATTTTTCGCTGACATCCGAAACACTTCTCAGGGATTATGAAATATGTAACAGGTCAGGGCCACCTGGCATTATTAATGTAACATTGATTTAAATTAAAATATGTTAGGATTTTGTCAACGTCCCAATATACTACCATATCGGCTAGCCGATTGATCATACATGCGAGTAAGTATGTTAAATGCGAACTTTATCTGAAACAAGAAAGGTATCAGTTTTTGTAGTAAAATTGGCTAATAAGTAGTCTATAGCAATTTTTACAGTCAATTTAGATTCAAATCCAATGAGTCGTCACGGGTATTACATGCGTACAAACAAACAATACAAATTTTACCTCTTATCAAAATTAGATAACACGTAGGTAAGTATCTATTACAAGATTAAATATTTCGTTGTACACTAAACTTTATAATTCAAGTCCGTCACGATTTTATTCCGGTAGTATGTCACATGACGCACAGGAGGTGACGTATTCATGCGACGAAACTTTTAAAATTTAAAATAACTAATACGCTGTTAAATTAACTTGTTTTTAGCTTTATTAATCTAATATAGGTTAGTTTATGTTTTAAATACGATATGACAAAGTAAAGAAAATGAGTTTATTTACGTTTTAAATACTGTCACTATCCAGAAAACTTTTTCTGCACGCCGAAGACATCAACATTTTCGTCACAGATTTTGTCGCAACTGACGTTTAAACAGTAATGGCGGTATCAAAATACGAACACAACGTTGCCAGGAAAGTAGCAAAAACACAAATTAGTAGATTTTGTCTTATGTAAGATATCAAATTCACCGTGACGATACCGGATTTTCCGGTTCTATGGTTTTCGTAAGACAACGTTAATTTAATGATATTTCTTAAAAATAACTATAAATTAATCACAAAAAGACCAAAAACACACTTTTAGACATAAATATATTATGTTCGAACACCTAAACATACTCAAAACTCAATAGTCTACAAGTAAGAAGTATTCGAAATCTCCAAGAGCACCGTGGGACACACGAAATCGTCACCTTCTGTGGTGCTTTTTTTTAAATATAAATATATCTATCGTCTTTTTATGGTGTTTTTCAATTTAACTTGATTTTAAAATGTCTGCCTTATTCATATAACATTTCACATCTACATGTGCCATATAAAAAAACAAAAATAAAAATGTTTGAAGTTGTGGGACAGTCCGATTTAGCTAGGGTCATTTTTTGTGAAAAACACCCTTAAACGATCATAATTCAAAAATTAAATCGATGACATAGGGTTTTTTATTGTAAATTACAAAGATTATTATTTATACATTAGGATAAAAAATAAAACAGTACACTTCTTGATACAAAATAATTTATTTACAGCCGTTTAATTTTGTACAAAAAACTGGCGGCGCGAGCCGTAATTCTAGATAGACTTTACATGTCACAAATAAGCAAATACCACATTTATATTACAATTAAAATAATTCTATATAACTCTCTCATATTCTAACAAAGTAAATATATATAAATAGTATCATATTCTTACAAAATAAACAAACATCATAGCAATACCATTTACCATTACTGAGAAATATAAAAATTCACACGGTGAAATCACTTTGGTTTTACAGATGTTTTTGTTCTACTTATTGTACAATGCAAAAACAACAATGATTAAGAATCAATAGTACTTTTAAAGCCATTTTTAGAAAGATATCACACTTGTATAATTGGATCGTTTTATAAAACACTAGCAGTCCGCCCCAGCTTCGCATGGGTATTTAACAAAAATTTCAAAATGAAAAATTATATATGTTATCGGCAATCTGTATAATACGGTATTCTATACAATACCTAGGCAATGTATAGAATACTTAAAACGTTAAGGTAATGTATGAAATATTTTTCATTTTATACTTTGCCTAGGCATTCTATACAATACCGAATGCGCTGTCGGCAATGTGTGTAAAAGACAATAGCAGAGGAGACTACGGGTGCTCATTCGTGTAGAAAATGCAATAAACCCATCCATGCTTTTTGTGCTGCTCCGGAGAAAGATATTGCAGAAGGCTATGGTTCTAAAGTTTTTTGTTCTTTATGTGTAAAAAACACCTTAGCTGTAGGGAACCGCATACATTTTTAAGAAAATTTCCTCCTGTGCCAATAGGTACTACTGTTAGAATCCCTGTTTCGAAAGTCGACAGAGGTCGTGGCAAAATATTGCCTGTAATCTTACAAAAAACGGATCACAAACTTTACAAAATTGGAACAAAGCAAGGTATTATAAAGACGTTGTATTCAAGACAGCAGTTTACAGTTTGTCATCAAGAATTACTTAAGAAAGAAGATGTCCCTAATGAAGAAACGACGCTTCGTACAGTTGCAAATCGGCAATCTACGGGGACAGGTCAGTGATTTGTCAAATGTACACGTTAACAACTCTGTAATACTAAAAAGTGTTCATGTCTTAAAAGTAAGATTTTATGCACTTCAAAATTCATATGCACTACAATAGTTCTTCATGTAAAAATAAATAAATATTTTTTTACTTAATGTATTCTGAGAAGCCAGTAGATCTACTTCCTATTTTTACAGAATTGTTTGGTTGCCTAAGTTTTTTAACTGATTACTTATGAGTAAATTAGATTATGTTAGTTAACCCAGAAGAATTTTAAGTTCAATGTTATTTGATTGTGATTTTACTATAAATACCTACCTACCTTTGAATAAAGATTGTTTTTAATCAGAACTTACTAATTATTAAGTTGATTTTAAGCAAATCTAATGTGTTATTTTTGTCTGTCATTTTATACCCTTCTACTTACTTACTTACATAACATTGATAAATACAGGCCCAAATATAGTTATTTTCCACATTGCCCGTGTACCAGCAGGAATTGTATACATTAGCTAGGTAAAGTATATACTGGAAAATAATATTCATAATATTTCATACATTACCTTAACGTTTTAGGTATTCTATACATTACCTAGGTATTGTATAGAATACCTGAATTATACAGATTGCCGGTAACATATACACACACATAAACCCTTCTATTTGCTTCAGGTTACTAAAAAAATAAAATTATAAAGAAAGTTTGAATATTATTATTTCTATGAACTTTTATTTTAATGATTTTTTTTGTTATTATTTTTTATTTATTTTTGGTTATTTTTTAATAAGTATTTTTTTTCTAATTTTTGTAAAAACCCCAGTGACGCACGCCTACATTGCATAAGGTGCTGCCTAGCTAGCCGAACAGGGTGAGCGGCTACCACGCAACATTTTTCTAATATTTACATTTTTAAACTCGTGATATCTTTCGAATGGAATATCCGAATTAAATAATTCAAAAAGTTGTATAAAGATATTGAAGCAGTTTTGAATATGAAGTAATTTATTTTGATAAGGATTAATACTAAAATACAAATAAAGAGCTTTTTCTAGGGGCGGCATTTCAATTAAATTTTTAAAATAAAAGAACACTTATTGTGGCATAACTATAATAGTTAGACATATGCTATCGCGACACTTTTTGTAAATAATGATGTGTTCTGCAAAGTCGTAGTACATTATTTTATTCTATCATCAATAGTTTTCGCAGCGAACGCGATTTAAATAATATTTTAGGTAATTTTTTTACACCTTGGCTTACATTATTGGAGTTTAAGTAAGGATCCCTAATTTTTTTGAAAATATAATATAGCCTATGTCACCCGGGGATAGTGTAGCTTCCCAACAGTGAAAGAATTTTTTAAATCGGGTCAGTAGTTTCGGAGCCTATTCAAAGCAAACAAACAAACATACAATCAAATCTTTCCTCTTTATAATAGTAGTATAGAAAACAAAACAACCACTTCACACCAGCCCGGCGGCCATGACGCATTCTCAGTTTGACAACATGACTACGTCAAATACGTTTCTTTGTATTTTTTTCTATGAATGAAAGGATGGCTTGTGGCTTTATTTGGCCAGAAATTTACCAGAAAAGCAGGATAAATATATACAAAGACACTAAGGAACAAGCAGGACAGACGCCAGTCCGGGAGGGCGCTGGTCGACATTTGGTCGACCGGGGCAATTTAAGGGGTGCAAATTTTCAAATTCTGTCGACCTGTGGTCGACCGGGGCAGCTCAGTGGGGCTTCCGTATTGATTCAGCTAAACCATCCCTGGTGTTGTTTCATTTATAACCCAAATGGTGACCCTCTGAAACACTGAACCCGGTCACCAAAATAGTATCCTAAATCGGAAGGTGTGTAGGGCATTCGTCCGATTAAACGTCCTCAGTCACACGCGATCAGCGTCCCAGTTCAGACGTGTACTTACTTGCGCGCTTTAAAATGTCGAACGAAGAAAGCGATTTTTCATTGATTTCATAATAAATAAATGGCCCACTTTGTTTACATTGACGGCTTCTATGGCGTAGTGGCTAACATATATCGCTACGCTTGCGGAGGCCACGGGCTCGATTCCCCTCCTGCGTCTGGGTGTTTATTTACAAAGGAATAGTATATAAATATTTTTTATTGTTATAGGAATGCAGACAGGTTGATCTGCTTAGAATTTAGCAGTTACCGTCGCCTATTTGTACCGTCATGTCATTTGTTGTATGCCATGTGTTTGCTTATGGGACACTTCGGCACCAGATTACTCGAACAGAGATTTGAGAAATAAGACTTTTAAAAATCTAAAAAAAGATTCGCAAAATTAGATGAGATGAAAAAAAGTTATAAAAAACATTCTTCAATCCATCAGCTTCTCTTTTTCCTCAGTTTTCGTGTATCCACGACGATACTTGATATTGCTACTCCTATTGCTATATTCTGTAGTTTAGACAAAGTAGGAGCCATGTGAAATACGTCTGAAGTGTGTCATACAGAAAATGATCTGATTTAGGAAGCTGGCTTAAAGGTCTAGTAACCAGGCCATAAAATTCCAAAAAAAAAAATTTAGGAAGCACAGATCGGAAAGTCTGTAGAGAATGTATCCGATTTAGGGTTTCCGATAAATCGGATAGGAAGGAAGGTCTGTAGCATGTTTTAAATCGATGGACGAAAATGACGAAGTCGAAATGTGACAGTCAGTGACGACTGACGAAATGTTGTTCACTGTTCAATTGAAAGTAATTAATTAGTATTTACTGATATAATTTATACAATTTTTTGATAATGAAATTCCTAGGAAAGTAATTAATAACTACTTAATAAGACCCGCTGTCTCTCCTGCCTTTTTTATGACAATCTTCGTCAATACGCTAATATGTCTGAGGAAACAGTTACAGTTGATAGTACCACGTCGCAGGCTGTTAGTTCTAAGATTACTTTCAAGAACGTAATAAAAGAAGCACAAGTAAATGACCCGGATTCTAGAAGTGTACCAAACACATCTACACAGGGTGTCCTTCATACACCCAGCCAGGTCCTCACAAACGCTTCAACAAGTGTGACGACAGAATGCTCAAATTTAAAAAGTGCAAATGGATCAACGAACCAAGTTGAAAATAGTTCGTCTACCAAGAGTAAAAATGCCAAGAAGAAACGAAAATTAAAGCAATTGAAAATATCCAATGGAATACCAACGGCAAATACTGCACCTATTAAAATTTCAGAAAACAATCAAGAATTTGAATATTCCAATGGTGTTCCTTCTGTCCAGGAAATGTTTGCAAATGCAATTAGTCCACTATATGCTGGTAACAGTTCAAGATATTTAGAAAATCTCCATAATCATCCACAGTATCAGTGTACACAAAACATGCAGCAGTTAAGAGATATGTTTCAAAATATTCAGTTGCCTAGCACACCCATCACACCTTTGCAAAATGTTCAAGGTATGTTTTTACCTCTATCTGAACCAAGCACTCCAAAATACCTTCAAAATATTATGCAACATCCACTTCTGAGTCAATCATATAAATTACAGTCCAGTGCGAATTTTTATGCACAAAGACATAATGCACATTTAACCAATGCTTTGGCTGGTAACCTTCAAGTAAATGGTTATGCAGCAGCACAACCACAAAAGAAGAAGAAAAATAACAACAATGATAATGTGAACATGAAGTTTGACCCATACATATCTGCTGAAGAGGTCGAAATAGGATTGAAGAATAATACACTTATTGAAGGTGTACTAAGAATAAATCCAAAACAATTTCAACACTCTTATGTCTCTAGTAATGACAGAAGTGAGCAAGACATTCTAATCAATGGATTAAAAAACAGAAATCGTGCACTAGAAGGTGATGTTGTGATAGTACAGTATATTGATGATGTTGAAGATAATGGTGAAATTAATAAACAAAAGCAGGGCAAAGTGGTATTTATAAAAGAAAAAGTGCACACAAGAACCTGTATTGGAACTCTTAAGTTAATGCCTGATAAAAATAGACAAAGGGCATTATTCATTCCCCGAGATTCTAGAGTTCCCAGACTCAACATACCATTTACATGTTGGCCCGATAATTTTTATGAAGACCATAAAAAATTTGAAAATACCTTATTTTTAGCTAAAATATTTGACTGGTTTGATACTAGATTTGCGCTTGGGCTAATTGTGTCTAACATAGGACAATCTGGAGATATAAAATCAGAAGTTAAAGCCATTTTAGCTCAAAGTGATTTGGATGTTACTCCTTTTGGTCCAGAGGTAAGACATTTGTATCCTCGCTTGGATTATACAATTCCAGAAGAAGAAATTAAACTGAGAGAAGATTGTCGTAAATTATGTTTATTCAGTATTGATCCATTTAATTGTCGTGATATTGATGATGCCATGTCCTGCAGAGAATTAGAGAATGGAAATTATGAAATCGGTGTGCACATTTCTGATGTTGCACACTTCTTAACAGAAGATACTCTGTTGGACGAGAAAGTAGCAGAAAAAGCAACTACTATTTATTTAGTAGAAAAAGCATATCACATGTTACCTGATGATTTGTGTATGTTGTGTTCATTATTTCCTGGAGTTGATAAACTGGCCTTTTCAGTATTCTGGGAAATTACAAAAGATGCCCAAGTTTTAAGTCACAGATTTTCTAAGACTGTTATACATTCTTGTTGCCAACTGGCTTATGATCATGCTCAGGCTATTTTAGAAGATAAACAAGATGCTAAAGATATTTTCCCGGAAACTTATAATAGTTTTCAGTATGAGGATATTTATGAATCAATTAAAGTTCTTGGTCACATTTCTAGGATATTTCGCAGGAGAAGATTTGAAAGTGGTGCATTACGAATTGATCAACCTAAAATAGCTTTCCGTTTAAATCCTGATGATGGTATGCCAGACTCATTTTGGATTTATGAGAGTAAAGAGAGTCACCAGCTCATTGAGGAGTTTATGTTATTAGCGAATATGACAGTAGCTGAAAGAATTTATAATGACCATCCAAAATTGGCATTCTTGAGGTCTCATCCTCCACCAAGTGGGTTTATGTTGCAGCAACTTGCAAAATCTTTGAAACATATGGGTATTGACTTGGATATAGCATCTGCTGGTGATCTGCATAAGTCAATGTTGCCATATGTGGGGCCTGACAATACAGACAAGGCAAGAGCAATGGTCCTGAACATGTTATGTGCTAAGCCTATGTCGAGAGCTAAATATTTCTGTGCGGATGGTTGTGAAGATGATAACTTTCATCATTATGCATTGAATGTTCCTTTATATACTCATTTTACTAGTCCTATTAGAAGATATGCAGACATTATGGTTCATAGGTAATTAATTTAGTATTTATTTGATGTTCAATGTCCTAAAAAGAATGAAGTGAACAAAAAATACATGGCAGTTTCTGAATCTATCACACATTCTTATCACATTTCTCTTTGCACTGTTATGAGTTTTTTATTCCATTAGCTGTAAACTAAAGATGTGATATGAAAAGTGATTGTGTTTGGTTTTTGTAGAGATGACTGCCATCTGACACAAAAAAATTATAGTTTGTTTTTTGTAAGCTAGCAGAAGTTATTACATTGGATGCCTTTTACAACAGTATTGTAAGAAGATGGGTGGTATTATTCCTCTCATCATCAAATATAAAAATAAGCCTTGTTCTGTGTTATGTAGTTTCCTCCTTCTGTTACTTAGATTACTTCTCTAATTTTGGAGTGACTATTGGCAAAGGCCTCCAGCTCATGCCAGTGCTCTATCCAGTGTGTCACTAGTTGGCTCCATCCTGGTTATGGCCAGTTCATCTCCATTTCTGAGCATCTATTAATGAAATATTTATTCAAATTATATTTATTTGTATCAAAATGCAATTGTATAAAATTGTTAGAATGATAACATACAGTGCAAGATGTTTTATGCCTCTTGGTGTGCAAATATTAATACAATTGTTAATTATTCATTCATCCTTATTAAAAATACATGTCACAATACAATTAATTTGGTATATATATATATTTAATACAATTTTTTTATTAGCAATGACCACTATTTATAATATTGTCATTGTCAAAACAATATCTGCTATGTGCAAAAGTTAAACTTTGAGATACATTACAGTAGTGATTATAATCACATATCAGGGTTTAGGTTGGTATATTCGAAATGTAGAAATCTTAATAAATTCACATAGCAGATATTCCTTTAACAGCGAAGATATATTATTATTCTATATTATGTCATTCAAATTTTTCTTTTAATGTATAAAAACCTTTATCCAAAAGCTAACCATTTATTTTTAAATAAATTGTTGGAGAGTTCTCTCATAGTACCAGGAAGTTTATTATAAATTTTAATTGCCATAAAACTTGAGTTCCTCTGTAAAGATAGCTTGCTATTTTATTGATATTAATTAAATATAAAATCATTTGTAAATACCTCTTCAATTTTACAGGTTATTAGCTGCAAGTTTGAAATACAGAGAAACACCAAATTGGAATGTAGACAAAGTTCGTATGATAGCTGCACAATGCAATAAACAGAAGTACAACACTAAGAAAGCGAGTGAACTGTCGAATGAGTTATATATATTAAAGTATATAGAACTGAAGTCACCGTTACTGACTGAAGCTGTTGTGGTGGATGTGCGAGAGAAATATATTGATGTAATTGTTGTAGCAATGGGTCTAAACAGAAGGATCTATTTTAATAATGTGAGTATTATTTTTTTATTGTTGAACAGCAGACAGGCCTACTTAATATAAGCAGTTACCGTCACCTACGGATGGTTCCGGACGATCCTAGGGGCAACACAAACATTCTGATATCCATGTAGGGAGCCTGGGTCACTAATGCTGGAGGAACCCAACACAAGGTTTTTATGGCGGCATAGTTATAGACTATCGGTGGACAATTGTGAGATATATGAGATATACTAATGAAATCATTTGATTCTGAAGATGTCTTGAGAAATCTCGATTATAACAGGTTAGTTATTAATTTAGTTTGTAGTCGATGCAGCGATTGACGATGGTCAGTCGACGAGCGCGACACCGCGGGTAGGTGCGTGAGCGTGGGGAGGGGACAGCACTGTACGCCCTCTCGCTCTTAAGCCTGCAATACATGTTGGCCGATCGTCGCCGAGTGAACGCCAATACCAACGTTTAAACAGTATATTCGCATTGTCTTGCCATCGCTCGGTGTCACTCATCTAGTTAGCCGAGTAAAGTCAAGCGCCAACGTGTATAGAACTCATTTAGCGTAGCTTGTCACAACTTGTGGTCGCTCGCGACCACTTGCCGCACTTCGGAGCGCTGTCGGTTTTTCTGCAAAATCAAAGGCGCTCGCGCGCACTTGGCCAATAGTGTCCACGTGTTTGTCAGCGCGCCATTACGCGGTTGGCGTCGGTCGTGTGTACGCGTACAAAATGTCACTCAACAAACGACGATGTTTTCAAATTATTGGAATTTTACCAGAATGAAGAAGTTATCTGGAAGCGCTCATTAAATAAATAGCAGCAGCTGCAATAACTTCTACGTCTTCATCCATCTTGTTTCAATTCACAATACAAACTGACGGAGCCCAACGTGAGGGCGTCTCCTCAAAATTCGTCTATATTGGCCATTTGCAATGGTTTTCGATAAATTTGCCGAACGTGTAAGCAGTAGTACTTGCCTTGTATTAATTTGCCTATGCTCGTATTGGCCTAAGCTCGACCAACATGTATTGCAGGCTTTACTGATATCGTCGCAGCAATGTACTACGCTTACGCGCGTTTTGAATAATATTGTATCTGACTTGAAAATTTATAGCGCATGTTACACACACTTGATTTATCACGAAGTGATAAATCAAGAATCATGACTCACTAAGAATACTGTTTTCATGGTAAACTTACTGTTAAATGACTCCACCAAAAAAGCGTTACTGGAATAAAACCACTTAAATTTTATGTATATTAATATGATAATGTAAGGAAATATTATTAATAAAACCAAAGATATTTCAAAAAAACCTAGTTTACGATTTTCTAAAAACTGTTTCAAAATTATATTATTCTCTAATGTAGATTCTTTATAAAGAAAAAAGAAAACTGTATTTCATTATGATAAAGTCGCAATTCGAATAGATCCAGCCCTGTGGGTTAGAGTGAGAGAGGAGAAGCCTGCCTACCGCTGCCGTATGCATGAGAGAAAAGGAAGCCAGACAGACTGGCGCCGTAACGCGTTACGTAACGAAGCGGTTTACCCTCCCATAAGAAGTTATCACTTCAAAAGCGAGTCTCGAGTCTCGACTTTTTACAATAGGATTAGTAGTACAAATTAGTAACGTCATTCGATTATGAAAAAGTAGCGGATATTTTTTTGTCGCTGATACAATGGGCAATACTTTCTGTAGACTTGCTTGTCAAGTTTTACTGTGGTTCAGGTATTTTTGTTAGTTTGAACACAAGACTAAAAAAAATGTAATATACGGCTCCTTAGTTATCATTAGTTACTTCTAAATTATGAAGGAGTATGATAGTCTTAATAGTTATTGGTGATAATATTTCATTATTAAATCCTCATCTCATGTGTTTACAGGATTTTCCAGGAGATTACAAATGTATCAAACATGAAGGTGGATCACGACTTTCTAAAATGGAACTGACATGGCATGCAGTTGACAATATGCCACCGGTAAACCAAATTATCGATGTGTTCTCTGCAATACAAATAGAGATGCACAGATGCGACGACATGATCAGGATAGAAACAAAGCTCGTTCGACCAAAATCAGAACAGATTTAATATGTGAATATGCAATTAAATTCTCCCAAGGAAAGTATTACAATATTTCACACATCCTGACAATACTAAAAAAGTAGTAGATAATTTTATTAATACCCTTAGTAACAATTTTCCTATTATTTTTAGAAATTATTACCTAGGAAAATTTCAATGACAATATGTTATGTAGGTATTTTTTTATGTTAGACATTTCACGATGAATTAATTATATTTTAAAAAGCACAAATATATTATTACAATACATTCATATTTATACTTATGATGATAAATGTTTTATGAGTATTATATTTAAGCGTATAGTTATGATTGAATTAGTAAAATAATTGTGAGAGTGGGATGAAATACAATTATGTATTTTTTTTATATATTTTTGACGAGTTCTGTGACTTTCGCGGTATTGTGTAGCCACGAACGAATCTATTGACGATAGTCTTCATTGCTATGTTTTATATAATCTGATATAGAATGCCATCAAATTTACAGATTATAATAATCGTAAACCTTTTCTAATTTAAAATATATGAACATGACAATTTTAATGGTTATTAATTCAATGGTTTTAGAGTTTAGACTACATCTTCATAACCTCGTAAGGCCTAACCTAAATTTAGGTCAAGATAAATGACGTCTTTAAACATTTAAAATAGGTGAAAAAATGTATTTAAATGAAATATTTTTGACTTAACTCTATTATATGCAGTATTTTTTATACCTAAAGTTATATTTCAATAAAAAAAATAGGTTTATATGTCATGTTATTTTAGGTCCTAGGGCCATGCTAGGGCCGTAATGCGTTAATATTAAATACTATTTTGGGTTAATGTCTTAATATTTTTGTCATTAATTTAGATTGTCAGGCCTTACGAGGATAAGAGTACCTAGTTGGCCAATACAATCTCAACAAATAAGGAATTTTATGAATTAGAATAAAATAAGAAGTTTCTCGTAAATTCAGCATAGTTATTTTGCTGATTGCAATAAAATTTATATCAATCTCATTCATTTTTTTACCTTGGTTATGGAAAAGTATTTTCGAGACTTACCGCAACTCAAGACTACGCGAAAACGGGAATCAAACATATCTATCTGATTTTGAAGTATATAACTTGTAATAAAAAAAAAATAATAGACTGAAATAAACTTTTTTATTTTGTAAAAACAAGGACCTTTTTGAATATTTAATTTTAACAAGTATATCTAATTGCTATACTTGCCTTGCTTATGGAATTTAAATTATAATGTATTATTGTTTTATTGTGTAATGTATTTAAATGATCAGACTATTTTTTTTAAGTTAATGATATTAAATTAGTATTCGGATGTGGTATTTAAAATGTATGTAATTAGTTTTACATTAATTCAAGTGACAAAATTTTGTAGACATTGTTTATTTGTTTATGAAAGTTTTGCTCATTTTAATATAATAAAGTGACAATGTTTTGAGGATATCATTCTACCTTTTATTTGTATTTTGGAGGTGCAGGGCTCCCTGTCATCCAATAGATTGGTTGTTGTGAAGGCAGAGTTCTTCGGAGGTCTTCTTGGGAGTAGTATTTCAATAAAAGTCAGATTTCACAGGATTCCATGATTTATTTGTGAAAACTGTTATTATTATGTTTACGAAAATTATAAGTGAATAGACGCTAACCAAAATAGATAAATGAATGTGAATGAGACCACATATGTGTGGGGGAAAAAGAAGACGTGGTATTGCCGACGCACGCTGTTTTAGATAAGCGTGATCCTGCTATAGTATATGTATGTTTTTATTGGATGTTTGGTTCCGATTGATGACTATTCCTGTTCCCACCTCGTTATTAGAGTTGCCTAAAAGATAACATTTGGATTACTCACAGGCTGTCAGGCTTACTTTTACACTTGGCGTTCAAGGCGCACAAAGGAATATCAGGTAATTGTAGCGACGTGTGTCCCTAAATCAAGAGCGGGGACATACAGGTGCATTGGACGGGAGTTCCACATTATTATTGTGTATGTATCCAAGTGGTAGGATTCTACGTGCAGGGGCGGAGTAAAAATTCTAACCCATGCGGCCAGGGTCGGCCTGTCTTAAAGGCGACAAAACAACTTTAGCTACGTGGTAGAGTCCCAAGCCCGTCTGGATGGCAACCATACTGGGTCTATAAGTATGCTTCTATATTAACCTTGTGTTACGGCATCAGAGACCCAGGTTCCTGTACCTCTATGGGACAGCAGCGTGTTCGTGCACCACGAACACGCTGCAGTCGAACGCACTGCACGGCAGTGGCGTAGCGTATTGGGAGCGGCAGGGGCGGCAAAATTTCACAATAAATAATATAAATATTTGAACCATTCCATACCGTTTGAAAAGAGCACGGAATTTTTCGTTACTTACTCTCTTTAAATGATATTTTGTAGCGACTGCTGGCAACACCGTCTATTCTGACTTGCGAGGATTCCCTATAGTTTATTTTGTGCTTGACCTGTATAATGAATCTAACCTGTATAACGCAAAATAATGATGACTGTTTATTGGTCCTAGCGTGATGTTATATAACTATATAACATTCCTCAATAAATGGGCTTTCCAACACAAAAATAATTTTCAAAATCGTTTCAGTAGATCCAGAGATTACCCCCTACAACGTTACAAACACACAAACTACCTCTTTATAATATTAGTATAGAAGATATAGTAAGCATTAAATTGAAATACCTAAATAAAAGGGCGGCAAAATTGTCTTCCGCCCCAGGCGGCGGTCACCCACGCTTCGCCGCTGGGCAACGATAACTACTTTTAAGTGGGCCGTCAGCCTGTCTATGTTCTTATGCAATAAAAAAAAATTACAAAAATAAGAAAGAACATTTTCGTTATTTGGTTGTTAGTATTGTTTATATCCAGCTACAAGAAACATAAATCAAACCATTCTGAGTTGAAGTGAATTTCATGTATCACTATAATTTGTCATTATAAAAAATATTCTCAAAGAAGCCCTTCATCATCTCTCCATCCACATTGCGATGAAATACATTCTAGTGGCTTTAGACCTGTCGATTACTTACTACGACTTGCTACGAGTGATGCCCAAGAGCATACGTACAAAATAAATCCGAAAAGCGGGCACAGAAGCGAGTTTGGATTACAACTGGTTATGAGTGAATTGCTACCGCTAGGAAGATGATGCGTTCTATTCAAACAATTATTACTACACTGATTCAAAAAACAGTATTTTTCAATGGAGGTGGTTGCCGTTCACACAAGCTCGGTATCCCAAATATTTGACTGAAATTAATGAGCCAGATAAATTTTGGGCCCATTTACTGAAAACTGAAGACTTACGAGCTGACCTATTTTGCCTTATCTACACTGTCCCTACCTCATGCGAATGCCGACTGTGAGCGGATTTTTAGTAAAGTTAATTTAATAAAAACATACGAAACCGGCTTACTGTGAAAACTGTAAACGGCACCCTTCATAAAGAGAGCACAAAAGGTTTAATACGTGCTGGAAACTGCTAAAATTTTGAATCGTCGGAAAGACATGTCATACGACGAAAAATTATACGGCAAAATAAAGAAAAACGATGTCAGAGAATGTTTGATATTACCTATATTTAGAGATAACTAAGACTAGAAGTTTATAAACCTCTTATTGCGTTTACTATCATTGTTACTAACATAATAGTTATTACTTAGAAGTTTTGTACTTTATAGTCTTAGCAAATTTTTGTTATTTCACGTAAATAATAATACTTTATATATTTTTAATATACTATATTTTTAATACATCGTGATGATTTATTTAGTTTCAATACATTTTAAATGCATAATTAATGTACGAGGCTCGAAAATCAAAATACGAGATTTTTTGCTACGTTTGTACGAGGGATTTTCTACGGTCGGCAACCCTGTTTTCCATCATCACCTGGTTATTCATAGGATCATAGGTGTACGCAGTTGCGCAAAACATATCACAGAAAAGAAAAGGGAGATATATATCTTTTCGATCTGAGATATATATATCTCGCTCAGAGCGAGATAGGACGAAGTAACTAATCGTTAGGCCGTATACAGAAAGAAAGCTGGTAGCAGGCGCCGATCTACCAGCGCTTATCGGCGCCGATCCATTCTGGTAACAGTCACATAAAGCAATTGGTCTGAAAGAAGATGTAGTGACAAAAATTGAGAAAGGTATGCTGAGATGGTTTGGCCATGTAGAGAGAATGAATGAAGAACGATTGACGAAAAAAGTGTATAAGGCGAGTGTGAATGGAAGTGTTGGAAGGGGTAGACCTAGGCGGACGTTTCGAGACCAGATCAGAGACGTCTTGAAAAAAGCCAGGTCAAGAGTACCCTAAACCGAAGGGCATGTATGAAGGGAATAATGAAAGTGGACGAAGCGAAACAAGTATGTAAGGATCGTAGCAAGTGGAAAGAAGTGGTCTCTACCTACCCCTACGGGAAAGAGGCGTGATTTTAAGTATGTATTGATGAAAGAAAGTCGATAAAATAAATTCAATTTTAGAAATGCTTGGTGGGCCGCATAAACATGTTGAACGGGCCGCAAGCGGCCCGCGGGCCGCGTGTTGCTCATCCCTGATCTACACAAATAAATAAAATTGGAGTGTCTGTTTGTAATATCAAAATAACCGCTTTTTACGAAGTGCAATTTGATGTACACACGGTACATATACCAAAACAACATGGCAGATTGTTGATGTAACAAGGAGTAACTTAGGCTATTTTTATTTTAGAAAAAAAATAGTTTTAGCTAAAAATTATTATTTTCGGAAATTTTTGATTTCCAATTTAAGTTGACCTCCTATTTATGTCATCAATCATATGAAATAGGGTTTAACTTTGGCTGGACGTTGTAGGTTGTTATTCAATTTAAGTTGACTTCAGATTTATATCATTATTCATATGAAATAGGGTTTAGCTTAGGCTGATTTTGTAGGTTCGAATGCACGTATTCCGAAACTTATCATTTTAAACAAAAACTATTTTTTTTCTAAAATAAAAATAGCCTAAGGTACTCCTTGATACATCAACTATCTGCCAGTGAAAGTCCCGTCAAAATCGGTGCAGCCATTTCAGAGATTAGTCGGAACAAACAGACAGACAAAAACTGTAAAAAATGTTGTTTTGATATATGTACCGTGTATACGTCCGAATGCACTTAGTAAAAAGCGGTTATTTTATTATTACAAACAGACCCTCCAATTTTATTTATTTGTATAGATTATGTGGTCTACGTTTTCTTTTTTTAATACTATTTATAATTAAAGAAATATTTTATACGGCTGTGAAGCGTTGCCGGTGTTAGAGCGACACAAGCAAGAACTGCGTGTCACGCAGATGAATATGCTGCGGTGGATGTATGGAGTGACGCGGAAGGACCGCGTTAGGAACTCCCGCATTCGCGGCAGTCTTCATGTCCGTGACGTTGCAGATAAAATGCAGGAGTGTCGGCTCCGTTGGTACGGCCATGTGTTACGGCAACCGGATGCTTACGTGGGAAACAAATGTCTGGCCATGCCGCCTCCGCCGGGCCCCGGCAGGCGGGGTAGACCCAGAAAGTGCTGGCTTGACGTCGTAAAGGGT
The DNA here is from genome assembly GCA_963693495.1 of Malacosoma neustria. Classification (NCBI taxonomy): domain Eukaryota; kingdom Metazoa; phylum Arthropoda; class Insecta; order Lepidoptera; family Lasiocampidae; genus Malacosoma; species Malacosoma neustria. The sequence continues at coordinate 11,196,378 of OY856381.1, read as the reverse complement.
GATATGCGTGCCAATGGGCTCACTACCAGGGATGCTGAAGACCGTGCGAAGTGGAGTAGAAAGAGTCGGAAAGCGGACCCCGGGCACCGAAACGGAAGTTTGGGTTGTAACCGGGATGAACGCTGAGATGATGATGATGACAATTAAAGAAATATTGCTCGAAACTGTGCATCTCTGATAAGAGCCATTTCGAGAGTGATAGCATCGCTCGAGGACAAACGTTTTCTCATGTATCTTCTTCGCGCAATCAGTTTAATCGTACGATGAAATCACATCGTATCATCTCACGAGCGTAATAGGACAAACATTTTCTCATCGCGCGATCTGTTTCATCGCACGATGAAATCACATCGCAGCATCGTACGAGCGATGGCAATAGGACGGCGCCTAAGCGTCTATGTTTCGAATTATTTTAATTTTTGTGTGACCATGCTCTCCCGCGCAAATCTGATAAACATATGGCACGGGCACGCGCTGCGAGTGAGCAAGAGAGAAGGATCAATAAGGTATCCATTGTATAACGCTGTCTCGCTTTCTACGGCTCTAGATGTGTAATGGGATGGTGAGATACGTTGCAACGTGTAAGTGAGTGAGATAGCGCAGGAACAGGTAGGAGTGTATGCTGAACATTCGATTTTAGGTTTTAAGAATACGAAGATTAGGTGGAACAGGTGGATTATACACATTTACAAAATGAGATTAGGTGCAGCCTAATCTCGTAAAATACATAATACTCGGATCTGTTCTAACAAATCCAACTCATCTCTAGTTCTCTATATGCAGCGGTCGAGCCGGGAGCACGCCTCACAGGAGACGCGCCCCGAGCACGCTGCCACGGCTGCACGGGGTCGTAATGCCTTTTCCGTCCGCAGTCGCTGTTGTTTGTCGTCTGAGACGATAACAGCTTTACACTTACACAAAAAAAAACGAGATATATTCGAAAAAGATATATATTCGCTCTTTTGGCAAGATAGAAGATGTATATCTTTTACTCGCGAGCGACACAAGTCTCTAGGTACTTGGACCTTGGTAAATCAGTGCCACACCACAAGCATGCATTATCGCCATTAAAAAAAAACGAAAATTTGAATTTCTGTCTGCAATCAAATTACTGGTTTTTATATTACTGATTTTCTAACTACTATTTATGTTTAGGAACTTAATACAATTGTAAGGATACTTATAGAAGAAGTATAAATAAACTTGCAACATAAAAAATATTAATCATAGAACTAAATATTATTTTTAACAAAAAGAATATACTGCTGACTGAAGTTTATATATTTTTAACTGTGGAAAATGGACGAGAAAACAATTAATGATTTATGCGATGATACAATTTACAGCCTGCCCAACCTGTTAGATAAAGTCAATAATATTTTACAGTTTACGTTTACTGGAACTAATTTCAAAGATGTGGATCTGGAATTGTTGAAAGAAATGAAAGAGTATACAAACTGTGACGTACGTTTATATTTTGGAAATACTTTGAGGGATATTATATGTGTTATAAAAGATGAGAACTGTAGAGAACATAAAATCTTCATTCAATGTAAGGGACCTAAAAAACTACACATCACTTGTGCAAAAATGCCTTGCTCCCACCTGACTCAGAGTCATTACACTTGTCTTAATGATATTATTATAGCATTTACAAAACATGTTAGTGAACTTTCATGTTATTTTAGCGAGTTAGAACAAATAGATAAGCTATCCGCGGTTATGGAACCTAAAAAACCTACATTTGCAGAAGATTTCAGAAGGATATATTTAGGTAAATATCATCGACTATGTTAGATCCTGGTATGATGAACTTCATGGCTTAATTATTTACTATTATTGAATACAACATCACATATGCTTGATAAGACTTGTGCAAAATGAATAAGGTTGGATCAGGGCTTTGTGGAATGACATGCTGCAAACTGCAAAGGTTGCAGATTAAAATTTTAAGGACTTGTAACTTTTTTAACATAAAGCTCTATTTGTATTTTCTAACATATAATCAATGTGTCTATTTTCAGTTATTACAGCCATTTGAAACAAGAGTCCTATTTGTTCTGCATCACCAGTTACTTTATTGACCGCTAGCCTATTTATCAGCTTTTCGATTGCCAATGCTTATCAACTGCTAGCCTATTAATCGGCTTTTAGCTAACAATGAATTACCTTGAATTTATGTTATGAATATTAGTTTATAAGGCCCTTTTATATAAAATAAATGCAAATAAAGTATAAATGTTAATAAAATTACATCCTTTGAAACAAAAGGAAAAATTAATGACACCAGTACTGGGAGTAAATGTGTGTGCGACTAAGCCGGTACAGAAAGGGGCAGACTTAAAAAAGTCCAGTCGATAAAGTGTTAAGGTGCCTAAATCCTGTTGATTTAGACCTCTAAAATACATAAGAAAGATGATTACATATGATTGTGATAATCCTCAAAAACAAAACTACTACTACATACTGCATGAAATTAAATGGTTTATATTAGTAGACATACCTACATAGTAGATATATTTATATATCTTAATGCAATTGATAGATGCTTTGTTTCAGTCATTGGGAATTTACAAAGGGAATGTAGGAAATTAAGTTCTTTGGTGGCCACAAGAAAAAGATCTATATCTTGAAAATTATTATGTACACTCAAAAGCTCAATCATAGATTGAATTAAATATATTTTCAGATGACAGGACATGGTTACACGTGGAGGTGACCTCCAGTGGTCTTGCAGACAATATACACATTATCGGTTGTATTGAAGAATGGCATAATAAATTACAGACTGGATTAATACAATGGGATCATGACAAAAGTATTGTAGAAAACATATTAACAGTATTTGGTGAGACCCTTTTATATCTTTATTCTGGTACACCTGGCTGCTATATTATTTCAGATTTTTGTGCTATGCTACAGAGCAACACTGAAATTGGATAAATTTCACTCTATAATGCTTATAAGTTATGAAGAGTAATTATTTATATCCTATGAAACAAGATACTTTAGATCTATTTAGCTTAGCCACAATACTCTTGCTATTTTTCTTACATTGTGAGCAATGTTCTAATTTTTAGTACTTTTATGCAAAAGTGACTAATATAATTTAGTAGTTATTTAACATGCCACACCCATTGCGGTGTGGCTTGGAGAATATAGTTCTCTATATCTCTATAGACTTGACAATTCAAATCCATACATTTCTCTTCTTAACGATAATCTTGTTATGCTGAAACATGACTAGCTCCTTGATTATGGGCATTCTCAATATGAAATAAGATAATGGGCAAATTATTATCGCATTGGTTTCAGAGCTACCCTGTTTTCCATTTCCTACAAACGAATCTCACAGAGTTGGTGATGAAGTATCAGATCTCACATGTAGTATTTGTTTATGTGTTGAACTGCCAGGTGGGTCAGGGTTGCCACAACCACTTTGCAAGAATTATGCTTGTGGTGTTTATTATCACAGGAGTTGTATATATCAGGTATATAGTAATTAATTTAAAATATTTTTTTGCTGAGGAATAGCACACAGGCTGACGGCCCACTTAATAGTAAGTAGTTACCGTCGCCTATAGGTGCTGTTGTACCATAGGGGTACAGGAACCTAGGTCACTAAAGCCGGAACACAACACAAAGTAAATATGGCGGCATATTTAAAACCAAGGGTGGTTGCCATGCAGATGGGCTTGGGGTCCTACCACGTAGCTAGGGTTGTTTTGGTGCCTTTCACTGCAGGCCGACCCCGGCCACAGGGGTTTGTGTTCTTACTCCGGCCCTGCACGGAGAAAAATCTATCTACATATATTTTGAATTATCTACTAATTAATCCAATTATAATTATAATATTGTAACACTTTCTTATATTTCCAGCAAACATTGTGATGTTGTCTTTTGTTTGTAGCTTAATTTAGATGCTGAAATTGATTTCTATTGATTAAATAGTGAGTATTGATTTTTATTGAATATAAAATTGATGTTATACTTTTCAGTGGTTGACTTCACGTCCAGGAATGCATCAACCAGCTTTTGGAGTTGTCGTAGGTACATGTCCATGTTGTTTTCAACCAATTCAGATCTGTGAAAATGATTAAAATCCAAGGAAAATAATTTCATTTTTAGTTATAAATTAATATTGGATACAATTTTAGTATTTAGTGCCAAAGATTTGGGGTTTAATTTGGATATTTTATTGTGAATTATTCAGAATTAACATGAGAATATTGACTCAATACTTCAGTTTGAAAGTGAGAGCTTTGGTTTAAGCAGAATAATAGAATAGATGTAACTAGAATAGAAGATTTATAGTTAGTTAAGAATATTAAAATTTAATAAATAACTTAAAATGTCTTTTCACTTTTTTTTTCAAGAAGCGTTTCTTTTTGAAATTTCATTTCAAAAAATTTAATCCAAATGTTTGTCTTTCCTTTAACATACTATCTTGCCTCGATAATAAATTTTCTTTCTTATAAGGTAACTAGCTGTGCCCGCGACTCCGTCCGCGTGGAATAGTGACTGGGCAGAATTTTTTGGCTATATCTTATGGTTTATTTTGGATTACAAACCCTATAATATTAATGAAATATGCAGTCAGTATTATCTAATGCAACTGTTATGCCACGCTCCTCGGAATACGTACGTTCGAACCTACAAAGTCCAGCCTAAGCTGAACCCTATTTCATATGATTGATGATATAAATCTGAGGTCAACTTAAATTGGATTATAATTTCCGAAACTTATCATTTTTAACAAAAACTATTTGTTTTTTCTAAAATAAAAATAGCCTAAGTTACTCCTTGATACATTAGCAATCTGCCAGTGAAAGTCCCGTCAAAATCGGTGCAGCCATTTCAGAGATTAGCCGGAACAGACAGACAAAAATTGTAAAAAATGTTGTTTTGGTATGTTACCACCGGTATACGTCCGAATGCACTTAGTAAAAAGCAGTTATTTTAATATTACAAACAGACCCTCCAATTTTATTTATTTGTATAGAAGAGGAATGACAGGAACAGTGTATGCCCACTGTTTTCCCATTGTTTTGAAAATGATAAATTTTTTGCTTTGATGTGTAAATCAGTATACGCTATGGTAATGATCGACTAGTAGACCTATTATAATGCGATGAGACAAAGACAAAGGCACTTTCCCATCGATAATGTTTTTTTTTTCTTTAAATTAAAAAAAGTGGCACCGCACGCCTTTTAAGAAATAACAGCCCATAGCATCCCACAGCAGGGTCTCTCCCTAGAGGGAACGCAAATTATACTCGGCGTGCTAGGCACTTTAGACGAGAAGACCTTCCTAAGCGGATTGTCTACCTCAAACTCAGCCTCTAGTTTGGCCTCAGAGTGTGCCTTACAACCAACTATCAGGGGGTAACTGAGCCACCAGATTTAATATTAGGTCTTTACCTATGAAATTGCCGTTTTGTATGAAAAAATTTAATCGAATTTTTTTTCATGTATTTTTATTTGTATTAATCGAAGTAATCACCCATGCAATCAATGGATCTTTGCCAACGTAGTGGCAGTTTGTTGATGCCCTTCTTAAAGAAATCAGCTGGACGGGAGGCAACAAATTCTTCAAAGGCATTTTGTACTGCCTCTCGGGTATTGAATTTTTTTCCCGCCAAGAAGTTATCCAAATTCTGGAAAAAGTAGTAGTCTGTAGGCGCAAGGTCTGGTGAGTAGGGCGGATGACGGAGAACTTCCAACCCTAGTTCTTGTAACTTGGAGACCGTCTGCTGTGCAGTATGATTTCGCGCGTTGTCGTGCAGGAGCAGCGGAGACGAGCGATTGACCAATGATGGTTGGAGATGTGCCAGCTTCATTGTGTTTAGTTCTTCACAGTACACATCTGCAGTAATGCTCACCCTGTTTGGTAAGAAGCTGTGATGAATCACACGGGCGCTAGACCACCAAACAGTGACCATCACTTTTCTAGGGGTAAGTTTTCGTTTAGGGCATTGTTTAAGTGCTGAACCAGGATCCAACCAACTTGCTGAGCGCTTGCGGTTATCAAACAGAATCCATTTTTCATCGCAGGTAATAATGCGGTTCAAAATTCCTTCATTTGTGTGTCTGTTGAGCAGTGCAAGGCACGTCTCGATGCGTACTTCGCGCTGGCGATCATTGAGTTCGTGGGGCACCCATTTGTCAAGCTTTTTTACCTTGCCAATTTAACGCAAATGGACCAATATTGTTTTGACGCTAACGTCGAAAGCTGCTGCTAATTCAGCCGTAGATTGTGTATCATCAGCTTCCACAATCGCCTTTAGTCATTGTCGACCAGTCTTCGGACGACCGCGAGGTTCATTTTTCAGGTCGAAATTCCCAGAACGGAAGCGAACAAACCAATAACAGGTGGTGCGTTGGTTTGTAGTGTTAGCTCCGTAAACGTCGTTGATGTTGCGTGCCGCTTGTGCCGCGTTGCTGCCACGACGGTATTCATATTCCATAATTACTCGAATTTTTAACGTATCCATGATTACGAAAAAGATTGAAATGCGATGAAAATGTAACACTAATCAATAAACAATTGACTACCTTTGGAAAAAGAATTCCATGTTTTTAAAATAAAATTAATTTCAAATTAGAATTCTTAGCCAACCAAAAATTATTTTGATTTGAAATGGCCAGTACTGCAGAACGGCAATTTCATAGGTAAAGACCTATTATTAGTTACCTTGCTAAATATTCTATCTGTGACCAATGTATTAATGTAAATTGTATGGTTAAAAGGATGGATGAAATGGCGACAGGTCAGGAACAATTAGCGATCCACAAGTGCCGTATATAGATAAAATTTATAAAACCGTAATAAAACTAGTCATATAGTATGCATCAGAATGCTGGGCCACAAAGGGAAAATATGAAAGGTTATTTTGCATGCAGCAGAGATGCGAATGTTGAGATGGATGAGTGGAGTTACAAAAATGGATAAAATTAGAAAGTTAAATATTAGTGGATGGAATACAAGAGGAGAGGTAGACCAAAGAAAAGATGGATGGATTGCGTAAAAGATGTTATGATGAAAAAGGGTGTGAATGTTGAGATTACAGTTAACAGAGAGTGGAAGGAGAGAACATGTTGTACCCCACAATACTTGGGACAAGGACAGGAAGAAGAATTATGGTTAAAAGGATAAAAATATTGTGTATTGTTTTTAAGATTTTAATTAAAAATTACGTAGACTTATTTTATGGTTACATATAATAACTCAGTATAAACAATTTTGAAATTATCGTTTGCAGGGAATTTTTTTTACAAAATGCCTGTTCAAGCAAAAATACGTGTTCTCATACACAGTCTGGATAGTGAAAGTATGTATATTACCAGAATCGTTTCTTGAATTTACTTTAAATTTTAAGTTACTAATTAGAAAGATGGGTTAAGTGATAAAATTAAAACAGGATTTGTATCTTCTGGGATCTGCTTCTACAGGCATCTTAGCTTATTGTGTGATGATTATTTTAAATGTATTGTAGTAATGAAATGTCGATAGATAGAGAAAATAATTAAATCGGCGGCTTTATAATGCATGATATAGAAATATTAATTTGAAATAATCATAATAGTCATGGCCTTATCATTTTATGTAACTCGCACTTTGCACTCTGAACATAGCTCCGACTGCTATTGACTGGTTCCGTAGTTACCTGTATGTGCGCCGGCAGCGAATTCATATTGATGTTAGTTCATCCTGCTGTAATTTAACAGCCGGTGTCCTTTTATCTCCTTTGTTATTTTCAATTTTTATAAATTCTATCACCACTAATCTTTCTTCTTCCTACCACCTATATGCAAACGATCTTCAAATTTACACGCAGTCTAAGATTGAGAGGCTTAATGAGGCTATTGAAATTATCAACGATGATCTAGCCAGGATTCTTGACTGGACTAATAAGAATGGTTTCAAAGTGAATCCCAGTAAAACCAAAACTATTATTATTGGTAGTTCACGCATGATAAGAAAATTAAACTGGACTACCCTTTGTAAAGTGATGATTGATGGTGTTGTAATAGATTTTAGTGAGAATGTTCGAAATCTTGGAATTGTTTTTGATCGTGAGCTGTCTTGGCGATCTCATCTTATTGAAATAAGTCGTAAAATGTTTGCATCCATAGCTTCGTTAAGAAGATTAAAGAATTTTCTTCCCACTGCCACCAAGGTTGCTCTTGCTCAATCTCTTTTACTTCCAATACTAGATTATGCTGACGCCAGTTATCTAGATTTAACCCAAGAGCTTGAAAGACTTCAAAATGTTTGCATTCGGTTCATATTTGGTTTGCGCAAATATGACAATGTGTCAGAATTCCGTAAAAAACTTAAATGGTTGCCAGTCCGTTTTCGCCGGATTGCTCATATACTCTCTCTCCTTTACAATATCCTATTTGATCCTCGTTTTCCATCGTACCATAAAGAGCATTTTACTTTTCTGCCATCGTCCTCTACACGTGACTTGCGCTCATGTTATCAGCTCACTCTAGCAACTCCTTCTCACACCAGTTCCTCACTTGTGCATAATTCGTTTATAATAAAATCAGTTCGCCTAATTCCATAAATTAGCTCCCAGTTAATATCAGAAAAGCAAAAACAGTACATTCATTTAGAACATCCGTTTTCGATCACTACTTGAGGGAAGCAGTAGCAGTATTAGTTGACGTCTTGAATTTATGTATGTATATGTTTTTTTTTTTTTCCTTTTCTTTTAATGGTATTTGTATTTTACTAGATTAATCTTCTTTATTTAATGTAATATTATTTGCACATCACCGCTATGTATTTTGTTACAATTTCCTTACTTCGGGTTGCCTGGAAGAGATCGCTTTAAGCGATAAGGCCGCCCATTGTTATACAGCGTATTTTTGTATACCTATTTTAAGTTAGTTTTAAGTATCTGTATGCAATAAAGAGTTTTCATTCATTCAATATACGTGTTATGACATTCTCTGTATACTTATTGTGGTTAACATTTGTAATTATGATGATGCATAAAATTTCAGTACAACTCTTTTTGTCTCTTTCTTGGCAGATTTGCCGGGCCGGTAAAATTGCCGGAAGGGCTGGTGACTGTTATACAAATTATATGAAGTTATTCACATTATTCTGGGTGCGGCAAAAATACCTAGCCCGGCATTTTTACTGAACGTTTTGTTACTGCGAAGTGCCCGTAACACCACCGGACCGGAGTAATGTGAACGAGTTTGCGCCGGTATCTGTCCCCCGCTCGCCCCGTCCGTGCTCCCCTCGCGGTATTCGGTTTTGCATTCTGACCAATTTTCTTGTGGGACCCGGTGTTAATGTGAACACCTCTGTCCGATAAATCTGCCGGTCCAGGGTAGTGGGAACCCGGCCTAACTGAATAAATTTATAATTTGAATCAATCAAAATTTTAATATTTAATTAGAATTAAGCAGAGAAACATTAAAAGGTAGTTACAATTCTTTGTGGGAATAAAAATAATGATTTTAATTAATTTTTATGCAAATATTTCAGTTTACAATTTTTTTTTATATTCCGGTTGCACGTTTATATTTCGGAGTTCGAAATATAAACTGGGCTTAATGTTACGACCCTATTTGCAAACGTTCTCTTTATTGACACTTCTTTTCTTGGATTAATACAGAGGTGACTCATCGACCCCCTCAAACCCAGAAGAAAAACATAATTAGCATGTTTTCTATATTTTTCGTATTTATATATAATTAGTAGCAGGGTAGTCTTTATTTTTTTTCTAACTAGACCAAAGCTATAGCAAATTAATTTAGTAAGAATTTAATTTAGCAAACTGATCATTTAATATTATATGCTGTTGGAGTTGTATTATTAAAACAATATTTTCCACCAATTCACCATCACAGACTACATATGATCAGGCACCCATACATATTGGCTATAGGCCTAATTTCACAGTCTCAATAAATGAATATAAAAGCAATTAATCAGTACACAAAATGTTCTTTTTAAGGATCTACTTTGACATGACAGCATAAATACATCAATCTTGCACGAAATGAATGAAAATTATTCACATATTTGTAAACAGTCAATTTGGTTAGCCTTGAATCTATTTACATGTAAAAAAATATTTTGATACTAAATAAAATAGGTGAAATAAAAAGCATAAGTAACTAATCCATAAACAAGTTTTTGTAAAGAGAGAACAAGTTTTTGTTTATGGGTAGACTCAAAAAATGCCGTCTAACTTGTTATAGGTGATATGCAAGCCAATGACTTCATTATATATATTGGACCTTTCAGTTAAAAATGAAATGTTAAGATGCACTTGAAATTTAGTGATTATTGATCAAATAAACAACACACAATGTAAAAGTTCAGTCTCATATACTTAAAAATGCAATACTTTAATTTAAAACTGAAAAGGTCCAATATATGTGACTATTCTGTAATCGGTCTAAGATCACTCATATGTTATTTACAATTTCAACTGAGTTTCACTAAAATGAGACCCAATTTTAGGTTACATGTTTATTAAATTACAAATGGTTTTAATCATCCTGATAAATAAATCCATGATATTATTTTAATGTTCGCTATCCCTTATTTGAAATCTGTGGTAAGCTTCCAAAATCTCACTGTATTCCTTTCAAAGAAAATTTGTAATACTAAATTTATAACTATGTAGCCATAGTTACTTAAAATTTGACGTGTTTTTCATCTGAGAATATTAAATTATTAAACCTATTTTTAATATGAAACAAATTGGATTCAAAGTTACCCAAACTGACCGTATTTAGTATTATTTTGTATTATGAGTAAATTCATCACAAGGGAACCGTATCGAAGGTACGGGGGGCGACGACGGTACTGGAGCCAGGCGCTTCTCCACTCTGCGGGGCAGTCTCACGTCCGACATTCTAAACATACAAATAGAAACTTCAAATCAAACTATAAAGAGTACAAAGTTTTGTCTCAAAGAGCATAAATCTTATTCCATAGACTGTTTTCTAATCCACTTCAAGGGGTACAGACACTTTCTGCCAAAATTAAAGCAGATTAAATTATTGAAGATTATATTTTGCTGAACTGAAGCTGAACAAAATTCTTAATTGTTTTACAATTGATAATTCATCTAACAGCGCTTATCAAAATTATAGCTTAGAAAATTGTCTACAGATAATTAAGTAACATTGTTTTTTAGATTTAGTTTGCCAACCGCAAACAAAAATAGGCAGACACTCATTCACATGTTCATGTTTGTTGTTTGCCAAGCATGTGGAACCCGCTTAAGATAATTTGATGCTTAAATTGTAATATTTGTGTCTCATTCTCCATACATAGTTTGAGGTATATTCTTTTATTGAATGTGTATGGAATGTATGCATTTGGCATACTTAATGTAAATTGATTTCAGTTTCCTATTGTTATTTATGATGATGTATTTATATAGCTGTCTTCAAAATAAAAAAAAATTCTTATATATAAAATTCTCGTGTCACAATGTTCGTTCCCGTACTCCTCCAAAACGGCTTGACCGATTCTCATGAAATTTTGTGAGCATATTGAGTAGGTCTGAGAATTGGCCAACATCTATTTTTCATACCCCTTAGTGATAAGGTCACTATTCCACGCGGATGGAGTCGCGGGCACAGCTAGTATTTTATAATATTTCTTGTTACCTTAATTTCCAGTGTCAATTAAAAAACATGATACTACAACATTATCAATAATTTTAACATCAAAATAAAATGCTCTCCACCAATTACAACAATCAACTGTTGTTTATGTAGTCTAACTGTGTATTCATTTGCACTGGGGTATCTGCTGGTAATTCTTTCGCATGTGCTTTATATAACCAGGAGAAGAGACAGTAAAAACATTGGTGTAATCAAAGTATTCTTTATTTTTTTTTAAATTATATGACACATAAATTTTACAGTCTAATTATCTCAAAAGTTAATGTTACAAATTTTAAACTGCTAATTTGTGTGTCTTATTTCCTTAGTGGAATTACTTTTTTTTCTCTATATACTATATTGAGATGTGAAGAGGTAAATTTTAATATAATTAGTCAAATACTTTAAAGTACAAAAAAAATCAAAAGAAAATAAAGTTCATATTTAAATAAAGTTAAAATGAGGCATAGATAAATAATATTAGAAATGAGAGTTGACGGATACCAAAAGAGGAGTAGACCAAAGAAAAGATGGATGGTTTGTGTAAAACATGATATGGCAAAAAGTTGAGATGATTTATTAGTATAAAGGAGAGTGGAAAGAGAGAACATGTTGTGCCAGTCCTATATAGTTGGGATAAGTGCAGGAAGAAGAGATAATTAATATTAATGATTGTTATAAATGAAAATTGTTAGTTCTTTTACATATTATGGTATACTCAAAAACTGCAAAGGCACAACTCAAATAGCACGGTCTAAGGTGGACTATACTCAGATATTGCTATTCGCGATGGATAGGAAAATAATTGTGGAAAAAGGTAGTCACTAATTAACAAAGCTTTAAAATGAATTTAACTCACTTTGACATGGATTTGGTTTTTGAGCATTGCAGCACGTAAAATTAGCATAGACGTCCGCCGTTGGTACTCCTTCCCCATGGCAAGACTTCTTTCAAAAGTAGTGCTTCTCTGGTCTACATCTTTTGCATACAATATTTTATTGTGTGAATCAATACGAGCCTGTATTTGTCCATCGAGGATTAGTCGCATCAACTCGTCCTCAAGAGCATTCACTGTACGGTTGAAAGCTGCGGCCATTAAGCGCATGTCTGCAGATAGATATGGACTGAAGTACTGAATTAGAGCTCTGTTGCGAATTTGCACATACAATAAGTTTAAATGTGGTGCTAAATACATATCTAGTAAAAGATTATCTCTTATTTCATCCAATAACCTTAGGCATGATGCATATTTAGATTCGTAAAATTTAAAAATGATATCCCGCAACTGAGGCTCTAGTTCTAAAAACAATTTAAAAGAACTGCTAACTATAACTTGCTTTTGCAACTCCGATCGGTCGAACGTAGCCAAAGCACAAAGGCCACCATAAATTGCAACATTATTACTGCTTAGCAGCTCTGGGTAATCGCAGTGGTCGATACTAGCAGCTAGAAAATGTTTGGCTGCAGATTTATATTTCTTTGTTGCGAGTTCTGCTAACCCAGCAGCACACTTTAATCTTGTCAATATAGACTGATTGGAGTCTTTCCCTGGAACTTCAACGAAATCTGGTGTGCCTTCTGCTTTTGACACATAGTTAAGGACATGGGCCCAATTCTGCAAATATACTGACACTTTAACTACATTGAGGCACATCATTATAATGTGTTTACCACTGGTGCAGTAGTCTCTTGCTCTGGAGTAACACTTGAGAGCACTAGTGAGGTCTCCACAGTCAAGGTAATGATCACCCAAGTCATCATGGCCTCTTCTGATACTTTCTTTTATAGAGTTTGTTTTATAATTTTTAAGATCTGTATCTAGTTTTTCCAATTTGATGGCTGCCTTTTTGGTTTTTGTTTCTACCCACAGAGAGTCTAATACTGGGATGTCTTGTGAGCCCATCTGCACAGCAACATCGGGTAAACCTGCACTTGCCACAGCCTCTGCCAATTTTTTGTGTAAAGTTTGATATAGGCTTACATTATATGTGGTCATAGCGTAAGATATAGCCATTTTTAAAGCTTCTAATCTCAATGAGGGGCAATGGTCAGCCACGAATATAAGCCTGTATAATTTTGCGAAACCAGTATATGAAGCTGCGTAAGTTTCCAGATCTAGGGTGGGATTTTCAACGACGTAACTTTCTGGTTCATTATTCTCATTGTCTTCCGGTGGAACATCCACTTGCATAGGTTCTGCTGCATTCTGAAAGTTATCGTTACATTAATAAAATCAAAACTATATTATAAATCTAATTTTAGTTTATTATATACTTACCATTTCGAACATTTTGTTACACAGCGGATATATAAAATAAAATACGCGAATTCCAATGTCAACGTCGAAAACCAACCTAAAACAAAGTGTTCCTTGTTAGCTTGGTAATCAAATTTTGTCGTTGTATAGTAAGTTTAACCTGTTTTTAACAAATCATAAAGTAATGACGAATGCGCAACTTATTATTTTCAATTGTAATCAGTGTATTTTTATCAAAATACCTTTATCATTACGTTTCCTTTTGGCAGCGGCATTTTTCTTTTGACATGACGACGACGAGGGTATTAATGTTGCTAAGCTAAAAAAAAATTTAAAAAAAAGGATTCCAAGAATTACTTTCTTTGAATACTTGTTATAATATATTATATGTTTTATTATTACCGCTTTATTACATAATCATACTTTGTTTGAAATATTCATGTTAACTTTATTGGAATTATTGGTATAGCCTGCATTAAAAACATCTATTCATTTTTCTTTTTGATTATGGCTCTGCACCTATGTATATGTATGCCACTGAAAACAGTTCTACTTTATGGTCGAAGGTATTAAAATTTAATGGGACATTTCACACAACGTACCAAATAGATTTTTTGGTATATCTTTAAAGTTTATATACATATTAGTTACTTATCATCAACCCTTACTTATATGATGTTCTACAGGGTGTAAACCCTGCATATTTTACCTCACTTATTAACACATTCGAATACCATATAAGATTACTCTGCGATTTTTTCTCTCCTCTTCATATTAAATCTACATATCTACCCTATAGTTAGTTATTTTCACGATATTTTATGCTTTTTCATTGAGATCCACAACATGTGTGGTACATACAACAAACGAGTAAAGTGGTTCACAAATTACGTATTGGGTTTAATGTATTATACAATTATTTGTATAAATCTAATGTGACACAAAACATCAATAATAACATATGATCAGCTTAAGCTGATTAATACCTCCGGACATTTTATTTGAAATATGCTTTATTTTTTATTAAAAATGGCTCATCGTACAAAGTATATAAATTTAAAGACGGAATGAAATTCCCGCCATAAATTTTGCCTATTTATTTGTTACAACTTTAATAACTGTATATAAATACAGTTATCGTATATAATATATGAAAATATATAGACTGCTGTCCCCTAGGGATTAGTCCCATAGTACACTACTTAGTCTATACAAATAAAATAACATGTCTCGGAAATGTCAAAACAAATAAATATTACACTGTACCTATTCGCTTTATCACATGGTGATGGCTATTCATATAATGTAATATATACATTTTATATAGCAATGTTCCACCTATTCGTAATCATGTTGAAGAAAGGCCAAAATGAATTTAATTTAAAATAAATTCAACGCGCATGCTCATTGCACGAATCGATTCAGCAATGTTACTCAACAAAACATTTCAAACTCGTTTGGAGAAGAGGAATTTATTATATTTTATCTTGGTACAAATAGAATAATGTGGTCTAAGCTAAAAATAATGTTCAATAAATTCTGTAACAATGTAAAAAAAACCTTATTGTTAATAGAAGACATTACAACATCTTATAAAGAAGCGATTGTAGTTCGATTTAAGATTTTACAAACATTTATTTATCCAGGTGAGTAGGAAATTGAGATATGAAAATTTTATTTATACAAGAAAGAAATAAAGATTGCTTTCTTTATTTCTTTCTTCTTTCTTTCTTCTATTTAAAAAATATATTTTATAAAATTATTTGAAGACGTTGCTCTATGAGATATAATTTATGTCCTTCTGTAGAAAGAAGCGGTTAGGGGCCGTCCATTAATCACGTGATGTTTTTTTGGCTTTTATTAACCTCCCATCTACCAGAGCCTGGAGAAAGTGAAACCGATAGATTATAATTTCTCCATAGTTAAACGTTTACTCTAATTGAAGACCTCTGTAACGTAACGGCTAATGTACTTCTAATATACTGTGGAGATCACGGGTTCTATTCTTGTCCGCGTATAGGTATTAAATATCCGGATGACCGAGCTTTGCTCGGTATTTTTTTTTATAAATTGTGTTTTTGGAAATTAACAATTGATTTTCTTAGTTTAACCTCAAAGCAAACACTCATTGACTTCGTGTAGTAACACGAAGTTGTTAAGTATAACAACGCCATCTGCTGGCATAGCTTTAGTGTTGTTGCGTCGTTAAAGCAATTTAAAAAAAATAGTATTATTATTCGCCGATAGATGTCAGGAAGAGTCATTTTTCAGTTTAAATTGGTACTACTCAAACGCCACCTTTTGACATTTTCTAGAAATGATTCCTAGCTAGATCGATTTATCGCCCCCGAAACCCCCCGTATACTAAATTTCATGAAAATTGTTGGAGCCGATTCCGAGATTCCAATTATATATATATATATATATATATATATATATATATATATATATATATATATATATATATATATATATATATATATATATATATATATATGTGTATATATGTATATATGTATATATACAAGAATTGCTCGTTTAAAGATATAGGATATTTTTTTTTTATTGCTGAGGGACAGCAGACCGGCTGACGGCCCACTTAACAGTAAGCAGTTACCGTCGCGTATGGGTGTTGTGTTGATGATAACACCGCGAACACGCTGCCGTCCCATAGAGGTACAGGAACCTGGGTCACTAATGCCGGAACACAACACAAGGTTATTATAGCGGCATACATATAGACTAAGGGTGGTTGCCATCCAGACGGGCTTGTGGTCCTACCACGTAGCTAAGGTTGTTTCGCCTTTTACGGCAGTGTTCTTACTCCGTCCCTGCACAGAGAAAATTACAAATTTATTTACAAAAGAAAATATTATAAGTAATAGGTAGGTATATCAGTTATCTAGTACCCATAACAGAAGAGCTATTTGCTTTGGAACTAGATCGCGCTGTTGTGTGTTAATTGTCCCAGTATATTTAACCCAACACAGGCGACTTTTCTGCCTATACATATGTGATGTTAGTAAGTACGAAGGTAAAAGTGAATGCAGGAGTTCGAAGCAGTAAGACCAACGTTTTGTTTTGTTCCAAAATAGTAGTAACAATTTCTGAAAATCAAATAGCTCAAAGGAAAATAATAGGTATATTTTTATCGCAATCATAAATATGAAGTAATAGAAAAAACTAGAAAATTATAAGGAAAAACTAACTATTTCATTTCATATAGAAAAGATAAAAAGATAGATTTTTTGATTAATTGCTTTCTTATCAATAGTAGTTGTAGATTATCATCTTAATCTTACAATTTTACCAACCAATCTGCTGGTTTAATATAATGCATGAAAAATAAAGTATTTTTAACAGGATGTAAAGCCAAGCTGAAGCCAAGTGTTTTGACTTTCAACTCGATAGTAGTCATGCGTTGGTGATGGCCTCGATTTCATTTACATGCACTAATAAGACTAACACTTTATAAAATTCTCAGTACTTCGATATATTATCAAACATGCGGCTCCAGATCTTATTTATATTCACCGCAATATCGTGTCATATAATACGCTATGGCAAATAATTACTATTTATTAAACGAGTTATTTTATTCCTTAGACAACCCTTTTTCCATTTCCTTTTCCATGTACGCAATGATCCTTGCGTTACAACCATTTTTGTTTAGCCTCGCCTGTCTCGTCGCTGCATTCCTCAAGAAAAAAGGATATATATATATATATATATATATATATATATATATATATATATATATATATATATATATATATCTATATATATATATATCTATCTATATATATATCTATATATATATATATATATATATATATATATATATATATATATATATATATATATATATATATATATATATATATATATATCTGGCCTTTACTGGGCACTTTGGAACCAACATATATATATATATATATATATATATATATATATATATATATATATATATATATATATATATATATATATATATATATATATATATATATATATATATATATATATATATATATATATATATATATATATATATATATACAGGGTGACTTTGACACACCCGTCCACATTCCCACAGAAGAATCTTTAGTAAAAGTTATGAGAAACATGTATTTTAGTTTAGTATCACATAGTACAAAAATGTTGAGTAATCAGCATCACAAAGTTATCACAAGAACTCGCAATTTATACTCGACACTATCACTCGACAAGTGTAAATGACCTCTCCAAAGGTACCGTATAATTCGCTACATTTCATTGATAAATACAGTACCTAACATAATGTCGAAATACAAAAATTTCAGTTAAAGGGCGCGTTTGTAATAAGTAAAAAAAATACGTAAATCTTTAGTGATAAGTACAATAATTAGTAAAAAATCAATTAGTGGTTAACTTACCACTTTTTTTTTGTCTCGGGGAATTACTACTACTGCTTTACACGTATTTTAATAATTGTTCAAAATGCAGTCCGTTTGTCTCTAAGCAAAGTCTAGCTCGATTTTGAATATTTTCTTTTAACTTTCTAAGCACTAGAGTGTCATTACGCACATCTTCAAGTGTATTAATTATTAATTATTTAATCCTTTTGTCGGCCGGCAGCGGTGTTTCGCCCCCGGTAGGCCTCCATTACTCGCTCAAGGCCACGCGATACGCTACTACCGACATAGGGCTGTCAAAGTAAAAAAATATATCAGGGTATTTATTATAAATGTAGTAAAAAACATAACTGCACTAGCTTCAATGCTTTGTTACACAAAATCAGTGCCAAAAGCATTGGAGCCATATACTAAAAACCAATGCTTTGTTACAGTAGAAACCGAATGTTGACGAAACTACACTGTATACTCATTTTAAAGCCTATAATAAAGATTCATCTTTATATGGCGGTTTAAAAGTCCCACCTGAAACATTTAATAATTATATTGAGGAGTTAGAAAAAGTATTTTTAAATAATTTTGACAACGTCTTAATGAATCGCCCTGGTAGAACCATTTTCTTTTTTTTTTTGGTCTCGGGGAAAAACCTCTTGACAGGTTGCCCCGGCCCGGGGGGACCGAGGGATATGTGCGACTCTGGGAAAGATGTTCGAACATCCGACTACCCACTAAAAACTTGGGTCACTAATGCCGGAACACGACACAAGGTTATTATGGCGGCATACTTAAGACCAAAGGTGGTCGCCATCCAGACGGGCTTGAGGCCCTACCACGTAGCTAGTGTGGGTTGTTTTGTCGCCTTTTACGACAGGCCGACCCCGGCCACAGAGGTTAGTATTCTTTCCGCGCCCCTGCACGGATAAAACTGAAACATGTTTGATTAAATAATAAAAAATATGGTTGAATCGCAACATTAGTTTTATTACAATAATCATCATAGGTACAACCCTAGCGCATTCTTACGAAGACGTGTTGACACGTGTCCCGCACGGCGGGCAACACAGTCTCGACTCTTTGTACGCTTACTTATGGTACATTTCTTCTCGTTTACAATACCGAGGACGGCGGTCATTGCATCTGTGCGAGCATTACGTGGGAATGACAGAGACAGGTAATAACAGGTCAATGTACGAACCTTGGAACAAATGATTATTATGTACGATTGAATTAGCGACCGCGTTGCTAACATTTTCCTTGGGATGAAATATTTTATTTTGAAAATTTTACATACAATTTTTTTTGCAAAAATGGGTTCAATAAATGATGTTTAGTGCGTAAAAAAAATTTGGACGGATTTGTCAAAGTCACCCTGTATATATATACATATATATATAATAATAATCGGTAAAAACCTTTCCTATCAATTTCTCGAAGATCTAAGGTACAGAAGGTACAGGCGGTAGTCAATATAATATAATGAATATTTTTTTTATTGCTGTAGGACAGCAGACAGGCTGACGGCCCGCTTAGAATTTAGCAGTTACCTTCGCCTATGGCTGTTTGCAATACCAGTGGCATCACGAACACGCTGCTGTCCCATAAGATTACAGGTCGCCATCCAGACGGGCTTGAGGCCCTACCACGTAGCTAGGGTGGGTTATTTTGTCGCCTTTAACGACAGGCCCACCCCGCCCGCAGAGGTTGGTATTCTTTCTCCGCCCCTGCACGGATAAAAAGTAATAATAATAAGTATTAATAATAAGTTTTACTTTATTGATGTAGAAGAACAGACAGGTTGACGGCCCACTTAGAATTTAGCAGTTACCATCGCCAATGGGTGTTTGCAACGCCAGTGGCATCGCGAACACGCTGCTGTCCCATAAGGGTCCTATGGTCCCCCAAGGTCCACAGGAACTTGGGTCACTAATGCCGAAACACAACACAAATTTACTATGTCAGCAACTTACTAAAGGTGGTCGCCATTCAGACGGGCTAGGGGCCCTATCACGTAGTTAGATAAAAAGTGTACTATATTGAAGCTACTCTTTTCTACTTTTTTCAATATTCGTCGTATATATTTTCTATTGATCCAATTATAATAATTCCAATTCCAATTATAATATATTCTTATTCATTTGATAGTACGTTGTCATTTACTAATGGATATTTGCAGCTTTGAAAGATTAATTCAAGAATATACGTATAAATAAATTTTCTTGAGTAGTTTGGTTGGCACTAACAATAAACTCAGCATGCTATAGAAAATAAATATGTATCCCAATTTAGAATTAATTATTAAATAATGTGTACAAATAAAATATTACGATAACAATCCTGGACAATGAAACGATAATGATTAATAACTGTGAGCTTCTATTGGAGTAATACATAAATATAACGGGTCACCTACTAAATAAGTCCAACGAAGTTGGCACGGAACGTGTTTATTTTTAGTTAAACAAAGTCAACAGATGAATGCCAGAATAGTTCAAAACATTGTATACTGTGTGCTTAATGATGTGTTTAATATATTATTTATTCTGTTAGTATCTATCGAATAGTTCTTTCTTGCATTACGATTATATAGGTATTTATTTGATAAATGCGGTTAAAATCTTTAATGTGCATAATCATATTTATGATAAGACAACATCAGTTTAGAAACTGTTGATCTTGGCACTGATAATTTTGATAGTGTAACAATATTTGTAGGTGCATGACTGGGAGCGCAGACATTTGGACGGTGTTTTTCATCATGAAAAGTGTCCTGTTGTTGATTATCGCGTACGCTTTCCACTGTGAAGGTGCAGTGGTGGTGACCAGAAATGACGACTACCCGGTTATCAACGACAGGCCCATTATCGGAGTGCTCTCTCAGGAGCAATCTGCCTACCTCCACACTAAGTATCCCGAAGAGAATTATACCAGTTACATCGCCTCGTCATATGTTAAAGACGTAGAAGCTTCTGGTGCAAGAGTTGTTCCAATTTTGTGAGTAATTTGTTGTTATTGAATGGTGACTCGTATGTTTCTCTCCAAATTTCTTTTCGAACTCTAAATACTTTAATTTCACTTTTCAGAATTGGCAAAAGCAGGTCGTACTATGAGGATTTAATGTCCAAAATTAATGGGTAAGCTTGCGAAATGTTATAAATGTAATGTTTTTGGCAAATTTTCCTAACTTATTTTCCTTAATATTTTAAATTGGAATACTTTTTTAATGCAAAATACATCCTTATTGAATTAAGACATGCTTTTATCGTATTTACATAATATATGTATTCGGGGTAAAATAGCAAGTGTATTTTTCTAGTAGGGTAAAATAGGTAAATCTCCTATTTAGACTATAATCCATATATTTGTTATTCAAAAATGTTTCATCCAATTGCCTTTAAGATCTTTTTTTTATCTGTGCAGGGGCGGAGAAAGAATACTGACCTCTGCGACCGGGGTCTGATTGTCGTAAAAGGTGGCAAAACAACCTACCCTAGCTAGGTGGTAGGGCCCCAGGCCAGTCTGAATGGCGACTTAGTTTTAAATGTGCCGCCATAATAACTTTGTGTCGTGTTCCGGCATTAGTGACCCAGATTCCTGTACTCCTATGGGACAGCAGTGTGTTCACGGTGCACCTAGCGCTGCAAACATCCATAGGCGACGGTAATTGCTTATCGTTAAGTAGGTCGTCAGCCTATCTGCTGTTCCTTAGCAGTAAAATAATATCTATCCATTTAAACTTTCACGTTTATAATGTACGATGACCTCCGTGGCGCAACGGCTTTCGCTCGTCGGAAGATGCTCCGAATTTAGACTTGTATGAATATTGAATATGTATTTATTTATGATTACCGTGCTGGCCATGTTGCCCGAAAGGAAGAGTCTTGGTACAAGCGACTCCTTGAGTGGAGACCGAGACCGGGAATAAGCGCCCTCAAGGAAGACCACAGAAGCGCTGGAAAGACGATATAAAGAGGGTTGATGGTACCAATTGGATCCAGAAAGCTCAATGTCGCGCCGAGTGGAAAAAGTTGGAGGAGGCCTACACCAAAATGGTTGAAGGAGGCTAAAAAAAAAAGAAAAGAAGATGATTTATTTATGAAAGGAAAAATTCAAGTATATCAGTTGTCTAGTACACATACCGCAAGTGCATTGCTACTTACATTAGATTTAGATGGCGCATTGTGAATTGTCGCAATATATTTATCTTATTTTCAATTTTAATTTTTTATATTATTAGCTGACCCGGCAAACATTGTTCTGCCATATAAAAAAAATAAAGTTCACCCCTATTTCACCTCCTTCGAGTTAGATTTTCACCTTGTCCAATCTACCTATATCAAAAGTCATCAAATTGAATTCAGCGGTTTAGGCGTGAAAATATAACAGACAGATAGAGAGTCACTTTCATATTTATTATATTAGTATGGATATTAGTATACATTATTATCGGACTAGACGATATCGGATGATACTAGCGGAATCTGGGCACCGAAGCGGGAGTATTGGTTGCAACCGGGATTAACGCTAAGATAATGATGGAATTAAAGTCCTCGCCTTATCCATATCATTGCTGTATGATAATTTGCAGAGTTCTGATTCCTGGTGGAGCTACTTACTTCAACCAGTCAGATGGCTATGCCGACGCCGGTCAGCATATTTACGAAATAGCCATGCAGCTGAACGATGCTGGGGATTACTTTCCTATCTTCGGCACTTGTCTTGGCTTCGAGCTGCTCATTATTCTGGCTTCTGGACGTGGAGAAAAAGAAAATAGAATCACTTGTTACTCTTACTCTAACTTACCACTCGACTTCACTGAAGGTAAGTTAATATTTCGCTGAAAAAGAAAGGAAAACAATGTCATGGTTTACCTAGATCTTCAGGACCTATGGAATATAACCATCTCTGCTATTGAATATGATAAACGAGGATCAGACGTTAAGTTCTCTATCGGGTAGGGGAGATAATGGTATGGAAAAAAGGAAGCACAGTATCGTGACAAACATCCATAGATGAAGGTAACTTCTTTCTATTAAGTGGACCGTCAGCCTGTCTGCATGTTCCTCATCAATAGCCAATACAACATGTAGTATAGGTTGAGGTTACTATTCTTATTCCGCTCCTGCATGGAGAAAAGAAAGCGTTGATGAAGTACCTCCAAAGGATGTTCAATGCATATCAAATTATAGGAACCGAATCTGATCAAACTTAAATTTGTCCCCGATCGGAATCGAAGCATGTCATACTAAATCCAAAGCTGGTTAAGTATTTATTATTTTTAGATTACCGAGCAAGTAAAATGTTCAAAGAAGCGCCGGAAGATGTCCTGGACATTTTAGCTTACGAAGATGTTACTGCCAATGCTCATCAGTTCTGCATCGTCGATCAGGTAAGTACACTAAGCCGGTTAAAATCTGTTTAAACACTATTTTAGCGAGTTTTTGCAGGCTATATGAAAAAAATTATTTCAGCAGTTCACGGTAGAAGATAGGGCAAAAGCCTACAGAGGATAGAAAACAAAATTGAAACTCTAAAACAAATAATAGTGCTTATTTTCAAGAATGACACGAAAATATTAAGTATTGTACCTATATATCACATTAAGGTTTAATAAAATAGAGCGGATAGAAAGCATTGCTATACGATTTTATTAATAGCTGCTTTCACAAAAATAAAAGTGAAAATGTATGCCTAGCCGTTACTTATCTGCCAGGTAAATAAAGGGTTTCCATCAAAATGCGAAAAATCTAGCAAATAATAAGAATATGCTCAAAGAAATAAAAAAGTTTACATCTTTCCAAGAACAACGAATACCCAACTCTATATAAATGTTTTTTTTTCTGTAAAAATAAGTAATATAGTGTTTTCACAAATGTACAATACTTATACCTAGTATCACAATACAAGTAACAGGCCATAAAAAATATTTTTGTAACATGAAATTATAATACTTTCATCCCAAATATTATAAGGAATACCGTATAATAATTTATTATGCGTCATTAGGGGGCAATTCTAAGAACATAAAAAAATATTCCTCTTGATTAACGACATTTGGGTTCAATGTTAGTTGACCTTCCGTTATTATATAAATCCCAATCATTACCTAATATTTCTATTTAGTATCGGAAATTGTCGTTAGATAAATATACTTATATATTATTGAAGCAAAGAGATTTGTTTCTTTAATAATCTTGTAATGTATTATATTAGTTATATCCGTGTAGGGGCGGAGTCTGCGGCCGGGGTCGGCCTGACATAAAAGACGACGAAACAACCCACCCTTGCTACGTGGTAGGACCCCAAGCCCGTTTTGTATGCCGCCATAATAACTTTGTGTTGTGTAGCGGCATTAGTGGCCCAAGTTCCTGTACCCTTATGGGACAGCAGTGTGTTCACGATGCCACTGGCGTTGCAAACACCCATAGGCGACGGTAACTGCTAAATTATAAGCGGGCTGTCAGCCTGTCTACTGTCCTACAGCAATAAAAAAGGTATATTTGATATCTTTTTCATTTATCAATTATTTACATTTATTTAACACTAAGCTAAAACTATTCAAGTTAGATTGTTGCGTGTAGGGGCGGAGTAAGCCCTGCGGCCGGGGGCAGCTTGTCCTAAAAGGCGACAAAACAACCCAAGCTCCAAGTGCAACCTGATGGCAACAACCTCTGCCTCTAAATATGCCGTGATAATAACTTAGTGTCGTGTCCCGACACAAGTGACCCAGGTTCAACCTACGCATCCCAAACATCCATAGGCGACGGTAACTACTTACTGTTCAGAGGGCCGTCAGTCTTTATTGTTCCACAGCAATAAAAAAGTGGTTTGTGATCATTATTGTACATTATCACAGTACGAATAAAAGTTACTAAATTATCGAGACAATTTTGCGAATATATTTTTCAA
This sequence comes from Malacosoma neustria, assembly GCA_963693495.1. NCBI lineage: Eukaryota > Metazoa > Arthropoda > Insecta > Lepidoptera > Lasiocampidae > Malacosoma > Malacosoma neustria. Next base: position 11,171,172 of record OY856381.1, on the reverse strand, counting down.
TCTTCATAATATACTACTGTTATGTACATAATTATGTCCGAAATTTGGAATATAATGGTAAATTTAAATACATTAGATTCGATTTAATCTACGACTTGAAGTCGCGAACCAGTCGTGTGACGCAAACTCAACCTACTCGATTAGAGAGCTAGTAAGCGTGGGTGAAACTTCAGGCCGTAGTTACTGTATGTAAAAATTAACGATCCCTTCATTTCTTGTACACAGAATTTGAATGCGTACAATCTGATAGACGACTGGCGAGTGACCTCCCACGGGGACGATGATTATGGGGTTCAGTTCATTGCGAGCATAGAACATACTAGGTAATTTTTCTATATTATGAAATAATTTTCCTATAACAGATTATATTAGAAATGTAATTTTATACAAACCAAAAAAAGTTTAGTCCGTACAGGGGCGGAGAAAGAATACTAACCTCTGCGGCCGGGGTCGGCCTGTCGTTAAAGCCGACAAAACAACCCACCCTAGCTACGTGGTAGGGCCTCAAGCCCGTCTGGATGGCGATCACCTTTGGTGTTAAGTATGCCGCCATAGTAACCTGGTGTTGTGTTCCGGCATTAGTGACCCAAGTTCCTGTATCCTTATGGGACAATAGCATGTTCGCGATGCCACTGGCGTTGCAAACACCCATAGGCGACGGTAACTGCTAAATTTTAAGCGGGCCGTCAGCCTGTCTGCTGTCCTACAGTAATAAAAAAGTGATAAATATAGGAAAAGGTTTAAAATTTGGTTCTTTGCTGTATTTATCTGACAAGAAACCTCTTCCTGCCCTTATCCCATATTATATAGGGTCGGCACAAAATGTCTTCTCCTTCCACTCTCCTCTGTTAACCGTCATCTCAACATCTTTTACGCAATCCATCCACATTTTCTTTGATCTACCTCTCCTTCTGTATCCCCCCACTGTCATTTCTATCGTATTTCTAGTTATATGGCATTCGGTCCCTTCGCATTACATGGCATCCTCACCTCAGATAATAATAAGAGTGTAAACCATTTTTGACTATATATTATACTTCTTAAGAATAAGAATATTTTTATTTAGGACACATATCATCATATAATATACACAAATGTTAAATAACAAAAAAAATAGTAAGTAATAGTAGTATAGTTGATGCAGTCCTAAATGAGTCCAAGCTCAGCATATGCTGGTTTTGTATAAAACCAGCGCTGGTTTTCCGCTAGGCCCACGGAGTGACATTCTTCTTTAATTACTATTACGAATAGGGTCCCCCTATTCGTAATTATTACTACAATTACTATTATTAATAGTAATTGTAGTAATAACACGTAATATATTGGTTTGATTTTTAAAATTATTTGACTGTCCAGGTATCCCTTCTACGGAGTTCAGTTCCATCCAGAGAAGAACGCATTTGAATGGAAGGCATCCAAATACTACCCCCATTCCCTAAACGCTATTAAAGCCAACCGGTACTTTATGGATTTCTTTGTTAAGGAGTGCAGGAAAAGCGTTCATACTTTCGCTAGTCAGTCTGAGGAAAATCAATACGTAATATATAATTATGAGCCTCATTTCACGGGGGTCCTGGGCAGTGCTTATCACCAATGCTATTTCTTTGAGCCAAGAGGCACTGCATCTAAATAAAAAACCCGTGGAATACAAATTCATATGTTTTGCTAATTTTTTATTAATACAGAATTTGTATAATTTATCGGTATATTTCATAATTAAATAACTCCGAAAAGAAAAATGTGATTAAGATTTTAGAGTTACATTCAATTTCGATTGTAAAAAAAACTAGTAATACATAGAAAGAAGATAAATAACTTATAAATTATTTAAATAAGACCATTCTTTTATTTAGTATTATATCATATAATTCGAATAATAAAAGTAATTCGCCTAATTTTAGAAATATTTTCCGAAGCTTTTTTGTATTGATTGTTGAATAAAAAAAATATCCGAATTTACAAAGTATATTACAATGAGCAACTATTATTAACACTCGATTCTGTCAACCTAATTTTAAATTGTATATTTTGTTTAGGTTATATACTCGTGCTTATAAAAAATTCAATATGCAATTTTGTCTGTTTTTTTCTTAAATATATGACACAAACTGTCAATAACATTGTATATTTGGAAATGTAATATTTTTCTATCACCCGACAAGATTAGTTTGGTGAACTCTATGTGTAACAAAGAAGGTTCATATCTGAAACTGCAATAAATGAAGAAAGAATAATAACAATCAAACTAATGTATACTAACAATGAATAAATGTAGCACATGTAAGAACAAGTTCATTGTTTACCACATTTCAACTTTAACAGAAGAAGGCTGTAATTCCTACTAAAACCTCCCTTAGAGAAGACGAAAGAGGTTTTGACGCAAGTTTCTTTCAGATCGGAAGCTCATAGGACAGTCGCTCCAGTGAAAATCATATTTTGCTAAATGTATTCCATCTTTATACGATTGATTCTCATGAATATGCATAAAGTATAGCAAAAAACTATTACGTTGTCACCGGATCATGAAATTCGTGGCAGACCATAATTATCGTGGATAATTAGAAGAAGTTATTAACTACTTAGTAAAAAAATCAGAGTTAGTTTAAAAATATCGTACCAAAGCACCACACGCTTTCAAAACAGTGATATTCATTTACTATTCAGTAATTTTGTTCTTTTTTTTGTCACCGAGAAAAACCCTATTCTTAACGTGTTCCTCAGGCCCGGGGGACCGAGGGATATTCGTTTATTATATTTATTTGTTTGGCCATCCGACTATCAGTGGGTTTTAGTGAAAAAACCCCGCTGTTCTCTGATCGCCTATGCTCGGGCCCACGGATATGTGGCCTGCCGATCTCGTGGCCCGGGCCGGCGCCAGCCCGCCCTTTGTGTCGGAGCGAGTCCTTTCTAGGCTTAGCCCCAGGGGGTCAGGGTTTCGTCCCCCCGGCACTCTCCTTTGTCTGCCCTAAGGAGTTGAGGGGGGCCGCGTAACAGCATGCAGCCTTCATCCTCGTGGCAATGGTGCGGGCGGCGGATCTTCACCTGAGGGGCCGCCCGCAGCCGTTTTTTACGGCGGCCGGAGGTTGCTGGACGCCCTCCAGCGCCGTCGACTTGGCCTGCGTTGGCGGGAGGGGAGTGTGCTAGTTACCTCCCCTCCCACGGGCGGAGCTTGCCCTGCACCGTCTTGTAGGGTCGCCCCCCAAAGATCTTGGTTTAAACTGGCCAAAAGCTCCTCTCACGGCGTCATTTTCGCCTCGCAGATGGCGAGGTACAGGGCGTTTCTGGCGCTACGATACTCCCCGTAGAGCCGAGCTTCCTTTCGCGGCTGCTCTGTCCGCATCGCGGTAACTCCTTCAAAGCCTGGTGTACTGGCGGTGGGTGTAGTTGCATGCGCTGTAGAGCCGCTCGAGCTCACGACTCCCACGACTATTACTTCCCCGAATCTGGTCGCGGCGTAGCCCCTGCCTCATCCTTTCTTCATATCAAATCACCTTTCTTCCCGTCTACCTCCCACATCCTTTTCCAACTTCGCTCTCTTTGCGTGCCGCGGTCTTTGGTGGGTTCGTTGCGAATGCTGGTCGCAACCATGCCTTCTACAACTGCGCCTGCACAGAGTGTTCCTTGTGGTGGTAATCGCATCCTTGCTATCGGTTGGTCCTGCTGGGTCGGCTACGACGTTAGGCGACTCCTTGGTTTCTTTGGGGTCTCATCTGATAGTCGTACTCACGCCTGACTGGCACGCGGTAGGGATACCAGTCCCGTCTGGAATCGCCCAGCTTTGTGGGCTAGGACTGGGGTACCTATAACAGCCCACCTAAAGTCTAAGGTTCCATGGCGCACTGATGGGCTGCATGGCTGGGGAGGAAAACCTGGTCCCGAGCGCCACACCCCAAAAATGATGGAAAATGTCGAGAAATGAAAGAGAACTATCTACCCCAGGGAGGTACCACCCGACAACGTGGAGAATCCTCCCCTGCGCCTTCAGGCGCAGGCATGGCCCCTACGTATTCCATATTAATAATAATTTATTTATTTGTCGAACAACAAATCAATTATAAATTAATAAAAAGTATTAGTAAGGGCGATGAGAATTTGTTAGGTGGCGAGGACTCGCATGGTTCGGTCTGCTCAGAGGACAATTCCGAACGGCACAAGCTCCCGAGTGTATACTCCCTCTTGTGTTTGTGGGGGACCCGTCTTAGGCAAGCGCAAGAGGGGGTCTAGGTCTAGGGGAAGCTCCGTGGAAGGAAATGACCTTGGAGCCTCCTTGTCGGAAGAAGACGCACCCGTGGAGGGGTCTGTCACTAAAGGTGGGCTTTTAGTAACAGACCCTTCTAAAAGTCAAAGCGGGAGTGGGGTCGCCCAGCTACAACTAATATCAATTGACGAGCTAGAAAGGAACCTTTGATAATAGACATATATAATTCTTTAACCAGTGTCACAGTATATATAGTGAAGACACTTGAAATGTTTAGTTTAAATACGTGGGTTTTAAGCATCAATCTGCGCAGTAATATTAGACCGGAATTAGAGTGTATTAAAGAATCTAAAATAAGGAAAATAGTGGGACCAATGACACGTATAGCAAAAGACAAGATACAGTAGAAGTATATAGAGAAGACCTTTGTCGGAAGACAAGCCGGACCGTTTGCCGACATTTAAAAATATTATTGTTAATATTTAAAAAAAGGCACCAACAATAAAGGCTTTTTATTTTTATTTTATTTTTATTCATTATTTAAATTAAATCTAATTTAAGTTAAATTAAATTTGCGAAATGTTGACGAAACTACACATAATTTAAACTGACGTGCTTATGTAACTTATGTAGGATCTATAAAGTTATAGTACTTTATTACTTGTACCTCTTCCTAAATAAACAACAAAAACTTATAAACTAAATATACTTCTTACTAAAAACTTCTTGATGATATTTTGGATAATTCATATCTTATACAAGATACCTGTATTAATTTTTTTTGGGATAATAAGGTTTTCTAACGCTAGGTTTATGGGAATTTATTATATACCTAACTCTATGAACAATCATCAAATTGACAGGTAGACGAAATAGTTACTTACTAAATATTTACCTTAAAAACCGTTTATTCAAATTAAATCTGTATAATATGAGGTTCATGTATAAATAAATATTTTTTAAATCATCACAGAAATGATAACAATGATATAAATGGCATAAGATGATCATTATTATTGAGCAAATTTCTTTACAAATATATTGGATTTCATTTAGCATTTAGTAAAATATGCTACAGCCCAAAGTCGACTGTGGCTGCTTGAGTATGTCGCTGTGTGAGTATGCGTGCATCAATATTTTCTAAATAGCTTTTTCTTCATCCAGGGACGGAGTAAGAATACTAACCTCTGCAGTCGCGGTTTGCCTGTCGTAAAATGCGACAAAGCAACCCAGCCACGTGATAGGGCCACAAGCCCGCATTAACGCAGAGCCCGCAGACGGTAACCTCTTGGTCTATAAATATGCCGATATTATAAACTCAGTTTCTTGTACCTCTGTGGGACAGCAGGGTCTTCGCGGTCCCTCTAGCGTCGCAAACAGCATAGGCGACGGTAACTGCTTACTTTTACCCCAGAACTACAAACTTATTTTTTTAACATGTAAACTACAAACTGGGGTATATATTTACCCCAAGGGGTTTTTAATCATAAATACTGTTTTGATAGCAATAATAAGACTTTCAAGTATTATATTATGTATATAAAATTCAATTTTACTATAGTTTTATCGGTGAAAAGTCGACTTAAATAAATTAAATTGCTGAAAAACTATCAAATCTTCATTTAACGAGCTACTAACGGGGATAGATATCTACCCCAGTTAGTAGTTCTAGGGTTAAGTGGACGGTCAATCTACTGTTCATCAGTAATAAAAAAAATAGCCCTAACTCCCAAATAACTTAATCAAATATCTTTTCGGTGCGATATCTACGGTATGCTCTGAGTTTTATATGACGCGAATGCAAAAAAAAGATAATACCTAGGCTATATTTTTCTGCTACGATTTGTATAATTTAATATTATCGAGGCGCTACTGAGATAACGAATTTGAGCATCTTATTGAACATTTTTCTTTCATCCTTGTATTTACTATTGAATGATATGCAATGATTTTACGAACGAAGCAAATATATAAGGGTTGTTTATATACTCAACTGATAGGACTAGGAAAATAATATCTGTGTATATAAAATATTTTAATTAAATGATAAATTTACGATTCCAAGTGGTTATTAATATGCATGTTTTTTGTGTATTTTGTCTAGATGATTTCTTTAAGAAGGGCATCAATAAACTGCCACTGCGTTGGCAAAGATGCATTGATTGCATGGGTGATTACTTCGATTAATACAAATAAAAAATACATGAAAAAAATTCGTTTAAATTTTTTCATACAAAACGGCAATTTCATAGATAAAGACCTAATATATGTGGGTATTTGCGAGATTCTCAAGGTTCTTTTAATTGCCTACTTATATGCTAGTTGGAGGCGTATTTTAGTGACATCTTCTTTGGCCATCCAGGCCGAACTCAAGAATCATCCTACCTATTTAGACGTTTTAAGACCCTACCTATGTAAATACTACTGAGACCCTACCAAGGTAAAAACTACTGAGATCCTACCTAGGTAAATTCTACTGAGATCCTACCTACGTGAATACTACTGAGATCCTACCTACGTAAATATCCTGCCTATGTAGACACTTGTGAGGTTCTCAAGTTCTACGTATATGGCCCGTCACCATCACCACTCATGAGTGATACAGCCTGTGCCTCTGCGCAGGCCTGTCGGGGCCTGGTTGGTACCAAGCACCAGGCTCGACGACCCGTGAGTTACCCGATAGCGCCTCTACTTATTAAAATCGGTGAGCTCACCTAACCAACTAAAATCGGTGCCGTCACAGTAATTTTCTAGGTCATCTGAACAAATCATCTTTACGACGACACGTGTTCTAATTTGCTACTGAGTTTAGAACTTAACTTAGCCTAGAATACTTAGCTAGCACAGAAGCGCTCTCGCTGTGGCAACAGGCACGTGGCTGACTGTGACAAAGTCACGTTATTCACTGTTATTAACTGCTACAACTAATGTTTCACTAAGATTTCACTGCAGTGTACTTTCAGAACTTAGCTGTTCCTTACGACTTAGAAAATAATGGCGGCGAACGCCCTTTTATTGACCTGTAGCCAGTATCACAACAATGTAGCTAGTTAATTAAGACAAGTATTGCACAGTTATTGAAACAAATACTATTGCTAGTTAATATTTACGTATTTATTATATGGAACATCGCGACTGATCGTCGCGACACTGCGTTATTCTGAAAGAATACTGCACTTTTCAATAGCACTCTGCAGCCTTTTTTGGTGGTCCTTAGCTTCAAACGGTTCATATAGTCTGGACCTGGCATGGCATGGTGATTACTAACTTTTCCTTGTGTTATAAGACTCTCTTTAACTTAATAAATTTACATTAAAAGATAATGAAATTTGATTTTTTCGAATTTTGTTTCGAGTAATTAAATAAAATCGAAACAAACACGTTCACGTAAAAATAATGGATTGATTTTAACCAACCTATTATAATAATAGGTGTAGTAAAGGGAAATCTATTTGCATGAAATCCAAAGATTTATTTAGCGTACTTATAATGATCTGATTTAGGTTAAATTAATATGCCATTTTGTTCACTAACTTGTTGTCATATTGACGTTAATTCTATTACGCCTCATAAAAGTCCTCATTCCTATTGGCAAAAAACTGACGGAACCATCTGAGACGTGCCCAAACAAAATTTAATCAACCAGTCACAAAACTGTCAATGAAGCTATTTTTAAAGTATAAATCTCATCTTTCAAACGCCACCTAGCGTAACCCAATCGGACTTCTACAGCGCGAAATACAGATAACTAAAGTTTACGATTAGTTTACCGGATTACATACGTACGGGTTCTTGCGCCTCTCGATTGCATAACATTTATAGGTTTCATTTGATTTATAAGTAAAGTCAAAGACAAAGTTAAATCTTTTCAAATGTGGGTCTCGCTTAATTTCAATTTGAATATTGAATTATATAATTAATCTAAACTTCTTTATATGTAAAATTACATAAACCATTTTATTTTTAATATTTTTATGTTAAGTACACAAATACATTTTTAAATTGTAATCATTTAATATGTTGTTTTTATTTCTACATTTATGTGCTAAATTTTCTAGTATATGTTTCATATTATGTACATATAGCATAATATTTTTAAATTTAGGTTATAAATGTTGTAATGAAATAGTATATAAATTAAAAAAAACAAAAATTTTAACAAAAAAACCGCCTTCATAAAAAAACTATTCTAAAACTAATTAATATGCACTAAAGAGTAAAAAATAATTGCGTATTCTTGTGTAACTTAATAATCAACTTAATTTTTCTACTCATTAATAGTCCGGTCAATTTAGACCAAAAAATGAGAGTGAAGGTACATAAAGTGCCAAACAAGCTGAAAATCTGTAAAATTGTTCAAAACATAATTATAAATAATATTTAAAAGTTCCCCATCATTCCCGTGTATGGATTTTTTTTTATTCAAAGTCAAAGGTCAAGAAAATGAGTTTTTCGCGATTTTCAACAAAATGGTAAGTTTTATTATAGAAGTACTTTAGACAAAAATTGTAGATCATAAAATTATCTATAAAAAATGTAACAATACTTTTTTTCCTATGAGCCACCGTTTCTGAGATATAACGATTCAATCCCGGTCTTCTTCCCCTTTGCAGGGGCAGGTAGGGGCTTCGAGGCTGAGCCTCATTACCCCGCCGTCAGCTCGGAGGATAACTATCCCCCGGTGATGTGGTGTTGGCCGTCGGAGCTCGCCTACCTATGTGAGTGGTAGGGCCTCCCGACGGCCGGTTGTGGCCTCTGCTTCTGCACGATGTACAACGTCGTCCCTGGGGTTGATTGCCGGAGCTAGGCTGCGACGGCATTCCGACGATGGTCATCTGCGGTGTAGCTGGCCGACCTGGAATCAATTTTTTTTACATTGATTAGTGGTTTAGTTGGGTGTCTGGGGACGCGTGGGCCCCGGTAGGTGTCTGTGAGTGTACGTGTATGTGTGTGTGGGTGTGGTGTGAGCCTGACGCTTCGTCCGACGAGTGTGCGACTAGGTCTCTGGGGGTAGGTCTCCAGGGCCTCTGGTTGTCTGGTGGTCGGGCGTGAAGCGGGGCGATGCCGTAGAGGTGCTCGTGTGATCCATTGTCGGCGCGGTCGAACATTCGACGCGCTGATGCCGCCACGAACTCTTTCACACGACCGATGCCTATGTCGCGGCGGATGACGTCGTTCTTGACGAACCAACCGGCGCCTGTGCACATTCTCAGTGAGAGGTTTTGCTGAGCTTCTATTTGCGACAGCTGTTTTTCCGAGCACAGCGCTAGCCATGCTGGGGCTGCGTATGTCAGTCTCGAACGGAGATAGGTCTTGTAGACCTTGATCTTCGTCCTTAGTGGCATTTTTGAGGTGAGTACAGGTCGGAGCTTGGCCCTGGCGGCGCGCACCTGGTTAATGGTGTGCCGTACTTGGGCCTCCATACTCAGCGACCTGTCGATGTGGACTCCGAGGTAATTCACTGCGTTTTAAAAGTTATAAAAGTTATAGAGTATCTAGAGATGTATATACGTGGCGTACTCATGCATATTATGACGATAACAACTTTTATAAATTTTGAATCGTTATATCTCAGAAACGGTGGCTCGTAGGACAAAAAGTATTCATACATTTTTATAGATAATTTTATGATCTACAATTTTTGTCTAAGGTACTTTTATAATAAAACTTACTGTTTTGCTGAAAATCGCGAAAAACTCATTTTCTTGACCTTTGACCTTGAATAAAAAAAATTCCATACACGGGAATGATAGGGAACTTTTAAATATTATTTATAATTATGTTTTGAACAATTTTACTGATTTTCAGCTTGTTGGGATTTTATGCACCTTCGAATGTCTAAATTGACCGGACTATAATATCTGGGTACGATCTGTGTTTACCACGTAAGAAGGTAGGTAGGTACCCACTCCAAATCTAACTCAACACATACCTATGAATAACAAACAATGATCAAAATATTTTGAGTTCTCCTAAGTAAAATGAAATGAAAAATATTAGATTACTTAAAAGTCAATCAAATTATTATGATAATATCATGTAGTTTCTATTATTGTTATTTCTGGAGTCGGTGTCAGCCAAGGTATTTAGAACCTCCTCCTTTTTTGAAGTCGGTTAAATACTAATTACAAAGAAAAAATCTATCATCAATCCATAGATATGCGTGAGTAAGCAAGAAGACTGATTGCTTTTAGTCTCTTAAAACTTAGTCCCAGTCAATCAATCATATCAATGTCATTTGGGACAAAAAGATAAGACGAAAAAAGGTATTTATTGTTATAAGGACTTCCATGGCGCAACGGTTTTCACATGGCGGAATTCATGCCGGGGTGGGGACGGATTTTATTCCTGTCTCGAGTCTGGATGTATGTATTTTTTATTAAAAGTACATTAGTAGTACATCAGATGTCTAGTATCTATAACACAAGTACTCTGCTACTTACTTTAAGACTAGATGACGCTGTATGAATGTTATGTAAATTTTAATTATGACGTACATCCGAATTTCATAAATCATTGTCACTTCCTTAAAACGATAAATGCTACGAGAAGACCAACTGTGCAAATTCCCGTGTTGGTGAAAAGGATAGGTCAATGACTCGCAAATTTACTTCGTACCCTTGTCGGATTCAATCTGGTAGATACGTGACTTTGTTGTTACAACATAATGTTATTGCCAGATTACCAACAAGTTGCTACGTGTTGCAATCCCTCGTTGCCAATAACGCTTTTAGAATATTTTACGACAGATGGCTTGAAACCTTTACTTCTATCTGTCGACCTCCGTTGTGAAATGGCTATAACACACCGGGTCGCTTGGGACACGGTTTACCCCCGCTAGAGAGCCCGCAAATGCCCGCGTGCCTACCTGCCAGTAGATAGCCTAGCTCTTAGAATTTCAGTTGCTATGGAGAATTTCTTGAGAGCAGACAGTGCGCTGTGCGTGCGAGTTTAAAAAATGGTGATTCAGAGATTGTAGCGCGTAGAAGATTCTGTAGTATTCGAGGTTTTCGTCACGTAAATGATGTACCAAGCATCCCTCTCATTCGAAAATGGGTCAAAACATTTGAAAAGTCCGGTTCAACACTAGAAATACTAAAACTGTTCGTAGCGATCTGAATCTTTAGATTCGGATTTTATATTCTAATATATTTCTTTATTTTTTCCTTCATAAAGATAAGCATATCAGCAGTCACGATATACATATTTAAGTTAAGCCAATGTCTATGGTCAATACCACAAAACTGTTTAGAATTTGCACAGAGCTGATTACAAACTGACACTTGGGATAAGATAAGATGGCGAGAAGTCACAAGCGTTCGCAAAACCAACATTGTCCCAAAAAGTGATGCTGTAGGAATGGTGGCACTAAATGAGAATTGTTCATTATAAGCTACTTGGTGTAAAGCATTACAATTAACCAGCTGATTGACTGAGAATCAATCAAATCACTCTGCTGTACGCAACTAAGGATGAATGAATGAATGAATGAAAACTCTTTATTGTTCACCTTAAATATATATACAAGAAAATGAAATAAAATTACAAGCTACTGAACAATGGGTGGCCTTATCGCTTAGAGCAATTTCTTCCAGGCAACCCTATGTCAGGAATGATAGATAATAAGTATGACTAAGGATATTGCACCAGAAAATTAAATTCGTTCAATTTGAATATAATAGGAAAGACGTTTTCTGTACAACACGTCTACAACGTCTTTGATGAGATGAAAATTTCGTGGAGGAGTCTTGATGCACTTTACAGACCGTATATAACGCTATCTATCTATCTACTATCTATCAACTGTTCTGATCTTTGCAGAACTTGAAACCCATATATTGACATTTTTTCAGACAACTTTAATCAATTTAAAATCGGAATAATCAAATTTATAAAACAAGACAGTGACTTTATAAATTAACACTCAGAACACAGTCTAAATTTATTATGAATTTTAATTTTTTTCACCAATTCTTTGTATTTTTTGTGGAATCTAATCTCTTTAATATTCTACATATCTTAATATTAATTGTATTTTAAGTTAATCTATATAACTCTATTTAAATTTTGCTTGTAAATAACTGTAACACATAAGTTTAATACATGATGAAAATGTTTGTGATCGTTGTTGATCTACATGGGGTTATGCTTTTTACTTTGGGATTTAAAAATTATACTTAAAATTGTTAATCAAATTTTTTTCTTATTCCTTTTGATATTTTTTGAATGCACTTTATATTATCTTATACTGACATTGGAAATGTCGAGACTTTTTTTTTGCCGTAGGAAAGCAGACAGGCTGACAGTCCGCTTAGAATTTAGTAGTTACCGTCGCCTATTGGTGTTTGCAACGCCAGTGGCATCGCGAATACGCTGCTGTCCCATAAGGGTACATGGACTTGGGTCACTAATGCCGGAACATAACATAAGGTTATTATGGTGGCATACTTAAGACCAAAGGTGTTCGCCATCCAGGCGGGCTTGAGGCCCTACCACGTAGCTAGCTAACTAGGGTGGGTTGTTTTGTCGGCTTTTACGACAAGCCGACCCCGGCCGCAGAGGTTCTCCGTCCCTTTCTTTCTCCGTCCCTGCACGGATAGAATATCGGATAGAATAGACTATGTGACATTGAAGTCAAATAGTACAGAAAGAATTTTATGAAATATATTTTAAAATTTAATTTAATGCATTAGCCTGTAGCTTTACAAAGCCGAAAAATTCTTCATTTATAATTAATAGACAGCGTTTGTAATACAAATTCCATCAATCATATATTAGTGACCTTTTAAGGGCAATATCCCTTAACAAAGCTGTTTTTAATGAACACTAAGAATTTATTTTAGGTTTGAAATAAAATTTAAGTAATGGTTAAAGTGAAAAGATGTATTAAAGATGTTATTAAACTTTTTAAAGTTCATTGCATGCTCATAATAGTATCTTGCAGTGAACTTTAAAAATCTATAAGGGTAAACTAATAGATGTGCCAGGGGCTGCATGATTTGGTCTCTGAAACCTGAAATGTGAAACAGGATGGGTATTTACGAGGATCATGAGTCGATTTAAATGTAAAATCTGATGTCACCTTTGATCTAATGGTTGGAGACTTCCGAATCACGATTTCTCAGTTTTGGGTTCGATTAAGGCAAGGAAAATCTGGAAAACAATAAAAAAGTTCATTAAACATAAATATGTCACAATGTATATAATAACTTAACCCATGTACTAATTATAACTCACTGTATTCGCTTTCAATTAAAGCAATCTCAGTTAATCCTAAATGCGGCATACTATTTTCTTTCATTTAATTGGAATACACAAAAATATGTTGATAATTTGTTAATGTTTCAAAAGTATCGTTATTTGAAACTGGGACGGGTTTTCCTTAAGGTTATTGAACCTTATTAGACTCGGGTCTCGTCAGGTTAATATAAAAACAACTTGAAACTTTTCTGAATCGTTTTGAAGTTTTCCTTCCTTATTTCTTGAAGAGTCTATTTTTACATAATACATAGTACCATAGGTTTTGTCGTGTTATAATTTGGTAGATTCCCATTATATATAAATCACCATCATCATCATCCGAGCGTTAAATCCTGTTTAAACTCAAATTTCCGCTTAGGTGCCCGGGGTCCGCTTCCAGTCTTTTTCTTTTCCACTTGGCTAGTCATTTGTTCCCTACGTAAGTGGTTACCGGTTGGTTGCCTCAAAACATCGGCATACCAGCGAGGGAGATACTCCTGCAATTTATCCGCAATCATATATAAATATTCGCATTACATATAAGTATTCATCTTGCTTTTAATCGTGCTTTTACCCTGAAGACTGCGAGCAATTTGCAATATGTCCGATGTTAGTGGCCCCTTGTCCAACAACGTGCTGTGTAGATCCACCTATGTGCTATCCCTGCTTGCCACGATGTTATTAGCCGAAGGTATTAAGGTATTGTAGGTAAGGTATTATTGTGAAAATAAGCTGCGAATTTTAAGGCCTCCAAAATATATGAAGAATAACTGAAGAAAAATTAGCGACATGTTTTCGGTTTCTAATAACCGAATCTACACCTGCTTGTATCGTATGAACGCATGTATTGAATGCGCTATGCCACTGCACCGGATATTTCATTTTGCAGTACAGCCGGATCGGTTTGTAGTCGCCAAATCGGATGTCAACTTCAGCAAGACTCGGTTTTTTTGCCGTGTCTTGAAACTGAATGCATGTATGCTGTAATGCATGAACTCATGTATTGAAATACTGTTTCCACTAAACCGAATCCTGCAAAAAAACCGATTCGGTAGAGAAACACGCGACGCCGTATGAACGTAGCGTTAGAAACCCTCGTGATGTAGTTGTCGAATGTGAATTGAGCGTGGACCCCGTAAAAGTCGGCAACCCGGCAAAAATGCCACCCTACACACACAAACCGACACTCGGATGTTGTTTACTCAAGAAGAAACCATTAAAAGTGTCACTTGAGGATATATTGGATGATTGAAAACGAAATTTCGTGTTCTACTTTCAATGTGAAACGAGAAAAACAATTTAAATAAAAAGGATGACAGATTTTTCTTCAAAAAGGGGTTAACGTAAGACAGGCGGCAGGTCGTAAAAACTAAGCCACAAGTATTACAACATGTAACATATTGTGCTGATCCCTTATTATGTGGAATAAGGACAGGAGGAAGAAGAAGAAGATTTAAGTATTAATCTAAAATTGAAACCTCTTTTGTTTTGTTTAGGAAGCTAAAATACACATAAAATGTACAATACAATTTATGGAATTTTTTAAATAAAAAAAGAGTTCCTATTAATGAGACAGCAAAATTTTTATGTCTACCTAAAATAAATATTTTAGGTAGTCATAAAAATTTTGTTGTGCATAAATGTGTATAAATAAATATTTATACACATTTATGCTTTAAGGTCTGTGTGTGAAATTAAGAGGTAAGAAACAGAAAGATAAACAGTTACATGGTAATTAAAGATAATTCTGGTATCTACCGGTATTCCTTCAGATGTAGTGATTATGTAATGTACATATAAGCCACGTTTTTGGTAAAGTGCTAGCTGCAGCGATGTCTCTTAGTTTAACTAAGTTGATCCCTGACAAGCGCCAACTGTATGGCAGCTAGAGGAATTTAAAAAAGCTTAAGAAAATCCTTTGAAGGAGTTCAAGTCTTCGGGAGGGCTCAAGGTCCCAGTGTATATCAAACAGTCAGATTAATAACTTCATGTGTTGAATATTACTACTGCCAGATATGACGATTTTAAAGTTTACCATGAACTGCTGCATGGCTAAAGCATTACAACTAGAAGAATCTCCAGGACGGCAGTAAGTCTAAGTCTAATATTATAAAAAAATTGTTTGGCTCAAGTAGAATCGCGTATTAATGAATGCCAGCGACCGTTAGATAGCTTTCAAGACGGTTTAAGAATACTCCTAACACTTGGTTAAACCCGGGTTGATTACCCTCGACCTACAAATATCTATACGTTTGCGGTGCATATTTGCGAGCTTCATCACATGTTGCCATAGAAACATCTCAATGAGTCAAACAAGGTAAACGACACGAGAAAGGTTTTGTTTGAAACACATTTTAATTAAATGAGATATTGTTATGTTTCTCTCTTATTTTTATTACACGCTTTATATTAACTTGACCTGTATGTATCTATTTATGTAACTATGTATCTATGTAACGGAATTTTCGTACTAGATTATTATACGCTTTGAACGATCAAAAAAATTCAAAATTTTACCCTCTTGTCAAAACCTAATGACAACACACAAATTTAATAATTTTGTCCCATAATTCTTATCAGGATAAACGCTTTCTTTTGCTTCTGTTGAAACGCCATCTGGCGTTTAATTAATAAAACTGACGGAAGAATAAAATTACTGAAGAGAAAATTAAAGTCATAAAAGCCTGGGGTGCTTTATACGACATTTTTAAACTAACTATGCATTTCGGAATGAATTTAGTAAAAAAAAAATTAACGATTGATATTGAGCACCCCACGCTTTTTAGAACAATGACATTAATTTTCTCGTCAGTAATTTTTATTCCTATATAGGAATAAAAATTACTGATAAAAATTACTGGTAAAAATCATTCTTAATGAATGATTTTTACTTTTTAGTTTGATCAATTATAAAATCGTATTTTTAGTTTTATTTCACTATAATTTATAATATTGCGTCTTTTAATTTAATTATAAATATGGAATGAAAAGACAGGGAAACAAGGAAAACTCTAAAATAAAACGAAAACAATAAAGTAGGAAGTATTTGCAGCCAAAGTCTAATAAATCTAATAAAGTTTAGATAGTAGGTATATTATTCGAGAACCAACTTTGTTGTTATAAGTTTGTAGGGATTGTGCCAGTGAACTGGGGAGGTTATTTACAATGATACAATTTACTAACTGTCCGTACAATTTTTATTAAAGCAATCAGAAGGATTAAATATATAATATCACGTAGATAACAACAGAATTGTACAAATTTACAGGACTCGTAAACAAACTCAATAACTTGAACGCGGCCACCACAATCAAGTGCCGAATATTATCAAAAATGACCGCCAGATAATGATTACAGTGATTGCGATTAGTATTATTACAAGGACAACGACCTCTGTAAATATTACTTCAGAACGAGCACGTGTCACACGACCACAACGAACCACGACCTCAACGACACCTTGCATTAAATTTCCATATGGGTTTGTAATCGTCGTTGGGAAAAAACAGGCGCCATCTAGTGGTGGTGGATTTGATTACTAAATATTAAATAATGAATAAATATATAACTTTATAATAATATATTACGTTCAACACAAGTTTATTTTACAAGTTATTACTTATAATTTAATAATAAATACGATTCGAATGTACTAGTTGCAAAATCGTTAATGATTCTAAAATAGTTAACAGAGTTCTGCTTGTTATTAGTGGAACAGGAGTTGTATATATTTATAGGACATTATTTTCATAATGTTGAATATCCAAGTACGTTATAGTAAAGATAATAATTGGCTTTATACCTAAACGTCAAATTTTTATGTGGTAAGACTAAGTCCGTCTAGATGATATGATACTCCTGATCTGACCGGTTCGCTTACGAGGATGGTTTAGCGGTGCCCTTGGCGTCTTTGCAAGTATCCATTAGTAACGGTAACTGCTTATTGCTGCTATTAATTTAGCCGATAGCCTGTCTGCTGTTCCGCAACAATATTATATTGAATCTATCTTAGATCGACCATGTTTGAAAGACTAAAAACAGCAACATAACGTCCCACTACTGGGCTCAAGTCTCTACCTAGAGGGAATGGACCGGATAATAATAATAAATATAGTGGGACAATTTAAACAGCGATAGTCCCGTCCCCAAGGTAAGTAGTACTTGTGATACGAGTACTAGATAAATAATATACTACATCTACACTTTTTTTGAAGTGACAACTTTTTAGCGGCGTCGTGCACTTTTTTGTGATGGGTAAAAAATGTTAAACTCGCGTCAGGTCACGTGTCCTGATCGAAAATTCGTAAGATCGTAAGACGGAGTTTTGCTCGAGTAATACCAACCTTATTAATATTGACTTAAGGTTTATTTTTTAATGTAATTTTTAAATGATTTCATTGCATTACTTATTTAAATCTATTCGAATTGCGACTTTATTACAGTTGAGTTTTTGAAGTGAAAACTTCTTTAAGCGCGTTGAGCAATTTTTGTGTGAACAATTTTTGGTTTGTAAAGAAGTGTTAATGACCAATTTAAACTTTAATCCTAATTCGGTTTATAAACATTTTATAAACCGAAAATAATAATCTAATAGCTCGACGATACAATTCAGAAGTTACTTAGTTTTCACTTCTATCGGCAGTCCCCAAAGACTGCCTCGCATGTTAAGATAAGTGGCCCGCAATTTTCTACAACCTTCTGAAAGGCAACTTCGAGCAATGCAAAAGGGACGTTCAACATCCACGTCAAAATTATCAGCATCAAAAAATCAATAATTTAATTTTTTCTTTTACAATAAAGATTATGTATATACTAACATAAAAGTTTAAAAAAGGGAGGTAGGCATGTTGTGTATTATTATCACGAGTAGTATAATACATTATAGATTATGTGGGTAGTTATGAATAAAGTTTGTTGTAACTTCCATGTAAATAATTTAGTTTTTTTCAGTAAATAAATACATATACATAAACACTCAGACGAGGGACGGGAATCGAACCCGTGACCTCCGCAAGCATACTAAAGTGCGTTAGCTGTTATACCATGGAGGTCATCAATGGGATACTCGCTACACTTGTCCAAGGCGGATTCCCGAGTTACATATACTATTAATATCGGTACGTATGTTTTCTCACAATGTTTTCCTTGACTATCGGTACATGGCAACTATGTTATGAACATTAGATGAGAAATACTTACTAAGCGGTGTGTGCCATGGAGACCCGTGACTTATAAACTGGCCTCCAAGTCACTTAAAACCGAAACACGAATAATTAGCGACTTTTCCGACTTACAAATTATGGCGAAACATACAATTTAGAAAGAAAAATTTATTTAGAACAAAATAAACAAACCCTCTGATACATAAATAAACAAAAAAGCATCCTATTTTTTTAAACTGGACCAACTAAGATTAATTTACGAATATTGATATATTTTAAGGTGATTAGTTTTCAATAAACAATTTTTAGAATAATGTTACAAATTAGAAATTTTAGTTTATCAGTGATTAAGGAGTGTTCAAGTATTACGTAACGGAACTTTTGGAGATTTTGACCCTCCCACCACCCATGTAATGCGTCGTAACGTTTTTCTGTACCCGCCCTACTCCCTAGTAAAACGTTACATAACCACCGAGTGACCATTTTTAGCTAAAAATCACAATAATGTGGCGTAAAGTACCGGAAAGTCGCTAAAATACCTTTGTTATTGTTTTAATCGCGTTAGTATTTTTTATTAACATTTGAACTGACTTGTTTTTAAAAGCAAGAGATTTCTATTGTCTTTTTTATTTTTTTTTCATTTAATTACTTCGTTTTCATGACTTGGCCCTGTCTTTACACACATTTGTAGTAAAAAAAATTCAAGTGGTCATTCCATTAGAAATTTTGAAGAAAAAAAAACGTTTAAAAAAACGCGTGAGACAATCTCTCTACGCGACCGTTCTGAAGGGTTAAAAAATAATGTTACGTAACGCGTAGTTCAAACCCCCCCCCCTCTCGCCCCTGTAACGCATCGCAGCGTTTTACAAGACTCCTCTCCCCTAAATTCGTTAAGTAATACTTGAACGCTCCCTTAGAATAACTATTGTGTTAATATTTTTAGAAGTGTTCATCATCATTGGCTTGGCCGTGTCCCAGTCATTTGGGGTCGGCACAATATTTTATATGGTAAAATATAAGAGAGCTAAACAATCACGAAATTAGGCATTCGTGAAAAATAAATAGATCAATCCTCTTGTAAGTGATTAGATCGAAATGCTTGTTGGTAGTTTTATTTTGGTGGTAGGTAAGATTGCAGCCGCCTTTTTATTACTTATTTGCAGCTAAATTGTTTTAGAATTATAAATGAACATTACAAATTTATCCCCTTGCTTAGTAATTTCGTTCATTAATGTGTTCATACAAAAGACCCTGGGGTATTAACTTGGATGACCTATTTCCATCTAAAGGTACTTGACATACAAGGGCATTGACGTTATATTAATTGTATTGTGTAGTAATTTTCAGGAGATATAAGATGAATTGACATTATTAATTATTATGAATTACGAAATATTTAGTATAAGTACTAAATATTTCGTAATTCCATATGAGTTATACTGAATAAAAATATATACTCGTCGACTTAAAATTAGTCTGGACAAAAATCACTCGGGTATTTGTTTAGCCATCATTTCTCTAACCAGCGATTTGTATTGGAAACGGTACTATCTTCTTCACATTTGGTAAGTAATCTATGGTATAAAATTGTAAGAATTTTAGAAAATTGATTAGTTAAGGCTACACAGCCTTCCTTATTACTAGGACTAACACAGCCCAGGTAATAAGGACATGGACAGTATTCGACAGAAATGTACTGTCTCGGAGTATTAATATGGGTTTCACCCTGGTCAAAGACCATGGTTACTGTTTTTGCCCTATGAATTCTCACAAAGGAGTGTAGGTCGAAGAATACGCCTGTGCACTGCCTGTTTCTGGACATGCAGACGATTTCGACTGTATTTCTCGCATAATGATCTGGCGGGCACTGGGGTTTAAAGGGGTTCTAGAAACTTTACGTTATTCGATACAAGTATCGCGATTCCGTTCCTCATCATCATCGGACTTCAACAGGCATCTGCTTTGGTCCGTTTCTATTCTGCTTTATTTTAGATATTATATCAGAAAGCATTAGAGACACGCGTGAGCAGCCCCCGTGGCTGCTTATGTACGCTGATGATATCGCGCTGGCAGATGCTGACAAGAGTAATTTGCGTGACGGGTGAAAGCGTGGAAAGGGCTGCGTGCTTGGCCTGCAAGGTAAGTTGAAACAACAGGTTTATGAAGATCATTATTAGAACTACCCTTTTATACGGCCGAGAAACGTGGCCAGTGCTATAGCGTCACAAACAGAAACTGCATGTCATAGAGATGAATATGCTGCGGTGAATATGTGGAGTAAAGCGGAAATATCTTTTAAAAATATCGTTCCAGATTATGGTGAGCACATTTCTAACGATATTCAGCTATCAATTTCTTAAAATTCTAAATTAAATTTAAAATTGTGAGATTAAAAAATAAAATTTTATTGTTAAATTAGCACTTTTATTTATTTATTTTATTTATTTATTTATTTCAGACAGTTACAAAATCATGTCCATAGTGGGTTAGTAAATTATAAGTAAACTTAAAAATCTATTGTTAGTAAACACAAATATAAAATGATCAAAATGTCCATGTCGCGACTGGTGCGTGCAGCTGTACCCAGTGGCGAATCATTGGGCTATCCCACCGATTGCATAAAATTGCCACCATACTGTGAGGGCTATCACAGAACCTAGCTGAGGTAGCTGCGCAACGTTTACGCATGAGGGCCTGAAAGCTGTCAATAGCATTTTCTGCAAACATAATCGATGCACTACAAAAACGAGGCAACCCCAACAAAATCCTGAGGGCGTCGTTATACTGCACTCGCAGGGCATCGATTGCCGCCCGCGTGTACCTCAGCCACAGACTACAGGTGTAGAAGGTTTGGCAATAGGCCTTGAACAAAACCAGCTTGACATCCCGTCCACACCTTGCAAATCTGCGAGCCAACATATTGCATCGGACAGCTAAAGCCCTACGTTCTCTCTCAATATCTAGGTTATCACTTAGATCCTCGGTCAGCCAGTGGCCCAGATACTTAAACTGGGAAGTACGTTTAAGAGGAGTATTACCAACATAAACTATTGGCACAGAAGTGCATATCTTGGAGCCAGCCTTGAAAACCAGCAACTCGCTCTTTTTGGCATTATACCTGAGCCCATGAGATTCTGCGTAGCGTTCACAAATACTTATGAGTTGCCTCAGTGCACCGATCGATGGGCTCAGCAGCACCATATCATCAGCGTAGCTAATATTATTGACGCAAACTCCGTCGATGTGACAGCCAATGTAGGCACTGCTGAGCTCCTCAATCAACGCGTTGACGTATAAGTTGAAAAGACATGGTGAGCTGATCCCCCCTTGTCTTACTCCACACTTTAGCCTATACAAATCAGACGTCGCACCAGCCCATTTAACAAAGTTCATCTGATTTTGGTACCAATATCTTAATAATTTTGTGACAGCACTATCTACTTTTGTTTCATTTTTTAGTTTCTCCCATAATATATCATAGGATACCAAATCAAAAGCCCTAGATAAATCTAGAAAACACGCATATATAGGCGTTTTTCTTTGTGTGTAGTATTGAACAGCCTGCTTGACACACATAATGGCAGCCTCCGTCGAAAGTCCTGGTTTAAAGCCAAATTGAGCATCGTGTAGGTTTATACATTTGGCCAAATGTATGTCAATCAAGGTATCCAGCACTTTGGCCATAATAGTAGCTAGAGAAATGGGATACTTGAACCGATAGAAGATTTTTGTTCTTTCTTTTACCTCACACATATTTTCAGATGCATTTTGGCTTTTAGATTTTTGTATAGAAGTGCTTTGATCTCACAAAAACACGCTAACAATGAGAATAATAAAAAAATAAAACCTGAGAGGACGTTGAACCCCACAATAGTTCAAACCAATCGGAAGCTTATTCTATATCTAAAATACAATAAGTAAATACATAATATTTAATTATAATACAAAATTTTAAATAAAGTATATTTTCATATAAATAATAAAATTATGTATAATATTATATTACTAATAAAGGTTAACAACCTCACAGGCCTGTACACCCACATTAGCCAAACTTTGTTTTGTAACTTTTGTACAGATTCATCTATAAAATAATATTAATTCATGAAATATTAATATTCTAAATTTCTTTTTTGAATTTTGTATGAGGAATTCACGTTAAAAAACTGGATTCTAGTTTCCAGCGGTCAAACATTTGATGTATTTTTTTTTGCTAATCATGGGTAGGTTTGTTTTTTAAAGTTTTATTACAGTTACTTTTACTTCAGAGCTCGGGATCCACTATGAATATTGTTGAAGGGTAAAATTTCCGTGGCACCTTATATGACGCCCATAATGGTACCTTTCATTGACGTTAATTTTTTATGCGATGTGGAAGAATGTGACTTAAAACGGTGATTGTAGTCTGAAACCTGAAAAGAATGTGTACCAGGCACATTGTCTTAGCGTTGTTAAATAAATTGACTGAAATATTCTGTCGCGTCGACATCTTTTTAGACTCTCTTACATTGCTGGTACTTTTTAGATGGCGCTGTCTGCATGATAACCAGCTACTGTGATCTTGCAGTGGTATGCATTCTCTGTTATCCATCTGTCTTATTCTTTACTAGCCGAACACGCCCGCTACTTTGGGCGATTAACAGACAAAGTTAAATCGAAAAAAAAATTAGAAAGGGTTAATAATATCTTGGTAAAAACAAAAATATTTACAGTTCAGCACTAGAGCTCTACAGTTTCCACCTAATAATAAATACCATAATACTTCAATTATAGACAAAAATATATCAATAGAAAATACAACGAAAATTATTAAGGTTTTAGTATCATGGGTAGTCTTCATGTCCATGACATTTTGGCTAATCTGTTCGATAGTTATCTATGCCGTATATATGCATTATGGTAACAAATGTCACCAATGCTATGATCGACAATATTAGTGTATCCAAGAACTGGTTGAGGTTGATTATATTTAGTTCCATATATTTTAATTTTTTTATTGAGAATGTCATGTCACAAATAATTAGTCTACTCGTTTATTTAAAAAAATACTCGTATATGTTATGCTTGTCAGTTTTTTTTAGTTCACTGGTTTGATTTTCTTTTTAAAGGTCATATAGCGATGTTCCTACTATAGGTACTTATCAACGAATGTTTTTTGTTTTGTTTTTAAAAATACCAGCGAAATCGGATCACGAGGCAACAAACCCCGGCAGGCGTGACTCGAGCCGTGAGAGCATCTACCGACGCATATACTAACATATGAGTCGTATAGAAACAAAAACAGCAATCTGACATTTCACCAATTAGTGGTAATTAAGAAAAAACATATCAGTATATTGCTGTATTTGATACTAAATTAGTTTTTTGAGTCGAATTTTTGGTTAGAATTTACTGTTTTTGATATGAAGTTATTAAATGGGCAAAGAATATTCTAATGGAACAGTGCTGCCCAATATATAACTTGATTTTCACCAAAATGACAGATTGCTGTTTTTGTTTCTATACGACTCATATATGACGTGACTTCTCGCAGCTCTACGTTGACCCATATTGTCTTTGTGAGCTGATCTAGACTATTGTTTGCCATCAGCGACTTTTGTTGGCTTGTCTATAGCTTAGAGTCTAATCACGTAATCGTGACCTCATTCTTCGTCTTCCATGTCCACGATATGTTGTACAAGGCCTTTGAGGGTAGGTAGGCCAATGCCGCGGTGGTCAAGTAGCCGGACGTGTATATGCCATGCAGGTCTGTGGGAGGCATTCTCCCTGAGTGACGAGCGCTCACATCATTCCTATATACCGGCTTTAAAGGGGTAAGAAGGAAGGAAAGGAAATAGTAAGGACACTGACCCCTGCGGCTGAAGGCAGCCGGTCGTATAAGGTGACAAAATAATTCTAGCTAGGTGGTCTGGATAGGAACCACCACTGGTTTACACACACATATATATATATATATATATATATATATATATATATATATATATATATATATATATATATATATAATTTCTGTAGGACAGCAGATAAGCTGACGGCCCGCTTAGAATTTAGCAGTTACCGTCGTCTATGTGTGTGCAAAGCCAATGGCATCGCGAACACGCTACTGTCCCATAAGAGTACAGGAACTTGGGTCACTAATACCGGAACACAACACAAGGTTACTATGGCGGCATACTTAAGACGAAAGGTGGTCGCCATCCAGACGGGCTTGAGGTCCTACCACGTAGCTAGGGTGGGTTGTTTTGTCGCTTTTTACGACAGGCCGATCCCGGCCGCAGAGGTTAGTATTTTTTCTCCGCCTCTGCACGGATAGACCTCTGCTGTTATTATGATATGTCGACTTACCATAATAACCTTGTGTTGTGTTCAGGCATTAGTAACACATGTTAGGCGGCGAGGACGCAGCGTGGTAGTGGTGGCACTAGCATCACACACCTCTATAGGTAACAGTAACTACTTGTTATTAAGCGGGCCATCAGTCTCTGCTGTTTAAACAATAAAAAACAATCAAAAAACCTTTATATAATTTGTATTCAAAATATTTTAACATTTGTCGAAGTTCTATTGCTCAGGGTTAGAATTAGGATAGCTAGTTCCCAGACAACAAAGGAAGGTTATCAGTTTCTCCTTTCAAGGGTAGGAAGTTAGATGGTAGATATTCAATTTTTTTATTCAACAAAGATTTAACAACTGAAATCACCGTAAAAAGCACGATAAAGTTTTATCTTGTGATTACAATCAACAGTGTAGACTGGGTCCAAGTTATTCAGACTATTGTATACACTCCAAAAATTGATTTGTCATCGATATCTCAAAAATCATAATATTTAAAAAATTTTATATGAGGAAGTCTACGTCAATTATTCAACCTCGGGAGGGTTCGCATAAAACGTTATAGTTTTTAATGACGATAACTAGCAAATATTAATTAATTAATCATTATTGTATTGTAATGAAGAACCCAGCGACCTTTATGCCAGTCGAGTGGTTGCGCTTCAGGGTTGATGTTCATTGACGCAGCGCATCGATTGGCAAGGCTCCCGGGCCTGTAACACCCAACTGACCTACTTTCTTACTTCAATGAAATGATGGTATGAGTTGAAACCCCAAGCTGCACGGCATGAACGTCATAAATTAGCCTTGTTGCGGCCTGTTGTTTGTAAACTCAGAAAGAAATCAATACTTGGCAAAAATGGCGAATACAGCGATCTTAAAACTGATATAATAAACCTTTATTTTTTGATTTTAAGCGATTTATTCCGGTTATTAAATTCAAATGAACATTTATTTTCGATACTACAAAATGGTGGTAATATATACTTATATAAGTGCTTTATTGGCTTTACGCCATGCAACATAGTGCTGATTGATCTTATAGAAATTAAAAAAATATGTTATAAATAATTTAAGTTCTTAGCTATTAATATCCAGAAAAATCCGATAGTTGTTTATTATAAACTTAAATTGTATCAGATGCTAGGCTACCGGCGTCTTCTTCCTGCCACTATACAAATTATGTGGGATCAGCACACCATGTTCTCTTCTTCCACTTTCCTCTACAAGTCGTCATCTGAACTTACAAACCCTTTTTGCCATATCATCTTTTACACAATCCATCTATCTTTTCTTTGGTCTACCACTCCTTTTGTATTCATCTACTCTCATTTCTAGAAGTTTCTTTGTTATTATATTCTTCTCTTCGCATTATATGAGCATACCCGACTAGCCTGTTACTTTTCAACTTCTCAATCACTGGCGCTACGCTCCGGCGTACGCTGCATAATATTTCATACTAATATTATAAATGTGAAAGTCTGCCTCTCTATTAATTACATGCCTAAACCGCTGAAACAGTGAATTTCGGTACAGAGTTAGATTAGACCTCGGAGAAGGATATAGTTTTTTTTTAATTTATATGCCAAAACAACGTTTGCCGGGTCAGCTAATAATTACATAAGTTTTTAAATATTTTGTACTTATAAATTGTTTGCTGTTAAGGTGCATAAAATAAATCTATCCGTGCAGTGGCGGAGAAAGAATACTAACCTCTGCGGCCGGGGTCGGCCTGTCGTAAAAGGCGACAAAACAACCCACCCTAGCTACGTGGTAGGGCTTCAAGCCCGTCTGGATGGCGACCACCTTTGGTCTTAAGTATGCCGCCATAATAACCTCGTGTTGTGTTCCGGCATTAGTGACCCAAGTTCCTGTACCCTTATGGGTCAACAGCGTGTTAGAGATGCCACTGGCGTTCCAAACACTCACAGGCGACGGTAACTGCTAAATTCTAAGCGGGCCGTCAGCCTGTCTGCTGTCCGACAGCAATAAAAAAAATTACTTTACTAGTAAATTGCTAGTGTCTTTTTTCAATATCGGCAATAACATTTTAAATATCGGTTAACAGTCCAGCTTGCTTTCCGACAAAGGCCTCATCTTGAGACCACTGTATTTTACTTTGCTCTACAAATTCGTATTGGCCCAGCTATTTTCCTAAATTCATTTGCCACCTCTTGGTTCGTCTACCTCTATTCTTCTCGCTGTCAATTTTTGTCTCTTCTTGCTGTCTCTGTTCTTGCGGTTGTTAATATACTTGACCATTATTATTGTCATCAAATGCTCTGCCTTTTTTTATTCTGAATTTAAATCGTTCGTAGGTTATTTTAATATGATAAATAAGAAGTTCATGAGTATAAATAATTTATTGTATATTACTTATATGGTATTATATTTATGAAAATGAGTAAATTAAATTATATTAATCTGACATAGGAACAGTTATGCTTTTGCTTGATTAATTTTTGTTGTAGTATTTATTTTTTATATATTTATAAATTTGGAAAAAAATAAAAATGAGTTTCGCATGCCAGTTGCTGGTGAAACATGTTAACTATATACTTTTTGTAACATGTTTATTAAAAATAAATGATTATGATATTTTCATTAAGTATATTACTAATTCGAAATAATCGGAATGCAATTATTTATGTACAATAAAACGTGCGAAAGTGTACAGATTTTACGTCATCATTAACCACCAATTAAAATAATTTCTTATGTAATATATATATTTTATGTATAAAATAATATCTAAGCATAATATATTTCATGAAGTACACAACGCTTTTATCACAACCTTTCTTTATTATCTCTGGAATTATGTTGTTCAGACACATGGTACAAGGACGCAGCAGCGTAGTACAGCTGCAGTGCCGAGGTCGTTGGCCGTTTGACCCACTTTCTAGCGTTGACGTCACCGGTACGCCCCCTGACGTCACGCCGAGCCTCCGCTAGCCCATTCAAAACTGGATCACACCCCTGTATAATTTCACCTACCCCACCTTTGTGGGGGCTTATGAGCTACCAGCGAGGTCATACAGATGTAGATACATACTGTATAGATATACAGGTTGTATGGCAATCATGCTTGTATCATATACGCACTGAGGTTCAGTATTTCAAAAGAAACATTTTTTACGAAAACCAAAAATAATAAGATAGAAATTCCAAGAGTAATTAAATTTAAAATGTATTAGAATTAGATATATCTATTTATATTATTAGAATATTTTATAGATTTTTTGTGGTCGGTTGGTTGTTTTCAAAATCTAGCCAATCTGTTATCGGGGGAGCATCTTATAGTCCTCTCTACAAAACGCTCTACAAATATTAACACTTGGTTCGTCTAATAATTTTACATAAATATTTTACAGAGCAATATGAAATATCATAAACATTATTAAGCCGCGAAGTAAGTTCTATTAAAATTGCTATTTATTATATAATAATAAAATATTAATATAAAATAACCATTCTTCATTTCTATCATTCGATCAAATAAATATTTTTTATTTCTTTACATTTTACTTATCTTATAATATAGATAAAGACATAGAAATCAATTTAAATTTCTTCTGGAAATAGACGAAGCTTTACTTAAAGACCAACAGATTTATATTCGACTGAAACATCTTTTTGGAGATCCATCCTTGACACAGATATCAGGGGTCACGCCCTTTAGAGGTTCGCCATCGGAAATCCCAAGGCTTTATACAATAACGCCGCAAAAGTTAAACCCTACTACTTAAATAAAACTCTTGATTATAACCACCTTGTACAAATACAGTTCAGTATATGATTATATTATAACTAATATAAAAGAACTCCTAATACCCCTTTTTTAAAATATACTGACATAAATCACACAGAGACATCTAGTCCTAAAGTAAGCAGCAGCACTTGTGTTATGGATACTAGACAACTGATATACTACATATATAAATAGTTTTCTTTTGTAAATAAATACATATCATACATAAACACCGAGACGGGAAACGAACCCGTGACCTCCGTAAGCGTACCGAATTACTAAGCAAATAAAGAAATATAATTATAAAAGTGAATAATCCTAGTTGCTTCCAACTTTGTTTGCTAGGTGGTAGGGCACCGCCTCTGCTATCTAAGGATGCTGCCATAATAATAATCTTGTGTTGTGTTCTGGAATAAGTGACCCAGGTATAAATCCTCAGTGTCAATTCCTCTGCTGACAAATTGCCTTGCTGTTTGCTGCTAAACGAGGCGGCTGGCCTCCTATTCGTCGACGGAGAATGAAAAGGGTAAGCTCCGCTACGCGCATCCCATACCTCCCTAAGAAGTATGTCTGCCGTTGACTTCTACGTTTCTAGCCGGGTGAGCCAGGGGGTCTGCCTGGCGAAGGCAGAGGTGCACGGGGGTGCTACATGACCTATCACATGTTTGGGGAAAATGTCAGCCGGGCACCCCCTCTATGCGAGCCAAAGGCATCGCAGTAACCGCAATATACCCGCAAATACCCGCGTCGACATCCCTCCGAAATACAACGTGGCACTAATAAGGCACAGTTTTCCTAGAGATAAAACAAGCGTCGATAGAGACGCTATTTCTATTCTTGTACCAACAAAGCCATCTAAGAGGTAGAAAGGCCGTGACCACAACACCCTAAAACCAAGAATATATTCACGATATCAGATACTTGCAAACACTTATATTTTCGGGATGCTCCAAAAAGACCTATTACTATACAGGTCATAAGTATTGTCACACACTAAAAACTTTTCTTTTAGAATGCTGGCCACAAAAAAGTTTATTAAATTCGAATTTCGAATTGTTCATGAAAATAAAAATGTATAACTTTTAGAATTTTACTCATTTTTAAATATGGAGTGGACGCTTAAAGAAGACCGTGTTGCAGTTATTGCGTTGCATCGTTACAGTTACGCGCCAATTCAAATTTTTAACATACTGAAAAATTTTAATATAACCAAAAGATTCGTTTATCGTACCATCAAACGATACAATGAAGACTCTAGTGTAGATGACAGGTCAAGAAGTGGTCGCCCTCGGTCTGTTAGGACTCCAGCAGTGATAAAAGCTGTGAAGGCACGAATTCAAAGAAATCCCAAACGTAAGCAGAAACTGTTGGCCCTTCAGATGGGGTTAAGCAGAACCACGGTGAAAAGGGTGTTAAATGAAGACTTAGGGCTTCGGGCATATCGAAGAAAAACAGGACATCGTTTGAATGCTCGTCTAATGGACCTGAGACTGAAGAGATGCCGCGCTTTGTTGAAGCGGTACGCGGGAAATAAATATCGGGAAATTCTTTTTTCGGATGAAAAAATGTTTACCGTAGAAGAGAGCTACAACAAACAAAATGATAAGGTGTACGCACACAGTAGTGAAGAAGCGAGCAACCGTATTCCGCGTGTCCAACGAGGTCATTTTCCATCCTCGCTCATTGTATGGTTGGGAGTTTCTTATTGGGGCTTAACAGAGGTACATTTTTGTGAGAAAGGTGTAAAAACGAATGCTGTTGTGTATCAAAATACAGTCCTGACGAACCTTGTGGAACCTGTTTCTCATACCATGTTCAATAACAGGCACTGGGTATTCCAACAAGATTCGGCGCCAGCTCATAGAGCGAAGAGCACACAAGACTGGCTGGCGGCGCGTGAAATCGACTTCATCCGGCACGAAGACTGACCCTCCTCCAGTCCAGATTTGAATCCGTTAGATTACAAGATATGGCAACACTTGGAGGATAAGGCGTGCTCAAAGCCTCATCCCAATTTGGAGTCACTCAAGACATCCTTGATTAAGGCAGCCGCCGATATTGACATGGACCTCGTTCGTGCTGCGATAGACGACTGGCCGCGCAGATTGAAGGCCTGTATTCAAAATCACGGAGGTCATTTTGAATAAACTTTAATGTCATAAGAATCTATGTTTTGTTAAGTTCATTTTGGTATATGAATGGTTACATAATTAATAAACTTGTTACAATTATTTTACATTAAACATGTGACAGAATTTATGACCTGACTAGGTATATAGCTTTATACCGCTGCCACAAAGAATACGTACCCTACTACCTAAAATCCATGAGCACTCCTAATTTAAAGCGAGAAGATAGATTTATGGAATTCATTAATTAAACACTAAAACGTTAGTTAAAAATAGGGTCGTGTGGGTTTTAAAGAATAATAGCAAAATAATCGACGCCGGCTAAAATGACGTAAGCAAGGCAAGATTCTGGTTGCAAGTTTATGGAAATAACATGTTTCTTGATGTTTAAGAATCAGTTCATTAAAATAAATAAACCGTCATATTCTCAAATATAATTACTATTAAAAATTATCATATGCTTCCATTGTCATTGTAGCATTTTCAACGAAGAAAATATTTACGCATTCGAATAGGAGCGACATAAGTTTTTAATTATTTGTAATAGAAAGTAATGTCTTCTACGGTTCTCGTAGAGCGTTTTCCTGTGGCGGAATCAATCGTGTAATTATATATAATTCTCATCAAAAAAATCGAAACACTACTGTAAGTATTATTCAGGCGGCATTTAAATGAAAAAAAAAGATTGATATCATTAAAAAAACGCCAATAGGCAGTTTTGTCTACACAATGGTGTAACAGAATTCCAAATTAGAATTTAAATTTTCGAATTTTCATCCATTAAATGAATGTTGAGATTGCTTTCAATGTGTATTCCGTCGGAATTCCTGCACTTAATCACAGTTTTTGCATAATAATTTTTTTGACTAATTTTTATTTTATTATGATTTAGCATTGAAACATACACACAACTTCAAATGTTCACCCTTCACCCGATCGACGATCAACCCCTGTTTTTAATCATTCAGTTTTACCATCAAACTATTTTGATAGACGTAATTCCTAAAACATCTCATATTATTTAACTCATTTGTAATAGAATTAATACTGTATTGAAATACGTAGGTTATCTAAGATGTTTAATTTTAGCTCAATCAATTTTAGCTCTACCTTATGCAACTATACATCAGATTTTATAGTATGACGCACTGTGGTATTATTACGTAGTACGATATACATGTAGCGAGTACATGTAGATAAATTAGAAGAGAAAGTTCAGGATGCAAACGTTAACAGTCGTCGAAAGATAATGATCGTACAAATATATTTTGAAATCAATTTAAAAAGATTTAGGAAGAATATTCAACATTATGGAAGAAGTTAAACCTAAAAAAGTGTCTTTTGACCCAATGCCCATGGAGGCTGGGGGATTATATAGAACTCTGGGTCTATTAATTAAAAACCTATTTTTCTCCTATCCCCTATTTCTGGGCCGTAAAAAATTAAAATACTTATGCTATTTAAATATGATTATATTTTTTGTTTTAGTTATATATTATTTTACTTAACTTATTTTAGTTACTAAAACTTATGAATGTCAGAGGTTAATGTTGATTACATAAATCAGTATTTGGTGCAATGCTTAATAAAATAACTCGTATAATTGTGTCAACGTACCTTGTACCTCGGTACACAAAAACAAACAGAAATTGTATGTAAAATAATATTGGAAAGTTACTCAAACTCAATTTTTTATTACAAATAAGTTCGTAGTTAGAATTTTTTTTAAAGTCAAATATGTCAACGTGGGGGTTGACATTTCATAACGTGTTTGGCAGTTACAATGATATAAAGCGACAAGAAACTCAAAACTATTTTTTAATTTCATAAATATATATTTTTTAATTTTATGAATTACATAACAATGTATAAGCTAAAGCTCGGAATACATAGAAAAATATATTGTTATACAGATAAATCAGGATGATCTGCAATAGAGCTTTGATAATACAAAATACAAATACGCTATTACAAATCTAAAATTATTGAAAAATGTCTGGAGCCCAAAACTATGTAAAGTAGTGCTATTCACAATAAATGATATATAAATTCGAAATTAATATTTCGAACATATGCATATGTAATATATAAGGAGACTAATTAACTGAATACACGAATTACATTCATTATCGAGTTCAATGCACAACTTATTGAATTGACCTAAAATCTTTCGAAAAGGTCGTTCACAGTTGCTTGATATAATTCTCCAATATGTAAGTAATTCCATGAGCTTTAATGAAAAGATACTCAGTATTTGTTCAAGACAAATGAAATTGAAAATTTAGCGGAGTTTGAAAGTAATCTGATAAAGGTTATATGATAATCATTTTTAAAATTCCAATAATACTCTGAAAATATTAATTTGGTGAATGAACCGAGCCGGTAGCTTGGAAAAGAAAACTGTTTTAATTTTCTGCCTTTTCTTAAACGATTGGTTTCCAAAGTTATGTGTTATTTATTTAAGAGTGTATTTATTTTATTGTAAACGGAGTATTTTCGTAAGTTTAAGTCCTGGAGTCCATAATTTAAAATACATTCTGTTAAACTTATAAAACACAATGTTTTAAATATATTTCTGTCTTATATATCAAAAGATTTTCTTATGGTTTTTATAAAAAAAGCATATATTAAAAAAGCATCTATATTTTTCCATTTTGGTTTGGGATGGTTATACTTTGGCCAGTCTTTTGCACCTCTAAAGATCTCTAAAGCGTTTTGGAAGGTTCCAGAAAAGTTTATGAGTTTTTGTATTCATTCATTCATGGTTCATTCACGGGTATCGAATCTATGACCTCCGCAAGCGTGCGTTAGCCACTACGCCAAGAGGTCGTCACACGGAGATAACTATTGGTACAAGCCAGCTAACAACGTTCGGTGCAGTATTCCTATATATCATTATCCGTGCAGGGGCGGAGAAAGAATACTAACCTCTGTGCCCGGGGTCGGCCTGTCGTAAAAGGCGACAAAACAACCCACCCTAGCTACGTGATAGGGCCCCAAGCCCGTCTGGATGGCGGCCACCTTTGGTCTTAAGTATGCCGCCATACCTTGTGTTGTGTTCCGGCATTAGTGACCCAAGTTCCTGTACCCTTATGGGACAGCAGCGTGTTCGCGATGCCATTAGCGTTGCAAACACCTATATGCGACGGTAACTGCTAAATCCTAAGCGGGCCGTCAGCCTGTCTGCTGTCCTACAGCAATAAAAAAAAATATAATTTTATAATATTAATTAAGAAATCCAGTTTGTTATCTATTTTAAAATCATAATTTTGGATGGTGGTTGAATAAAATCATGCGGAGCGATCGTTTAGGTAGTGCTTAAAACGATGTTCCGTAATTATATGCTGGTAAAGCCACAGAATCTAGCTCCTTGGGCGAAAGCTCATTACACTTACGCCGGGTAGAAATACGTCCAAAAAGCGTTGGATCGATGTAAGAGGTGACATGCATCTCAATTCATCTCATTATTAAAGACGACGGAAACCTTTGTGTATGTAAGAAAGTAGACGGTTAACTGGAAGCTTATGATACTTAAAGAAAATAAGTCAATGTACGAGGTGGGGATTGTTTGCGACATTTCCTGGCACCCCATGTGCTAGTAAACCGAATGGGAGCCTAGGGTTTTTTTGCTGATATCCAGCACGTGCAATGAAAAATAGTGAACGCGTGCATTCGCGCGTGTTGCGAGTTTCACATGCTTATAGCAATATCTGACTATTTACAAGAATTATATTTGTGGTAGATACAATTCTTTGAAGATGTGTGCAGAATGTAATATAAATTTACGACTATATTTTTATTGATGTGGGACAGCAGACAGGCCCACTATACAATAGCTAGCAGTTAGCATCGCCTATGGATGTTTGCGACCCCAAGGGTACCGCCACCACGCTGCCGCCCGCTTAGGGGAACTGGAATCTGGCTCACTTATATCGGAATATAACGCAAGATTATTATTGCGGCATATTTAAAGACCGGGGGTGGTGAGTTACCACTTATCTGGGGTTGTTTTGCCACCTTTTATGACAGGTTACCTCAGGCCGCAAGAGTGGGTATTCTTACTCGGCCCCTGCATGGAGGATAATAAAAATGTTTATTTATTTAATATTTTTATTATTACGAAATCATTCATTTAATATTACTTAAATTATTAACATTTCAACTACCTATTTAATATTACAATCATTTGGTTTTACGATTACTTTAATATAAAGAATCCAATCCAAAAAGTTTTTAATACAGGAATTATTTTTAAATAATCTGAAGTTTAATTCTTGATTTCTAAATATAGTAACATATTTTTATTGCGTAATACAATTACAAAACTATCTGATTCAATATACAGTGTTTCATATGTACTTATTAGTTTACTTATCATTTATTTAGTTAAAACATGGAAAGGCACTATTCTCTTAATAACTTACATTTACGAATCATTTATATTATCTCGTTGTTTACTCATTAAAAAACAGTACGGGTTAAAATACATTATTAACAAAGTTTAAATTGAATGCAAATCTAAAATAACTAAAGAAATATTGTTATTATTATATAACATCAATACGCAATAGTATTATAATTTGGTGCATATTCAAAATACTAATTTAAAATTGCGATCATTCCGCTAGACATGCCTAATTCGCTAAATCAAATTAAACTCTTTTTTTTTAACATATTTGCTCCCTTTGCAAGTAAACGAGGAGACAGGAGGTGCTTATTTTAAGAGTCACTTTGATGCAAGGCCGCCGTGCCGGCATCCATCCTTCCATCCGGCAGGTGTTAAATAACACACGTTAAGCAGCTAGCTCTCGATTTATTCACATTCCTCGATGTGATGTGACAACTACTTTTCTACTCGTAGAAGTATTTTACTCTTAAAACTTTACCAGTCTTGATCTCCACTGATCGCCCTTTAAACCCAGGGTATTAATTTCAGATGCTGTCTTTTTACCGGTTGAGGCCTGATGTCGCATAGCATGTGTTTCTGGGCACCCTCTGCGTAGGCAGGCCGGACAGCCCCCGAACGTATGTGTAGGTAACTGGTGGCCGGAGTATGCGTTTCGGCTGTGGTTGTTTCTTGGGTGGCTTCGACCTTTCGGTGGAAGAACACGAACGTGAGCGCGATGTAAGATTAAGACTTTCGAGCATGCGTCGGAGTGAAATGGTGGAACGGCGTCGCCGGTGGTGCTTCGAGCCGTCGCTGCCAGATTCACTCGTCGAACATGAAGAACCATCTTGATCAGTGCGGTCGGAAACGCTGTCGTTGCTGCTGGAGCTACGCATTGAATCGGAGTCAGCCGCGTGACGTGACATCCGCTGGCTTACAGCTTTAAAAACCCGTACTTCTGGTGGACTTTGAATAGTTTCCGTCATTTCTTCCACAGGTGGACAAATCACAATCTTCGGAGCAATAGACTCGCGTCTGTGGTTGAATTTTACCAATTGCTGTGGTTCCGCTTTGTCTAGCAAATTGCCGACAATTTCAGAACTCGTTAAAAAATTGTCTGATAACTTATTTTTCATAAGTCTGTTGTCAATTTTCATGGCCGGAATTTGTGCAAAAAATTACAAACTCTGCTTGAAATAAATGCAAGTAACAGTTGAGTTGTTTTAGACTTTTTCGTTAACAATGAAGTTTCTAATGCTGAGGCGTCAAGTTGCACGATATTAAATCACGAACTGTGAGGGAGTTAGTGTGGCGGATAGCTTTATATAGTCTTTTCCGCGCATGAGCAGATGTCGTCTCTTCTGTAGGCATCAGAATAGAAATCATCTTGCGGTTTCACGGACACCTGCAGTTGCATTGCGACTACAAATGATGCTATATTTTTCATAACAAGTATGGTAAAATTGATTGATTTTTGTGGGATTTACACTTTAACTTGTGTTTGTGGTGGTTTATATTGACTCTTTATATGAATTAAGCTTCATATGTTAATATAATATAAGTTATAATAATATAAATATTGGATTTTCACATTTTATACGCTATAAATTTATTCATAAAGAAATCCTGATAAACTATCATTGACAAAAGAAAATATAAACAAAAAATCGTATCACCTCCGAGGTTTTGTCTTGTCTTGTTTAACAATGAAGGAAGCGGACGTTAGATTTTTATATGATGCAAGCGTATGATAATTTGGTTGTGAGTGTACGACGGAAACTTATTGGACGTATTAAAAATAAGAAATAACAGAAAAGTGTTTGGTAACTGGTATTTTTTACAGCCCACCTGAAACGTGACCGAATTGAAGTGAAGTGAAACGCGACGTCAACACAAGTACGCCCAGAAAACGTGCGAAAATAAAACTGTGCTCATTTGAGTTCTATGGTTTCGAATGTGACAAAATGAGCTGCGTTTTTATCATTATTTATATTTTAAATCCATAATTGAAGAAATTATGAATTTTTTTATTTTCAAGTAACAAGATATATCTAGAGCTAATTTAGAGTTAGCTCTCTCTAGATTGGGTTCCAATCATATACCTATATATTATCCATGCAGGGGCGGAGTAAGAATACTAACCTCTGCGGCCGAGGTCGGCCTGTCGTAAAAGGCGACAAAACAACCCACCCTAGCTACGTGATAGGGCCCCAAGCCCGTCTGGATGGCGACCACCTTTGGTCTTAAGTATGCCGCCATAATAACCTTGTGTTGTGTTCCGGCATTAGTGACCCAAGTTCCTGTACCCTTATGAGACAGCAGTGTGTTCGCGATGCCACTGGCGTTACAAACACCCATAGGCGACGGTAACTGCTAAATTCTAAGCGGGCCGTCAGCCTGTCTGTTGTCCTACAGCAATAAAAAAAAGAATATTATAAAATAATTTCCTGTACCGACGATGAAAGAAAACATCGCGAGTAAACTTGCATACCAAAATTACCGTTGATGAGGAAAAGCTAGCTAGTTATCTTGATATCACTAAAATCCAACTAGATAAGTTAGAGCGTCTACAAAATTTCTGTATTCGTTTCATATTTAGCTTGCGCAAATACGATCACATTTCTGAATTTCGTAATAAACTCAAATGGTTCCCTATCCACCGTCGCCAAAATGCTCATATTCTTTCTATGCAATATAAAATTCTTTTCTGTCCTTGGGGAGGCTTTGGAGCCTTTGTTTTTTAAAAGAGTTACACCTAGGGGGAGGCCCAAGCCTAGCAGTGGGACTATGCGCTGTATGATTTACTAAATGATTTGAACAAATTTCTTTCCTGAAACTAAGAACGTGAAGAATATATGTATAAACACATTTTTTTATAATTCTATGCGTCCTACCCATGGGGGCCGCTGTGATTTTCGTCGGGCGATCCTGACATCTGTGCTAACTCGATTGCTAACGTGGTGCTGCAGGGAATGGAATGTTTTATTCTTAACTCTGTAGTGCCCGTTGGTGGTTCGGGAAAGCCATGATAAAATAGGCTTAGTGCTGAGGCAGTTAAGCTAAAGCAAGAGGCCTATCGAGCCTGGACTACAGCAAGGGCTTGTCAGGATCCTAACACTTCCAAGTTGAAGAAAAAATAAAACGTTGCCTCACCCTTTACAACCAAAATATATAATAAAATTTTAATAAACATTTATCCCATGATCTTATTATGTATATACATAATTTTATATACATAAAGACACCATTAAGCCAAACATTTATAGGTCAATTATTAAAGCTATTATGTGATTATTTATGAAAAAGGATTTTGGAAAATTAAAAGAAAACTAAAGTTAATTAACAATAGTATAACTATTTGAACAATTTACTTAAATTTTTTTCCCTCGGAGATTTATTTTTTCAAGTATTTGGATGATACCATAATTTATTCAATTTTTTAAATTAATATTTGTTATTATAAAAATATTTTTAGTTGTATACTGTTTTTAGTGGTACCCGTTTACATGGGCGTTGTAAAAGAAGTGAGTACGGTTGAGGTTAGATTGGTCGTAGTTATAATGCAAAATGGCAAATCTGTAGGACCGGATGAAATACCTGTGGAAGTATAGAAGTTCTTGAAAGCAGATGGATGGACTTGACTGATTTTGGATGGATGGCTGACTTTGTTCTTTGATAAGTTGTTGCAAGACGAGGCAATCCTTGATGAATGGTGCAATAGTACGCCCATTTTTAAGAATAACCTGGGGGATGTACAGGATTGTAACAATTATAGAAGAATAAAGCTCATGTCGCACAGCATGAAGATTTGGGAGAAAGTAATAGCTAGGCGACTACAATTTGGTTTCATGCCCGGGCGAGGGACTACGGATGCCATATTCGCACTTCGTAAATTGTGCGAGAAATACAGAAGTGCACATAAGAACCTGCACATATTATTCGCTGACCTCTAAAAGGCATATGATAGGGTACCTAGAAAGGTTTTGTGGTGAGCTATGAAAGCAAAAGGAGTGCCTGTGACGTTTTTTTATTATTATTATAAGCCTTGTGTATTTCCTGTCCCTTTTTTTATAATTTTGACACTTTTATTATAAACTAGATATAAGGACGGAGAGTTATGGTCCGATTCTCCTGCGGTGACCAGCCGTCTTAGAAGATGTGTTTTGTGTATTTTTGTAGGTTCTTCTTTAATTTTTTGTTGTTATTTGGAGGGGCTGCAGTGCTAGAGGGGCTGCTGGCGAGATAAAATTAGAAATGAGTATATTAGGGGCGGTTTGGGAGCGTCATATAACAAGGAGGATGCTAGAAATGAGAGTGGATGGATACAAAAGGAGAGGTAGACCAAAGAAAAGATGGATGGATTGTGTATAAGATGATATGGTTTAAAAAGGTGGGAATGTTCAGATGACGGCTAATAGAGGAGAGTGGAATGAGAGAACATGTTGTGCCGACCCCACATAGTTTGGGATAAGGGCAGGCGGAAGAAGAAGACTGTCTTGGCGGGGCCCTATTTTCTTCTCCATGTTATCCGTTAACACATTGTCGAGTTACATTCTTTTAGATGTCATTCCGAATCGAATGAGCTAACGTACATATTTTTAGGAGCTTTATCAAGAATTAGCACGTTTTTGAACGTACTGACTAGCCTATTTCACCGCTTTTTACAATTTCTTAAGCTATTCTTAATAAAGTTTTGTGGAAGAGATAGCTTTTTAGTGATAAGACCCCTATACAAATAGGGGTAGGATATTGCATTTTTTTATAAAATTGCGTGA
The DNA here is from genome assembly GCA_963693495.1 of Malacosoma neustria. Classification (NCBI taxonomy): domain Eukaryota; kingdom Metazoa; phylum Arthropoda; class Insecta; order Lepidoptera; family Lasiocampidae; genus Malacosoma; species Malacosoma neustria. The sequence continues at coordinate 11,131,197 of OY856381.1, read as the reverse complement.
TGGATATAAAGTAATATTTATCTATATTGGTAGATTTTGACAGTGGTGTTTTAGGATATCACTTATTGGGACAGGTCACTGCAGTAAGTAGTTTAAAATAAGAATTGTAATATTTATAAGATCATGTTCGTAGATGGCCTAACTCTACGCCCTCCTTAATAAATTACAAAACATAGTTTACACACTTTAGGCAGTTTTTTGAATGATGATGATTAATTTATCTTGCTAATCAACGTCAAGAAAGCGTGATGAGTGTTAATCTTTTGCCACTAGAGGGAAGACCGAGCTCAACAATGGTGTTGATTATATAAGGGTGTCATCTTCGTGATAATTTTATTGAAGTCTTTTTATATGCGCAAAAATAGACTAGACTTAAAATGTGCTTGACACAATTATCACGGAGAATAAAAGCCGCGGAAGTAGTTTGCAGATCGATAGGTGCATCGAGGTCATTCACCTGTTCACTATCTCTGTCTCGTTTTCGATTATAAACATATCAACCTATAACTCGATTTAAACAGGTATTTAATAAATGGTGAAATTTTAAGTATGGACGCAACAGTCAAACTCTTCTTTAAAGTAGTGAAGATTTTGATAAATATTCAAATGATTTTATTAGATTTTACTAAAATTATTCTAAACGATAAATTCTAATATCTATTGACCATCTTCGTTTAGTGATGCGTAATAAGTCACTTACTGTAAGAGATAATATTGCTTAGTGTCGCCGAAATTTGACATAATAATGCCATGAAATGAATGTATGCAATAGTCTCTATTTGTTTATCACGATCTTGATGCCGGATAACAAACGAAATGTACTATTTATTTATTGTATATTTTAATGAATTTAACAGTATTTATATCAATTTACGACTTGAGATACATTTCCAAAGTCATTTTATGAATTATTATCGAAAGAAATAATTTTGTTAATATTCAAATACGACCGCATAGTATTAAACATATTTATGGAATATTTGACATCGTGAACTATGGAGTTTTTCAAAAAAGGGTTTTTATTTGACCCCTGCTTGCGAAGGATCACAACACTGGAGTAAAAGTAAGTAGTAAAAGTGCTCACTTATTACCGGGTAGGCCATTTGCCTATTCCAGCAATAACAAAATTGTCAAAGTGTCAAAACTCAAACCATTCTAGGTTTTTATGGTTCATCATTAAACGAAGGTATTAATGAATATTTTATGACCTTCAAATAATAAATTTAGCTAGATCAAAGCAAAACAAATTATTATTTTTGTGATCCCTGTATGAGTTAACCACAACTGACTAGTTGGTCTAAAGAAATACTAGTAATTTTTAAAAGAAATTATCATTCTAGTATTGTTTAAGTGGGTTTCGTAGCTGTCACTTAAAGCTAAGATATAATTTTCTTGTTTTATGGCTAATCACCATCATGATCATTTTAGCTTTAAATCCCGGTTGCAACCGAAACTTTCGCATCGGCACCCGGGGTCCGCTTTCCAACTTTTTCTTCTCCACTTTGCATGATCTTCAGCGTCCCTGGTGGTCAGTCCATTGGCATGCATATCATTTGTCACCTTTTGTCGTCGAGTCAGCACTTTTTGGGTCTAACCCTCCTGCCGGGGCCCGGTGGAGGTGGTATGGCAAGACATTTCCCCACGTACGAGTAAGTAGCCTTTTACCGTAAAACGTGGCCATACCAGCGGAGGCGACACTCCGGCAATTTATCCGCAATGTCACGGACATGAAGGCTGCCGCGAATGTAGGAGTTCTTAACGCGGAAGGACCGCGTTACTCCACACATCCACCACAGCATATTCATCATCTCCGTGACACGCAATTTCTGCTTGTGTCGCTCCAGCACCGACCACGTTGTGGCTAATAATTGATGGTAAATAAAGATGAAAGATAGTGAAACTAAATAGTTCATTGCTTAATATTTTATTAAGATCTATAGTATATTTCATAAACATTATTCACATTAATATTTAAACTATCTATTTTAACATTACAATAGGTTTTGATGAATAATCAAATCTAAAGACAATTTAGTAATTATTTAATCTTTATAATGTTATTTTTATTAATCTAAACATATATTCCATTTCGAACTAGAATATAGTAAAATATATTAAAAAAATTAGAGTATAGCTAAACATTGATTCACGTTATAATGTTTAGTATTAGTTTAATATAAGATATTTAGACAAAACACGCAAAGGCACTTCTTCTATTAACACACTTTTACGTTCACATCGTCTCGACATTTTCACATTGTTAATATTTAATAATGACATTTAAAGTACATAATGAACACAGTTTGAATTGATTGAAATTCTACTATTGCTGATAAAATATTGTTATTGTTATAGATTAATAAAAGACTGTAAGTAATAGTTTAGTGTTATAGAGTGCATATTTAAACAATTAATTTAAAATTGCAATCAAAGTGTAATTGAATAGAGATGTCAAACTGGCTTAAACAATTTTAATAATCTTTTCAAAATATTTGCACCATTTGAAAGTAAGGGAGCCACAGTTCGTTCGAGCCTTAGTTCGAGGTTTATTTACTTCAAAGCAGAGCCTCTGTGCCAGCACCCAAACTGGTGATAAAAACACCTGCTATAAGAGTTCGCTCTCGATTCATACACATTTATCGATATGATGACCACTCCTGTTTTTTTCTTATCTAATTCTAAAACATAACCAGTCTTGATCTCTAATGATTCCTTCTCGGTCCCAAGTTACAAAATCGTCTAGTTGCCTATTTAACGGTTGAGGCCTGATGTAGCATAGCACGTGTTTCTGGGTACCCTCTGCGTAGGCAGGCCGGACAGTCCCCGAACGTATGTGTAGGTAACTGGTGGCCGGAGTATGCGTTTTGGCTGCGGTTGTTTCTTGGGTGGCCTTGACCTTTCGGTGGAGGAACATGAACGAGAGCGCGATGTCAGGTTCAGGCTTTCGAGCACGCGTCGGAGCGAAATTGTGGAGCGGCGTCGCCGATGGTCCTTCGAACCGTCGCTGCCAGATTCACTCGTAGAACCATCAGATCGGTCTTGATTAGTGCGGTCGGAAACGCTGTCGTTGCTGCTGGAGCTACGCATTGAATCGGAGTCAGCCGCGTGACGTGAAATCCGCTGGCTTACAGCTTTAAAAACCCGTACTTCTGGTGGACTTGGAACAGTTTCCGTCATTTCTTCTACAGGTGGACAAATCACAATCTTCGGAGCAATAGACTCGCGTCTGTGGTTGGATTTTACCAATCGCTGTTGTTGCGCCTTGTCTAGCAAATTATCGACAATTTCTGTACTCGTCAAAAAGTTGTTTGCTAATTTATTTTTCATAAGTCCGTTGTCACTTCACTACTGGAACTAGAGTAATTTAAGATTAACGTTACAAACGCTATTTGTGAAAAACGCGAGCAACAGTTGCACAATTTTAAACTTTATGTTCGTCGATCGTTTATGATGAAGTTTCTGAAGCTGAGGCGTTAAGTTGCACGACGTTGTATCACGAATTGTGAGGGGGTGGTATGGCGGATAGCTTTATATACCTTTTTCCGCGCATGAGCAGATGTCGTCTTATTTGTAGGCATCAGAATAGATTTCAGACCACGGTTTCACGGACACATGTGGTTTGCATTGCAATTATACAGCCGCGTGGCCATGGTTCGAAATAGAAATTTACTCTATCATAGTCTAGGATTCTAAAGAGGTTTTATAGGTCACCATTTATGCTAGTTTAATGGCAAGTTTTCTGTCGTGACTAAGGTGACCAGCGTATGTTGTCTTTGTGAAAATTTAATAGCATCATATTTTTATGCTTCTTTGGCCAAGAATTGTCATGAAAGGCCTGCAACGGAAAGTACGCGTAGCTTATTTCACCCCTTAATAACACTCAAAACCCTGGGCTCTGTCCTAAAATCTTTGGATACATACAGTTAAAATCTTTGGAAGGGAGAGATTGAATTACAAATTGTGAATATAAAATAATAAACATTCTTTTCCTCCACACATACGTATGTGACCTAATTAGAAAAAAAAAGGTCTCTTAAATGCTTTACAAGAATAGTATTGTTAAGTATTTAGTAGTAATTTTTCGTATGGCAGGAAGACTGTTTAGAGGCCGTAGTTAGTAATCTGTCGCGATCATATAATATCCTCATTTAATCTTGTACATTTTAGCTACTCCCCTACTCCTAAACTACTCCCCTAGATAGATGTGTAATGTATTATTTGTCGTATGTTTCTAGTTGTTGGTTCTAGGAATTCATCTATTGAATTTGGCAAAAGTAACGAGTATTATTGAATTATTCTTGAGATGTTTATGCAACTGTCTAATCTCAATGACGACCCGACTTACAGTGGTATGAGAGGCCTTAATAGCTATAACCACGGGTTCTTGTTGGTGTGTGTATGTCCGTCAATTGTATGTTCATGTGAAAAACCCCGCCATATAGGTTTTATTTTAGTACTGGGTATTTGAAAAAAAATATCATCCGTTTTTTATAAATGTCTATAAAGTATAATTTTAATCATTGAGATTATTTTGGTCAAAGGATATCATACCTTTATTCTTTTGAAAAGAGGGTGTAAGGACTTCAGAAATTATTCAACGCCTGTATTATTTTGTCTGTCTGTCATATGATCTGTTATCAGGTGAATACGGTTTAAATCTGTAAGAACATTATTAGAACTATGCAATGGTTTACAGCTTAAGATCCATGTTCACTCTAAGACTAAGCTAACGGTTACCTAGAAAATTATTCAAAATTGTTATCAGGGCTACTGCATTTTTAGAAAAACATATTTCATAGCAGACCTTATTGACGCGAGATAAATTAAATTATTTTGAATTTATTACAGTGGTAATTATGTCCGAATGCACCTTGCCCACCTGATCATGCACGTTTTAACTTACAATATTGATAAATAAGAAACGTTGCGACCCAACTCGATGTCACGTGCTATTACGGAGAAATTGAAAAACGCTTGAAAAGAAAAACGTGCTTCGGGAATGGTATGGAAAAATTAATATCAGAATTTTGGAAACACTCCGTCTGTGTTTGTACTTATATAATTAGTTTTTATTGAAGTGAAAACTTCTTTAGCGGCTTTGTGAACTTTTTTGTGATGGCTAAAAAATGTTAAACTCGCCTCAAGTCACGTGTCCTGATGGAAAATTATTATTATGTACTTATTTTATAATGTAACTTTTAAATGATTGCATTGCATTACTTATACCTATCTATTCGAATTACGACTTTATTACAATGAAATAAATACAGTTAAATTTTTGAAGTGAAAATTTCTTTAGGGGCGTTGAGTACTTTTTGGGTGAACGATTTTTGGTTTGTAAAGAAGTGTGAATGACCAATTTAAACTTTAATGCTTGATCATAAACAATTTGTTATAAACCGAAAATAATAATCTAATAGCTCATGATACAATTCACAAGTTATTTAGTTTTTAGTTTTCACTTCTATCGGCAGTCCCCAAAGACTGCCCCGCATGTTTTTATCAGTGGTTTTAAATCGAAGCGTATTATCGTTAAATATCAATTGCAACCCACACTTTTACTTCGAAGTTAGGGATACCCATATTTTTTTAAATAATAATAATATACGAGGTATCCACAACGCCTAGTTTATAATTCTATACTGTTTGTTCCAAATTTTACAAATGTTTTTCAGTGTTTCCTTTTATGGAGACACCAAAATATTTTAAATGATTTGGTAGATAGTAGATAACTCTATTATTAAGTCAGAACTAACTAGTATTTTGAATATCAATTTAGACGACCGTACGTGGACCCAGGCCTCCCTACTGATTAGATTGGGGGGTTTGGGTATACGCAAAAATTCACATGTAGCTACTTTACCTGCTTTTCTATCTTCAGTTTACAGTACTGTGGACCTCATCGGTAAAATTCTACATCCATCACTTCGTGATTTTGAGGTTCTGTACATGGCTCACACAAGAAGTGCCTTTGGTCTTTAGCATGCCCGAACACTAAATATCCATTTTTAGTGCACAAAAATCTTTTATCATCAAGCACTAACGATACTGAGCGAGCGCCCCCGTCTTAGAGCTGTCAAGTGGATTCAAACCTTACCCTCGAAAAATTTAGGTACGCTCCTGGACTACAATTCGTTTAAAATTTAGGCTTCAATTCCACTGGGGGCAACATCTGTCACACATCGCTGTAGGTGCGGGGATGAGGTTGGAGGCTTTTGGCTTCAAGGTTTATCGTGTAACAAAGATGCCGTTCGAATGCCACGACACGCTGCATTCAATGACATTATCCGTCGTTTTCTTGCCACCGTCGGGGTGCCTTCCATTTTGGAACCGAATGGACTATGTCGCGACGATAGCAAGAGACCGGATGGGATGACATTGATGCCCTGAAGAATGGGATGCCCTCTGGTATTGGACGCTACGTGCGTAGACACATTAACGGCTTCCCATCTTCCAGATACAGCTATGGTAGTCAGTGCTGCTGCTGCACGACAAAAGCACCTGAAAGGCAGCGGATGCATATTTACGCCTTTCGATGTTGAGACTCTGGGGCCGTGGGGTCCACAAGCCTATAGCCAAAAAGCTTAATAGAGGTCTCCCGGGATCAAAAAGCTGGTTTGTATTTAGGCCAAGAATAAGTGTCTGCATTCAACGCAGTAATGCAGCTAGCCTTTTGGTAATATTTCCGACTGAAAGCGATTTGGAATCAATATATTATTTATAGTTTTCGTGTGTTTTTTGTTTATTAATTTCTTTTTGTATTATAATGTAGTTTTAAAATTAATTTAAGCATATTTCTTGTTAATAAATGTATATCGTTAGGGAACTTTTGTCATTTGTAAATAAATATAGGGTATAAGTTTGCGAAATGTAAGTCTTACTAAAAATAAATAAATAAATAAAAAAAATGAAATGATCTTGCTTAAATTTGTAATTAGCTTTTATATACTAGGGCAAAATAATTTAAAAATTAATTCTACAGTACCAACTGTGAAGCGACCACTCCAGTAAAGGGAGGCAGTATACCACCGCACTCAATTAGGGTGCATTGTCGGAATTGTTTTGACACTTTTCTTCTGCAAAGGCTTACAATAAGGGAATATATGATGTATGTCGTAATTATATTTTTTCACATGCTTTTGGCTTTAATGGGCTGCTGTGTGTCCGTGTGTCTTTCCAGAATATTTGAAAACATTTATTTTTGATTCCTTATTATTTGCGCCCTGTCAATATGTTTTTACCATGCAGATATATTATATTTTCTTTTCTTTTATTGATTTTTCTTATTTTTTTTATAATTCTTATAATTCGAGTTCTATATTATAGAAATCGAATTATAAGATATATATAGTTATATAATCTTTTTATAATTCGAGTCACATTTCAGGCAGTTGTTTCTACTTTAATTAATATTCTTATGTACATAGTTGTATTTTACAAATTTCTTATCTTACTTAGATTATTAATTTTTACATTTGAGACCATATATTTTTCTATTTACTACATCATACATCTATCTAGATTTAGTTTACTTAATAGCCATACGATTGTAAGCAGTACCAACTTCAGACGCGGCATGGTATGTTGGTTGACCATGAACTGGGAAATTGTTCATCGTATTTCATGTTGGTCTCTATTAACAGGTCGCAATTGTCGCGGTCATGCATCTGGCATATATGATTATGATTCTATTGACTATATCTGACACCTACCCTGAAAGGAAAAACAGTACCCTTTGTGCCTGGCTGTTTAACTAAAAGAATGATTAATCCATTTGCTACGTTTTATGACTCTATTTTTTATTGCTAAGGAACAACAGACAGGCCCGCTTACTAGTAAGCAGTTACCGTCTCCTATAGATGTTAGCGACGCTAGAGGTACCTCGAACACGCTGCTATTCTCATAGAGGTACTAGAACCTAGTTCACTATTGTCGAATCATAACACAGGGTTGGCGACATACTTATTGACTAAGATGGTTGTCATCCTGAGCTTGGGGCCCTACCATCAAGCTAGGGTTGTTTTGTCGTCTTTTACATCAGGCCGAAACCAGCCGCAGAGGTTAGTATTCTTACTTCACCTCTGCAAGGAGAAAAGTTTCAGAGGTACCTATTTGTATTTACGAAAAATGATAATTGAGCAAGAAATAATACTGTTCTCAATTTTAAAACATATTTAGTCTCAAAACATTGTATATAAATATACTGGCTGATAGAGAAGTGATAGTTAAACAAAATAATAAATTGAATGCTATTTAATAATTACAGAAACAAAGACATTACAGAACAGGTTGGTCATGTGATAGTAGACGTGTTGTAACATTTCAGCGGAAGAATACAGCGTTAGCTGGCAAACCAGAGTATGTGAGTGGGCTAGCAGCGTAGGGTGAGACGACAGAGGGTAGAACGCCTGATGGGTATACATAGTCGAGTCCAGCAGAATAGGTGTACAGCTGGGGTGCTGGAGCCGGTGCCGGGGCAGCCAATGCCACAGCCAGCAGAGCGAAAAGAGTAAACTGAGAAAGAAATTATTAAATGTTTTAGAATTTTATTATACACGTCGTAGTTGCATAGAACATAGCAATACTAATTATAGAATGAACCTAGATCCCTCCAACCAATCGAAGCCTCCTCACTCCAATATTTCTAAGCTTTCGATGAGCTGACTAAAGCACCGCATGCAGCATATGCGTGTATTATTCCTAGGTCAGACGTAATGGCTTTGAGTGTTGTGATTTTCTGTAGACATGTCTACGAGTATGTAGATGTAACCATGTATAACAACTAATAAATGTGAAAAGCTTCCTTGGTAAATGTATAACTATTATGCGTATGGTGACAACTTTAGACGTCACGCACACAGTAGCGCGCGTATAAAAGCAACATCTGTTTGTATCTGTGTAATAGTAGTGTTTGTATGACGCGCCTTTTGTATAGAGATCTAATAACTCTTGGTTTTATGTATATAAACGCTCAGAGAGCTGTAGTAAAATACGCGGTGAGCGAGAGATCACGAAGGTATCTTGATTTCAGCATCAAATATTTTAGAATTTTCACAATTATTTAGTAACTTTTTTAATTTGAAAATGTGTGATCTCTAATCATCATCGAGTCAGTACGTTTCTTCACATGATCTCATTAATTTAGGCATTTCAATTTTTGAGTGACAATTTGTTAGTAAAGCAAAAGTAAAATTAAATTACGACTCGTAATTTAGTTAAGTATACAGTTTAACGTCATCTGCTGTGTCGTTTAAAAAACATATTTTTCATTAATGTTATGAAATAGCTGTCCATAACATATGCCCACATTTCCTAAACGATTTTCAGGAAAAATTTGTGTTCGTCAACATGAAAATTCATTTTTAGGTTATCCGTTTCAATCATATAAGAATTATAAATGCAGTAATTTGAATAAAATAATTGAATTTTCGTGTTGACGAACACAAATTTTTCCTGAAAATCGTTTAGGAAATGTGGGCATATGTTATGGACAGCTATTTCATAACATTAATGAAAACGTACGCGTAGCGTAACTTTTTACGTGCATACATATGTACGTAAAAAGTTATACTTCTTTGGTGTAACAGAACAAAAATAGCTAAAGGTTTCACCTGTATGCCACAACTCTTTGTTTGTAAAAGAAATGATATATTAATAAAATAAAAAGAATAAGTACTAAAAATTATCCTCAAATCTATAAATGCACTTAAAAAGTTTTTTTTAAGATAAAGTTCATTTTTATGACGAATTTTTACAATATCACTCACCACCATATATAATTTAAAATCACATATTTGTAGATTTATGAACATTTGAAACACTAATTTGAATGTAGTTATGAGTTTTCTCTGAAACTTGACACACAATTATCAGCTAACTTCAACACGTTGTTTTTTAAAAATATTACTCTCTTAATTTTTTCCAAACGCGCCAAAACAAGTACAATTTTAATAAACACAATTGAATTAATCTTAATCTTTGAGATTTTTGGATGGGTTTATATTATCTCCATTGCTATCTTTATAATATATAATTCGAAAATTATTTATTAATTACCAATTTATTAATATACTTACAATTTTAGACAACATGTTGCTAATATCGATGCAGCTGATTACTGAATCATATTAAGCTTTGTCTGAGTAAGCTTTTATAATAAAATGTTGACCTTGATCTTTATTCAGTACACATAATCTATTTGTTTGTAATGATAGAGTATCAACACAAGGGCATAAGATTGGGTCGATGATCTTTCTCGCGTTACATCCGGACTTACCTTATAAGGAACGCGTATGAGCTAATGCTTATGTACAATACCCATACAACTTGTAAACAATACTACCCCACGGTTGTGATTCCAAAATAATCTTATTCGGATCTGGTTGTCTGTATGTCACAATAAGCTCATAACTTCGACTGTGAGGTTTTACCTCACTGAACAGCATGCCCACTACGCTTGTGGAAGTTGAATTTGTTGGTTACGCACCAAAGATTTAATATTGGCCCTTTACTATCAATACATTTTCTCCGTGCAGGCGTGAAGGCCACAAAACAAACGTAGCTAGGTAGTAGGACTCCGAGTCTGTCTAGATGGCAACCAGCCCAGGTCTTTAAATTTGCCGCTATAATATAACCTTGTTTAGTGCCTGGGGGCTGGCGGCAGGGTCCTGTGGGAATCCTATGCAATGAGTCCGTATGCTTCCCATAGTTTGCAAATGTGACACACGTCGCTGGTTTACCCACTAAAACCACCCCAGCTCCTTTTATGCCCTGAGCCCGGGAGGGAGGAATATGCTATCGTGTGCGCTAGCTCACACGCATAGCATAGCTCCAGCTCTGGGCCTCTCCTGTATGTTCCAGTTCCTCTACGCGGACGGCAGCGTGTTAGTGGTGCCTCTGACCATAGTGACGGTAATTGCTTTGTTTACCCACAGCAATAAAAATATACATGACAATTATGAATATACATTATAAAATGCCTACTAATAAAATGAAAACGACAAGATGAAAATACCCTTAACAAATAAGTTTACTGACATACGTCATATATCAGGGTTATAATGGTTATCCTTAAACATACTTTAAACTATTAAAGAATAATAATATTTTTTGTTTTGTTTTAAATGTATACAAAGAAGACCTAATTGAGCATTCGACGCATGTCCAGATAGGTTTGTCTGCGCTCATAAATAACTTTAGTTCCCAGCAGAGGTACATTTGTATAGGTATTCCGTTATTGTTTTCATTGTCCCAAGGACAAGCATAACCTATAAATGTGGAAGGAGTCATTAAAATAAAACAGTACTGGTATCAGAGGCATACGGTGTTTCAGACTATAATCAACCACAATGATCGCTAAGCTGGTGAGTACCTTTTAATAATATGCATCTCCAATAAATAATTTCTCTTATAATCTTTAATTATTTAATGATACCATTATAGATGAAAGTGCGGATGCCTTATAAGCTAATCATATACAGTAAAAGAATAATGTCAAATATGTCAAGATGAAGGTAGAACAGTATTTTACAAATAGATTGAAATAAATATGTCATGATTGAAACGAAAGTTATTTTATTACATAATGCTTTAATGGGATAAAATAACATTTGGTTAAATCGTGAAATTTGTTTCATTTAATAAATAATAATAATAATAAATATATTTACAGCGTCATTTAGTTCCAAAGTAAATAATATAGCAATCCCAGATGAAACGCTTAGAAGAAAATTAGTTATTAAATTTATCTTTACGACCTCTTAGAGTAACGGCTATCGCACTTCAGTACGTTTGCAGAGGCCACGGGTTCGATTCTCGTCACGCGTCTGGCTGTTTATGAATAATATGTGTTTATTTACAAAAAATATTTAAGTAATATATCATTTATTTAGCAGCTATAACACAAGCGCAACATAAGTTTGGTACTAGACTAGACACACACGCACACATACATAAATTTATTATTACTAAATTATTATATGACAATGTATAGTTTAAATTACTCAAATTTTACGATACGTTCTCTGCTCCTAAATTCTCCTTTTAGTCCTAATCTCGATCTTTGCACCCTTTTTCGACATATTATCTTTTACGCCATCCATCAAGTAAATATGCGTAAGCGATGAAAATTAATTTAACACTGAGTTTTACTAAAATTTGCGACAACTAAAATGCAGTAACATATTTCAAAGATTTTGAAATTAAAAATTCTGTTGTAATGATAAATAATTCTATTCAAATTTGAGCAAACAATAGTACGCCGCTTTATTTTGCAAACGGCATATGCCGATTGTCTTTTGTGTTCAATGCTAGCAAAATAATAACGCAGAAACAATGAGATTAACTAATATATTCACCGTGTTGTGTCGCGAAGTATCGCGCCTATGAAGACGAAGTATTTTCAGTAAATATTTGAAATCATTTTGTAATTATATTTCTTTTTATGATAAGAATATACAAGAGGAAGTTTGAAAACATTAGTAAGTAATTACCGTCGCCTATGGATGTTTGCGACGTTAGGGGAACCGCGAAAACGCTGCTGCCTCATAGGGGTACAAGAACCTGGGTCACTAATGATGAAACTCAACATGAAGTTATTATATCGGCATACATATAGAATAGGGGCGGTACCATCTAGATGGGTTTGGGGCCACCTTGCTAGGGTTGCTTTGTGACCTTTTGAAGTGATAACTTCTTATGGGAGGGTACACCGCTTCGTTACGTAACGTTTTACGGCGCCAGTTTGTCTGGCTTCCCTTTCTCGCAAGTATACGACAGCGGTAGGCAGGCTCTTCCTCTCTCACTCTAATCCACAGCGCTGGATCTATTCGAATTGCGAGTTTATCATAATGTAACAAGTTGAGTTCTTTTTTCTTTATAAATAATCTACATTAGGGAATAATTTAATATAATTTTGAAACAGTTTTTGGAAAGTTGAAAATACGTAAACTTTAGTTATTTTTGTGAATTCAGCGCTCCATATTTTGAAGCAAAATATGGAGCGCTGAATTTACCAAAAAAGACAGAATATTTAAATTTTTTGTATTAAATAAAATATTTAATATGAATTTCAATGTCTTATTTTTAATATCATTCATTATCTTGATGATTTTTCTTTGTTATTTCATAAGTCAACTTGGAGCCCAGGCTCTTTAGTTCATTAAACAATTATTCTGTCTTTTATAGGACATTATTTATTAGGTATTTAAAAGCATATAGTAAAAAGTTTCTTGCTTCAGAAATACATAAGCAAAAAATTACTAATACGGCAAAAAATTGGTGCTCGAATAATATACCAAGTCAGGTGATTTGCATATACCGATTTAAATCTGAATATCATAATAAGTACCTGTAGTAAGTAATCTTAAACGAAAAATAAGTTCAATTAATAGTATATGTATTTCCTTTGGAGTTGTCCGAGTATTTCTTTTATGTAATTTTCATAATAAAACTATATATGTTTTTTTATTTCATTTTACTCTTAATTACATGCCAAGGAATAATTAAAATAAAATTAAGCACGAATATTCATAAAATAAATATGATTCAAGTGTAGACGAGGTTCCACTCAATTCCTCACCCCAACTGGTGAACCGTAGTAAAGAGTAGAAGAGGCTTGGATGTACGGTTTTCCTTTCACACGTTAGTCCTTCCACTATGAGTAAATTATTTGTGACTAAGTATTTCATATTAAGATGATTATCACGGCGCAAGAAAAGAAAGTCACAGATACACACCGGTCTAACGAACTTTCGCCTAAAATATGTAAATACTTATATATATGTCTTAACATAGGAATTGTGAACAAATAAATATCGATATAAGAATATAACTAGAATAAAAGGGAAGACACTAAGAAAAATATATAAGTACAGCGGCAAAACTTAACTGACAGGACTAAAGAAAGTGATGGAAAATGGCATAGTATAAGATTCTAGATACTAAAAAACCCCGCTGTTCTCCTATCGCCTATGCCCGGGCCTACGGATATATGGCCTGCTGATCTCGTGGCCCGGGCCGAAGATTCTGGATACACCCGGACCCTTAGCAGCCTATTATTTAAAAAAAACTAAACTTTGCAACAGTAACAGATTTAAAAAAAAATTATATTATGTTTTAGCTTATGTATTTATTAGTCAATAACGCCCACTCCACTGGGCGAATAAAAAGTAAATCGAAAAAAAACTAGAAAAGGTCGATGGAATCCAAAAAATAAATAGTCTATAACCATCTAAAAAAAATTCCACGTCGAATGGCAGTACCCATCCCGATAACTTTTGTTGTATGTAGTAGTTTTGTTGAATAAGGAAAATGGGGTTCTTGTAACGTAATGGGGTTCTTATTGTTATTGTAACAGTTTTTCAAATTTCACTCAAAGAGTAGTGTATGTAAATGCTGGACTTCTTTTGACGGTGACTTATATTTTATTGTGTTCTTATATTTTTTTATTGGTATGACTGCTAATTTAGTGTTTATTTTGTGTAGGTGATTCTGCTAGCAGTTCTAGCATTCGCAATGGCAAGGCCTCAGCTGTACTCCGGCTACGGATACAATGGATATGCTGCAAGCTATCCCGGCTATTATGGCGGCTACAGCGGCTACGCGAGCCCCTACACCTTGGGCTCATACGGAACGTATGCGGCACCATACAGTTACGGCTATGGTTATTACTGAAAAAACAATTATTTATATACTTTTGAAGTTCATACTGTTATTTTTTCCAAATTTGATTACATAGATTTTTGTATTACTGAATAAATTTGTTAATTTTATATTTTCGTTTTATTAATACAGTCCAACGCTAGTTTTGAAATAACATCGGCTCTCGAATTTCCTCGTAATTTGAGCAATGAATAATTATTTATTTTAGATGACATTTTGTACTTATTATTTTAAGTATTTACTTACGAAATTTTTTGTCCGTAATAGATCTACCTACCTATTATTTAATAAAGAGCCATTAATGGTGGCAAATGACACCCTTTTGATAACCTGTATTTAACAAACAAGCATATCTGTTTTAAAAAAGTATTGAAAACGTATTTTGTTTATTGCGATATAATATACAACCTAAATAATTTAATCTTCTTCCTCCTGCCTTTATCCCACATTATAAAGGGTCGGCATAACATGTTACATGTTGTAATAGTTGTGGCTTCGTTTTTAAAACCAGCCGCCTGCCTTATGATAACCCCATTTGGGAAAAAATCTGTCATCCTTTTTATTTAAATTATTTTTCTCGTTTCACATATTCAATTAATATTGGTCATTATTATAATTATTTAGCACAAGTAAAAATTCAATCATATTATTAATTTCACAAGTGATTACCATCATGGACTGTGAAACGGTTAAAACAATATAATTGGCTGATCTTGATTAAATTCCTAATGATACCTTTGGGTGATGATAAATGCCGCCTAACACGGAAGTTGGTAACATGTCAATGTATATTAGTACATAGAATTCATTCGCTGAAGATCAAGGACAGTTTTTGTTAAGACGACAAGACAAAAGTAAGTGAGGCGTGGTCGGCAATATTTTGTACTATATAAGACGGGACTGCGGCTTCAGTATTATCATTCGAGTGAAATCTTGCTACTTTAAAATGTTCTTCAAACTGGTAAGTAAAATATTTAATCATGAATAATATTACAAGTCTCTTAGAGATTTTTTGACTCTAGAGACCAGAAGGCCTATATGCCTGACTGTAATGATTACCAGCCTCCTTGTTGGCAATAAATTTTCTCAGACTAACTTGAAACAGATCACTTACTATTAATATCGTTAAATTCAAATTTTATAATTTCTAGTACATTACTGACCATTGTCTATGTTATATTACAACGCTCTACTATTGGTCACAGACCGCACCTTAATGCGACGTTATTAAAACAATAAGGAAACTTATAACGTTATAAAACGCTTAAATAACACTATTTTTCATAAAGTTAGTGTTGATAGTTCACAGACTTATCAACTGACTTGCGTCAATCATAAGACGCTATTAAAATGTTATTTTATGTGAAAATTGTTTTTTGCATATGATTTTTTAGCTTCACTTACTACCTGGCACCTAGAGCGTCCGCTATTCTTGCTCTACCCCGGCGCTGATTCCACTGGTGTATTGGAAGTGGAATAAAGGATAGAGGATAACACAACATAACCTTGCCCTAGTGGAAATTGGGATACTTAAACACACTTTTCCTGCACTAATTGAAAATATATGCATTTGATGAATACGTACCCATACCAGAACAAACTATTTGCAGATAACAAAAAAATTTGTTATTCGTATGGATCCAAACTCAAGTTTGGGTTGGTTTTAACATTATATATGAATAACGATACTTATTTATTGTTCACAGTTTACTTTGTTCGCCCTGGTGGCCGTGGCGTTCGCCAACCCGAAGCCTGCGTTTGAGTCATTCGTGCCATTCTTAGCCCCCGGGGCAGTCCCCCTAGCGCCTTCTCCTTACGCTTCGTTGCCTGGAGTGTACCCATATGCCGCTGGTCTTACATACCCCTACACCTACCCCTTTAACTACTACAAACGTTAAAGAACGTTCATCATACCTACTAAGCGTTGTCCACTGATACCGATTAGCCAAATGTTGTTTTAAATATATTTTTGTATTGCAAATATTTATTTTTATTTATTTTCACATCTTTTGTATTCTGTGGAAACCGAATAACAATACCACGCTTCACGGGTAAGCCGACGTGGCTCACTCTTTCAGACTCACCGTTTAAACCCTACAGCAGCCGCCTATGTGCTGCTGGCCGAGATGTGACGGCCAGCGGCAGCCACAACAGCATATCAACTTAAACCCTAGACACTTCGCAAAAGCCTTACGTGGATTGGAGGATCGACTTCGGATATTGTTCTGCGACGCCACCGGTTCATACCCTTCGGCACAACTATTTTTGTCGTTGAGACCCCCCGGCCCCCCAGACTATTTTGCGCTAACAGCCATTCTAATTTAAAACGAGGTGTCATTGTGAATCGTGCTCTATTTGATCTAGGTTTTCACATAGGTGGCACCGCCGCATCATAAGCCTTTCCCTCTCGGCAGATCCTTCTATCGATTTATTTACACATCTAGCTTATTATCATTACACGATTTGGTGATGACGACATGGATTAATATGTTGGCATTATGGCGTTTCAGTTACATCCAAGTCGTCACTTTGACGCCCATAGTTTTATGAATATTAATTAAATACCAATTACAAAAATTAATTATGAATATTAAATTATAAATTAATTAATTTGTTCCTTGACATGTACTTTCTTTTAGCGAAATAGTAGTCTACTCTATAAAATATAGAAAATTTAATATATGTGAATAATTGGTTTTTTCAGGAGTGACTATTGTACTTTAACACTTCCTTCTTGAGCCATAGCATTGTTACCCAGTATTTGAAAGAAATTTCATAAGCTTGATATATGTATTTGACGAATTTAAATGCTTTATCGAAAACCACAACAATAGCAGCTGTCGCTTGCTCTTAGTACAACCAATATTTATACTAATAAAAAAATCTTTGAGGAGCATTAAAATAACTAAAATTACCAAGTTTATGAGCCGTACAGCCTAAAAACCTGCACAAGTGGTCGAAAAGTGCAATGCAGTTTAATCGTGTACAGTTACTAATACTGTTACTAGTTGTTTTTAGCTCGAATTTAAACTTTTTCGACATTCTGTTCAGGTCATAAATTTACTGAAAGTAAAATAATAGCTATATCTTCAATCACAATTGTGTGTTATTATTATAATTAATTATTATAATAAAGGCTTTGTTAAATGTCATTTTAATTATATTACTGAGACTTCAATTAATATATTATGTATGCCTAATTTTAAGATTACATTACTTTATTAAGATATGATTAATTCATGTGACAATAAAATGATTTCTATTAATAAAAAAGATTTATATCAGACATTAAGATTATTTTTCGTAATTCCGTTCATTTATTTTTTTGTTGCTATGGGACTGCAGATAGGCTAACGGCCTTCTTAGAATTTAGCAGTTACCATCGCCTATGGGTGCTTGCAACGCCAGTGGCATCGCGAACACGCAGCTGTCCCATAAGGGTACAGGAACTTGGGTCACTAATGCCGGAACACAACACAAGGTTATTATGGCGACATACTTAAGACCAAAGGTAGTCGCCATCCACACTGATTTAGGGCCCTACCACGTAGCTAGGGTTGTTTTGTCGCCTTTTACGACAGGCTGGCCTCGGCTGCAGAGGTCAGTATTTTTTCTTCGCCCCTGCATGGATATAAACGAATTTAGTTAATTATAATCTTATAACATATGATAAAAGTTTTCAGATTGATATCAGAATAATGGCTATAAACATTAATCTGATGATTAGTTATGTAAATTGGACATTATAGGATAAACCATTGAAACAATCTATCAATAAATTCGGAAAATTGCAAGGCATGGTAAGCTTAGCCAGGTTTTATCATTCACTGCCAGTGCTAGAAGACAATAGTTTTCGTGCAATACAGACCGTATGACTCACTAACTTCATAGGTTACCAGTGATAACCTATGACGTTGACACCTCTATTTGTCAGAAGACACGAACTTTGACGGTGCTGAGATATGTTGGATGTTTTATCATGAATAAGAAACGAAATGAAATAATTCATAAGAAAACAAAAGAGTCCGATATAGGTCGCAAAGTATGCAAACTGAAGCGGAGTGGGCCAGTCACGCCCCTCGCAGTATCGTTGGACGCTGGAGCAAACAAATCCAGGAATGGAAACAGTGGCTTGTCATCATAGTGTTAGACGTTCTCAAAATCACCAACACAAGGTCGTCTGGATTCACGGATTTTGATGCAAACTTGGGTGACTTATCTCTGAAAATGACAACGTGAAAATGTCTACCTATTATACTATACATTAATTTATTAATTATTATGAACATAATATGAAATATATACTAATACAATGAACCTAAAACTAAAAACCTATACTTATGGATCAAGTTTAATATTTAAAAAAAAAAAAAAATATTGCTCAAACGGAATAAAGAAAGTAATTGAATAGGGGAATAGGGTAAAAGAGTAAATGAGTGCATTATATGGAATATTTTGAAGTGAGTAAAGAGGTGTTTAAATGGCGCTCATTTATAATTAAACTAGCTGACCCGGCAAACGTTGTTCTGCCATATAAATAATAAAATGTCAAAAAATTAAAAAAAAAATTTTGGGGGTGGGTCACCCCTAACATTTAAGGGGATGAAAAATAGATGTTGGCCGATTCTCATAGATACCGGATAAGCACAAAAAATTTCATCAAAATCGGTCAAGCCGTTTCGGAGGAGTATGGCAACGAAAACTGTGACACGAGAATTTTATATATTAGATTATTGAGCTAACCTTAAAATCTACGCATGTTGGTGAGGGTAATAAATTAAAAATGTTTACTGATATATTTTTGAGTTTGCCCGTAAGTCACAGAGGAATAGCTTAAGTTGATTATGCGACCCCCCACTTATGTGGGGGAACTTATGGGGAGGAGTGTGGCAACCGGAATACTAGTCAGTATGTCTGTATGTATGCGGTCATCATAAGATTAGAACGTTGGGCCTGATATGTAATCTAAATCACATTATTTTATATATTAGCAAAAAAAAAATTTTATTGCTGTAAGACCGCAGACAGGCAGACGGCCCGGCTAGAATTTAGCAGTTATCGTCTCCTATGGGTGTTTGCAACGTCAGTAGCATCGCAAACACGCTGCTGTCCTATAAGGGTAGAGGAACTAGGGTCATTAATGCCGGGACACAATACAAAGTTATTATGACGGCATTAAGTATATCCGTGCAGAGGCGGAGAAAGAATACTGAAGAAGAAGAATACCTCTGCGGCCGGGGTCGGCCTGACGTAAAAGGCGACAAAACAACCCACCCTTGCTACGTGGTAGGGCCATAAGCTCGTCTTGCATGTCGCCATAATCTTTTCCTGACAAAACTCCAGTTGTGAAGGCTGACAGCGAAGTGCTCATAATTTTGCTGTCTATATGAGAGAGCTGCGTTAATTTCGAAATGAGATTCTCGAGCTCCGTAACAGCATGTCTGCATTTGGGCAGCGTTTGGATAGTATTAAGAGCAGAATAGACAGACTGGAGCAAAGGGAAGTGACCCACTACTAAAGGTACAACAGATTTAGAATATACTATTGCTCAACTTAAATTGGAACTGTACGAACGTGATCAGGAAACACTGCGGTGCGATCTAGATATTGGTTGCCTTCCCGAACATAAAGATGAGAACTTATGTGAAACTGTTACTCTCTTGGCGGCTAATTTAGAAATCAATATCGAAGAACGGGATATAATCTTTGTTGAACGCGTTGGTGAAAGTCACCCGATGAACGGCGCTAGTGGAAATGAAATAGGACTAAGATTCACGGCGCGTCATCGTGCGTCTAGTCCATCGTCTGCTGCGTGATAGTCTGTTGTAGACTGCACGCGCACGCCGTACATTTGGCACCTCACACATGGGAATAGAGGGACCTCACCGGCGAGCGAGTTTGTTAACGAGAGGCTTACTCGCACAAATCGCCAGCTTTTTTAAGTCAGAACGGAATGCCGACAATGGGGCTGGCGCTACTTTTGGACTAGAAAGGGACGTATCCTAGCTCACCAGTGTGATGGCATGCAAGTATTTGTAATACGATCTGAAAAAGATTTAATAAATATTTATCAGACTGATAATAACTAATTTATTAAAGAATATTTTAAGAAGTATTAAGTGTATAAAATTTCATAAATCGTTTACTTTTATTTGTTTCTTTTCTTATGTAATTATACAAAATATTATATTCAACATTCCCAACTATTTATGTTTATGCAACATTATTATTAGTATTAAGAAATACACCTAAAAATTATTTATTATAATATAAGCATGACATTTACTACTGCATATCATTTGATAGAAAAATGTCAAAAGTATATATTTCAAAAAAAATTAAATAAATTTTTTTATACAATAACATGATAAATAGTCATATGTATATAAGTAGCAACAGTTCACTTCTTATGAATTTAATCATTGCTTTGTATGATGCATTTATTTCATCATGTCGTCATCATAATCATATTAATTCTTGTTTAAATACGTTATTTCTCCGGTTTTTTTTGCTAAACTATTATCTTCTACTTTATATTTCAGTTTCATAATTTTTGTATTGAAGGTCATTCATTATTCAGGTCACGATGGTCTCAGCGTCGAGCACCTGAAGTTTGCGGGTGAGCATCTACCCCGGGTGTTAGCGATGCTTTTTAATATCTGCCTGGCTCATTCCTATTTACCGGAAAGTTTAATGCGTACTATTGTTATACCGGTCGTTAAGAATAAAACGGGAGATTCGTCCGATAAAACAAACTACCGGCCCATCTCGCTTGCCACTGTAATAGCCAAAGTGTTCGATAGTGTGCTAAATGGCAGACTAGCGCGACACGTGCCGCTCAGTGATGCACAGTTCGGCTTCAGGGCTGGTCTCTCCACTGAAAGCGCTATACTGAGCCTGAAGCATGCTGTCGGGTACTATACTAAGAGGAGGACGCCGGTGTATGCGTGCTTCCTTGATTTGTCAAAAGCTTTTGACCTAGTTTCTTATGACCTCTTGTGGGACAAGCTGGGGAGTGCGTCTGTGCCGGCAGACCTAGTCGCCCTCCTCAGATTCTGGTACGCTAATCAGATAAATCAGGTGAGATGGGCCGGTGCTTTGTCGGACGAATATAGGCTGGAGTGTGGAGTGAGGCAGGGGGGAATCAGTTCGCCGCTGCTCTTTAACGTGTACATTAACCAGCTTATTGAGCGACTCAGTGGCACTCATGTCGGATGCTATGTTGATGGAGTTTGTTTCAATAATATCAGCTATGCAGATGATATGGTGCTGCTGGGTCCCTCAGTCGGTGCTATAAGGACGCTTCTTTCAATTTGTGAGGCATACGCTGGGGAGCACGGGTTGAGGTACAACTCTAAAAAGAGTGAACTACTTGTATTTAGAGCTAAAACCCGTAAGCTCACCCGTGTTCCTCCCGTATGTCTAAACGGCGTTCCTCTTAGACTGGTTGACAGTGTTAAGTACCTGGGGCATATTGTGACATCCGACTTCCGAGATGACGACGACGTAGAGAGGGAACGTAGGGCGTTGGCGGTGCGGGCCAATATGCTCACTCGCAGGTTCGCTCGGTGCTCCAAGGAGGTTAAAATTACGCTATTTCGGGCCTACTGCCAATCGTTCTACTCGGCTGGCTTGTGGGTGAGCTTTTCGCGGCGGACTGTCAACGCTCTGCGTGTGCAGTACAACAATACTTTCAGAATGCTGTTGGGGTTGTCGCGGCGCTGCAGCGCGTCCGGGATGTTTGCCGAGGCGCGAACAGATGGTTTCAAGGCCATCATACGCAAGAAGACCGCCTCCCTACTGCAGCGCCTGCGGGGCAGCACCAACGGCCTTCTGAAAGCCATTGCTGCCAGGTTTGACTGCCCCATCCTAAATCACTGGGTAGGGGTAGTAATTGGAAAATTTTAATCTTATTATAAAATGTTACTAACAATACTAACATAATTGTAAGTGAAAAATTGTTACTAATCCATTAACAAACTATGGACTTTGTCCGAAATAAATGATTATTATTATTATTTTTTTATTTTTATTATTTTAACTCCCATGATAGGGGTGGTAATTATCTATTATGCGGGTCTGAACCAAGCATAAAAGATTTGTATTTAATTATTAATTGTGTCTGTTATAGCTGAAGTTGTAAAGAATTTCCTAGTTATTCGGCAAGTATTTAAGATAGTGGCTTTTTGTATGAGATGGAGTGTGTGAGCTGGTGCCTTCAGAATGTCCAAGTTATGCATGAGTACTTTAGGGACTATACCTGTCGTGGAGATGATTATTGGTATGATGTGAACTGTGTTAACTTTCCATTGTTTCTTTAGTTCTATGGCAAGATCTCGATATTTTGTAAGTTTGGCGGAAGTAGTTGACTGAATATTGTGAGTGTTCGGAATGGCTACATCAATAATATAAACTGTGTTATTAATTTTATCATGTACGGTTATATCAGGTCTGTTGTGGTGCACTGTTTTATCTGTTATAATAGTACGGTCCCAATAAATTTTGCAGCTTTTATTTTCTAATATTGTTTCGGGTTGATATTTATAATATGGTATTTTTTCTTTGATGCACTTGTATTTATGAGCAAGGTGCTGGTGGACTACTGCAGCTACTTGGTTATGGCGATGTTTGTAATCATTTTGTACTAATACTGGACAAGCTCCGGTTATATGTTGAATAGTTTCAGACGAGGAATTACATTGCCTACATGAATCATTCTGTTGTGTTGTATCTTTTAAAATGTGTTTTTTGTAATTTCTTGTGACAATAACCTGGTCCTGTATTGCAATCATAAATCCTTCAGTTTCGGGAAACATTTCGCCTTTCCTGAGCCATTCGTTTGACTTCTCTTTGTCAACGTGTGGTTGACTAAGGTCTGCGTAATGTCTTCCATGTAGTGACTTTGCAGCCCAGCTGTCCAGTTTTTCTTTATGCTCTGTGATTTTTTCTATAATCTGCTCCTGTCTATTGTGTAGGTTAAGAGGTGTAAGTTTCTTGTCTAAGTTAACTATATTCTCATGAAGTGCAGTATCTGAGCTTTTTTTATAAAAGTATTGACGTAATGTCGTAATCTGTTTGTTATGTAGGTTTTGGATATCTATTATTCCCCTACCTCCTTCTTGACGGGGAAGGGTGAGTCGCTGGATTGAAGATTTGGGATGATGTTTTCGATTTTGTGTCATTGTGGTATTTATTAGCCGCTGTAAATTTTTTAGTTCTGTTTGGGACCATTTAATTATTCCGAACGAATACGTAAGGATGGGTATGGCAAAAGTATTTATAGCTTTTATAGTATTTTTAGAGTTTAGGTATGTTTTTAGTACTAAATTTAGACGGTGCTTGAATTTTTTAGTTAATTCCTGTTTTGTTTCTTTCTGTTTGATTTTTCTTGACTGACAAAACCCCAGATATTTATAGGTACTGTTAATATCCATAGGATCTATTTCTTCTCCATTGTCCAATTTGTAGCTGGTGTTTTCAATTTTGCCTCTTTGAACACATAGCATTTTGCATTTATCAATGCCGAATACCATATGTATGTCATCAGAAAATTGTTGGGTTATGTCAGCTAATTTGCATAGTTCCTTTTCACTATTTGCATACAATTTAATGTCATCCATGTATAAGAGATGTGATAAAGAGTGTTGATTTACATTTTTAGTATTTATTTGATATCCTGGGCTATTATTAAGTAATTCAGACAGTGGGTTTAGTGCTAAACAGAACCATAAGGGGCTCAAAGCATCTCCCTGAAATATTCCTCGTAGTATTCGGATTGGTGAAGTAGTAAGCATTGTATTAGGTTGTTTTAGTTTAAGAGTAGTTTGCCATGATTTCATTGAAAATTTGAGGAAAGAGATCACGGTAGGGTGAATTTTATAGAGGTGGAGTACCTGCATTAACCAGCTATGCGGAATTGAATCGAAAGCTTTTCGATAATCTATGAACATAGTGTATATGCTACGTTTAGTTTTGTATGCGTTATTGATTATTGTTGAATCTATTATTAACTGCTCTTTGCAACCTTGGCTATTTTTCCTACATCCCTTCTGCTGTTCTGTGAGTAGATTATGTTTAATCAAATAGTTATATATATATTCGTTTATACAGGCTGTAATAACTTTATAAATAGTTTGCAGGCATGTGATGGGTCGGTATTTTGAAGGGTCAGTAGTATTTTTTGGGTCTTTTTCTATCATATATGTTATTCCTTGTGTAATGTACAGTGGCATTTTAATGGGTTCATGTATAAATACATTTAAGTGATAAAGGAGAATTGGGTGGATGCTTGTAAATTTTTTATACCAATAATTATGTATATGATCCGTTCCAGGTGATTTCCAGTTGTGCGTTTTCTCCATTACATGTTTAAATATATCTACTGATATATTTGTGAATTCCATTTCTGGATTTTCTCGGTTTTTGTGCTGAATATATGGTATCCATGGAGCATTAATGTTATGCTCAACGGGTGATTCCCATATCTTAGCCCAAAACTGACGAAGATCTGCTTCTTTTGTATAAGTTTTTTGTTGATTAAGGTTTTGATCTGAGTGTAGCGATCTATAGAATAGTTTTTCACTATTGGTGAACAGAGAATTTTGTTTTTTGCGGTCTGTGCATGTAACATATCTTTGAAGTCTGCTTGCTGCTGCGTTGAGCTTTTGTTTTAGCGTGTCTAAAAAGTGTTGGGGTTTCGTATTTGGGTTTTCGTATAATGCATGAGATTTATATCTAGATTCAATACTTTTAACAGCGCTTAATATTTTTCTGCTCTGGTTTCCCTTTATGTATTGTGTAAGTCGTCCTATGTCTTGTCGCAAAGTTGCTATTTTTCCTTCCAATCTTTTTTGCCATGTAGGCTTTGGCTTACTTCTGAATGCGGACCTTTCTTCACCTATCTTTCCTCCATTACAAATCACTGCCGTGTAGGCAGCAGCATATATATGCATTTGGAAAGTTAGAAAATCTTGTTCTATTGATACATAATTAGGTAAAATGTTATCGTCTATATATTTGACTATATGGGATAATTTGTAAGATGATTTTTGCTTTGGTAAGAATGGCCTGTTTGTAGGTTCAGAATTTTTGAATTTTTCTATTGCATTACAGAATATATTTTCGATATTATTAATATCTAAAGTACAGTTTGCTGTAAGGATCCGAGTTGAACTATCGGTTCTGTTAGTGATGGAGTTTCCGTTGGTTTTATACTCATTGCAGAGAGGGGTACACGTTGTTGGTTGTGTATTATGTTCGATATCACTAGTCTGGAGAAGGGGAATTTCACTGAGTACTTGAGGACTGTTATTACTCATATGTGCAGCTGCTTGCTGCGCGAGAATCTTTTCAACTTCTTGTTTTATCTGGCGATGTCTGTTTTCATCTATCATATTGTTCTTAATAATTACTCGTTTCTGATCCGAAAGTCTCTGTTCTGATATATGTGCTAAATCTGGAAAGGATTGGATGAATTTATCATGTAATTTTTTCCTATATGCTGTAAGGTTTGATTCTAATTCTGTTACTTCATAGTATATTTTAATAATGGCTTCGTTTAGTTGTGTTGACCATTTCATTCTACTTTTAGTATTGTTTATATTAGCTGAAGTAGTTTGTAAGTTTGTTAGATTATGTGTTCTTTGTGTAAGTGTAGTTGGATTTTGCAGTTGTTTCCGGTTTATCACGTTATTATTTTTTAATTCAATTTCAACCTCGTTATATATTGCAATTATTCTTTCTTGATTTACTAATTTTCTGTTCATAATGGCTCTTCGCTGGTCACCTACACGTTGCCGACTTACGTTCATTTCAGGGTATTTTTCTAAAAATTTAATATGAAGAGGTTCTAAGTATGAATTGAAATCTGTTTCTAAGTTAGTGAGTAGTAAATATGTACGCAGAATAAACTCGTTCATTTCTGTGGTCCATTTTTTTCGCGTACTAATTTTACCCTCGGTGGGCACACATTTGATAGCTAAAATCGCTTCATGTGCAACATCCTCGGGTTGAGACGAAGTAATTGTTGACTGTGATGGAGAAGATATGGGTGGATGGTATGAATTGGTACTAGATGATGCGCTTGAAAACGGATTTTGATAGGATTCGGCTGTAGTATATTCTTCGAGGGGAGCCCGCCTGTTCAGCCCCCCGTCGCCGATGGTCCACATGCTGCTACATCCAGCATCGGCCCCAGATGTGCCCCGGCGACCCCCGGGTAGCGACCGTAAATTATACTTACTTTGGCTCATTTTCATTAGTGTTGTTTTGGGATCGTTGGTTTAGAGAGGGTGATAAAATGCATCTAGATGTTATATGATGACAGAATGTATGTTCCTTCTCCCTGTAAGCCCCCCCACCGCGGCAAGGTGATCCCTCGGGGGGGGGTTATTATTATTATTATTATTATTATTATTATATGTATAGTATATTCATATCATTATATCAATACTTACCTACCTTAATTAGACTACCTCCGTGGCGCAACGGTTCTAGTGTGTCAGTACGCCTGCTGGGGTAGCGGGTTCGATTCCCGTCTCGGGTCTTTTTTTTTACAGATAATTAACATATGTTTATTTATTTTTCTTTTAATTAGTTCTGTTTTGTACGATTTTGTAAATTATTTTTATGTTTAGTAACTTTTTCGTTGTGACGTCACTCCGTGAGCCTGACGGAAGATCAGCGCTGGCTTTTCTCTAATGCGTGCAGGGGCAGAGTAAGAATACAGACCTTTGCAGGCGGGGTCGGCTTGTCGTAAAAGGCGACAAAACAACCCACCCTAACTACGTGGTAGGGCCTCAAGCCTATCTGGATGGCGACCACCTTTGGTCTTAAGTATGCCGCCATAATAACCTTGTGTTGTGTTCCGGCATTAGTGACGCAAGTTCCTGTACCCTTATGGGACAGCAGCGTCTTCGCGATGCTACTGGCGTTGCAAACACCCATAGGCGACGGTATCTGCTAAATTCTAAGCGGGCCGTCAGTCTGTCTTCTGTCCTACAGCAATAAAAAAAATAAGAGTTATGCTGAATTAGGTCCAATTTAGGACATTAGTTTTAAATTATTAAAAAATATTTGTAACACTGTATGTATGCTGTATGCGGCATGGCCAGACATTTGTTCCCCACATAAGTAGCCAGTTGCCGTAAAACGTGGCCATACCAGCGAAGGCGACACTCCTGCAATTTATCCGCAATGACACGGACATGAAGGCTGCCGCGAATGCGAGAGTTCCTAACACAGTCCTTCCGCGTTACTCCACACATTCACCGCAGCGCAGCATATTCATCTCCGTGACTCGCAGTGCCTGCTTGTGTCGTTCCAGCACCGGCCACGCTTCACATCCGTATAAAAAGTCATATTATTCATCTCGGAATATTCTTTACTAGTCGTTCCCGCCCAATTCGCTATAATTCGCGAATAAATTTATTTTGTTATTAATACACTCAAAAGAAAGTAAGCTTGATTTGAGTGAAACTACTCGGCGAAAGGAATATTTCTACCAAATTTCAAGTCTCTACGCCTTGTGGTTCCAGAGATAGATGGAAATCTCTTATATCCCCTCCGCAACACCCCTTGTAGGTGGAATTTCATAAAATCCGTTCTTAGCTGACCTCTACTCGGCGGAAGGAGTATTCCTACCAAATTTCAAATTTCTACGAAGCAGGGGCGAAGAAAAAATACTGACCTCTGCGGCCGGGGCCAGCCTGTCGTAAAAGGCGACAAAACAACCCTAGCTGCGTGGTAGGGCCCCAAGTCAGTCTGAATGGCGACCTTTGGTCTTAAGTATGTCACCATAATAACCTTGTGTTGTGTTCCGGTATTAATGACCCAAGTTCCTGTACCCTTATGGGACAGCAGCGTGTTCGCGATGCCAATGCTGTTGCAAATACCCAAGCGACGGTAACTGCTAAATTCTAAGCGGGCCGTCAGCCTGTCTGCTGCCCTACAGCAAAAAAAAATTATTGTTAATTTATTTTCTAGAATTAGGTCCTCAAATGACGTACGAAATGTCCAAGTATCTACACGGGGAACATAATATCGACCCTGTTATCCACCTTTATTCACCATAAAACCATGCTGTTCTTATTTTTTGGTGCCTGAACTAACAGAGAGATGGTTTTGATAATACCATGTCCCAGAGAGGACGCGTATACTTGCTTTCACCCAAAATCCTTAATTAAATAGAGATCGTTGTTTTTTTTTTATTTGGTTTAATAATAATAATAATATGTTCTTTTGAAGTAAAACTTCTTTACCACCGTTGTGTTTTAAAAATTCAATGAAACGATAAAGCGACACCTAAAAGAGACATATTCATAAATAGGATTTAGCCTGCGAGAGAATGTGATAGACTACAAGTACAGTGTTTCCTATAATCTTTGTCTCTTCTTTGTTCGGGCTTTCATAGCTTTTAAACACTAAAATATGAAATGTAATATTCCATTAAAATATTAAAGAATTTTGAAGCTTGGTAAAAGTATTATAAAAATAACAAACCTTATAATTATCCTAATAATCCTGATACCTCTATATTTATCACATTCTCTCGTAAACTATTTTTCTGAACTTCTGCCGTATGTGCAAATAATAACAACCGTTAGTTAAGCATTCACTTTATTTATTAAACGATTTGTAAACAACATTTCGAATTGTAACAATTACATTCATAGTATTAAATTATTTACGGTAGATGTATTCATACATGCTTGGGGCATACCTGATGGGCCATCCAGGGCTCTCTTCAAGGTAATATGTAGGGGCTGCGTTGACCAGAGGGGCAGGAGCGCCGATCAAGGGAGCAATGTAAGGTGCGCTATACGTGTATGCCATAGAAGAAGCCACAGGAGCAGAGTACCACAAAGGTTCAGCGGTGGCGATGGCGATTAAGGCAAATACGACCTGTGAAAAATGTATTGTTTCAGTCCATTCTCGTTTGTTTGTTCAAGTTCACTGGTAATTGAACCAGTGAGTTGAAGTAATGAAAAGGGCAAGCGGATATTTTGTGTACAAGCTATTTTATAAATATATGCCGACCACCTCCGTGACGTAAATGGTTTTTATATATCGAAACGCCTACGAAAATGTACACAAGAGAAGTATGTAAATAGTATATCATTTATTTAGTACCCATAACAGAAGCGCTTGCTGCTTATTTTGGGACTAGATGGTGTTGTGTGAATTGTCACAATTTACATAAATTCAAATCATAATATGTACGGGGATTTAAATATTTTGATAGTCTCGGGAAGAAAGTTACTACTACTATAGAAACTTCAGATAAAGTATCCAATTGTAATTATAATAATCGAAGTAGATAAACGAAATTGTATCCTTAACTTGAACTTTGAAGCTCGAAGTACATACACATGACGTGCTCAGGGTTGCACATTGTCACATTTATTTTTCTTGAGACAATCAGCAGGAAATAATACTAGTCTGTGTATTGATTTTAGGCCAGTTTGAGTATCAGCTATAACAGGCCCTTACCTTAATTAAACTATGTCATACCAATATTTGGCTATACCAAAGACTGGCATACTAAGATATAGATCTCACGTTTGTAGAAAGAAGTACATGTTTTTCTCAATATAATATTTTTAATTAAATAAACAAATGCTTGAATTTTACTGTTAAACTGTTTTAACGTTAAACGTAGTTTCAAAAGTAAAGTAATTTAATAATCAGTTGAGTACTTTTAAATTAAATAACAGTTCGGAATTAAAACTTACCAGAACTGATTTGAACATTTTTAATTTTCTATTATTTTCTACTACTTTGGTTGAGCTGCACTCGAAGTGTACTAACGATTCCAAAAATATCCTACCTTATATATTTAGCCTAGTCTGAAGGAAACAGAAACAAATGTGAATACTTTGAAAGATGATTTGTCTCCGTCAATAGTATTGCCAAGGTCCTATTCAATGGTTTTTACTGAAACAAAAGAATGTATTAACACAACTGACCGGCAATATGAAAGACATACCTAAAGACATTTATTCCGAAATACTATTAGGCTTTTGTGCGACTGCAAATACTGAAAGCCACTGAAATTCTGGTGTTTAATATGAACACATTTTATGTACAATTTTGAAAAATGTGCTGGCTTGACGTGGTAAAGGGTGATATGCGTGCCAATGGGCTCGCAGGGATGCTGAAGGCCGTGCGAAGTGGAGTAGAAAGAGTCGGAAAGCGGAGTCCGGGCACCGAAACGGAAGTTTAGGTTGCAACCGGGATACTACGCTACGGATGATGATTTGATGTACAATTTTAGTGGTGAAACTCTTTATCTTCTTACATATTTTAGGACGATATGCAGCAACGGTTTCGATGTTTATTCGTCTGTGTGTTATATTATAATAAATAAATAATAAATATTTTATGACAATTCACCCAACGCCATCTAGTCCCAAACTAAGTAGCATAGCACTTGTGTATACTACTTAAATACTTTTTTGTAAATAAATACTTATTATATATGTGAGGATGCTGTTGGGGCTTCCGTCGAGGCATTGTGCGTCCGGCATGTTTGCTGAAGTTCGGATAGACGGTTTCGCTGCAATTATCCGCAAAAGATGCGCTTCTCTACTGGCACGGGTTCGCGATAGCACCAACACAATCCTCAGAGTATTCTCTGATAGATGGGACTCTCAACTGCTAAGTAAATGGGTTCAGTGTCACATACATCAAAAATAAAAATTTGACATTTTAAATAAACTTTCTGAAACTGAACCCATTTAAATTAAAATTCAAATTAGATTTATATTCAATGATTTTAGAGTTTATTAATTTATTTGGTTTATTTTGTTGTTAATTAGTTTATTAATATTAGTTTTGTTTTATTATTAGTTTTAAACACATTTCTAATTTGGTAAGTTTTATTGATTTTGACTGAATTTTTAATATAATTGTAATGTATGGGACTTGATTCTGAAATAAATAATAATTATTATTATTATATAAATACCCAGACGCCAGACGCGAATCGAACCCATGACCTCCGCAAGCGTATTATACATAAATACAAATTTGTTAATACAAATGAGAAATATATAAGCAGCATATCAGTTGGCTAATACCTCCGTATAACACATGCCCTCTGCTTTTTACTTTGGGGCTAGATGGCGCTGCGTGAATTGATATATTAATTAATGACATTACCAAACGAAAATTTTAATTTTTCAATTCTACTCATCCATTAAAGCATTTGCATGCAATATTCTTTCACCTATTGCTTTTGTGCACATTCAGTCCGATCCATAACATTAATACAATTCAAATGTGTCTCTCTACAGAAGTGGAATGAGATTACTGATCCCTGTGACCAAGAGCTGCCTATCATAAAAGGCTACAAAAACCCAGCTAGATGGTACGACACCAAGCCCGAATGGACGGCGATCATGGCTGGTCCCTAACATACCACCCTAATAACCTTGTGGTTTGTTCTACGGCGTAAGAGAGCCAGATTCCAGTTGTCCTACGTGAATGCCAGTATGATAACGATGCTCCTGATGTCACAAACTTCCATAGGCGACGGTAACAGCTAAATTATCAACTAAAAAAATCGGCTAAAATATGGGCTTTAGCTGACACATGAATGCTGTTGTTATTATTTATTTATTGCTGAGGAACAGCATACAGGCTGACGGCCCACTTAACAGTAAGCAGTTACCGTCGCCTATGGATGTTTGCGAAGGGTCACCGCGAACACTCTTCGTCTCATAGGTGGCACAGGAACCTGAGTCACTAATGCCGAAACACAACAAAAGTTTATTATGGCGGCTACTTATAGACCAAAGGTTGCCATTCAGACGGACTTGGGGCCCTACCACCAGGGTTGTTTAGCCTTTTACGACAGGCCGACCCCGGCCGCAGGGGTTAGTATTCTTACTCCGCCCCTGCACGGAGAGAATGGAGAGTTTGAAAACCTATTAATAAATAACTCCTAGTGTTAAATTACCGATATTCTATAATTAGCTATTATTCCTAAATACTCCAAACCTATTTATACTTTATTTTTCGCATGTCGCGGCTATTTATACTTTAGAGATAGAGTAAATTTTTATTTTTAGATATTTTGTTTAATTCAGAAAGGTCATATCGAATTAGATCAAACTAGATCTGGTTAGAATGTAATTATTTTGTTTTATCGGAAATAATTTCTTTATTTTTTGAAGTGAAAACTTCTTTAGCGGCGTTATGCACTTTTTTTGTAATGGATAAACTCGTGTTAGGTCACGTGTCCTGATCGAAAATTCGTAAGACGCAGTTTTTTGCTCCAGTAATACCAACCTTAATAATAATGACTTAAGGTTTATTTTATAACGTAAATTTTAAATTATTGCATTACTTATACACATCTATTCGAATTGCCACTTTATTACAATGAAATACGGTTGAGTTTTTTTGAAGTGAATACTTCTTTAGCGCGTTGAGCACTTTTTGGGTGAACAATTTTTGGTTGGTAAAGAAGTGTTAATGACCAATTTAAACTTTAATCCTTGATCATAAACACTTCTTTATAAACCGAAAATAATAATCTAATAGCTCGGCGATATAATTCACAAGTTACTTAGTTTCCACTTCTATCGGCA
The DNA here is from genome assembly GCA_963693495.1 of Malacosoma neustria. Taxonomy (NCBI): domain Eukaryota; kingdom Metazoa; phylum Arthropoda; class Insecta; order Lepidoptera; family Lasiocampidae; genus Malacosoma; species Malacosoma neustria. Next base: position 11,097,943 of record OY856381.1, on the reverse strand, counting down.
GTCCTCAAAGACTGCCCCGCATGTTTTTTTATTATTAATTATTTGAAACTAAACATGATGATTGAAGAATTACATCTACAGTGCTGTAAGGTCGGCGCTGCTGTTGAATTTGAGAGAGAGTGCAGCGTTGAAGTTCAATATGTAGATCGGATAGATCGCCTACATTTATACGGATGTGTGTGTGTATGTCTTTTTATTTTATACATTTAGCATACTTTTTACAGACAAAGAGTTGTGGCATACTGGATAAAAAAAAATTTCTATTTTTGTTCTATTACGGCAAATAGGGTACATAAGTACACACATACATACACGTATTTTCAGCCTTGAATGTCAATAATAATGAATTATTATTGTTTCAATTATGTTGACGAGATGTCTCAGAGCTGGTTTCAAACTCAACATGTTAAGGAAACCCTGTGATCCTCATCTTGTATTCTCAGAACTTTAATGCAACGATCAGATTTACTATGAGTGTTTGTTCAGCCTTGGACGTTATTATTACGTTGAAAGTTTAATCAAATCATAATTACATAATTTTATTTTCGGCGTTTCTAAATATAGATGACTGTAGCCTTAAGGCTATCGGTTTTTAAACTTAATAATGCTAATTGCCGTCGCATCTTCATTGCGCATCGTTCAGTGTGGGAAGACACACAATATTTCAGAATAGTACCACACTACATTTGTTTTAAAGGCGACACTTGACATTGTTTTAGCAACAATATAGTGGTTTAACATATTCTTATTATATAGCACTATATTCATGGTGATTTATAGTACATATTACATTTATTGGATATAAATTGGCATATATCTAGCCCGTATATAACTGAATTAGTGTAACACTCACTATAAACACTGATTATCTTAGTGTGTAGGGTTTTTTTCTTTATCGTGGTAAATATGATTTACATATACTATATTTTACCGTGGACATCGAACTCCTAGGTTTTCTTGTAATTCGAGTATTATTATGTACTGGGATATCACTTACTTCATTATGTATGTTAATTTTTAAATTTTTGAGGTACAGTAGACAAACTGACGGCTCACTTAGTAGCTAGCAGTTACCGTCGCCTATGGGTGCTTGCGACGCTAGAGGCACCGCAATTACGCTGTTGTCCAATAGGGGTACAGGAACCTGGGTCATTAATACCAGAATACAATAAAGTTATTATGGCGGCAGACTTATAGACCAAGGGTGCTTGTCATTTATGCCGCCTTTTATTATGTAATTACGTGGGATACATTATTCTAGTCGTTTAAAGTCAACAGGATAGGGTTTCCAGGAATCGGAATTGTGTGAAACTTCTTAAGAAGTGTTCTACATTTACAATAATCATTTTCAATATATTTATTTCAAAACATTAGTTTCCGTGATATTGAAAATTAAAATAAGAATTAGTCCACATCGCTTTTTGCTTAGATCTCTTTTCTATATTGGAGAATAGCTACATCTTTTTAAAGTTATTCCTGTGCTGTTAAAACCAAGATGAAGGAGAGACGTCGAGAGACAACGACGCATAAACCACACAAAATTTCCTCCTGCGACTGTAGTATCCCGCATTCTAAAGTCCAAGGTTGACAGGATTGACCACTTCGATGGCAATCGCTCAGTTGTCTATAAAAAGTAATTCGCTTTATTCACACTTCTTTAATATCAACATTTTCTATGTTATTTTGTTATGAATCGGAATTCTTTAGGTTTACTCCACTCTTACGTTCATTTGCTTATTGATTTATTTGTTTCAGAGCTTTACATAATAAATATACACGTTAAAGTGTTTTCACAGTTAAGAGCGCAAAAACACACGAATGGTTGCCGCCATCGTCTATTGTCTGAAAACATCTGTTAATTTTGATATTGAAATGTTCTCTTTAGCATTTTTAGAAGATAATAGTAACACTGTAAGACACCAATGAATATACTCGTAGATACGCAAAAGTTTAATCCTCAGCGTATTTCGTTCGTCACTGCAATGTTTAGAGGAGCAGAAGAATGGGGTTCCATAATTTATTTCACTAGCGATATAATATATAACATAAAAAAACAACAAATATTCAGTGCTTCACCTTCAACCTATATGTTCACAACCTCAATAAAACAAATGTCAAAAATGGTAATGGAATGCAACAAATTATTGAAAACTGGAACTATTAATTTTATTTTCACTTTATAGATTTAGCTCCATTTCAGGTTTTTATTTGTTCATTTCTTCTAATAGATGTTGTCAAGATGATTAATATCACAAGCAATTTATGATAATCATGCAAAAGGTTCTCAATTTACTAAGCGAATCTTATGTATTTTTAATAGTGATGTCATACATTATGCATATATATGTTTTGAATATTTTTATAAATTAACATGGGTACCTTTTTATTGCTGGAGTAATAGTAATGTGGCCAACAGACCAACCAATCTCTCTCCGTTATTTATAACAAGTGGCCAATGACACCTATGGACGTTTACAACACCATATAAAAGCCAACACCCTATCAGCCACCAAGATATATATATGATGTCGCCTTTTTAAAAAACCGCATATCGTTCTGCAGGAAGAAAACCTCAGCTGGAAGCTTCTTCAAAATCAGAACCATACATTTAAAAAGTTCTTAATAGAGAGAGTCTAGGGGATTGAGCTGGCCTGGGTGACCTAGCCCCGACTTATAGCTAGTATACCTAGCCAAACTATAGCAGTATTACACCTGCAGCTTAATTTGTACTTTGCAAATTACTAGCAACTGCCACAATTAAAAAATTGTTTGAATTTCTTTTTTAGTTATTTAAATTTTTTTTCTTTATTTTGCCTACTAGGTCCAGAACAAAAAAGAGAAGTCTCGGAAAGAGGTGTCTTCTTTCCAGGGCATTGAAATTTAGTTTTATTTGGTAGATACAATATAGGGTCCTTTAAGAGCTGAGATGAGCTAGATTTTGTCATTCCACTCAGTGACTCCGCAATGAGTTCTGTATTTCAGACTAGTCCTATATTTTCCTCCAACAGAAAACGGAAGGAATGAAAGTTAATATGATAGGTTTAGTGAAAGAAATTAATGAAAGTTTGCACCATCAGTGTTATGGACAACATTGTTAGCTATGCAGGTCACAGCAACTAGTTGATATAAAATCTTTTGACTAAATTTGTTAAGCTTTAAGATTTAATGGGATAGATTTAAGTAAATATACAATATATCAAACAGCTATGTGTACCAAAATAAACCATGTTAAATAAAAACTAAGGTGTAAATAAAAGATAATATTTACGTTATCGAATTTATTTTAATCGTTTAATGATACTGCAGCCAACATCAGTCTTGAATACACATTATTAATTTACTTGCGCTTCCAGTAGAAGGGGGAAGATGGGTCGTAGCTGTAAGAAATGGGGGCGTAGGTCTCGTAGCCGTTGTAACCAGAGTAGAACTTAGGGTACGCGTAGTTGGAGTATGGGTAGGCAGCGTAAGAGAGGGGAGCGGCGTAAGAAGAGTAGACTGGAGCGGTGAGAGCGGCGGAGTAAGCAGCCACGGGAGCGACACGGGCGACGGGAGCGACGGGAGCAACGGGGGCGACGGGGGCGACGGGGGCGACGGGGGCGACGGGGGCAACCGAGGCATAGGAAGCCACAGCTGGTGCGGTGTAGCCAGTAACTGGCACGTAGGATTTGTAAGAGACTGGAGTCGAGTACTTGACAACTGGGGCAGCGGCGGTAGCGTAAGTGTAGGTCTGGGGCACGTATTGCTTAACAACTGGTGCAGAGTAGCTGTAAGTTTCGGCAGGTTGAGTGTAAGCTACAGCCTCAACGCTGGGTTTGCCGGCGGCGATGGCCAACACGGCGGCAAGGGTGACAAGTACCTAGAACAATAACGTTTATTGCATTATAAGAGAGGGAAATCTATAAATATATTTGAGATTAGGTTTACAATTAACAAAGACAGTGACAAATAATTATTATTATCAATTATAGCAAAAATAATTTAACTAGTAAGGTAATACAAGAAAGATGATTAATTAAATCATTATCTAATGAAATTGATATTTTATTAAATATAGTAAAAAAAATATCACAATGATCAATTATTCAAAACAATGATTAAATAAGCAGAAATGTAGTAAAATTATGTGGACTTACCGATTTGAACATTGTAGTAGGTGAATATTCAGGTCAACTCGACGTAGACTGAATGATGATTTGCTCTTATTTGCCATCTATTTTATACGAGCGGCCTAAAACCGGACACCATCCTACTATCGACCGGACTGTTTATAAAAAAATATGTCTAACGTTGGAATTAGGATTGATTTTGTGATTTAAAACTTGTTGATCGAGAAATGCCATAAAACTAATTTCGTTAGCGTTTGTGATTTTTTCCAAGGCCAATTCCGCAAAACTACCGGCCACTGGGGTTAGTGTCCTTAGAATGGAGAGTTTGAAAACCTAGTAATAAATTAACTAACTCCTAGTGATAAATTACCGAATTATTCCATGATTAGTTATTATTTCTAAACACTCTAAACCTATTTATACTTTAGAGATATGCTAAATTTTAGCCATTAATCAACGCTTACGATAATTGTTTGATTTTATGTGTAGATATTTTGTTTTACCGGAAATTATTTCCTCATTTTTTATTATTAATTATTTGAAACTAAACATGATGATTGAAGAATTCCATCTATAGTGCAGTAAGGTCGGCGCTGTTGTTGAATTTGAGAGAGAGTGCAGCGTTGAAGTTCAATATGTAGATCGGGATATATTCATGATGCCGAGTTACGCAGCCCTGGGCCTACATTTATACGGATGTGTGTATGTCTTTTTATTATACATTTATCATACTTTATACAGACAAAGATGCCACAGCATACTGGATAAAATATTTTTTTTTTCTATTTTTGTTTTATTACGGCAAATAGGGTACATAAGTACACACACGTATTTTCAGCCTTGAATATTAATAATAATTAATTATTATTGTTTCAATTATGTTGACGAGATGTCTCAGAGCTGGTTTCAAACTCAACATGATAAGGAAACCACCTGTGATCCTTATCTTGTATTCTCAGATAATTAACTTTAATGCAACGATCAGATTTACTATGAGTGTTTGTTCAGCCTTGGACGTTATTATTACGTTGAAAGTTTAATCAAATCATAATTACATAATTTTATTTTCGGCGTTTCTAAATATAGATGACTGTAGCCTTAAGGCTATCGGTTTTTAAACTTAATAATGCTAATTGCCGTCGCATCTTCATTGCGCAGTGCGTTCAGTGTGGGAAGACACACAATATTTCAGAATAGTACCACACTACATTTGTTTTAAAGGCGACACTTGACATTGTTTTAGCAACAATATAGTGGTTTAACATATTCTTATTATATAGCACTATATTCATGGTGATTTATAGTACATATTACATTTATTGGATATAAATTGGCATATATCTAGCCCGTATATAACTGAATTAGTGTAACACTCACTATAAACACTGATTATCTTAGTGTGTAGGGTTTTTTTCTTTATCGTGGTAAATATGATTTACATATACTATATTTTACCGTGGACATCGAACTCCTAGGTTTTCTTGTAATTCGAGTATTATTATGTACTGGGATATCACTTACTTCATTATGTATGTTAATTTTTAAATTTTTGAGGTACAGTAGACAAACTGACGGCTCACTTAGTAGCTAGCAGTTACCGTCGCCTATGGGTGCTTGCGACGCTAGAGGCACCGCAATTACGCTGCTGTCCAATAGGGGTACAGGAACCTGGGTCACTAATACCAGAATACAACAAAGTTATTATGGCGGCAGACTTATAGACCAAGGGTGCTTGTCATTTATGCCGCCTTTTATTATGTAATTACGTGGGATTACATTATTCTAGTCGTTTAAAGTCAACAGGATAGGGTTTCCAGGAATCGGAATTGTGTGAAACTTCTTAAGAAGTGTTCTACATTTGCAATATTCATTTTCAATATATTTATTTCAAAACATTAGTTTCCGTGATATTGAAAATTAAAATAAGAATTAGTCCACATCGCTTTTTGCTTAGATCTCTTTTCTATATTGGAGAATAGCTACATCTTTTTAAAGTTATTCCTGTGCTGTTAAAACCAAGATGAAGGAGAGACGTCGAGAGACAACGACGCATAAATCACACAAAATTTCCTCCTGCGACTGTAGTATCCCGCATTCTAAAGTCCAAGGTTGACAGGATTGACCACTTCGATGGCAATCGCTCAGTTGTCTATAAAAAGTAATTCGCTTTATTCACACTTCTTTAATATCAACATTTTCTATGTTATTTTGTTATGAATCGGAATTCTTTAGGTTTACTCCACTCTTACGTTCATTTGCTTATTGATTTATTTGTTTCAGAGCTTTACATAATAAATATACACGTTAAAGTGTTTTCACAGTTAAGAGCGCAAAAAAACACGAATGGTTGCCGTAATCGTATATTGTCTGATAACATCTGTTAATTTTGACATTGAGTTGTTCTCTTTAGCACTTTTAGAAGATAATAGTAACACTGTAAGAAACCAATGAATATACTCGTAGATACGCAAAAGTTTTGTCCTCAGAGTATTTCGTTCGTCACTGCAGTGTTTAGAGGAGCAGAAGAATGGGGTTCCATAATTTATTTCACTAGCGATATAATATATAACATAAAAAAACAACAAATATTCAGTGCTTCACCTTCAACCTATATGTTCACAACCTCAATAAAATAAATGTCAAAAATGGTAATTGAATATGCAAAAATAAATTGAAAACTGGAACTATTAATTTTATCTTCACTTTGTATATTTAGCTCCATTTCAGGTTTTTATTTGTTCATTTCTTCTAATAGACAGTTGTCAAGATGGAGCTATGATTGATTTCACAAGCAATTTATGATAATTATGCAAAAGGTTCTAAAGTTAGTTAGCGAATCTTATGTATTTTTAATAGTGATGTCATACATTATGCATATATATGTTTTGAATATTTTTATAAATTAACATGGGTACCTTTTTATTGCTGGAGTAATAGCAATGTGGCCAATAGACCAACCAATCTTTCTCCGTTATTTATAACAAGTGGTCAATGGCATCGATGGACGTTTACAACACCATATAAAAGCCAACATCCTATCAGCCACCAAGATACATATATGATGTCGCCCTTTCAAAAAACCGTATATCGTTCTGCAGTAAGAAAACCTCAGCTGGAAGCTTCTTCAAAATCAGAACCATACATTTAAAAAAGTTCTTAATTGAGAGAGTCTAGGGGATTGAGCTGGCCTGGATGACCTAGCCCCGACATATAGCAGTATACCTAGCCAAACTATAGTAGTACTATACCTGCAGTTTAATCTGTACTTTGCAAATCACCAGCAACTGCCACAATAAAAAAAAATTGTTTGAATTTCTTTTTTAATTTTTTTAAATGTTTTTCTTTATTTTGCCTACCAGGTCCAGAACGAGAAGGACAAGTCTCGGAAAGAGGTGTCTTCTTTTCAGGGCATTGAAATTTAGTTTTATTTGGTAGATAACACATAGTGTCCTTTAGGAGCTGAGTTGGACTAGATTTTGTCATTCCACTCAGTGACTCCGCAATGAGTTCTGTATTTCAGACAAGTCCTCCATTTTCCGCCAACAGAAACCAGAAGGAAGGACAAGTTACATGATAGGTTTAGTGAAAGAAATTTATAAAATGTTGCACCTCAGTGTTATGGACAACATTGTTAGCTATGCAGGTCACAGCAACTAGTTGATATAAAATCTTTTGACTAAATTTGTTAAGCTTTAAGATTTAACGGGATAGATTTAAGTAAATATACAATATATACAAATACAGCTATGTGTACCAAAATAAACCATGTTAAATAAAAACTAAGGTGTAAATAAAAGATAATATTTACGTTATCGAACTTATTTTAATCGTTTAATGATACTGCAGCCAACATCAGTCTTGAATACACATTATAAATTTACTTGCGCTTCCAGTAGAAGGGGGAAGATGGGTCGTAGCTGTAAGAAATGGGGGCGTAGGTCTCGTAGCCGTTGTAACCAGAGTAGAACTTAGGGTACGCGTAGTTGGAGTATGGGTAGGCAGCGTAAGAGAGGGGAGCGGCGTAAGAAGAGTAGACTGGAGCGGTGAGAGCGGCGGAGTAAGCAGCCACGGGAGCGACACGGGCAACGGGGGCGACGGGAGCGACGGGGGCGACGGGGGCAACGGGGGCGACGGGGGCGACGGGGGCAACCGAGGCATAGGAAGCGACGGAAGCCACAGCTGGTGCGGTGTAGCTAGTAACTGGCACGTAGGATTTGTAAGAGACTGGAGTTGAGTACTTGACAACTGGGGCAGCGGCGGTAGCGTAAGTGTAGGTCTGGGGCACGTATTGCTTAACAACTGGTGCAGAGTAGCTGTAAGTTTCGGCAGGTTGAGTGTAAGCTACAGCCTCAACGCTGGGTTTGCCGGCGGCGATGGCCAACACGGCGGCAAGGGTGACAAGTACCTAGAACAATAACGTTTATTGCATTATAAGAGAGGGAAATCTATAAATATATTTGAGATTAGGTTTACAATTAACAAAGACAGTGACAAATAATTATTATTATCAAATATAGCAAAAATAATTTAACTAGTAAAGTAGTACAAGAAATCAGAGAAATTGAATCATTATCTAATGAAATTGATATTTTATTAAATATAGTAAAAAAAATATCACAATGATCAATTATTCAAAACAATGATTAAATAAGCAGAAATGTAGTAAAATTATGTTGACCTACCAATTTGAACATTGTAGTAGGTGAATATTCAGGTCAACTCGTCGTAGGCTGAATGATGATTTGCTCTTATTCGCCACCTATTTTATACGAGCGGCCTAAAACCGGACACCATCCTACTATCGACCGGACTGTTTATAAAAAAATATGTCTGACGTTGGAATTAGGATTCATTTTGTGATTTAAAACTTGTTGATCGAGAAATGCCATAAAACCGATTTCGTCAGCGTTTGTGATTTTTTCCAAGGCTAATTCCGCAAAACTACCGGCCACAGGGGTTAGTGTTCTTAGAATGGAGAGTTTGAAAACCTAGTAATAAATTAACTAACTCCTAGTGATAAATTACCGAATTATTCTATGATTAGTTATTATTTCTAAATACTCTAAACCTATTTATACTTTAGAGATATGCTAAATTTTAGCCATTGATCAACGCTTACGATAATTGTTTGATTTTATGTGTAGATATTTTGTTTTATCGGAAATTATTTCCTCATTTTTTATTATTAATTATTTGAAACTAAACATGATGATTGAAGAATTCCATCTATAGTGCTGTAAGGTCGGCGCTGCTGTTGAATTTGAGAGAGAGTGCAGCGTTGAAGTTCAATATGTAGATCGGGATATATTCATGATGCCGAGTTACGCAGCCCTGGGCCTACATTTAAACGGTTGTGTGTATGTATGTCTTTTTATTTTATACATTTAGCATACTTTTTACAGACAAAGAGTTGTGGCATACTGGATAAAAAAAAATTTCTATTTTTGTTCTATTACGGCAAATAGGGTACATAAGTACACACATACATACACGTATTTTCAGCCTTGAATGTTAATAATAATGAATAATTATTGTTTCAGTTATGTTGACGAGATGTCTCGGAGCTGGTTTCAAACTCAACATGTTAAGGAAACCACCTGTGATCCTCATCTTGTATTCTCAGAACTTTAATGCAACGATCAGATTTACTATGAGTGTTTGTTCAGCCTTGGACATTATTATTACGTTGAAAGTTTAATCAAATCATAATTACATAATTTTATTTTCGGCGTTTATAATAATATAGATGACCGTAGCCTTATGGCTATCGGTTTTTAAACTTAATAATGCTAATTGCCGTCGCAAAATTCTATAGTTATCTTCGTTGCGCATCGTTCAGTGTGGGAAATCACACAATATTTCAGAATGTAGTACCACACTACATTTGTTTTAAAGGTGACACTTGACATTGTTTTAGCATCAATAGAGTGGTTTAAGATATTCTTATTAGCACTATATTCATGGTGATTTATAGTACATATTATATTTATTGGATATGTAATTGGCATATATCTAGCCCGTATATAACTGAATTAGTGTAACACTCACTATAAACACTGATTATCTTAGTGTGTAGGGTTTTTTTCTTTATCGTGGTAAATATGATTTACATATACTATATTTTACCGTGGACATCGAACTCCTAGGTTTTCTTGTAATTCGAGTATTATTATGTACTGGGATATCACTTACTTCATTATGTATGTAAATTTTTAAATTTTTGAGGTACAGTAGACAAACTGACGGCTCACTTAGTAGCTAGCAGTTACCGTCGCCTATGGGTGCTTGCGACGCTAGAGGCACCGCAATTACGCTGCTGTCCAATAGGGGTACAGGAACCTGGGTCACTAATACCAGAATACAACAAAGTTATTATGGCGGCAGACTTATAGACCAAGGGTGCTTGTCATTTATGCCGCCTTTTATTATGTAATTACGTGGAATACATTATTCTAGTCGTTTAAAGTCAACAGGATAGGGTTTCCAGGAATCGGAATTGTGTGAAACTTCTTAAGAAGTGTTCTACATTTGCAATACTCATTTTCAATATATTTATTTCAAAACATTAGTTTCCGTGATATTGAAAATTAAAATAAGAATTAGTCCACATCGCTTTTTGCTTAGATCTCTTTTCTATATTGGAGAATAGCTACATCTTTTTAAAGTCATTCCTGTGCTGTTAAAACCAAGATAAAGGAGAGACGTTGAGAGACAACAACGCATAAATCACACAAAATTTCCTCCTGCGACTGTAGTATCCCGCATTCTAAAGTCCAAGGTTGACAGGATTGACCACTTCGATGGCAATCGCTCAGTTGTCTATAAAAAGTAATTCGCTTTATTCACACTTCTTTTATATCAACATTTTCTATGTTATTTTGTTATGAATCGGAATTCTTTAGGTTTACTCCACTCTTACGTTCATTTGCTTATTGATTTATTTGTTTCAGAGCTTTACATAATAAATATACACGTTAAAGTGTTTTCACAGTTAAGAGCGCAAAAACACACGAATGGTTGCCGCCATCGTCTATTGTCTGAAAACATCTGTTAATTTTGACATTGAAATGTTCTCTTTAGCATTTTTAGAAGATAATAGTAACACTGTAAGACACCAATGAATATACTCGTAGATACGCAAAAGTTTAATCCTCAGCGTATTTCGTTCGTCACTGCAGTGTTTAGAGGAGCAGAAGAATGGGGTTCCATAATTTATTTCACTAGCGATATAATATATAACATAAAAAAACAACAAATATTCAGTGCTTCACCTTCAACCTATATGTTCACAACCTCAATAAAACAAATGTCAAAAATGGTAATGGAATATGCAACAAATTATTGAAAACTGGAACTATTAATTTTTTCTTCACTTTATATATTTAGCTCCATTTCAGGTTTTTATTTGTTCATTTCTTCTAATAGACAGTTGTCAAGATGGAGCTATGATTAATGTCACAAGCAATTTATGATAATTATGCAAAAGGTTCTAAAGTTATTAAGCGAATCTTATGTATTTTTAATAGTGATGTCATACATTATGCATATATATGTTTTGAATATTTTTATAAATTAACATAGGTACCTTTTTATTGCTGGAGTAATAGTAATGTGGCCAACAGACTAACCAATCTCTCTCCGTTATTTATAACAAGTGGCCAATGACACCGATGGACGTTTACAACACCATATAAAAGCCAACACCCTATCAGCCACCAAGATACATATATGATGTCGCCTTTTTAAAAAACCGCATATCGTTCTGCAGTAAGAAAACCTCAGCTGGAAGCTTCTTCAAAATCAGAACTATACATTTAAAACAGTTCTTAATTGAGAGAGTCTAGGGGATTGAGCTGGCCTGGGTGACCTAGCCCCGACATATAGCAGTATACCTAGCCAAACTATAGTAGTACTATACCTGCAGTTTAATCTGTACTTTGCAAATCACCAACAACTGCCACAATAAAAAAATTGTTTGAATTTCTTTTTTAATTTTTGTAAATATTTTTCTTTATTTTACCTACCAGGTCCAGAACGAGAAGGACAAGTCTCGGAAAGAGGTGTCTTCTTTTCAGGGCATTGAAATTTAGTTTTATTTGGTAGATAACACATAGTGTCCTTTAGGAGCTGAGTTGGACTAGATTTTGTCATTCCACTCAGTGACTCCGCAATGAGTTCTGTATTTCAGACAAGTCCTCCATTTTCCGCCAACAGAAACCAGAAGGAAGGACAAGTTACATGATAGGTTTAGTGAAAGTAATTTATGAAATTTTGCATCCTTAGTGTTATGGACAATATTTTAAGCTATGCAGGTTAGACGCATACCTATGAGTATTATTAACAGACAGCAACTCGTTGATATCCAATCTTTTGACTAAATTTGTTAAGCTTTGAGTTTTAACAGGGTAGGTTTAAGTAAATATACAATATATACAAACTCAGCTTTTTTTGTCTCAGGGAAAAACCTCTCTTGACGGGTTCCCCCGGCCCGGGGGGACCGAGGGAAATGTAGGACTCCGGGGAAGATGTTCAGCCATCCGACTACCCACTAAGAAACCCCGCTGTTCTCCTATCGCCTACGCCCGGGCCTACGGATATGTCGCCTGCCGATCTCGTGGCTCGGGCCGGCGCCGGCCCGCCCTTTGCCTCAAAGCGGGCCTCTTCTGAAGTGTTGGCGCCAGGGGGTCACGGTTTCGTCCCCCCCGGCGCTCTCCTGTATTGTAGGAGTTGAGGGCCCCGGAACAGCACGCGGCCCTCTCCCTCGCGGTAATAGTGCGGGCGGCGGATCCTCCCTCGGGGGGCCGCCCGCCGCCGCTTTCTACGACGGCCGGAGGTCATTGCTCGTCCTCCGGCGCCGCCGACGTGGCCTGCGTTGGCGGGAGGGGAATGTGGTGGTGGACTCCCGCTCCCGCTTCGCCGCCTCCTTTGCGGACATGACTGCCTCGTAATAGGAGGCGACGGCCGTCCATCCAGGGTCGCCCCCGACCATGGACAGAACCAGGGCCGGGAGCCACAGGTCCACGCCGATTCGGGCGACGAGGGCGCGGCGCTCCTCGCGCCACGCAGGGCACACGGCGACAATGTGGTCCACCGTGTCCTCCTCGTCGCCCGCGCCACAATGGTGGCACCCCGACGTCATCTCCCGCCCTATGCGACACAGGTACCTCCCGAAGCAACCGTGCCCCGAGAGGACCTGCGTCAGGCGGAAGGTCAGGGTGCCGTGGCGCCTTTCTACCCATTCGGCCAAGACGGGCGTCACCGCTTCGATGGTGGCGAGACCCGCGCTGGGGTGCGCGGGGCGCTCCTTCCACTCCACCATGAGCACCTCATCGCACAATACAAACTCAGCTATGTGTACCAAAATCAACCATGTTAAATAGAAATTAAGGTGTAAATAAAAAATAATGTTTACGTTACCAAATTTATTTTAAACGTTTAATGATACTGCAGCCAACATCGGTCTTTAATACATATTATTAATTTACTTGCGCTTCCAGTAGAAGGGAGAAGATGGGTCGTAGCTGTAAGAAATGGGGGCGTAGGTCTCGTAGCCGTTGTAACCAGAGTAGAACTTAGGGTACGCGTAGTTGGAGTATGGGTAGGCAGCGTAAGAGAGGGGAGCGGCGTAAGAAGAGTAGACTGGAGCGGTGAGAGCGGCGGAGTAAGCAGCCACGGGAGCGACACGGGCGACGGGAGCGACGGGAGCAACGGGGGCGACGGGGGCGACGGGGGCGACGGGGGCAACCGAGGCATAGGAAGCCACAGCTGGTGCGGTGTAGCCAGTAACTGGCACGTAGGATTTGTAAGAGACTGGAGTCGAGTACTTGACAACTGGGGCAGCGGCGGTAGCGTAAGTGTAGGTCTGGGGCACGTATTGCTTAACAACTGGTGCAGAGTAGCTGTAAGTTACGGCAGGTTGAGTGTAAGCTAGAGCCTCAACGCTGGGTTTGCCGGCGGCGATGGCCAACACGGCGGCAAGGGTGACAAGTACCTGGAACAATAACGTTTATTGCATTATAAGAGGGGAGAATCTATAAATATATTTGAGATTAGGTTTACAATTAACAAAGACAGAGACAAATAATTATTATTATCAAATATAGCAAAAATAAGTTAACTAGTAAGGTAGTACAAGAAATAAGATTAATTAAATCATTATCTAATGAAATTGATATTTTATTAAATATAGTAAAAAAAATATCACAATGATCAATTATTCAAAACAATGATTAAATAAGCAGAAATGTAGTAAAATTATGTTGACTTACCGATTTGAACATTGTAGTAGGTGAATATTCAGGTCAACTCGACGTAGACTGAATGATGATTTGCTCTTATTCGCCACCTATTTTATACGAGTGGCCTAAAACCGGACACCATCCTTCTATCGACCGGACTGGTTATAAAAAAATATGTCTTTAACGTTGGAATTAAGATTCATTTTGTGATTTAAAACTTGTTGATTGAGAAATGCCATAAAACCAATTTTACAGCGTTTGTGATTTTTTCCAAGGCTAATTCCGTAAAACTAGTCCAATTTACGATAATTTAGTTCAAGAAACTAATATATCAAGGAAGTCACTATTTCAACTAGAATTTAACAAAATCTCATAAATATCATCTTCGACAAAAACACGCCAGAAATGGCCCATGAGTTGAATTTTATTATTTTAATTGCCTCACTATATTAAAAATATGTCTTGGATAATGAGGATTATGAGCTTTTGATGATGTGTGTCTTTTTAAATTGAAAATATGTAACAGTCTTTACGAGTTATGTTACTAAGTATAGCGTCACGTTATTTTTTTCGTCTTCAGCCAATTATTGTTCACTAATGGACGTAGTCTGCCTCAAGTCTACGCCACAAATCCTGATCTTTTGCTTTTCCTATCCAGCCCTGATCTGCTTTCGTCGGAGCAGAATGGGTCAAATTCTTTCATCTTCATTTATTTTTATTGCTGACGAACAGCAGACAGGCTGACCGCCCACTTAATAGCAAGTAGTTACCGTCGCCTGGGGATGTTTGTCATGCTAGGAGCACCGCAAACACTAAAAAGAAAAAAATATAATTGCATATTCTTCTATAACTTAATAATCAACTTACTTTTTCTACTCATCAATATGTAGGTACGTATTTCATTATGAACGGATTTTATGGAAATACTTTTCAAAAAGTAATTTTTTAACTTTATATGATAAAACAACGTTTGCCAGGTCAGCTAGTTATAATATGTATTATATAATATTTAATATATAGGATCTATTATATTAAACTTAACCAGTTATTTAATTAAAGTTTCCTGTGAGGTTTCATGATCAAAGCCTACTTTATTTTTAAACGTTTCACAATAAACCCATTTGAATAGATTCTACAATTCCTTTTAAAGGATAAAAGCGTCAATTGTATCTTACTCGACAGCTATCTCCCTCCAAGTATTATATCCCCAGGCGATACGCAATTTCTAAATCATAACAGTGACGAAATTATTACTATTAGACTATCTAGTTCAGTGAAAGCTATTCAGTCACCTCTTTTGTATGCGTTTAATTGTGACGTAACTAACTTAAAAATTTTGCTGGGACTGTTAAATTTTAATATTATTTGTTAAAACTATAATTAAAGTCATAATATACCTAGTCAGGTCATAAATTCTGTCACATGTTTAATGTAAAATAATTGTAACAAGTTTATTCATTATGTAACCATTCATATACCAAAATGAACTTAACAAAACATAGATTCTTATGACATTAAAGTTTATTCAAAATGACCTCCGTGATTTTGAATACAGGCCTTCAATCTGCGCGGCCAGTCGTCTATCGCAGCACGAACGAGGTCCATGTCAATATCGGCGGCTGCCTTAATCAAGGATGTCTTGAGTGACTCCAAATTGGGATGAGGCTTTGAGCACGCCTTTTCCTCCAAGTGTTGCCATATCTTGTAATCTAACGGATTCAAATCTGGACTGGAGGAGGGCCAGTCTTCGTGCCGGATGAAGTCGATTTCACGCGCCGCCAGCCAGTCTTGTGTGCTCTTCGCTCTATGAGCTGGCGCCGAATCTTGTTGGAATACCCAGTGCCTGTTATTGAACATGGTATGAGAAACAGGTTCCACAAGGTTCGTGAGGACTGTATTTTGATACACAACAGCATTCGTTTTTACACCTTTCTCACAAAAATGTACCTCTGTTAAGCCCCAATAAGAAACTCCCAACCATACCATGAGCGAGGATGGAAAATGACCTCGTTGGACACGCGGAATACGGTTGCTCGCTTCTTCACTACTGTGTGCGTACACCTTATCATTTTGTTTGTTGTAGCTCTCTTCTACGGTAAACATGTTTTCATCCGAAAAAAGAATTTCCCGATATTTTTTTCCCGCGTACCGCTTCTACAAAGCGCGGCATCTCTTCAGTCTCAGGTCCATTAGACGAGCATTCAAACGATGTCCTGTTTTCCTTCGATATGCCCGAAGCCCTAAGTCTTCATTTAACACCCTTTTCACCGTGGTTCTGCTTAACCCCATCTGAAGGGCCAACAGTTTCTGCTTACGTTTGGGATTTCTTTGAATTCGTGTCTTCACAGCTTTTATCACTGCTGGAGTCCTAACAGACCGAGGGCGACCACTTCTTGACCTGTCATCTACACTAGAGTCTTCATTGTATCGTTTGATGGTACGATAAACGAATCTTTTGGTAATATTCAAATTTTTCAGTATGTTAAAAATTTGAATTGGCGCGTAACCGCAACGATGCAACGCAATAACTGCAACACGGTCTTCTTTAAGCGTCCACTCCATATTTAAAAATGAGTAAAATTCTAAAAGTTATACATTTTTATTTTCATGAACAATTCGAAATTCTAATTCAATAAACTTTTTTGTGGCCAGCATTCTAAAAGAAAAGTTTTTACTGTGTGACAATACTTATGACCTGACTAGGTATGTTATCACAAAAATATAAAATATTCTGACGAACTCCGTTGTTTATGCCACAATTTTTTACAGTTTAGTGCTTTAAAGATTTTACTTTACGTTTATATAAAGGGCATCAACACATTCAATACAGTTGATTATGTTAGGTGCCTAGTAATTTAGTGATACCATACTCGTGAATTAATCCCATGATGGCTAGCTTCACTCAGACAGTGTTTCTAGTATAATAAGCATGTTATAACATAATTGCTATGTTATGGTGAAGGAATACCATTTTAAGGAAATCTGCATATTGAGGTGCAGGGTCGGGATAAGAATACTAACCTCTGCCTCCGGGGTTGGCCTGTAGTAAAAGGCGTCAAAACAACCCTAGGTGGTATGGCCCCTAGCCCGTCTGGATGGCAACCCCGCCATGCCAGGTTCGCGGTGCCCCTAGCGTGGCAAGCATCCATAGGCGACGGTAACTGCTCACTATTTAGTGGGCCGTTAGCCTATCTTCTGTTGCTCAGCAATAAAAAAAATATTGAATTGTATAATGAAGTTAGAATGCGGATTTTTTTACATATAACAACATATTTTTTTTGAATTTACACATTTAAGTTTTAGAGCCATGTTGTCCCCATGAGATGGCAGTTTACCTTATAAGAACAAAGAATTTGCTACGTTTACACACAGGAGTATGTAGGAGCTTAGCACTACATCGGGAATTATTTATCCGTGCAGGGGCGGAGAAAGAATACTAACCTCTGTGGCCGGGGTCGACCTGTCGTAAAAGGCGACAAAACAACCCACCCTAGCTACGTGGTAGGGCCTCAAGTCCGTCTGGATGGCGACCACCTTTGGTCTTAAGTATGCCGCCATAATAACCTTGTGTTGTGTTCCGGCATTAGTGAACCAAGTTCCTGTACCCTTATGGGACAGCAGCGTGTTCGCGATGCCACTGGCGTTGCATACACCTATAGGCGACGGTAACTGCTAAATCCTAAGCGGGCCGTCAGCCTGTCTGCTGTTCCATAGCAATAAAAAAAAAATTATACGTTTATAAAAAGGGCATCAACACATTCAATACAGTTGATTATGTTACTTAGTGATACCATACTCGGGAATTAATCCCATGATGGCTAGCATCGCTAATACAGTTTTTCTAGTATAATGAGCATGTTATAACATAGTGACTATGTACCGATGGTGAAGGAACACCATCTTAAGGAAACCTATACATATATTGAGGTCAATGGAATCCAATTAATAAGGTATTTAATCCACCTTGGATAGTACTAATAAAGTTTTGGAAGTTGTGATGTGTTTTATCGTAATCGGGAATTGCTAATAAATAATGCATGTGATGATTAATTTAAAAAATTATGCCATCACGATTGATCGATAAAAGTTTGAAAGATGAAAGAATGGTGGATAAAATAATTTTCTACGTGCAGGGGCGGAGTAAGAATACTATAACCTCTGCGACCGGGGTCAGCCTGTTGTAAAAACGACAAAACAACCCGCGTAGTTACGTGGTAGGGCCCCAAACTAGCCGGGATGGCAAACACCCGTAGGCTTTATAGAAATAAATATAGTATGCCACCATAATAACCTTGTGTTGTGTTCCAACATAAGTGAGCCAAGTTCATGTATGTTATGTTAGTAGCGTGTTCACGTTACCACTGGCGTTGCAAACACTCATAGGCAACGGTAACTGCTAAATTCTAAGTAGGCCGTCAGCCTGTCTGCTGTCCTACAGCTATAAAAACAAATCCATTGAAGTTAATTACAAAGTTTGAATTACGACCGATCAGTAGCTATATTTATTTTCACTTTTTTTTTTATTGCTGTAAAACAGCAGACAGGCTGACGGCTCGCTTAGAATTTAGCAGTTACCGTCGCCTATGGGTGTTTGCAACGCCAGTGGCAAGTTGATTTAATCACGGGTATTATTCTGTGTGAAAAACAATGTATCTGTAATACCAATGTGATTACTGTTGTATAGCAGGGTCTTTGTAGAGAGACATGGATGGCTGTACGTTCACGAAGTTCTTCAAGAGACTACATGAAATATAAAAATGTAATATAATAAAATATAATAAACTATACTATTTTCTTATTATATCATCCTTAGCATCTCGCATGTCTTTGTTGTCTATCAAATATATTTTAAATAAACGTGATTACAATATTTGTAATTGAAAGAATGTATATTTTCATATACCATATATACATTTTGGGTCATATCAATTATTTGGATCATTCATTCAACTCATCACCCAGTTATCTGATCTGATTCATTCGGCTTATAATTATTAATTCAGTTTTAATGAGATCATTAAAAACAACTTCAAAATTAGAAACGATTAATTTATTGCGAAATCTAGCTTACATCGATCCAAAAATATTTTTTTATAATATAAACGTTTTAGATATAATAGGAGTATGGATAAGCGTATGCCGAGTAGTAGGGGGAGTATGCAGTGTAGGCGGAGTAGGCAACTGGAGCGGTGTAGGCTGCTGCTACAGGCGCAGTATAGGCCGCCGCTACAGGGGCTGTGTAGCTCACGAGCAATGGCTTGGCTGTGACCATAGCCAGCAGAGCGAAGATTACCTGAAAAAGGACAAATATTTTGTCATTACAATGCATAGTAATTGTAGTTTAATAGAAACCTATAGCAGGGGTTGAACCTCCGGGCTTACACAGGGAGCGGCTATTATACCCGCCATGTTTGGCGCATTTACGAGTTCCACATACAAGTTTTCATTGTTTCTTCATTATATTTATCTTTACTATCGGTATGTTTTTATATGTACATTAGACGAAACTGTCTATGTCACTTGGTTAACTAGTAATCAGTATTCGAATTTGGCTTCAAAATCTATACTATAGTGTTTTATAATTGAATACTTGCACGATGCCGGTCACGTAATGAGATTGCACCGTACAGGAATGAGAAGGATAGCTTGAGAGCAGTGGACTGACTGTATGAGAGAGGAGGGGAGAGGAGCGGTGGTTTGATTTCACCCTTCTCGGTTCGGTTAAGGCCCGCTCGCGGAAGAACCCTTATGTAAGGATCGAATAATGCCAGTAAATCCGCATAATATCTGCGGCCATAATAGCTGCTTAGCGGCTGAAATTCGTTTATGTGCATAGAAAGCGATTATCTTACATTTTCTTATTCTTGATCACATGTAATAAAGCTCTGTGAAGTTACATTTTAGAATTCTCGGCTAAGCATAAATTTTATTTTATACGAGTATTTTAAACGTCTTGACGAACTATTTGTTATAGAGGAACAACCATTAAAGTGCTAAATCAAGTTCTCATTTTAAAATAATGAGTTATTGATCTGCATAAAATTTTGTAAAGGATGTCCCATGAAAATTACACTAAGATTAATAATAATAAATATATTTAATAAAGCAATGAAGGCTACCAAAGAATATAAATTAAGAAAAGAAAGGGCAACTTCTATTTATTTTCTTTTATTATTCTAGTTTAAAGTAATTAAAATTAAAAAAAAAACATCACTAGAAAATGACCAGCTTTAAACAATATGCTGATTTTGAATCTCTTAAAAAGTATCTGGAGTAAGTAACTTTCGTTAAAAAGAGCGTGAACACGTTTTTAATCAAACTATGGAATTCTTACTCTGTATCAAAAACAACGTTAATTAGATTTATTAAAAAAATCAACACATTATTATAATGATGAAATAACCGCCAAAAAAAAATACATTTTCATTTATAAGATAATTTATAGTACAATAATAATAATAATAATAAATTAATTAATTAATAATTAATTCGATTCGGTGACCTCTTTGGGGAAACCGAAGGTTTTGTCTGTGCAATTATGGACGAGGTTATTAAGACGAACAACTACCGGAAGTACATCCTAAAAGACGGCACGATCGACACGTGTAGAGTCCTGGTGAGTCGATTAGGCATGTTACTTCTGGTTGTTCTCGTCTTGCTAACTCTGAGTATTTGCACAGACACAACTTAGTGGCCAGAATCATCCATCAGCAACTTGCCCTTCGATGCAAGCTTATATCTTCAGAAGTGCCCTATTATAAATACATGCCTGAGCCAGTTCTTGATAGTGGCCATATCACGCTCTACTGGGATCGATCTATTATCACAGACAGGACTATTGTTGCCAATAAGCCTGATATTGTGATAATAGATCGATCTGCGAGACATACGATGATCATTGATATTAGTGTCCCACATGATGGTAACCTCGTGAAAGCAGAAACTGACAAGATTACAAAATATTTAGATCTCGCTCAAGAGGTTGCCGCCATGTGGCACATGGAATCAACGAGCATCGTACCGATAGTGGTGTCAGTGAACGGGCTTATAACGAAGAGCTTCGATAAACACCTAGAGAGGCTTTCGCTAGGTAAATGGGTGAAGGGTCGGATACAGAAGGCGGTTCTCCTAAGCACGGCACGCATAGTGAGGAGATTCCTGTCTCTGGAGCCCTAACCACCGGTAGCTTGGGCCCTAGGCCTCGCTCCCAGCGACGGACAGTTTTTTATATTTTTTAATTTAATTTATTTGTAAGTATCGTTTTATAAAATAAAGTATTTTTTTAATATTAATATTTTATAAAATGAAATGTAAAATAAATAAAGAGATAATAATAATAATAATTTATTTCAATACTTATAACTATATACATTACGTTGACAATTAAGTTACAATCAAACAATATTAAGGTCATCAAATAAAATTATGTATAGTTATAACAGCCATAAAACAAAAACATCAGCCACTGCCCCCAAACTAGAAAAATATCTGTGTCTTGGAGGCCGATTAGGCATTTGCACCCGTCATGCGTTCATTTAATGAAAATGTAAAAGTTATGCTTTGAAATTGAAACTGTTGATACAAAATGTACTTACCAACATTATAATGTACAGTTCTAACAATAAATAAATAAATATAAATTAATTAATAAAAAAGTGTATCTTAAAAAGTGATTCTGTGAGCATATTCAATTATGTTTACAGTAATGATGAGTAAGCTGACTACCTTTAGATAATTTTTGTAATATAAGTAAGTTCAAAACACTGTATGTCGATCCTTTTAACTTTATTCATAATATTTACGAGAAATACTAGAAATTTAATGCAATTACAATTTATTTAAAATTATTTTACAATTCATAACATAATTGCATCTAGAGTATTAGTAACTAGTAAAGTCCCTTCTCTGCAATTGGGATCAACTGTCTAAATCATGCTTATTCATTTATGTATGTTGTAATTATTGATACAATTATTACTATCTATTATAAATAGTTATACACGATATATAAAATGTAATCAATAACTTTGTACTTACAAATTTGAACATTTTGTCGTTCTTTTTGTTGTTTCACCTCGTCTAATACTGGCTGACGGTGTGTCTTCCAGACTAATATATAAGGATTCTATGACGACCTCTATTTGTTGGCATCAGTTCGGTGCTTACGCACCCTGTGGAGACGTGCACAGGTCTCAGACGCGACATGAATAACAGCCATTGCATATGTTACCTCCTATAGGATGATTCTTATAAATATAATTTAATTAAAAAATAAAATTAGTTTCTGTGCAAGGGCTGAATAAGAATAATAAACCCCTGTGGCCGCCATAATAACCTTACGTTGTGTTCTGTCATAAGTGACCCAAGTCCCAGTACTCCTACGTGGACGCAGCGTGTTAGCGGTGCCTTTGGAGATGTAAATATTCGTAGGCGATAGGCGGTAACTGCTTACTATTCAGTGGGCCGTTATCCTGACGCTGTTTCACGTCGTTAGCCGTCCGTTGTCTACTGCTGGACGTAGGCTTCCCCAAGTTTGCGCCACTAATCCCGGTCCATTGTTTTTCCCATCCAGCCCCGACCAGGAACCTAGCGTTGGTCATCGCTCTATCGCACTGGGCGGCGTTCTACACTACGTTTGCCAAGACGCGATCGAACTTGCGAACGAGAGCAAACGAACCCTGGACTGGAGAGTCCAGGGTTCGTTTGCTCCAACGCCTATCGGTTCTGTGACAAACGTGACCGGCCTATTGCCACTTCAGCCTGCATATTTAGCGAGATATATCGATTCTCTTACGGATTTCCTCATTTCGGATTTCGTCCATAAAAGAAACATCCAACATTGCTCGCTCTCGGCTCCGTAAGTCAATACTAGTAGGACGCACTGCTCGTAGACTTTCGTCTTCAAGTACTAGGGGATGGTCGACGAGAAGACTTGACGAAGCCTTCTGAAAGAAAAGTCCAGTCCAACCTAGCTGAATCCTTCTATTAGCTTTCCCCTCGAAGTTGTGCTTGCCCAACTGGATTTTCTGATCAAGGTAAACATAGTCTGACACTACATCCAGGGGGACGCCATTTACACTGACTCGTCTTGGCTTGACATGTTCATTAAACATGACTAAATATGGTAGTCTTGTCCAAGTTCATGCCGAGACCGACCCGTAGGGAAGACTCATTTAGGAGTTCAGCATTTCGGCAAGATCCTCCACCGTCTTTGCAAAAATGACAATGTCGTCAGTGAAACGGAGATATGAGATGTGTTCGTTGTTTATATTTAAGCCACGTCCAGCCCAGTCCAGAGTCTTGAAGACATTTTCCATCGCGTTTTGAAGATATAATGTCCCCCTGTCTCACCTCACCTTTGTCTCCCACCGCAACGAAGAGGAATTGGTTTTGTTTTCTAGTCCAAACTTGCTGCACGTTTTTTTTATATTGCTGCAGGACAGCAGACAGGCCAACGGCCCGCTAAGAATTTAGCAGTTACCGTCGCCTATGGGTATTTGCAACGCCAGTGGCATTGTGTACACACTGCTGTCGCATAAGGGTAAAGGTACGTGAATGTAGATTCTAATGTAAAGTTACGGACAATTACCCACGCGAGAGCATGCTACGTATGATTTTATATATTTAAAAAATTGGGGTTGGTGGTAGAAGAGTGAAAATTAAGGGTTATATGTATTTTTAATGCCCTATCATAAAATAATAATAAAAATCGTCAAATTAAAAATTGAGGTAGACCACTTAGGGGTATAAAAATAGTTTACGACCTATTCTCAGACCTGTCGAACTGGGCGAAATGCCTCACGGCCAAAACGACAGCGCTGCTACGCAGGCCGCAGCGCATCTTGGCCGTCAGGGTACGCGGATACCGCACGGTGTCCCTTGAAGCGGCCTCCCTACTGGCTGGTCTCTCCACCGTGGGACCTCAAGGCTCGTGTCCTGGCGCTGTTATACCAGTGGCGCCGGGACGCGGCCGAGTGTAGCTCTCGCTCTGCGCCTCGCGAAGTAGAGGTAAAGCGAGCGGAGATGGTATTCGGATGGCCGAACATCTTTCCCAGAGTCCCACATATCCCTCAGTCCCCCTGTCATGGAAACCCGTCAAGAGAGAGTTTTTCCCCGAGACCAAAAAAAAGAGCTACCGAACATACACAACAAAATTTCATAAAAATTCTAAATAAATGAATCTAAACTGTGACCACATCTTAATATCATAAATTATTCAAATATCCTAAAACCAACCCAAAGCTGCACTAAAATTACATCCATTAAAAGTCTAAAAAAGGTATAAGGTCATGTAATCTATTATACGTATTGCATTAATAATACGTTAATAATACGTATTACGAGAAACTTTGTAATCTGGACTGAATATATAAATATATTATTATCTTTTTTTATTTATATAATGTGATATATAGCCTATTTAAATAAAAATATAAATACTTATGCTATCTCTTACACCTTGTAATAGTCAAAAAAATAAATATAAAAAATCTTTCATCAATCGATCACTGCATTACTTAGAAACACAATCATTCAGAATCTTATGTGCTAATCGATCAAAAAATCTCAAATCTGCCGGATATTAAAAAACAACGCCCTGTATTTCGACATACCATTTGTCTAATCACAGTGCAAAGAAGTCACACATTGTGTAGAACATTCTACGTGCAATGGCGACTATGGGTTTACGGACAAACGTAATTGCCGACGATCAAGGTTAAATTTGATAAGCCTTGAACTTGATTCTAGTTGCAACACATATTTGTTTCATTAATTAAATTATAGCTAATTTCAATGTCAATGGCGAACAATCAATCTAATTTTAATTGTGAACGTTATAGCCTTAAATCTAGATGAATTTAGACTTATTATTGTTATTAATGTTGTCATTTTAGCTTATTGATAGTAAACTGTATGAATATATAGTAAACTTACCGGTAACATGATCTTAGTGTAGGAGTAGAATGTCTTAATTGATCTGACCGGGTGAGTCAGAGTTGGGTAAAAATTTCAAACTATTTGACACATAATTAAGCTTTTTAAACAGGTTCCGTCTTTTCATTTTAGTTTGCATGCTTTGACCTATAAATGTCTTATAAATGTTTAACCTATAAATGTTTGACCTATGCTTTAACGTGTATATAGTTTTATTATTTGCAATAATTTTTAATGGTTGTTATCTACCTTCCTACTTCAAAAGGAAAAGCCTTGCCAGGGGCAAAATTTTTAATTTATCGTCAGAAAATCGTTGCTTGGGGAAATTGACATCCGGATAGTCTGGATAGTATTCTCTTACAATGCGGTCTTGGCTCGTGCGTCTTGGTTAGGCCCTTGCCAATTGGTGTGTATGTTCAGATGATCAACATCAGTGCGCTTCCTTCACACGGGTGCATTGCACGAGCATCCCATCCCCTTGGACAATATATATATATATATATATATATATATATATATATATATATATATATATATATATATATATATATATATATATATATATATATATATATATATATATATATATATATATATACACAGAGTGTAACAAGAGGGGTGGATCATCGGTGGCTGGGGGGTGGGAGACCTCAATACCCATTGATTTAACCCCCATGTATGTTTTGCGAAATTCAATGGTTCAAAAGTTATTTGAACTTGTATAATTTTAGTCAAAATCAGATTTCAGCCTGAACTTCGCGATTGCAGCCTATTAGGTCTACAACCCTGCCTTTTTTTTCAAACGAGAGCATTAGTCGGCCTGTTGTATTCCTATACCAACCAGAGTCTTAGATTTATAAAAATCTAAATAAAAAAATTATGGTAGTTTTTTTTTTCAATGTCTAATGTTTACATTAACTTTATATGGTTCTAAAAAAAAAACACTGATTATTTTTTTCTACAACCTATCTTAAAAACTAGTCGATTTTATGAAGAATAAGCCCTGAAAGTTTTATTCGGCTAGAACTAAGGCATCATGTTGAAAAATGCGCTTAAATATTCCTAGTGCCAAAAACCAATTTTCTTTTTCTTTTATCAACCGAGAAAACAATTAGGTTAGTAAATTTTTCTAGGCGAGCGCTATGCTAATAAGTAAAATAATAAGATTACCATACGAAAAGAAAGGAGTGAGTCAAATAAAAAACACTGACATGCACCGGTAATACGGTTTATTTACATTAAATGAACAAAATTAGCTCCATTGTTAATGCTACATAGCCTATATCT
Source organism: Malacosoma neustria (assembly GCA_963693495.1). Lineage (NCBI taxonomy): Eukaryota > Metazoa > Arthropoda > Insecta > Lepidoptera > Lasiocampidae > Malacosoma > Malacosoma neustria. Next base: position 11,071,377 of record OY856381.1, on the reverse strand, counting down.
TTTTATAAAATTTCTTTTGAGACTGCGGAGGGAGTCTTCATTTTCCCTAATCTTCATTTGGCCCTGGTTTAGTTTGCGCCGTAATTGTTCGATAGAGTTGTAATCGCTTTTGTACACCAACTCTTTGTAATATCCCCAGATGAAAAAATCTACAGGGTTGAGGTCTGGTGACCTGGGGGACCAATCTATACGTCCCCCACGGCCTATCCATCTTCGTGGAAAATTTTAATTTAAATAATCCTTTACATTCCTTGCGAAGTGGCACGGCGCTCCGTCGCATTGAAAATACATGCGGCTCCGTAAACCCAAGTTGACTTCTTCCAACATTTCGCGTGTCGCACGTCGCGTGGTTACATCACGTGGTCACATCGTCACATGTCGCGTGGAGAAACTTATGTCTAATAAACGCGCACTCTGCGTTCCAAGGTAACGACAACAATTCAAATCACAAGGAAAGTATCTAAGTCCAGTAATCACGCAGTAATCGAAGTCCAATAAACACGCCAAATTTAGAGGATTACTTAAAACACTGGATAGAAACGTAGCACAGGTAAGAGCAGAATGGCATGGCAGACGATAAACGACTAAGGAGTGGAGCTTACATAGTATCTGTATTATCTCATAAAACAATAAGTCTTTCGAAGAAAAAAATGGCCATAAAAATACCATGCCATCTAATCAGCCAACCACAGCGGTGGAAGAGCGAGAGATAATGTTTTTATTTAGCTATCCTTGCTAGCTGCCTGTTACCTGATAAGTAGTGTAGTTACCAGCACTTTATCGATGCCTTAAGCTTTTTAAGTAATTTTTGGCTTTAAAATCACGGATTTTCGGCATTCATAATATTTAGGTACATTTTTCAACATGATGCCTTAATTCTAGCCGAATGAAACTTTCAGGGTTTATTCTTCATAAAATCGACTAGTTTTTAAGATAGGTTGTAGAAAAAAATAATCGGTGTTTTTTTTTAGAACCATATAAAGTTAATGTAAACATTAGATATTGAAAAAAACTACCATAATTTTTTTATTTGGATTTTTATAAATCTAAGACTGGTTGGTATAGGAATACAACAGGCCGACTAATGCTCACGTTTGAAAAAAAAGGCAGGGTTGCAGACCTAATAGTTTGGCTGCAATCGCGAAGTTCAGGCTGAAATCTGATTTTGACTAAAATTATACTAAAGTTCAAATAACTTTTGAACCATTGAATTTCGCAAAACATACATGGGGGTTAAATCGATGGGTATTGAGGTCCAACCGATGATCCACCCCTCTTGTTACACCTTGTATATATATATTTTGTCTTTTTGTAGACTCCGGAAAGTATACAATAGTTTTATTGGGCAAAGTATACATTTTTACAATAAAAAAAGAGAGAATTCAAAGAATTTCAACAAATAAGGTTAAAAAAGCTATTAAGCAAAGTCTGTGTAGGAAAGGATATCATTAAAGATTATATTGATGACCGTACAGACTGGGAATACAAACAATTATAATTATTGACATTATGGTAACTCATATTTATCACTACAATTTCATTTTGAAATGAAAGTAGTACACAATAAACGACACATATAAAATATAAAAAAAAAAACATTCGCTGGGGAGTTTGTTTCGACGTTTCTTCTCTAGCCAGCGTTTCATATAGGAAACAGTAGTAGATTTTTGTCACTCCATAAGTGATATGCAAGATTTTATAGGCCTGCTGCTGGTGGTTCAGGGGTCCACGGTGTAGCTGAACATAAGCTCACAGGCAAAGAGCCCAACCGATAACAGGTTGTTACCGTCGTCTATGGATGTTTGCAACACCAGAGGCAAAATTAACGCGCTGCCGGTCTCGAAAAAAATTTACAACGCTTTTTTGAAAACTCCATATCGTACTGCTGTGGGAAAACTTCAATAGGAAGCTCAAGTCTAGAGAGTACCCAACATGAACATTATTAACCCAAAAGAAAATGGGGATGAACACCCAGCCGATTGCGAACAGAGAAAAAAAAAGTAAAGAAAATATTTATTTAGGTCGATAATAGAATTAGGTCGATAATGATAGAAACCATAGTGTCCTAAAATGGACATGACTCAGCATAACGCTGGCTTAGAAAAAGCCAACGCTGATCTTCCGTCAGGCCCAGTGCGCTGATAGAAAGACGATGAAGGTACCATTCTAAATAGTTCCTCAGAACACTTCCCCTTGTACAGACGGTAGAAAACGCAAAGAGACGCAGTCTTTGAAGACCAAGCGTGTTTAGACCGTCTGTGAGAATGGGACCTATGTCTTGTACATATAAACCTTAAGTATAAGAATTTGATTTTCTAAATTAGTACAATAATGGTACATGACCATATACGAGTATGCATCTAAAGTGTGTGCATATATAAATTTATTTACAAAATGTCGACATAAATCAATTTGACAGATATCACATGTCCTTACCATTTCAAGCCGCAAGTGATCTATTTAATTTATGTAAATGTTATTTTTATTAAACCTGTTCTAAAAATTTAGATCCGTCACGAGGAAGGTTATTACACGATAAATTTTTTTTCTACGCTATTAGCATAGAAACAATACGAATATTGTAATGTGAATGAAGAACGAATAATACTAATGAGTGCAAATGTGAATTTAATCATTGAACAAATACAGATTTTACATACAGAAGAATACAGATTAAATCTACAGACAATTTTTTTGGCCAATTTCCTATTCATTAATATTATAGTACGTAAGTTTGAAATTTGTGCTGTATGATCATTGTTGAAGTAAAAAATAAATGAATTATTTTTCATTTTAATAGAAATTAGATTATTTCTCCACTCTCCTCTGCTAGCCGTCATCTCAATATGTACACCTATTTTCGTCATGCCATCTTTTAGTCAATCCATCCAGCGTTTCTTATACTTGAAGCTTTTCTTGTACCAATTTGCATATACAATTTACATAATCATCATTGCATTCTGATTCCGCAGCTTGCTAACAGATTATTGATATGATTTTTAACTTTTACGGGAGTGATTACTACTTGACTACTCGAACTAGAACTTATAGTTTTGCGTCAGAGACTTCACGCCCAGGATCAAGATATTTCTGGCTTGAAAGACTTTAGTGGAGCTCCTTACATCAAAGATAGAATAGTTATTAAATGGATGGTAGATGATAGTTGATTGATTGTTAGTTAGTTGATTGTTGGTGATAGTTGAAGTCCAAGTGTTTAAAAAATTTTGTTTAAAATTTTAGCGGATTACTTCAGCAATGTCCCAATTTATATCGGTGCAGGGACGGAGAAAGATACTGACCTCTGCGGCCGGGGTCGGCCTGTCGTAAAAGACGACAAAACAACCCACCCTAGCTACGTGGTAGGGCCCCAAACCCGTCTGGATGGCGACCACCTTTGGTCTTAAGTATGTTGCCAGTGCAACCTTGTGTTGTGTTCCGGCATTAGTGACCCAAGTTCCTGTAATAAATAATTATAATTGCATAAGTTGATTAAAATGTTTTTCAATATCGTCCATCTCTACGTACAGTCGTAACATATACATACACGTTAAGCGAACGCTCGGCCTTTTTCACTCATCATTACTTCATAAGTTTTAATTATATTACAATAAACTATTTGCATATAATATATGATACATTATGATCATCAGCGAATATGTCAATTCCATTAGTATCGATGACTTGTAATATGGGGCCACGAATCCTGTAGCAAATGGTGTAATCCATTAGTCGCCGATTTCGAATCTCTACGAAAGTTTTTCTTATTTCTTGCCTTGCGTTTTTTTATTTCTTATTACTTATTTGACATTTATTCAACCTTTATATCTAACGTCAAGACACACATATCATATTTAGTTGAAAAACATCGGTAAGAAACAATTGTTACTAGTTATTTTAAGGAAATAAAACTCGAAGTTTGCTTAAGTTGTGTGATTTAAGTGCGCTAACTTATATATAGGTATATTAAGCGTTTGCTTTACAGTCGTTTTTAAATTTTTATATTGTCAGGCTGCAGATGACGTCTTACACTGGCTGCAGCTCTTACAGTGACATGTGTTCAAACTTTTTTTTTCAATTAACTCGTTTAATAAGTGTAATGTTATATGAAAGATTATAAGGTAATAACAAATACAACATATAACATAATAAAAATGACGACCTCAGTGGCGTAACGGATAACGTACTTCGGTACGCTTGCGGAGGTCACGGGTTCGATTCCCGTCTCGCGTCTGGGTGTTTATGTATATGTATTTATTTACAAAAAAAAGTATATAAGTAGTATATCAGTTGTCTAGGGCCCATAATACAAGTGCTACTTAGTTTGGGACTAGATGACGCTGTGTGAATTGTTACAAAAATATTATTATTATATTATTATTATAATATCCCTTTCTAAGTAAAAGTTACACGAACAAGTAAAATGCAGATTTAGAATGAAGCGGAACTGTTGGATGTAAACTGAATGCTGAGATGATTAAATAAGTTAATAAAACAATAATTATTATTTTTGAGTTCGCAAATACACTTATATAAACAAGATATATTTAACGAAAGTAGATAAATGTTTTATTGGTGTTAGTTTCTTTCTTTTATTCTCCTGGTTTTCATTTGAAGTATAGGATAAATCAATGGTTAAAGTTACTTTAAAAACATTATTTTATTTTATAATATTCATATAAAAATAAAAATGATAAACATTCTTTGGGATTAATAAAGTCATAAACATTTAAACAGATTATTTACGCCAAACGCTAGTGACTGGGGCGGAGTAAGTGTAAGCAGCGGCGTATGGGGCGCTGTAGGCGGCGAGTGGTGCAGCCACGCGGAGAGGAGCACTGTATGTTGTTGCGACACGTAATGGAGCAGTGTACGCGGCCGCTACACGAACAGGTGCAGTGTACGCAGCCGTTACACGAAGAGGAGCAGTGTATGCAGCAGCGAGAGGGGCTGCCACACGTAGCGGCGCAGCAATGCGTAATGGAGCACTATAAGCGGTACGGAGTGGCGCACTGTAGGTCGCAACTCGAATAGGAGCAGTATATGCAGCTACAGATGCTGTATAGGCGACAGGTGCCGTGAAAGCTGCCGCTACAGGTGCTGCAACTAATGGAGCGGCAATTCCACTGGGCTTAGCTGTCACGATTGTGACAATGGTGGTGATAAATATCTAGAAAGTAAAATATAGATTATTAATGCATTATTTATATACACGTTACAAATATAAAAAGAAATAGTACAGATGATACTAGATTTTATTAGTTGTATAAATTATAAGATCTTATCTTCTTAGTCTTGACAAATGGTTAAATTATTTCAAGGCTAGCAAATAAACTTGTTTACGTATAAATTAAACTAAACAACTCGAAGGACCCAAAATTTGACATTTAGACAGTTGTATCCATAAAAATTAATAGGAATATTAAAATGTATATTTAGAATATTAATTAACTAAGGATTTAGAATATTAATTATCTGTTTTCAGTCTTTTCTTTTTAAATATTATTTTAAAATCAATAAATAGAATTTGAAAGTAATTTAAAACATACCAGTTTGAACATTTTGTTTTTTGTTCGGATACTTGATCGGAAAGAAAGGAGTTAATGATGGTGGTTTTGAGTCCACGCAGTATTTAAATACTTTAACAAACGTATTTGTGAAATATGCGACATTGCAAAAGCCTTATAGCTTACGAACAGTAAGTAACTCGCAGCCTAGAATAGCTGATAAGTATCAAGTTTAAAAATAAGCAGAAACGAGCCAGTAAATAAATTAATATTTCATACAATGTTAGACTTCAACACCACCAACAATTTACAATAAAACGAATATATATCTTGGCTCTTTCACGTATAATATTAATTTTGATTAACATTCAGGATGCGTACGCGTTGCGTCAGAGGTCAGTAAGTACGTGCACGCTGTTACAATAGTAAATGCTGTAGCAACCACCCTATGAAGGTCAATGCGCCTCTCCTTCGTGTGGTCTTCACAATAAGGATTTTAGGAAACCACAGGATTAGGTATAGAGGTAGTTAGAGAGAACACATTACTAGTACGTACATTTTCAATATATTTTTTACTGGACGTTTTTATTTCTGTGTTTCTAGATTTGATTTCCATGCAGGAGAACATTTTGTACGTTTCACTCAGCTGCATCCCACTGCAGTTGCTGAAGATAATAAAAAATGTGTCTCAACATTAGCAGAAGTTGTACCTACTGAGGAGAGAAGACAGAGGAGAGCGGGAGGAGGGAACATTTTTTTATTGCTGAGGAACAGCAGACATGATGACGGCCTACTTTATTAAGTATATAATATTTTAAGCAGTTACTGCTGCCTATAGATGTTTGCGACACTAGGGGCACTGCGAACAGGCTTCTGTCTCATAGGAGTACAGGAACCTGCGTCACAAATGCCGGAACACAACATAAGGTTATTATAGCGGCATAGTATATTTATTTCTATTAAGACCAAGGGTGGTTGCCATCCAGAAGGGCTTGAGGCCCTACCACGTAACTAAGGTTGTCGCCTTCTACGACAGGTTGACCCCGGCCGCAGGGGTTAGTATTTTTATTCTGCCTCTGCACGGAGAATGCCGATGAACATGTACCGATGTCATATAATAAGTGCAGAATGAAGATGATGGCCCCCAAAATAGTTCCCCAGATCTTTGTGTGCTTATTTAAAAAACGATTTTCACTTAGTGCAAGTATTAAAAAATATTAATATTTGATTATTTATTTATTTGCTCACAACACAACTATCATCATAGATAAACCAAATCGATAGTGCGGTCCCTACGAATAACATATGGTATAAAGTGCTGCCTTTGTAAACTCGCTCAAAGAAAAATAAAAATATCCACCTTAAAGCATATGTTATAACTTACTGCATAAAAATCAATTTGATTTTACCAAAGGTTTAGTTTTAAGCTCTACAATGGACGCCGGTGTCCAGTTGATTAAATATATTTTCCATTCTTGGGAGTAATCACATGAAGCATTAGGTATTTTTAGTGATCTATCTAAAGCATTTGATTGCGTCAATCATGAAATATTACTCAGGAAATTACCCTACTACGGAATAAGAGGCTATGCACTCAACCTGTTGACATGTTATCTTAAAAACAGAACTCAAACTGTCGATATTAATAGTAAGAAGTCTCCTGGAGTCCCTCTTAGTATGAGTGTCCAACAAGGATCTATCCTCGGTCCTCTTGTGTTTTTGATTTATATTAATGACTGATGATTGCTGATGATACCTCAGTAATATTTAAGATAAGCAGACAGGCAACGCCTTTTGACGACGTAAACAATACACTAGCCAATATAATATACTGGTATATTTGATGTTAGTAATTTATTACTTAATAACAATAAAACAAAATGTATAAGGTTCTCTTTGCCTAATATATAAGGTAAAAAACCAGATATACTATATGAAATAATGTGCCGTTGGAAACCATAGAGTCGGCCGTCTTTCTCGGTATTACTATGGATTCCAAATTACACTCAGTTCCTCATATTCATCGACTGGTGAATAGATTAAGCTCAACGGCTTATGTCGTGAAAAAAATTAGACTTATGACTTATAAAATTAGATTTATTATAGCATCATAACATATATTCTTATGGGGCAATGCTGCCGACATTTATGTCATCTTTATTCTCCAGAAAAGAGCTAGTCGCGCGATCTATAAGCTGAAGCTTCGAAACTCCTTAAGGGATACATTTAAAGAAATTAATATTATCGTCTTAATACATTTTTATTTATTTATTGTTGTTGAATGTATATTAAGAAAAATATCACAGATTTTCCTAAATTCAGTGATGTTCATAGCAAAGATACAAGAAACAAAGATAAATTGATTACATCTTCTTGTAGACTCCGGAAAGTGTACGAGTACAATCGTTATATTGGGCAAAGTATACTTTTTTACAATAAAATCCCAGAGAGAATTCAAAGACTTTCAAGAAATAAGTTTAAAAAACCTATTAAACAACGTTTGTGTAGGAAAGGATATTATAAAAGATTATATTGAACCCCGCACAGACTGGGAATAAAAACAATTATAATGCCAATAAGTTAACTCATATTTTTTTCCTCTAATTTTATTGTGTAATTAAAGTACAAATATAAAATAAGACAAAAAAACATTCATTGGGGAGTTGGTAAGAACTGGAAGTCTGTGCACCTAAATCATAACAAAAATGAGTGTATAGTGACTGACAAGATGATGTATATGTACAATTAAATAATTATTTATGGACTTTATTAATTTTGACAGTGAAATACATTATTTCCTATGTAGCACAATGCAAAAATGGCAAAAATAAAGAGATTATTATTATATCTGGTTTAACAATCCAGGATTGTAGATTCTCCCTCTCCTCACCTAAAACGCATATTTGACTAGAGCTGCATCTCTTTGGGTCTCTAATTTACTGTATCCCACCATGTCTAAAAAAACAAGGTGGGATACATTGAGGGATAAATTAGATAAACGCCATACCTTATATTACTTTTACATTTTGATATGACTAGTCATAAAACTTAATGAAATGTATCGATATTTATCGTTCAATATTCCACGCAATAAAGCATTTTCTCGTGTGAAGTTTTTCTTCGCGTGATTTGAGTTATCATTTATGCGATCTTATACAAATGATTAAGCATTTTTTGTGTTGTTTTGCTTAATAATACTGTTTAGAATTTGCTTTCCAATTTTAATCAGAGTTCAGTAATTAAAATTTCAGTAAAAGCATGATTTGAATAACATAAAATTTAATAATGGCTGATGCCATTATTGAATTGGTATCAGCTTCTAATGCCATCTTAAAATAGCTACTAATCTTGATAGTAGCCATTTTAAGATGCATTTAATAGACTCCAAACTATTTCAACTATACTAATTTTCTCCTTGATCATCCCACAGAGTTTCAGAAGGCTATAGTAATAAGTCTTGGAGCAATGCATCCTACCAGTGATGATCTATGGAGGTGTATCATGGACTGGTGGAGCTAGACCACAATTTTCAAGTCTCTCAGGGGGCTGTAGATGGATCTGTGCTCGATCTGCGAAACCAGAGCGAGCTTTAACGTAGCTACTAAAATATAATTGCTGATGTGGTGATGAGCCTGTCACATCTATCAAAGGATGGATGGTCACTGAAACAAATGGGTCCTGGAGCGAATACCGCATCTCTGGAAATTTTGACTGTTTTGAAAATTTTCATACATTAGAAGATTTTAATAAATCATGTGCAGATGCAATATAATAGTCATAAAATATATTTATACCTAGTCAGGTCATAAGTATTGTCACACAGTAAAAACTTTTCTTTTAGAATGCTGGCCACAAAAAAGTTTATTGAATTAGAATTTCAAATTGTTCATGAAAATAAAAATGTATAACTTTCAGAATTTTACTCATTTTTAAATATGGAGTGGACGCTTAAAGAAGACCGTGTTGCAGTTATTGCGTTGTATCGTTGCGGTTACGCGCCAATTCAAATTTTTAACATACTGAAAAATTTGAATATTACCAAAAGATTCGTTTATCGTACCATCAAACGATACAATGAAGACTCTAGTGTAGATGACAGGTCAAGAAGTGGTCGCCCTCGGTCTGTTAGGACTCCAGCAGTGATAAAAGCTGTGAAGGCACGAATTCAAAGAAATCCCAAACGTAAGCAGAAACTGTTGGCCCTTCAGATGGGGTTAAGCAGAACCACGGTGAAAAGGGTGTTAAATGAAGACTTAGGGCTTCGGGCATATCGAAGAAAAACAGGACATCGTTTGAATGCTCGTCTAATGGACCTGAGACTGAAGAGATGCCGCGCTTTGTTGAAGCGGTACGCGGGAAAAAAATATCGGGAAATTCTTTTTTCGGATGAAAAAATGTTTACCGTAGAAGAGAGCTACAACAAACAAAATGATAAGGTGTACGCACACAGTAGTGAAGAAGCGAGCAACCGTATTCCGCGTGTCCAACGAGGTCATTTTCCATCCTCGCTCATGGTATGGTTGGGAGTTTCTTATTGGGGCTTAACAGAGGTACATTTTTGTGAGAAAGGTGTAAAAACGAATGCTGTTGTGTATCAAAATACAGTCCTGACGAACCTTGTGGAACCTGTTTCTCATACCATGTTCAATAACAGGCACTGGGTATTCCAACAAGATTCGGCGCCAGCTCATAGAGCGAAGAGCACACAAGACTGGCTGGCGGCGCGTGAAATCGACTTCATCCGGCACGAAGACTGGCCCTCCTCCAGTCCAGATTTGAATCCGTTAGATTACAAGATATGGCAACACTTGGAGGAAAAGGCATGCTCAAAGCCTCATCCCAATTTGGAGTCACTCAAGACATCCTTGATTAAGGCAGCCGCCGATATTGACATGGACCTCGTTCGTGCTGCGATAGACGACTGGCCGCGCAGATTGAAGGCCTGTATTCAAAATCACGGAGGTCATTTTGAATAAACTTTAATGTCATAAGAATCTATGTTTTGTTAAGTTCATTTTGGTATATGAATGGTTACATAATGAATAAACTTGTTACAATTATTTTACATTAAACATGTGACAGAATTTATGACCTGACTAGGTATAATACTAAGTTTGACGTTTTTTTATTCAAATAAAGTATTTTGAACAAGATACAAAGCTACACTTGAATATCATAACAACTGATAAATAAATAGTATTTCTAGACACATTACTTTTGTGTTTAGTGATATGTCAAGGGGTTAAGATGTTCTGATCATCATGATGTGGGTCATAATTTTTTCTTAAATGGGAGTGAGGATAATAAGGCGTATCCATAGTATCATATCATATCATAGTAAGTTCAAGCTGGATTAGTGAAAACTCAAAGAGGTTCTTGAATCGGAAACTACTGTTCTTCTTCCTGGCCTTATGCCACATTATACGTAGTCGGCTGTATTTTCGCCTCCTACTCTCCTATAAGCCATTATTTCCATATTCACATTTTTTCCCACCATATCATCTTTTACGCAATCCATCCATCTTTGGTCTACATCTCCTCCCATATCCAATGTCGTTTCTATCATTTTTCTTGTCATATGATATTCTTTCCTTCGCATTATATGACCAGAAAGAATAAAAATCTACTAATATGATATAAAAACAACTATCCATATTACGATTTTTTCGAACTTGCCTATTCTTTATTGCCTATAAGTATAATGAATTATTACATCCTGGTTTCTGATGTTTAAAAGAATGAGTAAAAACAAGTTGATAGCTAACGTATTTCTTAGCTTAACATTGAACCGGTTTTTTTTTATATTATATAACATTTTCTCTATAACAAACGTTACGAATACGAAATACAAATAAAACAAGGAATTACTTTTTACGTTAATTTATATTCATATGTATATATAATATATGTTTTGTTTTCACTTTGATTTAACTGATTTAACGCAGATAGTAAGCAGCAGTGTAAGGTGAATAAGTATAGGCGGAATAGGCAGCGACGGGGGCGGTGTAAGCTGAGTAGGCCAGGGGTGCGGTGTAAGCAGCTGCGACGGGCGCGGTGTACGCCGCCGCCACGGGGGCTGCGTAGCTTCCCACCAGCACGCTGGGGTCGGGCTTGGCCGCAGCCAGAGCGAGGAAGCAGGCGAAGATGAACTGCAAATTAAATTATAAATAAGTATAATAGACTTATTGAAATATTGTATATTTGATTTTTTTCTACGGTTGCATTTTTAGTATCACTCACAATCAGGAAACAGAAGGACATCATTCCGTTTTTCCTTTTCGGATTAGAAGGCTGTCGTTCCTGTTATAACTACTTAGTCCAGTCCTATAGGTATTGACACAACAAGAAATAACGTACTATTCGTAACACTCTGATGTCAAAACCTCGACAACAGAGATAAACGCTTAAAAGTAATATTATTAGTAATTTATTTCAGCTATCATGTCAAGTCGTATACTATCAATATAGTTTACTGAATTCAATTACAGTTTCAAAAATATTTGACTTAAGCTTATAAAAGCATTCAATAGTTGTTTTATAGACCTCAAATTAATTTTAGATTTTCTCCTATGCGTTCTTATAACAATTACTGCATAATCTTAATAGAAAAAGCCTTTCTGGTTTTGCAAAATGATGTTCTATCTTACTATTAGTAATAGTTATTATATTATAGAGAGTGTCAAATAGTTTCTAATAATTCTGTAAAACTTATTTACACTTTAGATCCAACTTTAATCTTGTTTGCTTTAGAGTATATAAATAAACTACAGAATTTTCTAAATGTTGTTTTAAATTAAGCTTCTTACCAGTTTAAACATTTTGATTGTTTCGATTGGGTACTGCTGAATGAGTGATATCAGATTACTGAGTGTTTGGAATTTTATAGTGAACACGAAGGACAAGTGCATGCGGCGTAATGATACTTGTCCCATAGGTCAGTTTTTGAATTATAAATAAGCGTACGCAACAACAATGCGTCGACCAAAGTAAATTCCGACAGCTCAGAATTCTAAAGTACATCACGTAGCGACATTGCACTAGTTTTATGCATCGTGATAGAAGAATGTGTTGGTATGTCCTTAACGCAATTCTTTCGAAATGCAGCCTCGGCACTTAAAGTGTCCGAATAAACAATGGGGTGGTTTTTTCTGGTATACCACCGACGTGCGTCCTCCAGCCTAGAGAAGGGGACATACGGGCGTATTGCACGAAGAAGCCTACTCTTCTCGCTTCTCGGTTCCCACGGAGTGGGGTATACTTAGTGCATTTCCATCTCCCAAAAAAAGTTATTTCGAAATGTTGTTGCTAGATACTAAAATAGGATTACTCAATCCCTTTCCTACGGAGTTAAATGTAACGAATGGATTTGCTAATTCCCAAGTAATCAAGTAAAGGAAGCATAACGTTTACTTTACATAATAATAAATAAATGTGCTACGACAATTGCCCAGCGCTATTTAGTACCAAAGAAAGCTATAGCGCTTTTGTTATGACTACTAGACAACTAGGTACATATTATAAACAAACATCTATCACCATACTAATCATACTAATCAACATCATACTAATAAAATAGCAAGCCGTTAAGCCTTGGAGGTCATCATAAAAGGGCTACTTGTAAAAAACCATTTCAGCTGCATGTACTTTTGTTTCTATATTCCTTTATAAGTCTGGAGTGATTCAAAAAGGCATTTTTTATTGCTGTAGGACAGCAAACAGGCTAACGGCCTGCTTAGGATTTAGCAGTTACCGTCGCCTATAGGTGCTTGCAACGCCAGTGGCATCGCGAACACGCTGCTGTCCCATAAGGGTACAGGAACTTGGGTCACTAATGCCGGAACACAACACAAGGTTATTATGGCGGCATACTTAAGACCAAAGGTGGTCGCCATCCAAACGGGCTTGGGGCCCTACCACGTAGCTAGGGTGGGTTATTTTGTCGCTTTTTACGACAGGCCGACCCCGGCCACAGGGGTTAGTATTCTTTCTCCGCCCCTGCACGGATAAAAAGGCGTGCAGATAACTTGCCCTGTGGCTTTATCGCTACCAGCTTTAACATCGGTCGATGTTAAAGCTGGTTTGGAGTAAAGTAGTTCTTTTGATTGCTGTAAAGAAACATACGGCTTATTTTAATAAGCAGTTTTTTTATTGCTGTAGCACAGCAGACAGGCTGACAGCTCGTTTAGAATTTAGCAGTTACCGTCGCCTATGGATGTTTGCAAGGCCAGTGGCATCGCGAACACACTGCTGTCCCATAAGGGTACATGAACTTGGGTCACTAATATTGGAACACAATACAAGGTTATTTTGGCGGCATACTTAAGACCAAAGGTGGTCGCCATCCAGTCGGGCTTGAGGCCCTACCACGTAGTTAGGGTGGGTTGTTTTGTCGCCTTTTACGACAGGCTGACCCCGGCCGTAGAGGTTAGTATTCTTTCTCCGCCCCTGCACGGATAAAGAGAGCGGAAAAAAGTTACCGTCGCCTATGGATGTTTGCGTCACTTATGCTTATGGCAACATTTTTAGTGACTAGGGGTGGTTGACAGTCAGACGGGTGTGGAGCCCTATCATCTAGCTAGGGTTTTTTTGTTGCCTTTTACAGGTCGCCCCGGCCGCAAGGGTCAGTATCCTTAATCCATCCCTGCACCTTTAAAATGCTTGGGAAAAATATATGGGTAATTTACTTTGCCGAATGGCAGCATCATGAAGACCTTCTATTGTTCTTTGAGAGTATCTGAGTAACTCACTAAAACACCTACTTGACCGTAAAACTAAAGTTTTTATTAAAACTTTTAAGATATTGAATACGATATGTAATTCAGTTGATTTTAATACGGTAAAATACCATAAAAGTCGAAACAAAAACAAAAGACTGGGGTTTAATGTTATCAGTAACTTATGCATGTTTTATAATCTTTAAGAATGTCTAGGGAAGAAACTAGAAGACTCCGATTATATTAACATGAGTGTAGCACAGACCCACCATGGATATTTTTTTCTTCCTGCCCTTATCAAAAATTATGTAGGGTCGGCACAACATGTTCTCTCTTTCCACTCTCCTCTTATAGTCGTCATTTTAACTTAACAGTCACACCTTTTTTCACACAGTCCATCTATATTTTCTAAGGTCTACCCCTCCTTTTGTATCCATTCTCATTTCTAGCATTTCCCTTGTTATCCGTGCATGGGCGGAGAAAGAATACTGACCTCTGTGGCCGGGGTTGGCGTGTCGTAAAAGGTGACTGAACAACCCAAGCTAGGTGGTAGGGCTTCACCCCTGGTTTGTAAATATACCGTCATAATAACCTTGTGTTGTGTTCCGGCATAAGTGACCACGGTCCAGTACCATTACTCGAATAGCAGCGTGTTATCGATGCCCCTGGTGTTGCAAAAAACCATAGGCGACGGTAACTGCTAAATTTTAAGTAGGCCGTCAGCCTGTCTGCTGTCCTACAGCAATAAAAAAATACCTGGCATGGGTAACTATTATAATTTTTACCACAATATTATCGAACAAAACAGAACAATTCCGAGCACACCGAAAACAATTTACAATATATTCATAGGTTTTACAACTGTTCATCATCATTTCAGCCGGAAGACGCCCACTGCTGGACAAAGGCCTCCCCCAAAGATCTCCACGATGATCGGTCCTGCGCTGCCCTCATCCAACCTATCCCGGCGATCTTGACCAGATCATCGGTCCATCTTGTGGGGGGCCTACCAACACTGCGTCTTCCGGTACGCGGTTACAACTGTTGCTCATTTTTAATTAGTAACAAATTTTTCTCCATGATGGTTTGACAGCTTCTCTGTAGCTGTGTTAATCGACAAAAGATAAATGTCAGTAAAAATATTGAAATTAGTTTTGTACTTTAAGTTTCTTGTGGAGTTACAGAATAAATAAATATGTTGGGACATTTCACACTTAGTTGCATAGCACTTGTGATATGGGTATTAAACAACTGATATACTACATACATACTTTTCTTTTGTAAATAAATACATATTATACGTAAACACCCAGCCGCGGGACGGGAATCGAACCCGTGACCTCCACAAGAGTACCGACGTGCGTTATCCGTTACGCCAAGAGGTCGTCAGAAATATGCGTATACGCTTTTCTCCAATAATGTGTTTGATAATAATGTTATACCTATATATTTTTATATTATATTATTAAAACATCACAGTATAACTTCGTTTAGTTCCTTTCAATATTCTAGGTTGATATCGTGAGTGGTACTTGGTAACAAAATAGATGTGTCTTTCATTCATTATAAATGAGTTTTAATGGTTCACGCATGAAATATCTATTAACATTACCGGTTTAATGAGATAGATAAGCATTCTCAAAATATTTTAGACTCTTCATTAATATTTTATTGATCTCTTAAAGGATTTTGGTAATACTCGTATTTTAGAATATTAAATTTATTGATTTTTGAACGAACTTAATTTTTTAATTTTGATTTTTAATTTACTATGTAGGCTGAATTTTAACATAATAGGGGTGTTCAATAAAAAGTAATAATGAGTATGACGCAATTATCTTTTATTAAATGTTATTATATTTTTCGACGTAGTAACCTTTCAGGTTTATACACTTTGTATATCTTTCACCTAAAGCTAAAATTCCCTTTTTAAAAAATCTTCTTCCTGATCCTTTAAGAAATCGTGTACCAAGGCGACTACTGCGATATAATTTTTAAATTTATGGCCCCTGAGATATTCCTTAAACCGCGTAAATAGGTAAAAATCAGTTCGAGTTAAGTCCGGTGAATATGGAGGATGTCCCATCAATTTGAAGGCAGTTTCTTTAATGGCAGTCATCGTAATTCTGAACTTGTGCGCGGGGGCGTTATCTTGGTGAAACAAAACAACTTTAGCGACTTTGCCACGCCGTTGCTTACGTATTTCCTCACGCAACTTTGTTATTTGTCCTGCGTACAAAGTCCCCGTAATAGTGGCTCCATGATTAAGGTGTTTAATCATTACCACCCCTTGGCTGTTCCAGAAAAGACAGCCATGATCTTATCGGCGGATGGAATCGCCTTAAATATCTTCGGAGTTGGAGATTACGGTCTCTTCCAAGTCATGGACTGTTTTTTCGTTACCGGGTCATGTGAATCGAGCCAATAATCGGTCAAATCTTGTTGTAACAAACCCAAACAGATTTGTGATATTCTTAGTTTTGTTTGTTTCTGCGCATCAGAAAGCATTCTGGGCACCCAGCGCGCTGACACTTTTTTCATACCCAAATGGTTGTGTATAATATTATGGACCCTTCTTATAGAAATCTTCATTTAGTCTGCTATAAAACAAGCAGTAACACGATGATCCGCCAAGACAATGCTTTCAACTTTTTTAATCATTTGTTCAGTCACTACCGAAGTAGGGCGTCTCGTGTGGGGGTCGTCGTTAATAGAAGTTCTTCCTCGCTTGAACTCGGCACACCAACGTGCAACCGTAGAATATCTCCATATTCTACCTCCGTGCATGAACCCCTAATGTTGCTCTCAAGTCTTGATTTACCAGCCCCGTTATAAAATTTTTCTATTTTATCAATTTTTAAGAACACGTTACGACACGACTCAAACAAATGACTTCTATTTTTAAAAGCAAAAGAGAATTGATTGATTTTTTTATTATTAATATATCTAAATTCTTAGCTACGCCTGCCAGTATTTATTTTTTTTCTTTCCAAGGAGAATGTATCGCATTATCGCTATTTATTGAACACCCCTCGAATTTCGTGGTTGTATCCGTAAAAGTTAGTTACAATATTTTCACATTTTTCAACATCTTAAAAATGAGGTTCCTTATTACTTATATAATATATAAAAGTTCTTTATTTAATATATATTAAATTTGAAATAATTATATAATATTTATAAGTATAAATGAAGGCAGTGTTTTTCGTAACACATGTTTTATACCTAGCTCGGGATATCACAATTGCCAAGTGAATAATTATATATAATTTTTATAATTATAAAAATTCCTTTTTTGTAGAATCAAAGCAGGTTATTGTTGTTTTCGATAAATATGGTTATTGCATTATTACAAAATGCTATTGTTTGTACCGGCTTAAATGTTAAATGCTCTGGTTTTAGAAACTCGAGCAAACAAGGTTTTGCAATAGATTGCACAGTTTAGGTAGTGTTGAGGGGTAAATTTCTTGCACCATCATACCTGTGGGTGTTTAACTAAACACTTCACGGCACTCGGTTTCTTCTTTACCTTACTTTAGGAGTCATACACTTGGGGGTGTTTGAAATATTTTTCTTATTCTTGAGGAACAGTGGACAGGCTGGTGGCTCTCTTACACGCAGTAAACATTTAACATCGTCTATGGATGTTTTTTTTATTGGGCTACTCTTTTATAACTAGCGTGGTTAGTAATTTATTTTCTAGTTAGTAGTTCTTTTTCTATATATTTTTCCGGTGTATTTTTTAATTTATCTTTTTTTCCCATACGCATTTTTTCCGGTTTGTCATTCTTTTTCTTTGATTTTATTTATTTACATACTTATCTCTCACAATTTTGTTTCTTAATTTTTTTGGCATTTTGGTCAACTTATGTATATTTTATACGTTCTGGTCTTCTCTTTCACCAGTAGCTCACCGATTGTTTGATCAACTTGGCTCGATCAGTCGTGATTTTCTGATGACACCTGTCGAAGTCGTGCTGGATGCATTCGAGCAAGACATGATGGATGGTCTTGTTAGCCTGGCCACACACGCAGGTAGAATCGTTCTTAAGTTTAAATCTATGAAGGTACGCTGCCAACCCGCCGTGTCCAGTGAACACGAAGAATATTTTTGTTACCTCCTCTATTGCAGCCTATGAATGTTTGCGATGCTAGGGGCACCGCTAACACGCTGCCGTCCGCTTGGGGAACTTAAGCCAAAACACAAGGTTAATATTTAGAAACCAGGAGGGTTGCCATCCAAACGGACTTCGAGCCCTGCCATTCAGCTAAGGTTCTTTTGTCGCTTTTTACGACTCGCGCTCGGCTGCAGGGTCAGTATCCTTATTCCATTGGATGGAGAAAACATCGTCTTTTCCGTAATGTCATCTTATACACGATATACCAAATTTTGCATTGACACTACATGGCACAAGCCTATTATTTTGACTGTTTATTACTGTCGCTACTTACGTCAACCGGCTATTTACGTGGGTAACTGTGTGGTAAATGTCTGGCCATGCCGCCTCCACCGAGCCCCGGCAGGAAGGGTTGACCCAAAAAGCGCTGGCTTGACGTCGTAAGGGTTGCGTGCCAATGGACTGAACACCAGGGATGCCAAAGATCGTGTGAAGTGCAGAGGAAAAAGTCAGAAAGCGGACCCCGGGCGCCGAAGCGAGAGTTTGGGCTGCAACCGGGATTCAACGCTAAGATGATGATAATGATCACTGTCGCTACTTTCGAACTAACTCTGATATAATTAAACACGACATTATAACTATGTTGTATAAATTTCAAATAATTTATTTTAATCTGGCTGTATGTCAATTAATTATATTTTCATGCGGCGCTGGTTTGTTTTCTAAGATTTAATAATCTTGTTTTCTATAAACAAATAAAACGTGGAACGATAATTCAAGTTTTGGAAATATAGTCCCAGTATGATCATATGGGATGTTTCAAAGAAAACACCGGAAATTAATTAAAGATAACATGCCACATCACTCGCTATAATGGTAACTTCGTTGACTACTCTTTCTGGGCGATGCGTTTCAGAGTCGCCGCAGCCGAGTCTGAGCGTATCTGTGTCACGCGAAACGAGATCCTACTATGAGTCAGGAGTCACCTGATAATGTCAGAAAACTATAAATGTATTAGAATATACATAAAATGTTGCATTTGCATATGAAATGGTCAGCCAAACTGATGACAATATGTCTGCAATTTAGCGGTCATGGTCAGATATCATTATTTTTTGTATGCATAAATCTAATTTATTGCTTGGATTATTGTATAACATTATTTAATAGAAGCATAGAATGAGTCATTTATTAATTAAATCTATATATACATGTATAAATATTTAATTACGAAATACAATAGACAGACAGACAGCGCTCCTTCATGCATGCAAAAAAACATTTCCTATTTTTTCTCATTGTAGGGGGGGATACTATTCCCTGTGGCCGGGACTAGCTTGTCGTAAAAGGCGACGTAACAATCAAGCTCCTCTGTATAGCAACCACTCTGGTCTCTAAATAATGCCATACTAACCGTTTGTTGTGTTGCAGCTAAAATTACCCAGGTTTCAGTTGCCCTATGTGGACGGCAGCGTGTTAGTGATGCGTTTAGGATCACAAACATTCACAGGCGATGGTAACTGCTTACTGTTACGTTAGCCGTCAGTCTGTCTGCCGTTCTACAAAAATGAGGAAAAGTGAGACATGTACCGCGGCCTCTTCTTCCACGGCCCGTTGGATAGTATTACCACACATCCGTTTTTTCAAGTAGTTTGCCAGATGCTCTTACTGTAGATAGCGTAAGCAACATTCCTGCATAATATCTCAGGTTTTTATTAAAGAGTTATAATTTATTTAGTATATTTTTAAATGTCTATTTGTCCATTGAAACGTTTCACTTGTTGTCCTCCGTATGTATATATGTATATCACGATTATGATTAATTATAATCATTTTTTAATCGAAATTATTAAATAAAATATTACATAATTAAATTATATACTTAAAAATCATAAATAAATAGATATGTGTAGTAGTAGGTAGTATTAATTATAAATAATAATTTATAATACTCCTATTAACTCGTAGAAATTAAAACAATCCCTCTGTTGAAATTAAGTTTAGCTCTTTCTATTTCTGCTCTTTTGTTGTCTCTACAATCAAGAAAAATAATAAAAGGTGACGTATACGACGATGAGTTCAAATCACTCCGGCTCCAGCACCCGCGCCGCACGGACGTATTCACGCCTGCGCTCCCGAATCGCTATCGAGCCCCCCACTCCGCACCTCGCCGCATCGGTCGGATACCCGCCGCACCTCGCCGCACCCGCCGCATCGGTCAGCCGCCGCGCCCGGGCCTAGCCTATTGTATTGTATAAGTACAATAGCAGCTAACTCAGCGCAGCTGCGAATTGTTTCATTATATTGCCGAACGGGTGGACACAATCTGTTGCGAAGTTACATTCGCAATCGATTGCGATCCGCCTTACGGGCGATTCGACCCCTTACAAATCCACGCGAGTGGTCAGCCAAGGGATACCCAGCGGTGATAACGCACTTGGCTGAGGCGTGCCCCGAGCGCCTGCCGTTCCCCTTCAGGGAAAGGCAATCTCGGACGGGTCTGGACCACCCGGCCTTGGGGGGACCCCTAGTCGGGCCCAGATATCGCCCATTTTTCCCACCTTCCCATCCCTCTTTCCATTCTTTGGGGCTGAATTTCCCCCAAAGCAGCTAGGGGCCTTCGCACAATAAGATCGGCGAAGGAACTATTCATAGCTTAGGGCTCACCCTAGTACTCACCCCTCTGCCTACCCCGGCAGAGGGACTTTCTTACACATCCACGCACATCCCCGGGCTGTCCCACCCGAGGATGGACGGGAATAGGGACCTGCTATCGCTGTACTCGCTGGACGGAATCTTGAAATTCGTCCAGCGAAGCGACACCAAGACGCTGATGTTGCTTCAGAAGCACATCAGTGAGCGTTGCAACGCAACGCAACCCCGCCCCGCGACCCCGCGAGAGCCGCTTACCCCGGCCGAAATCGCGCCCCCCCCTTCCGTCGCGTCCGCGCTCCGCAGAGCCGCCGCGCTTCCTTCACCCGCCGCGCCCGCGCCCCGCGATCACGCGCATGCCGCCGCGCCGCCGACTCCATCTTCGAATGCTGCTGTACCGACAGCAGCAAACGCGCCGCGTCCCCCCGCCGCACCCGCTCCGTGTGGATCGGCGAGTTCCCCCGCGACGCTCCCCCCCGCCGGCTCCGTCCTCAACGGAACGGCGCAGTCTTTGAAGGCTCTCATGAGCCCGTTCGCTTCAGGGTCTCCGGCTTCACCGGAAAAAAAGGGCCCCGAGGCCCAAAAAAAGCGCGCCCCAAAAACGGCATCCGTGTCGGAGAGCGACACGGACTCGTCCGAGTCGTCCTCCGACATGGAGGTCGACCCCAATGTGGACTCGGAGGGTTTCCGAGTCCACACCAACAAAAGGAGGCGTAAGGCCCCCTCGTCAACCTCAGGCTCCGATGCTGCGCCGGCCAGCAAGGAGCCGCGTCAGGCAGAGCCGACGGCCCCAACACCGCGCCGAGAACGCCCCCCACCCCCCCTCATAATCAGAGATAAACATCTCTGGAGGGACATTCACGCGGCCCTCCCGCGTAAAGCGATCCGTCTCGTGGAGGCACGAGACGTTAATAATGGTATTAGGGTGACCGTACAGTCGCCCGAGGACCACCGCAGCCTCACGCGATACCTACTGGAGCACCGTATAGGCTACTATACGTATGCGCTCGAGGAGGAGAAACGTCTCCGCGTCGTCATCCGCGGACTCCCGAAGGAGATAGGAACCGCCGAAATTCTGGAGGACCTCCGCGCGCAAGGCCTCCCAGTCCACGAGGTGCACCGGATGCACCGCAGTAACACCAAAGAACCATATAATATGGTTCTCGCGATCCTTGACCTCACAAAAGAGGGCAAGGAAATCTTCAACATTAGATCGGTGTGCGGGCTCTCAAAGCTTATCTTCGAGAGCCCACACAACAAATCCACGCTCCGGCAATGCCACCGGTGCCAGCTTTACGGGCACTCGGCGCGCAATTGCCAGTCCCGCCCCAGGTGCGTGAAGTGCCTCGGGGACCATGGTACCGCGGAGTGCACCCGCACCAGGGACTCCCCCGACCCACCAGCCTGCGTCCTTTGTGGGAAGACTGGGCATCCCGCGAATTACCGCGGGTGCTCGGCTGCCCCTAAGCCCAAGATTAAGCCCAAAGGCAAGCCCCCAAAGGGCAAACGCCCAGCGGCTGCCCCCAAACCGGTCTATGTGCCGGCACCTGCCCCGGCGTTCAACGCCTGGACAGGGCTGCCCACCCTTCCACCCCCTCGACAGGCTATAGCTGGCTTCACAGCTAAGCCTGCTCCCAAACCGGCCCCAGTCGCGACCTCCGCGGCACCGGTCACCGCGTCCCCCTCTGCCGCAGAGGACCTTGCACTTGCGACCAAGTTCGCAAAGTCGCTCCCATTCGACCTCCAGGAGGTCAGGATCTTAGCGAATAAGCTAAGACAGGCCAGGTCTGTACAGGACCAGCTCCTCATCGCCATAGAGCATGGGGAGCTGCTTCAGATCCTCGCCAGTCCCGCAACCCATTAATTCCCAATGGATTGCGCAAGTAGGGAAAAACCCCGCTCACTGACTCTGGCTACGTACAACGCTGACGGCCTGCGTGACCAACGGGAGTTGGTTCATGAGTTCCTGAAAGAAGAAAACATAGACATTCTTCTCGTGCAGGAGACCCTTCTCAAACCCAGCATTGGCGATCCTAGGATCGCCAACTACAAGATCATTAGGAACGACAGGCGTACCGCCCCTCGGGGAGGCACGCTCATCTACTACAAGAGGTCACTGCACTGCTCCCCAGTAAATGTGCCTCCGTTAGACAATCTCGAAGTTTCTGCCTGCAGATTAGCGATGACAGGCCATCAGCCCATAGTCATCGTCTGCGCGTATCTCGCTTGCAAGCGACCGCTACTTCAAGCGGAGCTTGCATCTCTCTTCAGTCTAGGCCCGTCGGTTATCATCGCCGGCGACCTAAACTGTAAACATACTAGCTGGAACTGCTCCAGCTCCAACCCTAACGGCAGGACCCTCCTTCGTCACTCTGACGAGCTGCTTTTCGGCATCCTAGCCCCCATTACGCCCACCCGGTACCCGTATAATCGGGCCACCGGAGGCTCGCCCAACGTTCTCGATTTGGCGCTACTGAAGGGCGTGTCCCTCCAGTTCCGCTCAATCGAATCCCTAGACGACATCGACTCGGATCACCGCCCGGTCGTCCTTAGACTAGGCCCTTCGCCAGACCAGACGCCTCAGACCAAGTCAATCACCGACTGGTCCAGGGTCAGGGACTCACTCCAACGCGGAGGACTCGCTGACCCTGAGCAGGCCCCAGCCCCCATTAGGACCCTTCAGGACACGGAAGGGGCGATCGAAGCCCTCACCGGCCACCTCCAAAACGTCGTTCGGGAGTCGACTCGGCAAGTCCCATGCGGGGACGGCCGATTTGCGCTCCCGAGGGACGCGAGGGAGCTACTGAGGAGGAAGAGAGCCGCCGCCCGAGCCTATGACAGCTTCCCATCAGAGGAAAACCGAGTCGCCTTTCGTTCACTTCATCGGGAAGTGAAAGCCCGCATTCAGGAGCTCAGGAACCAACGCTGGGAGAGCCTGCTCTCGGAGATCTCCCCAACGCACCAGGCATACTGGAGGTTGGCGAGATCGCTGAAAGCGGAATCCCTCTCGTCCATGCCGCCTCTCGAAAAACCCGACAACACTGTCGCGTTTGACGATGACGAAAAGGCGGAGTGTCTCGCCGAGAGTCTCAGGGAGCAATGCTCCCCCAACACCGCGCACGTCGACCCGGCCCACCTGCGCGTGGTGGACGCCGAGGTCGAACGGAGATCCTCTCTTCCCGCGGAAGACTCACTCGAGCCTGTCACGGTAAAAGAGGTACAGGACCTAATAAAAGGCCTCAGGCCCCGGAAAGCTCCCGGAGCCGACGGCATCTCCAACAAGCTGCTCAAGCTACTCCCTATACATCTGTTGATGATTCTGGTGAGCATCTTCAATGCCGCCATGGATAACTGCTCCTTTCCCTCCGCCTGGAAGGAAGCCGACGTCATCGGCATCCGAAAACCAGGAAAGCCCGCTGCGAAACCCTGCAGCTACCGTCCGATCAGCTTGCTCAGCGCGCTGGGCAAGCTGTACGAACGCCTCCTCTTGAGCAGACTCAGAGACTTCGCTTATGAAAATAAGCTGATCCCCGACGAGCAGTTCGGCTTTCGAGCCCTACACTCGTGCCCCCAGCAAGTGCTCCGCATCACGGAACACGTGCTCGCGAACTTCAATCGCGCCTCCAAACCCTGGAAGACGGGTGCTGTCTTCTTCGATGTGGCGAAAGCCTTCGACAAGGTCTGGCACAACGGCTTGATTTACAAGCTGTACAAACTGGGAGTGCCGGATAGACTCGTGCTCATCTTACGAGACTTTCTCCTTGATCGGAGCTTCCGCTTCAGAGTGGAGGGCACGCGCTCATCTCTCCACCCCATCAGAGCCGGAGTCCCCCAGGGCTCGGCTCTGTCCCCCCTACTTTTCACGCTGTACACCAGCGACATGCCCCGAACCCCACAGGTACATCTCGCCTTATACGCAGATGATACCGCCCTCTTCACTTCCGATATCAGTCAATATCGGATCTGCAGTCGTCTCAACACGGCGGTTGAGACGCTGGGCAACTGGTTCCGCACTTGGCGGATCGAGTTGAATCCGGACAAGAGCGCAGCGATCATGTTCGCTCGCGGCCCCCGCACTCAAAATGAGAGTCGGCCGACTCAAACGAGGCGGCAGTCTCTCGTCCCCATACATCTATTTGACCGCGTCATCCCTTGGGTTGACGAAGTCAAATACCTAGGAGTCACTTTAGATAGAGGCCTGTACTTCAGCAAACACATCAGGACGGTAAGGAACAGAGCACACTTTGTGCTCGGTCGCCTCTACCCAATGATATGCGGGAAGAGTAAGATGTCCCTTAGGAATAAGGTGACACTTTACAAAACCTGCATCCGACCGATCATGACGTACTCGAGCGTAGTCTTCGCCCATGCCGGCAAATGCTACATCAACTCGATGCAGCGGCTGCAGAATAAGTTCTTGCGCATGGCAGCCCAAGCGCCACTTTACATGCGCAACGCGGACCTTCACCGCGACCTGGAGCTCCTTCCCGTGAAGGAGTACATGGTATCCCTTTCGCGATCCTTCTTCGGTCTCGCTCCCCACCATCCCAATCCACTGGTGGTGGAGACAGTCAATTACACGCCCAACCGCCGAGCACCCCACGCACGTCGTCGCCCGCGTAACGTGCTCACGGATAGACGCGACCCCATTTCTAGGACGCTAAAGCGAATGCTCTCGCGGACGCAATCCCCTCCAGTCCGGCATGGACCAGCCCGACGAAACAGGTTTAGGGATGCCTTCCGCCCCCCATAGCCTGTAGACGCACACAAACCACACAGTACATAAATACACGTAGAATAGATGTGTTGCGGGGGAGTTTCTTTCGCCGTTTCTTCTCCCCCAGCTATAAGCACTCCGAAACGGTAGTAGATTAGAGTAGGATCGGCTTCACCGGTGAAGTCGATAGTCCCCAATTAATAGTATTCTTGCCATTCGTGGCTGCTATCAATTATCCCCATGCAGCGTTCGAGCCGGGAGCGCGCCTCACAGGAGGCGCGTGACCGAGCACGCTGCCACGGCTGATCGACCCCGCTCCCACGGGGTCGGAATGCCTTTTCCGCCCGGTGTCGCTGTCGTTAGTCGTCTGAGACGATGACAGCTTTAGCTTTAAGAAAAAAAAAAAAAAAAAAAAAAAAATGAGTTCAAATCTAACTTCACTCGTATAATAATACTGAACAACGTACATATGCGATCGTTAAACTTGTAAGAAGAAAAAAATGTGAGAGCTTTAATGTTTTTAAATCAAAAATAAAACTATTGGGTGAGCTCATCAAACTTGTATTCTGATGTAGATCTATAGATAAAAATGAATAAATTCTGAATATAATTTATGATACTGGATCGAAGACTGTATCGAGCAATTAAATAAACTAGTTTAGATTATTGATTTTTGCATGTGTTTTTCTATAATATATTCTATAATCATATATTAGGATGTTTTAACAAAAAAAGTAAAAAAAAAACATAATTAGAATACCAAATTTATATATTTTATTTTCAACGGCGTAAGTAGTAAGCGGCGGCGTAAGGTGAATAAGTGTAGGCGGAATAGGCAGCGACGGGGGCGGTGTAAGCGGAGTAGGCCAGGGGTGCGGTGTAAGCAGCTGCGACGGGCGCGGTGTACGCCGCCGCCACGGGGGCTGCGTAGCTGCCCACCAGCACGCTGGGGTCGGGCTTGGCCACGGCCAGGGCGAGGAAGCAGGCGAAGATGAACTGTAATAAAAAAAATGTTTACACTTCTTATTGAGTTCCTACGTGAGGATATTTTAAAATATGTGTTTAAAATAGATCGCAGGAAAATTCGTTTCGACCCAGTTTGTAAATCATAAATACATGTTAATAAACATACATACATTTTTAAAAGACTCCGGCTCCAGCACCCGCGCCGCACGGACGTATTCACGCCTGCGCTCCCGAATCGCTATCGAGCCCCCCACTCCGCACCTCGCCGCATCGGTCGGATACCCGCCGCACCTCGCCGCACCCGCCGCATCGGTCAGCCGCCGCGCCCGGGCCTAGCCTATTGTATTGTATAAGTACAATAGCAGCTAACTCAGCGCAGCTGCGAATTGTTTCATTATATTGCCGAACGGGTGGACACAATCTGTTGCGAAGTTACATTCGCAATCGATTGCGATCCGCCTTACGGGCGATTCGACCCCTTACAAATCCACGCGAGTGGTCAGCCAAGGGATACCCAGCGGTGATAACGCACTTGGCTGAGGCGTGCCCCGAGCGCCTGCCGTTCCCCTTCAGGGAAAGGCAATCTCGGACGGGTCTGGACCACCCGGCCTTGGGGGGACCCCTAGTCGGGCCCAGATATCGCCCGTTTTTCCCACCTTCCCATCCCTCTTTCCATTCTTTGGGGCTGAATTTCCCCCAAAGCAGCTAGGGGCCTTCGCACAATAAGATCGGCGAAGGAACTATTCATAGCTTAGGGCTCACCCTAGTACTCACCCCTCTGCCTACCCCGGCAGAGGGACTTTCTTACACATCCACGCACATCCCCGGGCTGTCCCACCCGAGGATGGACGGGAATAGGGACCTGCTATCGCTGTACTCGCTGGACGGAATCTTGAAATTCGTCCAGCGAAGCGACACCAAGACGCTGATGTTGCTTCAGAAGCACATCAGTGAGCGTTGCAACGCAACGCAACCCCGCCCCGCGACCCCGCGAGAGCCGCTTACCCCGGCCGAAATCGCGCCCCCCCCTTCCGTCGCGTCCGCGCTCCGCAGAGCCGCCGCGCTTCCTTCACCCGCCGCGCCCGCGCCCCGCGATCACGCGCATGCCGCCGCGCCGCCGACTCCATCTTCGAATGCTGCTGTACCGACAGCAGCAAACGCGCCGCGTCCCCCCGCCGCACCCGCTCCGTGTGGATCGGCGAGTTCCCCCGCGACGCTCCCCCCCGCCGGCTCCGTCCTCAACGGAACGGCGCAGTCTTTGAAGGCTCTCATGAGCCCGTTCGCTTCAGGGTCTCCGGCTTCACCGGAAAAAAAGGGCCCCGAGGCCCAAAAAAAGCGCGCCCCAAAAACGGCATCCGTGTCGGAGAGCGACACG
This sequence comes from Malacosoma neustria, assembly GCA_963693495.1. NCBI lineage: Eukaryota > Metazoa > Arthropoda > Insecta > Lepidoptera > Lasiocampidae > Malacosoma > Malacosoma neustria. Next base: position 11,043,331 of record OY856381.1, on the reverse strand, counting down.
GACTCGTCCGAGTCGTCCTCCGACATGGAGGTCGACCCCAATGTGGACTCGGAGGGTTTCCGAGTCCACACCAACAAAAGGAGGCGTAAGGCCCCCTCGTCAACCTCAGGCTCCGATGCTGCGCCGGCCAGCAAGGAGCCGCGTCAGGCAGAGCCGACGGCCCCAACACCGCGCCGCGAACGCCCCCCACCCCCCCTCATAATCAGAGATAAACATCTCTGGAGGGACATTCACGCGGCCCTCCCGCGTAAAGCGATCCGTCTCGTGGAGGCACGAGACGTTAATAATGGTATTAGGGTGACCGTACAGTCGCCCGAGGACCACCGCAGCCTCACGCGATACCTACTGGAGCACCGTATAGGCTACTATACGTATGCGCTCGAGGAGGAGAAACGTCTCCGCGTCGTCATCCGCGGACTCCCGAAGGAGATAGGAACCGCCGAAATTCTGGAGGACCTCCGCGCGCAAGGCCTCCCAGTCCACGAGGTGCACCGGATGCACCGCAGTAACACCAAAGAACCATATAATATGGTTCTGTCGATCCTTGACCTCACAAAAGAGGGCAAGGAAATCTTCAACATTAGATCGGTGTGCGGGCTCTCAAAGCTTATCTTCGAGAGCCCACACAACAAATCCACGCTCCGGCAATGCCACCGGTGCCAGCTTTACGGGCACTCGGCGCGCAATTGCCAGTCCCGCCCCAGGTGCGTGAAGTGCCTCGGGGACCATGGTACCGCGGAGTGCACCCGCACCAGGGACTCCCCCGACCCACCAGCCTGCGTCCTTTGTGGGAAGACTGGGCATCCCGCGAATTACCGCGGGTGCTCGGCTGCCCCTAAGCCCAAGATTAAGCCCAAAGGCAAGCCCCCAAAGGGCAAACGCCCAGCGGCTGCCCCCAAACCGGTCTATGTGCCGGCACCTGCCCCGGCGTTCAACGCCTGGACAGGGCTGCCCACCCTTCCACCCCCTCGACAGGCTATAGCTGGCTTCACAGCTAAGCCTGCTCCCAAACCGGCCCCAGTCGCGACCTCCGCGGCACCGGTCACCGCGTCCCCCTCTGCCGCAGAGGACCTTGCACTTGCGACCAAGTTCGCAAAGTCGCTCCCATTCGACCTCCAGGAGGTCAGGATCTTAGCGAATAAGCTAAGACAGGCCAGGTCTGTACAGGACCAGCTCCTCATCGCCATAGAGCATGGGGAGCTGCTTCAGATCCTCGCCAGTCCCGCAACCCATTAATTCCCAATGGATTGCGCAAGTAGGGAAAAACCCCGCTCACTGACTCTGGCTACGTACAACGCTGACGGCCTGCGTGACCAACGGGAGTTGGTTCATGAGTTCCTGAAAGAAGAAAACATAGACATTCTTCTCGTGCAGGAGACCCTTCTCAAACCCAGCATTGGCGATCCTAGGATCGCCAACTACAAGATCATTAGGAACGACAGGCGTACCGCCCCTCGGGGAGGCACGCTCATCTACTACAAGAGGTCACTGCACTGCTCCCCAGTAAATGTGCCCCCGTTAGACAATCTCGAAGTTTCTGCCTGCAGATTAGCGATGACAGGCCATCAGCCCATAGTCATCGTCTGCGCGTATCTCGCTTGCAAGCGACCGCTACTTCAAGCGGAGCTTGCATCTCTCTTCAGTCTAGGCCCGTCGGTTATCATCGCCGGCGACCTAAACTGTAAACATACTAGCTGGAACTGCTCCAGCTCCAACCCTAACGGCAGGACCCTCCTTCGTCACTCTGACGAGCTGCTTTTCGGCATCCTAGCCCCCATTACGCCCACCCGGTACCCGTATAATCGGGCCACCGGAGGCTCGCCCAACGTTCTCGATTTGGCGCTACTGAAGGGCGTGTCCCTCCAGTTCCGCTCAATCGAATCCCTAGACGACATCGACTCGGATCACCGCCCGGTCGTCCTTAGACTAGGCCCTTCGCCAGACCAGACGCCTCAGACCAAGTCAATCACCGACTGGTCCAGGGTCAGGGACTCACTCCAACGCGGAGGACTCGCTGACCCTGAGCAGGCCCCAGCCCCCATTAGGACCCTTCAGGACACGGAAGGGGCGATCGAAGCCCTCACCGGCCACCTCCAAAACGTCGTTCGGGAGTCGACTCGGCAAGTCCCATGCGGGGACGGCCGATTTGCGCTCCCGAGGGACGCGAGGGAGCTACTGAGGAGGAAGAGAGCCGCCGCCCGAGCCTATGACAGCTTCCCATCAGAGGAAAACCGAGTCGCCTTTCGTTCACTTCATCGGGAAGTGAAAGCCCGCATTCAGGAGCTCAGGAACCAACGCTGGGAGAGCCTGCTCTCGGAGATCTCCCCAACGCACCAGGCATACTGGAGGTTGGCGAGATCGCTGAAAGCGGAATCCCTCTCGTCCATGCCGCCTCTCGAAAAACCCGACAACACTGTCGCGTTTGACGATGACGAAAAGGCGGAGTGTCTCGCCGAGAGTCTCAGGGAGCAATGCTCCCCCAACACCGCGCACGTCGACCCGGCCCACCTGCGCGTGGTGGACGCCGAGGTCGAACGGAGATCCTCTCTTCCCGCGGAAGACTCACTCGAGCCTGTCACGGTAAAAGAGGTACAGGACCTAATAAAAGGCCTCAGGCCCCGGAAAGCTCCCGGAGCCGACGGCATCTCCAACAAGCTGCTCAAGCTACTCCCTATACATCTGTTGATGATTCTGGTGAGCATCTTCAATGCCGCCATGGATAACTGCTCCTTTCCCTCCGCCTGGAAGGAAGCCGACGTCATCGGCATCCGAAAACCAGGAAAGCCCGCTGCGAAACCCTGCAGCTACCGTCCGATCAGCTTGCTCAGCGCGCTGGGCAAGCTGTACGAACGCCTCCTCTTGAGCAGACTCAGAGACTTCGCTTATGAAAATAAGCTGATCCCCGACGAGCAGTTCGGCTTTCGAGCCCTACACTCGTGCCCCCAGCAAGTGCTCCGCATCACGGAACACGTGCTCGCGAACTTCAATCGCGCCTCCAAACCCTGGAAGACGGGTGCTGTCTTCTTCGATGTGGCGAAAGCCTTCGACAAGGTCTGGCACAACGGCTTGATTTACAAGCTGTACAAACTGGGAGTGCCGGATAGACTCGTGCTCATCTTACGAGACTTTCTCCTTGATCGGAGCTTCCGCTTCAGAGTGGAGGGCACGCGCTCATCTCTCCACCCCATCAGAGCCGGAGTCCCCCAGGGCTCGGCTCTGTCCCCCCTACTTTTCACGCTGTACACCAGCGACATGCCCCGAACCCCACAGGTACATCTCGCCTTATACGCAGATGATACCGCCCTCTTCACTTCCGATATCAGTCAATATCGGATCTGCAGTCGTCTCAACACGGCGGTTGAGACGCTGGGCAACTGGTTCCGCACTTGGCGGATCGAGTTGAATCCGGACAAGAGCGCAGCGATCATGTTCGCTCGCGGCCCCCGCACTCAAAATGAGAGTCGGCCGACTCAAACGAGGCGGCAGTCTCTCGTCCCCATACATCTATTTGACCGCGTCATCCCTTGGGTTGACGAAGTCAAATACCTAGGAGTCACTTTAGATAGAGGCCTGTACTTCAGCAAACACATCAGGACGGTAAGGAACAGAGCACACTTTGTGCTCGGTCGCCTCTACCCAATGATATGCGGGAAGAGTAAGATGTCCCTTAGGAATAAGGTGACACTTTACAAAACCTGCATCCGACCGATCATGACGTACTCGAGCGTAGTCTTCGCCCATGCCGGCAAATGCTACATCAACTCGATGCAGCGGCTGCAGAATAAGTTCTTGCGCATGGCAGCCCAAGCGCCACTTTACATGCGCAACGCGGACCTTCACCGCGACCTGGAGCTCCTTCCCGTGAAGGAGTACATGGTATCCCTTTCGCGATCCTTCTTCGGTCTCGCTCCCCACCATCCCAATCCACTGGTGGTGGAGACAGTCAATTACACGCCCAACCGCCGAGCACCCCACGCACGTCGTCGCCCGCGTAACGTGCTCACGGATAGACGCGACCCCATTTCTAGGACGCTAAAGCGAATGCTCTCGCGGACGCAATCCCCTCCAGTCCGGCATGGACCAGCCCGACGAAACAGGTTTAGGGATGCCTTCCGCCCCCCATAGCCTGTAGACGCACACAAACCACACAGTACATAAATACACGTAGAATAGATGTGTTGCGGGGGAGTTTCTTTCGCCGTTTCTTCTCCCCCAGCTATAAGCACTCCGAAACGGTAGTAGATTAGAGTAGGATCGGCTTCACCGGCGAAGTCGATAGTCCCCAATTAATAGTATTCTTGCCATTCGTGGCTGCTATCAATTATCCCCATGCAGCGTTCGAGCCGGGAGCGCGTCTCACAGGAGGCGCGTGACCGAGCACGCTGCCACGGCTGATCGACCCCGCTCCCACGGGGTCGGAATGCCTTTTCCGCCCGGTGTCGCTGTCGTTAGTCGTCTGAGACGATGACAGCTTTAGCTTTAAGAAAAAAACATACATTTTTATCACAGAGAATGATTGTAAATATATCGAAAATTATTTTGTAAAGTAAGTATACTTTAAATAATATCCATAGTTGGATGGAATCTTCTGTAATTATATGCGTAAAGGTATAGAGCCTAAACGGCGACTGATTCACATTCAATATTTCGTATATTTTATGATTCATTTATATTCGTTTAGTGGGCTATGTTCGTATGTTTTATGCATAAGAATTGAATTAACTGAATCTACAACAGAATTTCAAGTGGCAGTACGATCGATGGGCGTTGGAGCAAATGATTCTTGGGGTTGAGATCGTATGCTACTTTTGCTAACCGAAGCTAAATGGAATATTTAAGGGACCGATATATGTAAAATTCGGGAAACCTACGTCCAATAGTGGACGAATGCGAAGTTATCTTATTTTTATTCCTTTTCATCAAAGTCACTCTTTACTCACCAGTTTGTACATTTTTGAGGAGTTTGTTGTCGGCTTGTGTCTTCTTGACTGACTGATATCAAAACACAATATGTTCTGAATTTTATACACACTCACGAAGGACAAAAGGCACACGTACCGGCAAAGACGTGCTTGCGAGTACTTAGCGTGAATTATAAGTTGGCTGCAATAGATACCAATTTAAACACGCCACAGATGCAATGTAAAATTAGTTCTAATTAACAAATCTAGCCATGTCACTATACACCACCAGGGATACTGTAGAATGTGAATTAGAGAACCCGTAGGAAAAGATTTTCCAGGCCCCAAAGCGGAAGTTTGGAACAAAATCAAGAATTGTAACTAAGAAAAACATGAATTAAAGCTCTGATAATTTTGATGAATGTCGTTACTGAAACTTTTTATCATTCTATATAAATAAAATGATAGAGGTCTGCAATTGTGCGCGCATCACGGCAAAACTAGAAATAGATTTCAATTAAGTTTTAGATATTTCTTAAACACTTGGCCCTTATCTTAAAAAAATATTGCGATATCTTCATTTAATATAAAGTTATTAAATTTTTGAGAAACAACCATTTTTATAGAAGAAGTGGGGCAAGCAGTGTAGCGCGCATGCGTACGAAAACTTTATACATTTTCGATTTACTTTCTTCTGTTCGATCAGTGAAGCGAGCGGGGATGGCTTGTTAATTATGAAAATTAAAGCCGAAAAATCTTGGATTCGAACTTTGATCAGAAGTCTTTCTTGTACTTTGTTCGCCTCTGTGTACGCTTATTTCCTTTAAAGGTATATAATGCGTTTCAAATAAGAATAAGATCGACTTTGCGCCATGTTGTGACATCATAGCATAGGTTTTTAATAATTATTCCACTAACAGTTGTTTAAAATAAAATTAGGTATGTTACCTGTATTTATGACTTCAATTCCACTCACCATTATTGATACGCAAATAAGGTTTCGGTCCAAACAGTACTTTTATAGTGACATTTGGCAGATAGATGTCATTGGCGTTTTTACTCTTATTTGAATCGCATTGTACCTACCTTGTCAATATCCAATAGTAGGTTATTCGTTATTTGGTTCTGTAACATATTATCAGACATGCCACTCTTTACTGCTGTATCTATCGGATAGTATAAATATGAATCCGATAAACTAATATCCTCTCTCTAGTGTGTCTTCATACATCTAAAGTAACAACTTCAGCATCTTTTGACGACCTCCTCGCGTGACGGCTAACGCATGTCGGTAAGCTTACGGAGGTCACGGGTTTGATTCCCGTCTAGCTTCTGGGTGTTTATGTATAATATGTATTTATTTACAAAAAGAAATATCAGTTGTCTAGTACCTATAACACAAGTGCTATGCAACTTAGTTCGGGAATAGATGGAGTTGTGTGAAATGTCCCAATATATTTATTTATTTATTTGATATGTCTAATCAAAATCCTAATCTTTTGAATACAATAAAAGTTCGTACCGTCCCACTGCTGGACCCGTTCCGCCCCCTGAAAAGAACGGACTGTACCTGTCACGCACAGACAGGCGAATAGAACATATGTACATTCAAAATAACACCAAGCGTTATTTCCAATGAAAAAAGTTGGACTCTTTGTTTTCACGACTTTACTATTTCAAAAGCCCGAGTAAATCAAAACCATTAGCAGGTTGAATTGATAGCCTTTAAAGCGTGGAGGCCAACGTAATAGTGATTATAATAAATTAATGCTATGATATGAGGATATAACCGCATGGCAAGGTACAATAAATTGGAAAGCCATAAAAATTATGAAAGTGTTTTATATCTGTACTTATGAAATTTTCCTAATAACTACTGTAAACTACATATATGACTATCATTTGACTTAAATTATTGATTTAAATTATTTGACTTCTCTTGTCATCAATTTAGTTATGTTAACACTGCTTTTACCATCTATATTTTGTAAATAGTTTGCTCACTCCACGCATAAATTATAAGAATAACCCAAAAATGTGTATAAGTAAACCACCGTAAATATGAACAATATAGCGTATTGCGCCTGTAAATATTATCATAATTGTAAACAGCTTCGCTAGACTCGTTGAAGAATTGTTAGTGAAGTTTCTAATTATTATATGTATTTAAGAATATGTTGCGCTAAGAAGGTAAAAATGATTTGGATGTCCTCTAAATTCTTTGGCAGGAGCGCCCCTAGGCATTAAGTACAAAAATAAAATCCACTTCCATCTACAAATCTAACGAGCACCGCTCACCAATATTTAAAACATGTGATTCAACGAGTTGATTGTGCAAATGTGCATGTTGTGTATACATGTATAGTGAACTTATTTTAACACCCCTAGTTATAAATACGAATGACATCAGGAAGCGTAAATATTTAAATGACGGAGTCTACTCCGCATACACTCTAGTGCATAAAGAGGAGTTGATATGAGGTCTCGACATATTGTGCGAAAGAGAAAAAAAAAGGAGCTTCAGTAAAAATGTATTTTAATCCCAAGCGTAGATTCATTTAAAATATGTGCTGCCATTTCTTAGATATGATGTGATGAAATAAAACAAATAAATTTTATCTAAGTTATTACATTTCATTACTTTTGTTTTAATCAAGCAAAAATTTAGCAACATTTCCAAAAAAGTCCTAATATGAACTGGATTATCTAGTGTAAGTGTAATTTCAAAGCCCATAACAAAAATATAACAAGGTTAATTATCCATAGAAAACTGGTTATTACTTAGACGCCCGATAGGGTTGCCATCTTTGCTATATTTATGTAAATACTTGTGAAATATTAACCTTGCACTGTTTTGTGTTCAAGCCCTTGGCGTGATCTAAATTATAATGACTAAGTTATATAAATGATAAATTTTTTGTCGTCTCCATATTATATTTATTAGAAGCAAAATTAATTTAATATGTTTATATGCTCATTTAAAACAAAATTAAATCATACATTTTAATCACTTTAAGAAATTTAGTATACGGTTTATAAAGTACCAAAGACAATAACATATATTATGACGATGAGCTGGACTTGATATTTATAATCTTTCAATAAATTACAACATATCTTTAGATTTGTCTTGACAAACAATTTCGTCAAGGTGCTAGTACACAGGAACTTAAATTTGATTACTGATATTCATTCATTGAATTGTGTTCCTTATGTTAAAGATTATTATCATTAACCCTTCACTGCCATAGATGCAAAGTTGAACGTTTATCCTTTAAATATTCGTCTGACTCATTGACATCTATAGATGAGAGCTCTCACATTCTTATACTCTTGGTTCAGAGCAGTGGCGTAGCGAGCGCGAGTTAAAACTCGCGCCCTGGGCAGCACCCCCCCCCACCCCCCCTCCTGGTTCGAAAACCATATAATATTAAATGTAAAATATACTCGCAAATTAATAAATAAATAAAGAAAATAACTAGTCATAAGCTCAAGCTAGGCTTTAAATTTGAGATAAAAAATGTAGTTGAGAAAACAAGACTAGATTTTGAAATGTATTATGATCACCTAGAATTAGTTCAAAGACGAAAGAAATTAGAAAAGACGTGCCATTTCTATTTTGAATATATTATTACAGTTTGATTTAGACTATTAGTGTTCCTTTCTTACCATTTTATTTACGAATTAACATTTATTATATTACATTGGCACTGATTTTAAAATATATTTTCCAGAAATCACTTATAATAAAAATAAAAATTAGCCATCAATTTTTTGTTTTGCGGACAATTTGGCGCCCCTTTGTGAGTGGCGTCTGGGGCATGATGCCCCCTCCCTTGCCCCCCCCCCCCTCGCTACGCCACGGGTGCAGTGAATTTTGCAAACAGCTCGCATGGTAGCTGAAGACCTTAGCCCGAGAGTTAACTCGCTAAAAGACTTTCAGGACTGAATTCGCTAATTGACGAAATTGTAATTTTTCGCAATTACAGACTGCCTAAAGAATTTTCCCAAATTAGTCATCAGCTCTCGGGCTATCTAAAAAGCAGAGCTTCACGATGTGTGTCAATGTTAGTAGAGTGACAACTAGTTATTAATTTGATCTCTTATAATAACTTTGTGTTTCGTTCCAGCATCAGTGAATCACACTTTATTGCCTCAATGTGAACGGTAGCGTGTTAGCATCCTGACGTCGCAAACTTTCATAGTTGACGGTAACTATTAAGAATTAAATGCGCCGTCTGTAACCTATCAATAAAAAAATATATTATTTAAAAATATTATCAATATAATGTGATATAATCACGCTTATATATTTTGAATATTGATATTTATGTTGAGAACGAATCCGGATCTCATAAAAATACCTAAAATCTTGGCTTAGTAAAATAAGTTTTAATAGTGAGGATAATAATCCTAAAATTATTTAATTAAATAATTTTTGAATGAATGATACCTAGACGAGTATAATAACATAATTCATTCGTTTTTTTTTTAGTTTACGAGATTTTTAGATTTCTTTATGTGATTCGGATTTTTTGACCATATTTTCTGAGGAAAGTGATAATATTAAAATAATTATTAATCATTATTATTGTATAATCACCTTATCGTGAAAAAGTATAATCATAAAAGTATTTTTTTCTTGTCTCCAGATTATATTTAGAGGAATTGTTGTATATTATTTTAAAATTAAAAAATTACAACTGTCATTTTCTTACCACTATTTATTCAATAAATTATTTAATTTCGATTTTATGTCAATAAATTATTTAAAAGAAATAAACAAAATGTATAAATTTGTACTATGTTGCTCCCTATGGTGGAACTTATTCTTTATTATAGATTAGAAAATAAAAGATTTGTTCGTAGTTTAAATAATATATATTTTCATCGTTTCATATAAGTATTTAAATGAAGGTTTCAACGGAGGTAATAGGCAGCTGCATACGGTGCGTAAGAGTATGCGGAATAGGCAGCCAGGGGCGCTGTGTATGCGGAATAGGCCACAGGCGCTGTGTAGGCAGCAAGAGGGGCGGTGTATGCTGCAGCCACTGGTGCCGTGTAGCTGCTCACTAATAGTTGTGGTTCAGGTTTGGCCACAGCCAAGGCGAGGAAGCAGGCGAGGATGAACTACAAAAATACAAAGATGGTTAATTAATATTAATACCAATTTCAGCAACGTTCTATCTATGGACTGGATCTCCCCACAAACTATGTCGGGTCCCTTACGATATCTAGATTTCCCCCACCATTACTACATCATCATCATTAACTTGGCCCTATACCAATCATTTGGAGTCGGCACAATATGCCTTTTTCTTCCATTTCACTCTATTCTGGCATTCTTCATCTGTCACTTCCCTAACCCTCATATCATGCATCACATTGGGACTACCCCTGGTCTACCTTGAAGTTCAATATTCTTCTAGTGCTGTGATCGGCATCCCTTCTCGTTACATACACGTACAATATCTCCTTCCTCGCAATTTTTCTATTTACGCATGTAGCAATCTTAATATCAATACCAGACAAGAATTTTCCATGCCGTGATTGTGCCCGAGACCTCTAGATTATGATTGTAGTGTGTTACTGGACTTACTTTAAATTGTATTAAATTTTTTTATTTATAGTTTTAAAATGTAATCAATTTCTTCTCCGTGCAGGGGCGGAGTATGAATACGCTGCGGACCCTGCGGTCGGGGTCGGCCTGTCGTAAAAAGCCGACAACCCCCCCTAGCTACGTGGTAAGGCCCCATGCCCGTCTGGATGGCGACTACCTCTGGCGTATAAGTATGCCGCCATAATAACCTTGTGTTTTTTTCCGGCATTAGTGACCTAAATTCCTGTACCCCTATATACTAAAATCTATTATATATAGGTTCAAATCTACTAGTATAGTAAATTCTTTGTAATTTATTTATATGACGGTGTCTGTATAATATTAATGATTAATAAGAACAACCCATAGCGTACCACTGCTGGAACTAGCACGATATTTTCATCGTCGGTACATGGTAATTATTATACTATATGCACATTAGGCGAGAAAAACTGCCTTAGCGGTGCATACCACTATGGGAATTGAAACCGGGACCTCTAAATTGGCGTGTGACCTCTAAACCACTGAGCTACCAGATACTTTATAATTAATAATTAATATTCAAAAACACTTACTAATTTGAACATGTTGATACTGCTGCTGAGCTGAATGATGTCTGAGTTTGATCGTTGTTACTTCTTTATACTAAAATCGCAGAGGACAATTGTAAGTAGGGATGCTCGCCCCGCCTAATTACGTATATTGAATAGTAATAATGCATTCGATACGCAATGTTCGAGTAAATCAATGACAGTCAACTTTTACGTGAAACACGTGATTAAAATTTGCTTATCAATCTTTGTTGATAGGTTTATCTTACCAAATATTTATCCTCACAAAGTTATTTGCGTGCAGGCGCTGAGTAAGGAAACTGACCTCTGCGGCTGAGAGCAGCCTGTTGTAAAAGGCGACAAAACAACCCCCGTAGCTTGAAGTATGGCTTCTAAGTACTGGTAATGGCGTCGCCTTTGGATGTTTGAAACTCCTGGTTTTGCCAACGCCATGAATCTCATTTCAACTCCAACGCATACGTAACGTGAATAATCTGGTGAACTATTGCGTATAGGAACCAAAAGGCTCTAGAAAATGGTGGTAAATGCCCTGCCGATGGCGAGTAGTGCGGAAGAAGAAGATCATGTAGTTCGTAGAAGATAACGAATGTACATTTCACTTTTCTTCTTCGTAAGAAGCACAAGAAAACATACATAATGTAACATAATGAGGTTACAGGTCAGAAAAGGAAAAAGGAAACCAAATTGTGTTTTCAGTTTCCATTGTTCTTGTCAGTTCAGTTGGGGAAGTGTTGCCTCCGCTGTTATGACCACGTTTTACGGCAACTGACTACTTATGTAGTGAACAAAGTCTAGCAACGCCACCTCCGTCAGGACCCAGCAGGAGAGGTAGACTCAAAAAGTGCTGATTTGACGTCGTAAAAGATGATATTCATGTCTATGGATTCTCTACCAGGGATGCAGAGGTCCGTGCAAATTGGAAAAAGAAATGTCGAAAAGCGAAACCGGGGTATTCACCGCTAATAATAATGCTAATTGTAAGTTGTTAGTATCCTTTCATTATTTTTCTTTAGTGTTAGACATGAAACGATTTTACAAATTTGTTTTGGTGTACACATGTCCGTCTGTTTAATTGTTTTTACATTGTAGCCTAGATATAGTGTTGAACGATGTTGTATCGTGGTTAAGTCTATTACGTGAATTTTTTTATTTCTTTCTCTCTCTCTCTCTTTTTGCATCGCATACGTGTGTCTGAACAAACCTTTGATTTTCTATGTATGTACGTGTGTAATTATTTACTTTGTGCGAGGTCCGTTCTGAATCCATCCTTACTGGAGACTAATTATGCTACACCGCCAATAAATTATATTCTACTAACAAATGTTATGATACATACATATAATATTGAACAAAAGAAACTGTTTATTTTGTACAATATTAACTCGAATCTTGATTAAAAAAGATATTCCAATCCTTTTTTAAATAGTTTAATATATTCATATATTTATAGTCAAATGTCATAGAAAGGACAGGTTTTTGATCAATTTTACTCCAGATGTTGAATTTTAATGTTTATTGTTAAATGACATTTATCTTCAAATTTGTGATAACTCCTTTTTGCTAGTAATACTTAAAGGTTTCTCACTGAATGTAAATTATTAATATTTTTTGATCCGGTTGTATTCATAAATTACAGTGAGACTAAAGGTGTTTTATTATTAATTTGTTTTATTATATGTAAAATCAAAGATGTTTTAACATTAGTATGTTAATTGGAGGAACATTTTACTTAATAGATAATTATAGCTTTTAAAACGATATAAACTTGATGAATTAAAAACAAATTACATGTTTTTATCAATATTGTTGTCAGCATACAAAATTAACGAATCGCAATTGCATATTAGGTAAGTAATGAATAACATTTTATTTTGTACGAATCTGGCTACCACTTCTTTCAAGATGATGCATCTTTGGAGTTTATGTTAAAATATGTGTTATGTTAGAAGTTTGAAGCGGCAGACCATCTGTACGATAGCAATAACTTTTGCATAAGAAAGGGAGGTGTCAGCGAACAATATCAACTCAAACGCTTAAACAGTACTCGAAAGGCTGTCTGGAGCCCTGAAATAGTAATGTGTTTGGTTTAAGGCATATTCACGCCGTTGTCTCATATTGCCTTATACCAGATATATAAATATAATAGACAATTTAAATTTTTTCAATTATGCTGTCAATAGAGTGTATCAGTGTTATCGGGAGATTGGTATGTTTAATGGCCGTCCAGGATCTGGTAAACATCGAGTCACGTCTGAGTAAAATGAACGATATGTTCTGTTAGTTTATCTAAAAAAATCGCCACTTTAACTATATTCAACTACAACAGTGGCTCCGTGAGGTTCGAGGATTGACTGTAAGTGATTTTACCACAAGAAGATTGGCGGAACGTAAATACCTGAGCTAAGTCAGTATTGTGGTTATGGGCTGGTCGGCAAGAAGCCTGGACATGAATTTCAGAGAGATCCTGCTGCGGAGACGCTTGGCCAGCTTACAACAGCTATACAAGAAGAGTGGGATAACACAAGATTGTAACGCTTAACATTTCCATGAGGAACTGCATGGAAGCAGTGATAAGAGCCCGGGGAGGAAATACGAGATAATGAATAAACTTTTTTTACATTTTTCTGTTTCATATCTTTGTTTTGAACATTTAACAATTTCTTCTTAAAGGGTAAAAACATACCTGTTGAAAAAAACACAATAGGTAAAGAAGTTTAATTTTAATTTGAAACATTAATATTCGTTGAATGATACATTAGAATATCCACAATTAACTGGCATCATTTATATTTTTGGTTATATGTAAAAAAATAATTAAACTCATTCAAAACTCAACTTCAGGGTTGTTTAAATTTTTTTGATGAGAAGTGTATATATGAATTTTTATTTACTTAAATCTCCAAATACATATTATTCTGATATTTAATAATAATGTCGCTAGTGTAACATTTTTTTAACTGTTTGTTCTTAGGTTTATTTATCTATTCCATCAACATACAAATTCTATCTAGAGTTTGAGTTTAAATGCTCAATGTGCAAGTATTTCCTTTAAACATACGTGAAAACTGTTTTGTCCGTAAATTGTATAAAATTTTATTTGCTTGACAATATATATAAATTTGTAAATTATAGCTATCTTAACAACATATTGAATAATTTTAAGAGACACGAGTATTATATAACATTTTAACATACTTTTTCATACAATTACTATTTTGATGTTTCGACGAACACCGTATTTTAAGTGATTCTGTTCATATGATGAAAATATACTACGACAATTCGTACAGCTCCATCTAGTCGGCATTGTGTAATGCAATACGATTATCTTATATTATACTAGCTGACCCGGCAAACGTTGTTCTGCCATAAAAATAATAAAATGTCAAAAAATAAAAAATAAATTTAGGGGTGGACTACTCCTAATATTTAGGGGGATGAAAAATAGATGTTGGCCGATTCTCATAGATACCGGATAAGCACAAAAAATTTCATCAAAATCGGTCAAGCCGTTTCGGAGGAGTATGGCAACGAAAACTGTGACACGAGAATTTTATATATTAGATCTATCACGCTTACATTGGTTGTACTATCCCGCTCTGTGGGTGAACTCAAATCACTTGGTATTGCTGTTCTGTCGTTGAGATAGATCATATCTAGTGATTATGAAAAAAAATGGATACATTTCACTAGTATTTTTGTGACGTCTAGGTCGAGAAATGAAAGAGTTACCAAGACTGGTCGACGCAAAAAAGGGAGCAAAATATTTCTCTCTGATCGAACCCAATAGTAAAATTTATGCAATCCTAAATGCAATATTTGAATGCATCTGGCACGCGTCTAAGTTTTAATGGTTTTCATTTTGTAAGCCTAGTATATAGTAAAGCCTAGATGTTTATGTGTAAAACAACAAAACCAACAAGACCCAAAAGAAATAAAAAAAAATTAACAAGGTAATTTAATTACTCAAATTTGAAACTAATATGTGACGTAGTTTTTTTTAAATATCAAAGGAATTTACTCAATAATTTGAGAGCTTGAGTTATCCGAAATGTAGCAGGAATTTTCGACTGACGGAATAGGATAAATAAAAGATGGTGATATTGGTTAAATATGCATGTTAATTATTCAGTAACATCTCAACGGCGTAAGTAGTAAGCGGCGGCGTAAGGTGAATAAGTGTAGGCGGAATAGGCAGCGACGGGGGCGGTGTAAGCGGAGTAGGCCAGGGGTGCGGTGTAAGCAGCTGCGACGGGCGCGGTGTACGCCGCCGCCACGGGGGCTGCGTAGCTGCCCACCAGCACGCTGGGGTCGGGCTTGGCCACGGCCAGGGCGAGGAAGCAGGCGAAGATGAACTAAAACATAATGTCACAAAATTATAAACACATCTTAAATACATCATAAAAGTAATTGTTAACTAAATTAGACTTAATATTAAAAATTATAATGGATAATAGATAAATGATATATAGATTAATATTTATATATAATAAATATGACATAATAATTGAATAAATATCCAATTTAAATTATATATGGAATAAAAATAATGAAATATGGAATTAAATTATGTAACTATAAAATTACAAAAATTATGAGTTCTAATAAAATAAACGAATTATAGTCATATTAAAAAATTAATTTATACAGATTTAGTCGGATTTGTATATTTAAAAAAGTGTTTATTTTAAATATATTTGCACGTTTAATGGGCATTTAAGCTCATTTAATTATTTGTAAAATTACTTTTCTCCTAAATGTTTATATCGGCTGGAACCCAAGCTTTCACTTCGGACTCTAGGGCCCGTTATTGAGTTGCGTAAGTGCAAGAAAATATGTGGCGTAATTTATACAAGAACGACTGTGTTGCATTAAATTCTTTGAATGATTGGTTTTCTATATTTAATATAGTATTAGGGTAAAAAAATTTTTTTTTAATAAATACAGGGACTACTCATTTATGTATTTATTTACAGCGATAAAAACCTCTTCTTTTAGTAAATAATTTGTTCCATAATTTACTTTCATATACCTACCTACCTATTCATGTATTATATAGGGTAGTTTCTCAGTATATTATTCTAAACTACCACTCTCCACTTTAATTATTGTCTATTATTATAGTCATCGTGTATATAATTTATTATACTTACCAGTTTGTACATTTTGTTGTTGTGGTTTAATAGAGCTCAAAAGCAAATGTGTGTATGATACCTACTTCTGATTTGAGAGTGAATATATACTGTTTGTGCCAGCTCTATGAAGAAACGCTGGGTAATACCTGCATGGAATAGTAAATTACGCGTAATACAAGCAGTCCTCGGCCGTTTGCGTTATTTTGTTAAACGTAGTTGGATTTTACCGCCATCCCTGGGCATTTTTAAAAATGCCGTTCTATTTTCGACGACCTCAGTGGCGTAACGGATAACGCACTTCGCTACGCTTGCGGAGGTCACGGGTTCGATTCTCGTCTCGCGTCTGGGTGTTTATGTATAATATGTATTTATTTACAAAAAAAAAAAGTATATAAGTAGTATATCAGTTGTCTAGGGCCCATAATACAAGTGCTACTTAGTTTGGGACTAGATGACACTGTGTGAATTGTCACAAAATATTATTATTATATTATTTTCGAATTTTCTATAAAAAGGTCTCACTTTAAAAATTTTAAATAGATAACATGACTCTTTTATAGCAGGTAGGTTAATTATAACAAAATAAACTTGTTGATAATATTTTTTATTGGTTACTCTTAAATTAGTTACAACCTAATAATATAATGCTCCGACTAAGGCTAACGCTTTAACTTTTTGATTTACAAACAGGTTAATTAAATCTTCACTATGAAGTATATTGACGATATCTATGATATAACGGCTAACGCATATCGGTATGCTTGTGGAGGTCACGGGCTCAATTCCTGTTTTGCATCTACAAAGTATAACTCTAGTATATTAGTTATCTAGTACCCATTTTTTTTTTGGTCTCGGGGAAAAACCTCTCTTGACGGGTTTCCCCGGCCCGGGGGGACCGAGGGATATGTGGGACTCCGGGATTTTTCCGACTACCCACTAAAAAACCCCGCTGTTCTCCTATCGCCTACGCCCGGGCCCACGGATATATGGCCTGCCGATCTCGTGGCCCGGGCCGGCGCCGGCCCGCCCTTTGTCTTGAGGCGGGCCCCTTCTAAAGAGCGACAGGTCCACGCCGATTTGGGCGACAGTTATCTAGTACCCATAACGCAAGTGCTACGCAACTTACTTTGGGACTAGATGGCGCTGTGTGAATTGTTCCAGAATATTTATAGTATATACGTATTGAAGTACATCTGATACGATGGATGAAATAGCTTAGCTATTTACTCTTTTCTCACTTATTGTAAAACGGAAGTATTTTGTTTCTCACCCTCCAAATTTACCGCCCCTGAAAATTTGCTGTGCTGAAAATTAAGTACTGCTTGAACGCGTAAATCATTTTACGAATATACTTTATTTCATAAAAGTGTACACCTAATAGATTAACCTCGGTTTCAGATCTTGGGCTTTGGACCCCGAGGTCCATTGAACACTCTCTTAAGGCAAAATTAGTCTGCGTCGTTTGTGCCGACGCCGAGTGAAAGTATTAGTAATACCACAAGAAAGGAGATGGAATAGATTGGCCTTTTAAAAGGTAAAACATAAATTGTAAAAGGTAAATAATGTATTACCCAATTAAGTAGTTTAGTTAGTAAGAAGGGCCGCTCAGTTACTTCTGCCGTGGCAGTCGCTTTCCTACAGGCATAGGATGTATGTATAGGAGTGTCAACCGTCTAATTTCCATCTATTCCACTATACACTTATTTGCTATTTATCATAAATATATTTACATCGGCTGGACAGTGACTTCTCGACGAAGGCCTTTATAGGTTCCTTTACATTCTCAAATATTTTATCCGTGCAGGGGCGGAGAAAGAATACTAACCTCTGCGGTCGGGGTCGGCCGCAGAGGTCGTAAAAGGCGGCAAAACAACCATGGTAGGACCCGTCTGTATGGCGACCACCTTTGGTTTTGAGTATGTCACTATAATAACCTTGCGTTGTGTTGTGTTGGCATTGGTGACCCAAGTTCCTGTAACCTTATGCGAGGCCACTGGCATTGCAAACACCCATAGGCGACGGTAACTGCTAAATTCTAAGCGGGCCGTCAGCTTGTCTGCTGTCTACAGCAATATAAAAAAAACATCATTTATCTATAATTTGACTGGTGTGAAAAGATGAATACGATGCTGAGAATGACCCTAAAACCTGTTGCTCTATTTATAATATTTTTTTAATTTGTTGATAGACATCAGCTTTTAGTTTTAGGTACAAATACATTTGCAAAGTATAGATGCAAGTCCCACGGGTATAGATTATTATGGAAGCAATTTGCATAGTCAAAGGTTGCTTCACTCAAAATGTCGAATATGACATTTACCAAATTAGCTTTGACCAATTTTTTTTCAAATGTCACTTAAATTGTTCATTAAGTTTACCTCTACATTAATCAAAATAATATTTGTAGCGAACAAAAATGGTGCCCCTAGTGTCATAACCATAGGCAACGGGAATAGCTTACTGTTAAGCATAAAAAAATGTAAGACACAATGAAATGGTTACAGCTGCATATTTTATGTTCTGTTTTTTATTTATTTTGTATCAAGACATGTTGATTTTCCGATTTAATAACACGTGAATGCCAGTGGGTGTACCAAGGGGCACGTTGCAAGGGCAGCTTATCTGCAATGATACGGAGATGACAACTTCACGATATCTGTTGGTTCCATTTATTATTGGGTATTACACATTATTTACTCGCACATTTTCGTTTCAAAACTGAATAGATTTTCACTTTTGATTTAATACACAGCAATTGCAGAAGAGTCTGCAAACCTTCGTGATATCTACACCTAAAAGCTAAGTACCGTAAAACTTGTCCTTGGTCTAATAACAAGACCGCTCAGTGTCAATTGCAAGGCTGAACGTGACTGCAATGCATAATGTTGAAGGAGGATATTCGTCGCATTATCCGGCTCTGCCATCTTCGTATCCAGTACCAATTACCCGTAGTATAAAAAGGGACAATTTCAAAACCCATCATCATTTACACATTTGAGTCTTACAAGAAACAAATCAAAATCAAAATGTTCAAATACGTAAGTGATTAAAATTCTCTTTTAATTAATTTTTAAGGTATAATTCTTATTTATACTTGTTTAATAAATCCCGTTTAATCTTATTTCCTTTAATTTAGTTATAATTTTCTTTTAATTGTTTAAACATACCATACCATATACAACCTTATAGTTATTAACTAATTTACTGATACAAACTTATACAACTTATAGAATTACAAAAGGTCTACTTAAATATTTAATAATATTTCATTTATATATAAAAATTCTATAATATAATTTAGAGTCTAATTTTAATTTATTAGATATAAATTTCTAATACACGTCAATAAATAAAATTAAGGAAGGTTTCGTGTACAATGTTCATATCATATAGATTGTTATTGTCCTTCAAAATATATTTACAAACTAACTTCTAGCTAGATTTATGTAGTCGGATGTCGCTCTCAAATGTCGGATTACATTTTAAAGAGTAATTCTGTTAATTGTGCATTGTAAATTAAACAAATAATTATAAGTAAAATATTTAATTAAACTATAGCAAACAAAATGGCTTAAAATAGGGAACATTATTTAAAAAATAAATAAATAAATATATATATATATATATATATATATATATATATATATATATATATATATATATATATATATATATATATATATATATATATATATATATATATATATATATATATGAGAGATTTCCACGTATATAGTCACTCATCACGATATCTCTGGAACCATTAGAGCTAAAGACTTGATAGGAATATTCTTTTCACCGAGTAGAGGTCAGCTAAGAACGGATTTTACGAAATTCCAACCCCAAGAGGGGTTGCGGGGGCGTTAATTATTTATATGGCAGAACAACGTTTGCCGGGTCAGCTAGTAACATAGTAAGTAACGTTAATATTTCATATATAGAGTAGACAAAATAGAAAAGTTGTTTCTAGAACAGAATTGAACACAGAATCTCGAAGTCTTAGTGGCAAATAATATTCCAGCCATATCTCCAAAGCCTTATTGACTGAGCTAAAAAAATAATGTGTTTTCGTACTTACAGATTCTGTTCGCCGCGCTTTTGGCTTTAGCTTCAGCTAAGCCATTAGTGGTGGAATACGACTACCCAGCCTATTCGCCTGTTGCTGCTGCCTACACCGCGCCAATTGCTTACTCCCCATATACAGCATATTCGCCATACTACTCGGCATATACATACGCGTCTCCGTATGCTTATTACGTCCGCTAAAACTCTAATAACGACGCAAAGCTTTTAACACACGGACTGTGATATTGTTTTACATAATTGATAAATTATTCTATAATTGTATACCATTTTATTGAGAATATATCTGTTATTACTCGCATTATTTATTTCTTTATTTTACATTTTTTTATTTTTTACAATACCTTACATATATATTTTTCATAAAAACAGTTCCATAATATTATTTTTATAAAAAGAAAACAAAAATAAAATGTCCTAAAAAATATTAAAAAAAAACGTTTTCCACCAGCAGCGGGTCCTTGTGGTTCCAAACTACCGGTGGTCAAGGTAACAGAGCAAGGAACCTCCTCACAATACGTGCCGTATCTATGAGAGCTGCCTTCTGTATCCGATCCTTCAGCCAGGGACCAACCGAGTGCCTTTCAAGGTTTCGGTCAAGACTCTTCACTCTCAGACTATTTACCAACACACTATCGTAACTATGATTGAACTATCCAATTTCCACATAGCAGTAATCTCGTGCGCGAGATCAATTTAGGTATTTCAATTGTTTTTCTTTTTTGGCGCCAACGAGATTACCATCATGTAGAATTGCGACATCTAAAATCATAGCACGTCTCGCAGATCGGTCCACTATCACAATGTCAGGTTTATTAGTAACAATACACTTGTCCGTTATAATCGACAAAACCCAGTAGCGCAAGTATGAACTATTATCGATAACTGGCTCAGGCCTATACTGGTACACCTCTAAGGTTACAAGATTATATTTCAAAGCAAGTTGTTGGTAAATAATCCTGGCTACTAGGTTGTGCCTGTGCAAGTATTCTATTATATTATTTTATAATATTATTAAATACAGTCTCTATCTTCCATGTGGTAACTTTGAATTTGATACATTAATTTATAGACTGTCTAATTTCAAAACACAGTAACTGACCAAAATAAATTATAAAAAATATGGGTTGGATAATGTTCAAAAAACTTTACTTGAACGAAAAATACAAAAAATGGATTTGACAATTTTGTCGCTCACTGTGTTTTGAATTTTGGCAGTCGTTATTTTCAAGACCATTTCCTGCATATGAAAATATGTATCGTAAGACTTCACTGAACAGATCTTACAAAAACAAAAACATAATTTAAAAAAATATAAACACTCATGATAGAATATAAAATATTTATTATAATAAATATATACTAGGATGAGTTATCCTCACACAGAGTCATGTAGTTCCAAAGTAAGCATAGCACTTGTGTTATGGAGACCAGATAACTCACATAATATTTTTTAATAAATTTATATTATATTAGGTCTTTACCAATGAAATTGCCGTTTTGTATGAAAAAACTTAAACGAAATTTTTTCATGTACCTATTTTTTATTTGTATTAATTGAAGTATTCTATTATATTATTTTATAATATTATTAAATACAGTCTCTATCTTCCATGTGGTAACTTTGAATTTGATACATTAATTTATACCCATTCATCAAGGGCATCGATCATTTATTGATGCCCTTCTTAAAGAAATCAGCTGGACGGGAGGCAACAAATTCTTCAAAGGCATTTTGTACTGTCTCTCGGGAATTGAATTTTTTTTCCGCCAAGAAGTTATCCAAATTCTGGAAAAAGTAGTAGTCTGTAGGCGCAAGGTCTGGTGAGTAGGGCGGATGACGGAGAACTTCCAACCCCAGTTCTTGCAACTTGGAGACCGTCTGCTGTGCAGTATGAGGTCGCGCGTTGTCGTGC
Organism: Malacosoma neustria; assembly: GCA_963693495.1. Classification (NCBI taxonomy): domain Eukaryota; kingdom Metazoa; phylum Arthropoda; class Insecta; order Lepidoptera; family Lasiocampidae; genus Malacosoma; species Malacosoma neustria. Next base: position 11,021,125 of record OY856381.1, on the reverse strand, counting down.
AGGAGCAGCGGAGACGAGCGATTGATCAATGCTGGTTGGAGATGTGCCAGCTTTTCCATCATTGTGTTCAGTTCTTCACAGTACACATCTGCAGTAATGCTCACCCCGTTTGGTAAGAATCTGTGATGAATCACACTGGCGCTAGACCACCAAACAGTGACCATCACTTTTCTAGGGGTAAGTTTTCGTTTAGGGCATTGTTTAGGTACTAACCCAGGATCCAACCAACTTGCTGAGCGCTTGCGGTTATCAAACAGAATCCATTTTTCATTGCAGGTAACAATGTGGTTCAAAATTCCTTCATTTGTGTGTCTGTTGAGCAGTGCAAGGCACGTCTCGACGCGTACTTCACGCTGGCGATCATTGAGTTCGTGGGGCACCCATTTGTCAAGCTTTTTTACCTTGCCAATTTGACGCAAATGGACCAATATTGTTTTGACGCTAACGACGAAACCTGCTGCCAATTCAGCCGTAGGTTGTGTATCATCAGCTTCCACAATCGCCTTTAATTAGTCATTGTCGACCAAAGTCTTCGGACGACCGCGAGGTACATTTTTCAGTTCGAAATTCCCAGAACGGAAGCGAGCAAACCAATAACAGGTGGTGCGTTGGTTTGTACTGTTAGCTCAGTAAACGTCGTTGAGATGTTGCGTGCCGCTTTTGGCGCGTTGCTGCCACGACTGTATTCATATTCCATAATTACTCGAATTTTTACGAATCCATGATGACGAAAAAGATTGAAATGCGGTGAAAATGTAACTCTAATCAATAAACAAATGGCTACTTTTTGAAAAATAATTCCACGTTTTTAAAATAAAATTAATTTGAAATTAGAATTCTTAGCCAAACAAAAATTATTTTGATTTGAAATGGCCAGTACTGCAGAACGGCAATTTCATAGGTAAAGACCTATTATATAAACATTCAGACACGGGACTGAAATCTTACCCGTACCCGTGGCGTGAACCCGTGATCCGTGTCGCGTGACGACGCGCGTCAGCTGTTGCGCCACAGACTTTGTTATTTATTTTGACATATACCGTAACAGCTGACAATTCCCTTTAAGCACCATCACTTCAAAACTACTGAACATTGGGGTGGGTCAAATTTTTTTCTCATTTCTTTACGAAGCTCATACGATAAAAATATGCCAAATGATTTGATTTAATTATACGTGAAATTTTATTACATTATTTTAAGTTTTATAACCTCTAGATTGTTATAGAAATTTAAAAAATTTGGTACATTTTTCAGGTTATGTGACTATTATTTTTCCATGTTATTCTATCAGATTTTACTCTTAATGATTTAAATTACGGAAATTGTATGAGCGTTGTTCGGCTAGGTACAAGAACAGAGGAGTAAAGAAGGTTAGGGTTACGGTATTTTACATGATATAAAAGACAACGTGTTGCCAACCTATAAAGACGTAGTGATATTTTAGATATTTTGATATTTAAAAAATTATATTGAACAAGAAATATTTTAACTTTTGCTTGAATGCGTATATATCTGTACACGGTTTGATTGCAATTGGATGTGACGGTACTAATGTTAATGTTGGCAAGTATGGTGGTATTTATACGAACGCTGTAAAAAGAATTAATAGACCTTTACAGTGAATTATTTGTTTATTACATATGAACGCACCATTCAGACATTTATTTCACCACATTGATGATAGTACATCTGGACCACAAACATTTATTTTCAGGGACTCTTGGAAAAGAACTTGAAATCTGTGAAAAAAGACCTATAAACCCAGTATCAACCTATTCCAACAAACTATGTATGTATGTCCATGCTGTTAGCCTTTTTACTTCATTTTTAATAATTTCTACATGAAACCGGAAGCAGAAGACTAATTCTGAACGCTACCAAACTTTATAATCTATTCAAACTCATAATTTACCACCAATTTCTTACTGTGCACAATGAGACTTCGACTATTCGACGCGGAATTTTTGCGACGTTGATGGTTCAAGGCTACTTTTTAGATTCCATTTACCCTTTCTTATTTTTTTCGATTTACTTTTCTTGTTATTCGCCCAACGAAGCGGGCGGAACGGCTATTGGCTGTATAAAAGTACAGACCTGACGAGTCTTATGTGCACAAATAACATCAACCACATCACACGTCAAGATGTGTGACTTGATGTTGCAAAAACAAGGTTATAAATTTTATAAGCTGAAACAAATTCAATTAGTCGACAAAACGCTTGAAGTAATTACGAGTATGAACGTGAACTTGAAACACTTCAAGTTCACGTGCACTCAGAAGTCATGTTTTAGCACAAAAGTTATTACTTTGCTATCACAGTTTCGATATAATATTAAAATTTCAAGAGCTGCTTATATCTTTAACTTAGAGCAAAAGTAATTTTGTAACATTTCAAGTTTCGCATTTTTGTGTGAGTTAGCAGACGAATTTACGGCCCAATTATTAGTTAGTAGTTACCGTCGTCTATGGATGTTCGCGACGTCAAATGCTAACATGTTGCCGTATTAAAACCCAGTCAATTATGCCGGAACAAAACACAAAGTTGTTGCGGCATATTTTGAAATCAGGAGTGGTTGCTATTCAGACGGCTTGGACACCTACTCGTACATATCTAGACTTGTTTAGTTGATTTTTACGATAGCTAATATATAGGTCGAAGGATCAGTATTCTTAATTATTATACAGAGTGGGGCAAAAGTAATCAGACCATCTTTTTTTGCTGTAATTTTTTGTAATGTTAAACTTTGGTTCTGATTATGAAATTTGTTTATTTAATCCATTAGAATTTTTTCTAACAAGTCGAGAAAATGATATCGGTCACGTTGCCGCCGCCAAAGTTGATGACCATACGGGCCCGTTTCATGGCATTTCCCATCACTCTTGTCAGAACTTCGGGCGACAGATTCTCGCATTCCTGGCGAATATTCTCCTTAAGCGCTTCAAGAGTTTGAGGCTTGTTGGCGTACATCCGTGACTTCAAAAAAGCCCATAAAAAGAAGTCTGGAACAGTTAAATCGGATGATTTGGCCGACCTGTGTAAATCACCAAAACGACAGATTAAGCGACCCGGAAAGGCTTCCTTCAGAATATCGGTTGTGGCTTGAGCATTGTGTGCCGTTGCACCATCTTGTTGGAACCACATGTTATAGGGTTTTTCTATAGGGTGATTACTTTTGCCCCACCTTGTATTACGCAGACTCGAGACGGACTGAGCCCATGACGGACCGGACCTATGACCCCTGGCGTGTCAACGTGCGAAAGCCGTTGCCTACGGTCGTCAAACCTATTACGTTTTATTTCAATGTTTAAAGAGCTTGTATAACTCATTATTAATTTTCAAAGATGTGTTTTATAAAGCCCCAGTCACTTCAGGTTAAACATGATGAACCCGAAGAATAACAATACAATAAATGCTATAAACAATTTTTGCATTTGACTTATACCTGCCCTGTTTTAGAAACAATAACATCAAATGCCCTATTTTGTAATAATTACCCTTTCACACATAACTGTTAAGTGTAAAGACTTACAAACCCAAATTGCGTTCATTTTAATTAGCACACTTAATAGTCTGCCAGAAGAGCGAATGCTACAATTCAAAAATCTATGTTACATGCAAAGTTCAATATGTATTATAGACACAAAATAATATGACTAGTACAATTGTTTTTTGTGCAATGTTTTATTTAATTTGTATGTTGTACAATAAAGAATATAGATTCTTTTATTTATTTAATTGTGAATACATAATCAAACAACACTGAATAAACTTGGAAAATATTTAAACTAATACGTCTAAGTGATGAATATCGCAGTAAAAAAATGTGAATTAGATGATTAATTAGTGTATGTATTAATCATTGTTGCTGGTCAATAGAAATTATTCACTTCGTGTTATATTTGTAAAATAAGATATTTTTAAGTTTATACAATACAATAAGTTTTTAGGTTAAGAATACTGTGTGTGATGTGACAAGTTAATAGATGATTGTGATTGAATAGAATTTTAAAATAATCTCTATGACAACAAACTACTAGTTTATATTAGAAATTTGCTGTATTTCTTAACTTTCCAAATTTATATTTTATTTGTTAATTTTATAAAAAAATTTACTATCATTAAGTGTCCTTGCAGCTTTAGATTAGACTACTTTCACACAATACTTGTCGTATCCAATAGAGCCGCTTTTTTACCCTTTAATAAGAGACCAAGCGAAAGACTTTTAAGAAGAAGTACAAATTATTATTATTATAAATGTATAAACATGTTATGAGAATTTGCATAATTTTTTGCTATTATTAGATAATACTAAACTAAATTATTTTGTGACAAGACTGCCACACAGTAGTATCACAACACTCAACTAAAACTTTGGGCTCTGAAACTTACATACAACTGAATAAATACTAAATCATGTGAAATAATAAGAATATATAATTAATTTAAGCGCACTGTCAATTTCTGTGAATAAATTGTATAATACATTATGAATGTACGTGACAATTCATACAACGTCATCTGATTCTAGCCCCAAATTATGCAACAGAGTTCAACTAACACGTGACTCCCGCAGGCGCTATGTATGGCGTGCGAACACCGTTGCACCACGAAGATTATCACATTTGTAAAATTAATAACTAAAGTATATGCTTTAGTTATTAACATATATAGAAGTATAGATGCAATAGGCATTGTCCCGGATAGACACTGGCGCAAATTACACGCAATATTTCACTTGGATGATGGTTCTAACAATTAAACTATATACCAAATAATATTTATTTGCTCTTTATGTAATATACATTACTAAAACATGGTTTAGTAAAATAAAGAAAAGCCAACATTTCAACTAAAGTATCTGCATTGGTGGTTCACTACTACAATGAAATCAAGCTCCACCAAACTCTAAACAAATAACAACAATAAAATTTGTATTTATTAGTCATCTTTGTTACATTATTATTACGAACAATTATGCATTATAATAATACGTTTTCTAAAATGGCTCTGTTTTAATTAATTATTACATCTAAACAATCGATATACCTAGTCAGGTCATAAGTATTGTCACACAGTAAAAACTTTTCTTTTAGAATGCTGGCCACAAAAAAGTTTATTGAATTAGAATTTCGAATTGTTCATGAAAATAAAAATGTATAACTTTTAGAATTTTACTCATTTTTAAATATGGAGTGGACGCTTAAAGAAGACCGTGTTGCAGTTATTGCGTTGTATCGTTGCGGTTACGCGCCAATTCAAATTTTTAACATACTGAAAAATTTGAATATTACCAAAAGATTCGTTTATCGTACCATCAAACGATACAATGAAGACTCTAGTGTAGATGACAGGTCAAGAAGTGGTCGCCCTCGGTCTGTTAGGACTCCAGCAGTGATAAAAGCTGTGAAGGCACGAATTCAAAGAAATCCCAAACGTAAGCAGAAACTGTTGGCCCTTCAGATGGGGTTAAGCAGAACCACGGTGAAAAGGGTGTTAAATGAAGACTTAGGGCTTCGGGCATATCGAAGAAAAACAGGACATCGTTTGAATGCTCGTCTAATGGACCTGAGACTGAAGAGATGCCGCGCTTTGTTGAAGCGGTACGCGGAAAAAAATATCTGGAAATTCTTTTTTCGGATGAAAAAATGTTTACCGTAGAAGAGAGCTACAACAAACAAAATGATAAGGTGTACGCACACAGTAGTGAAGAAGCGAGCAACCGTATTCCGCGTGTCCAACGAGGTCATTTTCCATCCTCGTTCATGGTATGGTTGGGAGTTTCTTATTGGGGCTTAACAGAGGTACATTTTTGTGAGAAAGGTGTAAAAACGAATGCTGTTGTGTATCAAAATACAGTCCTGACGAACCTTGTGGGACCTGTTTCTCATACCATGTTCAATAACAGGCACTGGGTATTCCAACAAGATTCGGCGCCAGCTCATAGAGCGAAGAGCACACAAGACTGGCTGGCGGCGCGTGAAATCGACTTCATCCGGCACGAAGACTGGCCCTCCTCCAGTCCAGATTTGAATCCGTTAGATTACAAGATATGGCAACACTTGGAGGAAAAGGCGTACTCAAAGCCTCATCCCAATTTGAAGTCACTCAAGACATCCTTGATTAAGGCAGCCGCCGATATTGACATGGACCTCGTTCGTGCTGCGATAGACAACTGGCCACGCAGATTGAAGGCTTGTATTCAAAATCACGGAGGTCATTTTGAATAAACTTTAATGTCATAAGAATCTATGTTTTGTTAAGTTCATTTTGGTATATGAATGGTTACATAATTAATAAACTTGTTACAATTATTTTACATTAAACATGTGACAGAATTTATGACCTGACTAGGTAAAATAAAAGCGGTGAGAAGGCTAAAAAATCCTTACTATCAGATATCACAATATCTGGCTATCTCACTATATATATCACAATATATAGCTATCACAATATCTGGGACTGATAACTTCGAGTTAGAAGCAATAAGAACTCAACTCGTAACCGGCACTACCTACATTCAATAGGCTTTTCTGAAGGTAGACAGGAAGAGAAGGCCCTAAAGTGATTTTACTGTCTTAATATTGTTAATTTTAGGATCTCTTAGGGCGTTTTAATTTAATCGTGTCCAATAACTACATTGCATCGTAGTCAGAATCACAGTGTAGTGTTTTAGTACTAAAGTTCACGTTTACTTTGAAGATAGAATACTTCCAGCATAAATCCATTAGCATGTCAACGATCTTATTCGCCTGGCCGTTATGAATATGCATTTCTATGAGTGAGTGAATTCAACATAACAAGCTTGTCACTAGGGCATCTTCTTCTTCTTACTGTCTTTGTCCCTGACTATGTGGGATCGGCACAACATGTTCTCTCCTTCCACTTTCTTTTATTAGTTATCATCTCAACATTCACACCTTGTTTTACCATATCATCTTTTACGCAATCAATCCATCTAAGCTTGTAGCTAAGCCAATTGATATCGCTCTCTATCAGACTAGATAATAATGACTCAGTAGATATACGAGATCGTGTTAAGATGTGTGAAATTTGTTTGTTATAAAAAACGTCGTACGTACGTGATTTACTATATTTTGGTGTGATGGATTAGTGAAAGTGTCAACTGAAGAAGTGAAGTGAAAGTGTGACTGGACTTATGGCCGCAACTGTATATGATTCCATCTCGGCTTTTCTCAAATTCAATTCAGTGGAGATGACATGCATTTCTTAGATTACTTTCGAGTGACATTACTACTTGCCACATTGAAATAGTAAAGGAAAACGTAAAACATACACTAAAGAAAAATATCTCCGTGCATAAGAGTCCAGACTATCTATATCTCCGGACTAAGAGTACTGACCTCTGCGGCTGGGGTTGGCCTGTCGTAAAAGGCGACAGAACAAACCTAACTAGATGGTAGGGCCCCAAATCCGTCTGGATGGCAATCGCCTTTGGTCTATAAGTATGCCGCCATAATAACCTTGTGTTGTCTTTCGGCATAAGTGACCAGGTTCCGTTACCTCTATATGGACGACAGTGCGTGGCAAATATCTATAGGCGATGGTAACTGCTAACTATTAAGTGGGCCGTCAGCTTGTCTGCTGTATCACAGCAATAAATATAACGTGAAAACCTGTACACCAATCCACCAATCAATGCATATCTAACCTATCTATAACTCAACAATCCATTGTGAACAAGCTTAATCAGTATACTGTATATTTCCTACAGGGAGCGCCCGAGTCCAGTATTAGTCCTAATAATCTATTTCTGTATTACAATGTTGAAAAAAACGTGCTTGTCACTCGCGTATTATTCCAATGTTTCGAAATTGCGAGTTTGTGAGTGATATAATTGTGCGTTGATCAAGTGCGTAAAGTATACAACTTTGTGAAAAATATATATTTATGGTGTAGGTGTCAAATCATAACATTGCATACTTAAGCTTAGAGACATCTGTTAGAAAAACCGGTTATGAATTTCCGGTACACTTGGTATGTGATAAGTAAGAAAAATTATAACAATTTTAATAACAGTCCTGATTGTTTCGGCTCTTTCTCTATATAAAAAAAACAGTGAGTTCTATATTTATCGGTGTAAATAGTGTGTAGATTTCCTGACAACATTATTATCATTTACTGTTAGTACATAAAGGTTGTATTAAAAACATATTCAGAAAACATTTTATAAATAAAAATTATTCAAAATTAAACTAAACAGAAGACTATTTTCAATATTAAGAAAGAAAAATGATAAATTTATTTAAAATATTTACAAAATTTTATATAAACTAATGTTTTATATTTATAAAAACGTATTTTCAAAAGAAAGACTAAACTAGACTAAATTCGATATACTTATCTCAATACAATAGTGTTTTACATAAAACCAGAACTTTTCTTCAAATTGCTCACAGTTAACATGTTGAACGCCATAACGGACACCATGTATTGTGTCCGTGTGACAACCATGTGTGTGACATCTACTTTCCCCTAAGACCACAGTAATACATCAAGAATCGTTCAAAAACCATAGAATATACTTTATTGTACAATATAATTAATGAAACAATACAAAAAACAGCTTAGAATTAGGTACAAATGGCGGTCTTATCGCTGACAGCGATCTCTTCCAGACAACCTTGGGATGGAGAGAGAAATATGGCACAAAAACTAGGGCAGGGTTCTGTTACACAATATTTAAAAGAAAAAAAAATTATAATAATATTATACACATATAAATGCACACACACATATATATTTATAACTGTTAAAGCAATACATGTTATATAAAAATATATAATACAAACACATATACACATATATACACGCATACACATACACACATACATACATACACACACATATACATACATAGTACAATAATAAAAACAGCATATATTATACTTTGAGGTAGTAATCCTTAACGAGTCTGTTGAAGGTGGATACTGACTGGGCTTGTCTCACTTCTAGCGGCAGCATGTTCCATAATTGGACAGCTTGAACACTGAATGACTGGTTATAAAACTTGGTTGTATTAAGCGGTGTTTCTAGTCTCATGTTCACCGATGACCTGAAGAATTTCCCCTGATTCACATTGGAAAATTGGAAACGTTCCTTAAGGTAAGGAGGAGACTTGGGACTAAACAATACATTATACAGAAGAGACAAGATATGCGTATTCCGGCGAAGGCGGATAGGGAGCCACTTGAGCTTAATGTGAAATTCGGATATATGATCATATTTACGTAACCCAAATATGAAACGGATACAAAAATTCTGGAGTCGCTCAAGTTTATCTAACTGGTATTCTGCGAGGTCAAGATAGCTAGCATCGGCGTAGTCTAAGATAGGTAAAAGAAGGGATTGTGCCAGTGCAATTTTGGTTGTGTGTGGCAAAAAATTCCGCAGTCTCCGCAAGGAGGCTGCAGAAGCAAATACTTTGCGACTGACTTCTTTAAGTTGGGGTTCCCAGGACAAAGTTCTATCAATATGAACTCCTAAGTTTTTCACTGAGTCAGCAATTGGGATCTGGATTCCATCAAAAGTAACAGGAGGTAATGACGACCAGCGAATTTTTGCAATCATCCTCGAACTCCCAACAACAATACTCTGAGTTTTCTTCGGATTCACTGCTAGTCCATAAGATCTACTCCAATCCACGATCGATGATAAATCCTCGTTTAAGATCAAAAACCGTTACGGTACTTTTTGCAAATATTTTCAGGAAATAACTTGTTGAAGAGGCCATAAATTCTAAGTCCTTTCGATTTGTTGTGCCAAGTAAATATGTACTATAAGGCCGCGTGAGTCCATTATTTTAGTGAAACAGTGAGTCAAACGGTGTCCGTCGGCTCCCTTGAGGCTTCTGTAGTGATTGAGGGCATGAGAACACAGTGTCCATCGCGCCCCCTTGGGTCCAATGTATTGGCGGTCATAAGCTGTCCGCCACAGCCCACCAGAGTAAATATTGTTTTTAGTCTGGTGTTCAATGTGTTAAATAAAAAATGGGTCACTGATCGGTGGTAAATACCACAATACTCAGGTTGCATTATTGTGTTAGGTGGCAATACTTATCCGTTTGCCGACAAAAAACTTATTGGTCACTTCTACCAAAGACGTCTATATGTTCGAAAAACTATCCAAGATCAGATGTAGATTCATTGATATGATGGGAGCTGTCTTGAGTCTTTTAGTTATTACAATTCTTTAAAATATTTGATTTGACAAAATATATGAAGCGACCTGCAATGGAATTTAGTGGCATTGATTGGAATTCCGAGTACATCGCGTGTGGAATATTTATCCTGCTATTACTCAGTACGTCCTTCATTACTTAGTATAAAGAACAGTATCAAAAGCATTTTGAAATCATTCAGCTCAGTACCATCACTAACCGAAGTTCCCATAAATCTTTAAAGATGTTTAAATTGGTAAGTAAATTTAATTAAAAACGAATAAGAAAATGTTAATGTGCAAATATTAAGCATTTATTTATTTTTATAGACAGTGACAAAACAATAAAAATGTCAGGAGCCCTTTTTTATTGTTTTAAACGCAATATATTTAATTAAAACTACTTAAATAATTTTTAATTATTTAAGTAATAGTACTTTTACATCGAAATTGTGTAACAATTTTTTTGTAATTACAGCATTATAATATGAATATCTAAATTTTATATTTCAAATACTGGTTACAATCGGGTGTGATAAAAGAAAGAGAAGTAATACAAAAAAACCGTGATTTATGAGACATAATATATTGTATTGAATGCAAATATTACTGCCAAATATTCGCATATTTTAGTCATTTTGCCATGTGATGTCGAAAAAACTAAGAAGTCCACCCTATCGCTTCCATTTCAACTAGTAAAAGGCCATTAATGAACTGCATCTTATCAAATTTACAGATAATGAAGTAAGATTTCAGTTAGGCATCAGGTATTAGTTGGGTAGAGTGTTTTTGTTACCATATGCAATGGTAGACCTTAGGACGCAAACTTCAAGCTTAGATTACTCTCACTTGGATGATAAAAATTTCAATATTACAGAAATTACACTACTTCAGGCAGAATTTACTTCACACAAAAGATATTAATATATTTAAAATATTTGTTACAGTTCGTCTTCGCCTGCTTCTTCGCCTTGGCTGCGGCCAAGCCTGACCCTAGCGTTCTATTGAGCAGCTACGCAGCACCTGTGGCAGCGGCGTACACCGCCCCCGTAGCTGCGGCGTACACCGCTCCCGTAGCTGCGGCCTACACCGCACCCCTGGCCTACTCCGCCTACACGGCTCCTGTTGCCGCTTATTCCGCCTATAGCTATGCTCCCTACACTGCTGCGTATTACCTTCGTTAAGCCTTCAAAAATAAACACATGTAACTAATATATTCGTTTCATTTTATATAAGGATGAAGAAAATCAGGACCATAAGCTATGAATCTTTTAAACCGATAATAATCTAATTTTTGCATCAGGTTTCTATAAGGTTTAAGCTAATATTGCAGGATGCAGTTATGCGCTAACGTAATAAAGAAATATCTAAAACCCAATAAGTGAGAAAATTATATTATGAAATGTTATTGGGTATTCTTGATATTAATACTATGATAAATTATTGAAGTGAAGACTTCTTTAGCATCGTTGTGATCTGAAACTCGATGAAACGGAAGTCACAGTAAAAAGACACACCTATATATTATATTTCTTATTTTGAAGTGTTTAATAACTTGAATAATTTTAACCGTTTTCCAGCGGATATAGCTCTTGGGTTGGGTCTCTGGGGTTCGGATCGGTCTGGGTTTGAATACTGACTTTAACTCCAAAAGTTCCCTTTTTGAAGTGAAAACTTCTAGCGTCGTTGTGATCTGAAACTCGATGAAACGGTAAAGTCACAGTAAAAAGAGACACCTATGTATAGGGTTGCCATCCACCCTGGTTTCCCCGGATTTGTAATACCTTAGAAGGTGTCCGGGGAGCGTCCGGGCGGGGATAAATAGTTTATTAAAACTTTATAAAGATTTGTTTATTTAAAAAAAGTGAGATTGAAAGATTAAGTAAAGTTTAAGTTGATTTTTTCGAAGTTAAAGAGTATAATTTTTTATTTTATTTACAGCCAATAAAAATGTAAGATGTAGCTTGCTTAAACTTTGAGATTTTAACACAACTCAATGCAAAAGAGTAGTATAAGATAGATAGATAGATTATTCTTTATTGTCCACCAAAAATTATATATATATATATATATATATATATATATATATATATATATATATATATAATGTATATATATAGATGTATATATATGTATATATATATATATATATATATATATATATATATATATATATATATATATATATATATATATATATATATGTATATATATAGATGTATATATATGTATATACCTAGTCAGGTCATAAATTCTGTCACATGTTTAATGTAAAATAATTGTAACAAGTTTATTAATTATGTAACCATTCATATACCAAAATGAACTTAACAAAACATAGATTCTTATGACATTAAAGTTTATTCAAAATGACCTCCGTGATTTTGAATACAGGCCTTCAATCTGCGCGGCCAGTCGTCTATCGCAGCACGAACGAGGTCCATGTCAATATCGGCGGCTGCCTTAATCAAGGATGTCTTGAGTGACTCCAAATTGGGATGAGGCTTTGAGCACGCCTTTTCTTCCAAGTGTTGCCATATCTTGTAATCTAACGGATTCAAATCTGGACTGGAGGAGGGCCAGTCTTCGTGCCGGATGAAGTCGATTTCACGCGCCGCCAGCCAGTCTTGTGCGCTCTTCGCTCTATGAGCTGGCACCGAATCTTGTTGGAATACCCAGTGCCTGTTATTGAACATGGTATGAGAAACAGGTTCCACAAGGTTCGTCAGGACTGTATTTTGATACACAACAGCATTCGTTTTTACACCTTTCTCACAAAAATGTACCTCTGTTAAGCCCCAATAAGAAACTCCCAACCATACAATGAGCGAGGATGGAAAATGACCTCGTTGGACACGCGGAATACGGTTGCTCGCTTTTTCACTACTGTGTGCGTACACCTTATCATTTTGTTTGTTGTAGCTCTCTTCTACGGTAAACATTTTTTCATCCGAAAAAAGAATTTCCCGATATTTATTTCCCGCGTACCGCTTCAACAAAGCGCGGCATCTCTTCAGTCTCAGGTCCATTAGACGAGCATTCAAACGATGTCCTGTTTTTCTTCGATATGCCCGAAGCCCTAAGTCTTCATTTAACACCCTTTTCACCGTGGTTCTGCTTAACCCCATCTGAAGGGCCAACAGATTCTGCTTACGTTTGGGATTTCTTTGAATTCGTGCCTTCACAGCTTTTATCACTGCTGGAGTCCTAACAGACCGAGGGCGACCACTTCTTGACCTGTCATCTACACTAGAGTCTTCATTGTATCGTTTGATGGTACGATAAACGAATCTTTTGGTTATATTCAAATTTTTCAGTATGTTAAAAATTTGAATTGGCGCGTAACTGTAACGATGCAACGCAATAACTGCAACACGGTCTTCTTTAAGCGTCCACTCCATATTTAAAAATGAGTAAAATTCTAAAAGTTATACATTTTTATTTTCATGAACAATTCGAAATTCGAATTCAATAAACTTTTTTGTGGCCAGCATTCTAAAAGAAAAGTTTTTACTGTGTGACAATACTTATGACCTGACTAGGTATATACCTATATATAACCATTCGAATCTCGAATTGTTCATGAAAATAAAAATGTATACTTTTAGAATTTTACTCATTTTTTAAATATGGAGTGGACGCTTAAAGAAGACCGTGTTGCAGTTATTGCGTTGCATCGTTGCGGTTACGCGCCAATTCAAATTTTTAACATACTGAAAAATTTGAATATAGCCAAAAGATTCATTTATCGTACCATCAAACGATACAATGAAGACTCTAGTGTAGATGACAGGTCAAGAAGTGGTCGCCCTCGGTCTGTTAGGACTCCAGCAGTGATAAAAGCTGTGAAGGCACGAATTCAAAGAAATCCCAAACGTAAGCAGAAATTGTTGGCCCTTCAGATGGGGTTAAGCAGAACCACGGTGAAAAGGGTGTTAAATGAAGACTTAGGGCTTCGGGCATATCGAAGAAAAACAGGACATCGTTTGAATGCTCGTCTAATGGACCTGAGACTAAAGAGATGCCGCGCTTTGTTGAAGCGGTACGTGGGGAAAAAATATCGGGAAATTCTTTTTTCGGATGAAAAAATGTTTACCGTAGAAGAGAGCTACAACAAACAAAATGATAAGGTGTACGCACACAGTAGTGAAGAAGCGAGCAACCGTATTCCGCGTGTCCAACGAGGTCATTTTCCATCCTCGCTCATGGTATGGTTGGGAGTTTCTTATTGGGGCTTAACAGAGGTACCTTTTTGTGAGAAAGGTGTAAAAACGAATGCTGTTGTGTATCAAAATACAGTCCTGATGAACCTTGTGGAACCTGTTTCTCATACCATGTTCAATAACAGGCACTGGGTATTCCAACAAGATTCGGCGCCAGCTCATAGAGCGAAGAGCACACAAGACTGGCTGGCGGCGCGTGAAATCGACTTCATCCGGCACGAAGACTGGCCCTCCTCCAGTCCAGATTTGAATCCGTTAGATTACAAGATATGGCAACACTTGGAGGAAAAGGCGTGTTCAAAGCCTCATCCCAATTTGGAGTCACTCAAGACATCCTTGATTAAGGCAGCCGCCGATATTGACATGGACCTCGTTCGTGCTGCGATAGGACTGGCCGCGCAGATTGAAGGCTTGTATTCAAAATCACGGAGGTCATTTTGAATAAACTTTAATGTCATAAGAATCTATGTTTTGTTAAGTTCATTTTGGTATATAAATGGTTACATAATGAATAAACTTGTTACAATTATTTTACATTAAACATGTGACAGAATTTATGACCTGACTAGGTATATATATATATATATATATATATATATATATATATATATATATATATATATATATATATATATATATATATATATATATATATATATATATATATATATATAATGTATATATATAGATGTATATATATAGATGTATATATATGTATATATATATATATATATATATATATATATAAATGGCACAAAATTATTCGAAAAACGCTCCCAAATATAAAAATACGCACAATATTGTAGGCGCGCGGCGGGGCGATACAATAAAAAGTTCTTAGATTTTATATTTTATTATCGAATCAAGCTGGCTTTAATAAATATATTCGTAATATAAAGGAAAGAGTTTTCATGCAAAGATGTAAAACTTTTTTGATACATCCGTAATATTAAAACATGGATTTTAATTTCACAATTTACATAAATTCTTACGGTCAACTGTCACGGCAATAAATGAAATTCATTGGAATGATAGTGGCGCCATCTGTCAAAGATTGGTCGTACCAGAAACCTTTGTGGGCTCATGCACAACACTTTGCTGAAGATCATGACATGATCAAATGCATAGTTTACGATTGTATAAAGCACATACAGTCAAGCATTTATTCATTTATATATATATATATATATATATATATATATATATATATATATATATATATATATATATATATATATATATATATATATATATATATATATATATATATATCTATATATTCTTCTATCTTTCTTCTATCTATATATATATATATAGATAGAAGATAGATAGATATGTCTTCAGTGCTTGGAAGCGCTGATTTTGTCAATGTCAAATTATTTATTTTCATTATGGATAATTTCTAGCGTATAGACTATATTACAAAGGACATAGACTACAAAAACTAGTGTTGTGCATACATCACAGTTCCAAGTCCATAATTGGGATAAGGACCTAATGATCAATGAGGAGTTGTAAGATACATTCTTTATGGAATCGTCCCAAATGTTTGTTTGGGCAATTTATTCATGTTTTCTTATACGAGTCTCCTTGAGGACAGCCTATTGCGTCAACTTTTCATTGTTCCCTAGTAATCAAAATTGTTATTTAGAAGTTCTACTAACAACAAAAGCGTTTGAAGGTTAACGTATTTGTTACCACTAATAATTATGATTAATTTTTACCTTACGTAGACTATGTGTAAGATACAGAATAGATTTAGGATTTATTAAAATTTTAAATATTATCAAAAATTTAATTCTCATTCAGGTGAGTGTGTACAAACTCCTTGCATGAAAAGTCGTGACTCAGCTGGTGCTCATATTTTGGTAGTATAGGATATGTAGCGACAATTTGAGCTGAAAATCGCTAATGATTAGGAATTGGGTGCTATGAGCCAATGATTGGCAGTAGGATTTGATAGACTGAAGATGACGATGAAAACCGAACAAAAACTATTTTTATTGCGGTGAAACAGCAGACAGGCTCACAACCCCCTTAATGTACGTTACCCTCGCATGTTTATGTTTGCGACGTCAGGGGTGCCTCTAACACGCTGCCTTTTGAGGCATGCTTAGGAACCAGGGATGGTTGCCATTCAGATGGTCCTGGATTCCGGCCACCTAGCTAAGATTTTTTAAATTCTTTCTTTTTGGGAAACCTTTTGCCGGTGTATCTAGTTCGTTAGTTTCACTTGGGATAGCGCTATTTCCAGGGGCAAGCTGAGACGCAATAATTGAATGAAATGGGTAAAAGCAGAAGAAATGGTCGAAATTGCTAATAATATTTATCTGACTTCTTAACTTATACTGTATTTTCAAAACATGTGATCTTTTATTGACAGATGATCACGTGTATTCTTAAGAAAATCGTTGTGTGCTTGTAAGCACCTCTCATATTCGGACAATATACGAGTAGGTAAGTACTATATACGAATTATAAAAGACGGACTGTCCATCTACCGTTGCACACTGGTAAATATCTGATAAAGCCCAAGCTGGCTTTTCAGATGTTTCAGGCCAAATGAAGCCGAATGTATACAAATAGTATCATGAATGACCTAAAAGTGCAGTAGTTTTGTTATGTTGCTTATGGACTCTGAAATGATGATAAAATTAATTAATCTACCCATATTAATATTATCAGTCCGTCACAAAATTGATTTCGTTGTCATTTAATTGACATTTAAACATTGTATGCGATAATACACTGAATTTAAACTGCCAGTTACATAACAATGAGTTTCAATACACCGAGAGAGGTGACAATGAATATGTCAGATGCATCTTCTGACAACAACACCTGTTATTACGCCCACAGTTGTTGTAGTTGTCTCCTGTAAAAGCAATTACGTAATACTCTCGACGATGTATCGACCAAGGAAAAACAATATTACAATTGAATGTTTTATAGAAACATTAACATGTTGTTTTGGGTTTATTCAATAAATTATAATTATAATAATGAATATAAGATCATTAGAGTACCCATAACATCGTGCTTATTACACGAAGTACATTTGACCTTTAAACGTTACCTTACCTTATTTAACCATTTATCCGTGCAAGGGAGAAAGAATACTAACCCCTGCGGCGGGGGTCAGTTTGTCGTAAAAGGCGACAAAACAACCCAACCTAGCTACATGGTAGGGCCTCGAGTCCGTTTGGATGGCCACCACCTTTGGTCTTAAGAAGCCGCCATAATAACCTTGTGTTGTGTTCCGGCATTAGTGACCCAAGTTCCTGTACCCTTATGGGACAGCAGCGTGTTCGCGATGCCACTGGCGTTGCAAATACTCAAAGGCGACGATAACTGCTAAATTCTAAGCGGGCCGTCAGCCTGTCTGCTTGTGTTTTTTATTGCTGTATTGCTGCAATAAAAATACCTAGTTCAGTTATTAAATATTTTAAGACTACTCAAAATATTAGGAAGCGTTTATTGCAGGCTGCTCATCTAGGTTTAGTATCATAGCATTAATGTCATATTTCGGGAACATTGCCCAATCATAGTCAGCATGTAGAAGATAAGCAGTTGCTTTATTCGCGATAGGCCAAGCAACGTATTTCTAAATAGGTTCACTCTTCGTGGCCGGTAGGCAGACTTAAGCAAATAAATAATAAAGCGTGAGCTTGGCTCGCAAAGGCCTACATCCTGGCTTGGAAACCTTAGCAGCTCAGTGATAAAATTCTTGCCTCCTTGTCTAATATGGTTTTAAATATATTTAAAACCATATTGGCCATTTCTATAGAAATGGCCAAAACAAAGATATTTGGGAATCTCCATCAGTGCATGGAGGATCAAATCTTGGATGGTGGTGTGATAAACGTTGCCATCTCTTTGATGATATTACATAAAAGTAGTAGTAAAAATGTTTTTTAAATAGCTTTGACTATATTGAAGCTACAAGCCTCGTACACATTTATGAAAATTACTAAATCTTTTGTTCAGTTTTCGATAATCCATTGTACCTCTTTGAATGCTTTGCAATGATTTCAATATACAATGTCATTATTCTAAATTAGGTAAATTAATTATTGTACTATTTTGGGTGAACCTAACATGGTTTGTCTGAAGACAAAAGAACGTAGACAATATAATGTCTCGATTACATAAACTGTAACAGATCTTAATATGTGCAAATTTTGTAATTATTTTTTTGTCGTATATTATTGGATATGTCACTCACTATACATCTCTTGTATGTGCTTAGAACATAGCTTTAAGTAAATATCTATATACGGGAGTTAATGTAATTTAAAGCATGATTTAAAACAAATAAATCCAATTAAGTACTTATAAGTGATTGCTTTGAATCTCCAAAAATATAACTGCAAAAAAATTTACCATCCGAATAGAAAAACGGGCTCAGAAATACTGTTCTACATTTCAACCGAATTTAATTAATGAGATCAATCACTGAAGCCTTTTTTAATTCCGTTCCCCCTGTAAGTCATTTCTAAGCGTAGAAAATATAATTAACAGAAGATCAATAATATTTTCTCCATAGTTATTTTATAATAAATTAAATAAAAGAGTTTATCCGCCAAACGTGCCATCCACGTGATAGATCCCGCAAAGGGTGATTGGAAAAATATTATTTTTCTTGCTACTTTGTCACGTTTTAAGCCTCCTCGTTTTCTTAACGTGCATAAACATGTTTTCTTTATTGATTTCTCTATTATTGGAAACCATTACATAATGGATAATTACAAAACTAGACATTAAAATGTATTAACTCAAAATTATTTTTTGTTCAAAGACATCGTTCGATCTTTTTATAGGTACGATTTAGTACTGCGACTTCCGAAAACCAAAAATTATTTAAAATGCAACCATCCGCCTCAAAGAATTAAAAAATGTTGAACGATCCACGATCCCCGAGTACAGATAAAGTCAAAGATATAGAGATAATAGAGGACTTTACGATAATTCGAGAATGATGAGTGGTTGGTGAGTCTATTTTCGATACCTTGCAGTAGGCAAAGAATTTTGCAGTTGCTTTGCTTTGTAGCTATCCTTTTTCGGTTAGGTTCAAGTCTGCTTGCAGACGAATTGTCAGACAGGACCAGCTATATTTCACAAATCTGAACTCTACACAATTGCACACGACGTAGAGTTTGTTCCTCAGGAAAGTTGAACGATTACAAGTTTCGCGAGTTACAGAGACAGACACGATACTATTGCTAGTCCCACGCTTGCTTTCACCGTCACCTCATGCGAGAGTTGGGTAGTTTCAAATTCAGGCGGTGGGATCTGCTCTACCCTCTATACAAAGCTCGAAAAGGTATAAAATCAATAATAACAAACATTTAGGTATATTAAACTAGCTGATCCGGCAAACGTTGTTCTGTCATATATATATATAAAAAAAAAAAAAACATTTTTAGTGGACTGAATTCTCATCCGTTGTTGAAGATTAATTGTATTGATACAGTTTGAACGTATTGCTCCCAATATATTATAGGCGATTTGTTTATTTATACTTTATATTTTATTATATTTTATGTAGGAAAAAAATCAAATGAAAAACAATTCGAATATATAAAGAAACAGTTGAATGCAGCCAGAGTAAACATAATATCACACTACACGGCTACTGCAATAAAAATGATGGCCATCGCGGACTCTTGCTCTATTGGTGATTGGTTTAAGATAAGATAATAAATAATTGAAGATACACAATTTACGACTGCATTTAGTGTTCAATTAAATATAATCTCTTTAATATTAAGTTTTTTAAGGTTCCATCAGTTTACGTTAATTGTGATTAATGATTTACCGCGTTTAAAAGTAAAATTTAAATAAAATTATCGTGCTTTTAGCCTGAAGACTGCGAACAATTTGCAGTATGTCCGATATTAGTGGCCCCGTGTCCAACAACGTGCAGTTAAGATCCACGTACGTGATATCCCTGCTTGCCACGATGTCTTTTGCCAATGGATATGTATTGTTGTGAAAAGTAGCCGCGAGTTTCAAGGCCTCTAACTTGCCAGGAGGAAGATTGCTGTGAGCCACCACCAAAATATATAAAGATGGACGCATTGTGCGCAAGCTGCCTGTGTACCTGCATTCAAGCGCAACGGAATTCAGGACCAAGAGCATTCGAAGACGCTTGGCGCTGCGAATTTCCTATTTAGAAGCCCTCGTGACGTAGTTGTCGAATGTGAATTGTGCACGGACCCCGTAAAAGTCGGCAAACCGGCAGACGTGCACCTTGCATACCCAAACTGACACTCAGCTGTTGTTTACTCAAGAAAAAACCAATAAAAGTGTCGCTTGATATTAGATGATTGACAACGAAATTTCATGTCCTACTTTTGTTGTGAAACAAGAAAAATAATTTAAATAAAAAGGATGACACATTTTTCCCTAAAAAGAAATTAACGTCAGGCAGGCGGCCGGTTGTTAAAACTAAGCCAACAAAACTAAACAAAACAACTATTACAACATGTAGCATGTTGTGCCGACCCCATATAATGTAGGATGAGGGCAGGAGGAAGAAGAAGATTGACCGCGTTTAAATTCAGCTGCCCACTTTTTAACGGTTGACATTGAAGGAGCAGAGTCCCCGTAAACTTTTGTCAACTTCGGATGAATTTCCTTAGGGGTTAATCCATCCAAAACGAAGAATTTTATGACCGCACGATATTCAAGTTTATCCATTTTAACAAAAAACGCGCAAGATATCTACTGCGGAAATTTCTGTAAACAAAATACTTGAGAGAACTTGTTATACGAACTAGTCAGACATGCACCCAGGAAGGCTGGAATAATAAATTTTCGCTGATTGGGACGCAATTTCTGTAATAGGCCGAGAACTTTTCACCTTACCCTCGTATGTCACTGATCACGACAACATGGCTGGCTTAGTGGCTATTCAAGTTTAGTGCAGGCGTGTCAGCAGGTTCGAATCCCAAGACGGACAAAATATTTGTTTATTGCAAAAGATTTGCTCTGAGTATATCTGTTAATTGTATGTTTGTAAAAAAGCTTTGCGATACAGGTTCTCACTTTGAGCAAGGAGCTGTTTATAAAAAATGCAGAAGTAAATAGGACTATTTTAATAAGATTTTTTTTATTACAGATATACGAATGTGTAATAAATCGGCTCTATCATACGGAGGTCCTTTTTAGGGTATAATGGATAAGCAAACGATTTTCCGACTGAACCGGTGGTTC
Source organism: Malacosoma neustria (assembly GCA_963693495.1). Classification (NCBI taxonomy): domain Eukaryota; kingdom Metazoa; phylum Arthropoda; class Insecta; order Lepidoptera; family Lasiocampidae; genus Malacosoma; species Malacosoma neustria. The sequence continues at coordinate 10,999,506 of OY856381.1, read as the reverse complement.
TTAGGGTTTAAGAGAGTAAGGACATTATTTGCTTTCTCTTTCGGACTTGTCAGACACCTGCAATATTTTATCTCTTAGACGATACTAAGCAGCAGACCCGGAAGGCTAAGAACGAGCATCACAGGTTATAATCCCAAGAGTTTACCCAGACTTTTGGGATAGAACTGTACATAAACATGTATAATATGTATTCACAAAAAAATTATATATCAACAGTAAATCAGTAATCGTTGTGCATAACAAATGTTCTGCTCCTCACTTTTTTATTGCTGAGGAACAGCAGACAGGCTGACGACCCACACAACAGTAAGCAGTTACCGTCGCCCATAGATGCTTGCGACGCTAAGGGCATCGCGAACACGCTGCTGCCCGCATAGAGGTACTAGAACCTAGGTCACTAATGCCAAAACACAACACAAGGTTATTATGGCGGTATATTTATAGGCCAAGGGTGTCATCCATACGTGGTAGAGCTTTTGTCCAACAATACATACAAACGTACCATGAACATACCAAACTACGAGTATATACGTAGTCATTGAGCAAACCATATAGGACGCTCTTACTCTTCTTAATGTCATAAATAAGTTTTAGACATTTCTGAATTCTATTCTAGACACTTGATACATTAGAACCCTAAAATTATCCTAAAGTATTTAAATAAAAGTAATAACTAAGAAAATCTTCACATTTGATTCGTTTCGTTTATTGAATAACTATGAATCCTGCGAAGGAGTTTATATCAGATTGAATTCAAGCCACGTGCGTGCCAATGCCAGAGACGCCACCGCATTTGGGCCGCTGTTGCGCCACCATCACGCTTGCTACTATAAAACCACGAGCTTCATTTCCATCAAGCACGAATCCTGTTCATTCAGTTATAGTACAAACACACAAAGAAATATGATGAAAATCGTAAGTTTTCATTGTTTAGCTTAATTAATATTTTTATTTTCATTCAAAGTCTTGATTACGAAACGTTCTGTTTCAACGTGATTTAGGTGATTTGTTTTGCCTTAATTAATGATCGAGACCAACGTCTCGAACTGTTTCCTAACTCGTGAAGTTTGATCAATTTTTATTGAAACGTGTTTAACAATTTAGCACGTGAATTTGGACTGTTGATATTTAAAATCGATTTCATGCAACCAGCTTATGGAAAGAACATTGACATTCCAACGGAAATTGCATTGTATTAATGTAATAACGAAGTATTTTCCTGTGAGAAAAATAGTGTATATCCCGAAATAAAGTTAGAGTTTAAATAACAAGTCATTTTTCTATTATATTATTTTACAAGTCATAGAGAGGGTCCATCTGTTAGAAATCAATCACCTATGGTTTTAATTTATAAGGTACTGATATATACAGGGTGACTTTAACAAAACCGTCCAAACTCACACAGAAGAATCTTTAGTAAAAGTTATGAGAAACATGCATTTTAGTATCACATAGTACAAAAATTTTGAGTAATCAGCATCACAAAGTTATCCAAAGAACTCGCAATTTACATACTACGGCGCGCAAGTGTCAATGACTTCTCCATCGGTACTGCAAAAAACTGGTACAATGATCTAGTACGAGGCCGAGGACGGCGGTCATTGCATCTGTGCGAGCGAATACTACGCAATACTAATATAATTTACACGGGAGTGACAGAGACAGGTTTATTTAGGAGATTAACGTACGAAATTTGCACCATATTTGACTATTTGTAGGATTGAATTAGTGACCATATCTTCCTTGGAATGAAATATTTCATGGTGAAAATTTGACATATAAGTTTTTTTGCAAAAATAGGTTCCTTAAATGATGTTTAGTGCGTAAAAAAAATTTGAACGATTTTGTCAAAGTTACCCTGTGTATAAAGAATAGTAAAGATGGGGTAATTTTAAAAATTATGAGTAACCCATACTTATATATATCTATATACATACAAATATACATTCACAAAATTTTGCTGTGTATATGTGAGTAACCGAAGTTTATGCTGTTAATTTAGTTTTAAAATACAGGGTGGTATATACAAGGGTAAGGTGAAAAGTACTCAGCCTAATACAGAAATTGCGTTCCAATCAGCGAAAATTTATTATTCCTGCCTTCTTGGGTGCATTTTTCACCCTTAGTTCGTATGACAAGTTTCAACTTGTTCTCTCAAGTAGTTTGTTTACACGAATTTCCGCAGTATTCGTTTTGGATGGATTAACCCCTAAGGAAATTCACCCGAAGTTGACAAAAGTTTACGGTCACTCGGCTCCATCAATGTCAACCGTTAAAAAGTGGGCAGCTGAATTTAAACGCGGTCGCACGTCTCTCGAAGATGACCCATGTGAAGGATAGGTGTGAAGGCACGATATCGTGTTGGATGATAGGCGTGTTAAGGTAAGTGAGATAGCTGAGGCCGTGGGAATATCAGAAGAAAGAGTACGAAACATCTTGCACAATGAATTAGTGATACGAAAGCTCTGCGCAAGGTGGGTGCCGCATTTGCTGAATGCCGATCAAAAGCAAATGCGCTAACGATATTCGCAGTAATGTTTGGATCGATTCAATTGGGATTCGACCGATTTTGTGCGACGATTTGTTACCATGGATGAAACATGGGTCCACCACTACACGTCAGAAACGAAACAGCAGTCGAAGCAGTGGGTAGAAGCCGGTGGTTCAGCGCCAAAGAAAGTGAAAAAGGCAAAACAGTTACAGGCAAATATTATTCTAATCTTCTTGACCAGCTGGATGCTAAAATTTGCGAGAAGAGACCTAGTTTGAAGAAGAAAAAAATAATTTTTCACCAGGACAACGCATCTGCTCACAAAGTTGTGTTGGCAATGGGAAAACTACGGGATTTGGGGTATTATTTGCTCAGCCACCCCCCTTATTCTCCTGACTAGGCACCCTCAGACTTCTATCTATTTCCATATTTGAAGAAATTTATTTCTGGGAAGCGTTTCGCGTCCAATGAAGAAGTTGAGAGGACCGTAGATGGATATTTTCACAGCCTTCCAGACTCTCACTTCCGGGAAGAAATACTAATGTTGGAGAAACGCTGGACCAAGTGTGTTGAAGTCAAGGGAGAATATGTAGAAAAATAAAATCATTTTTCAACTGAAAATTGCAGTCTGTAATTGTCAGACCGAGAACTTTTCACCTTACCCTAGTATTACACATTAACCTTTAAAGAGAGATGAATAAACTTTTAAGAATTTTATATCTGTCGAACTTATATTTGTCGCTGAGGCGTCAATCGTTAACTTTGTTATTGATTTGTGCAACATTGTAACACTTTGAACTTGAAAATCACCTTAATTTTATATAGGAATATAAATCGTATTACATTTGTATTTAAACATATTTAATTTGTTCGAACAGATCGTCTTCGTATTTGCATTGGTCGCCTTCGTCGCTGCCAAGCCAAGTCTGATAAGCGCGCCACTGGTAGCTGCTCCAGTGGTGACGGCCACTAGCTCTCAATACTACCACCGCAACATCAATGGTATTGCCGCTGCCTACGTTGCTGCACCTGCCGCGTACGTCGCCCCTGCAGCTCCATATGTGGCAGCATCACCGTATGTCGCTGCGCCATACGTAGCATCTGCTCCTATTGTTGCCGTTTAAACTATTACCATGCTCGATTTTCAATTGTGATATTATGAATTAAATGTTATTATCAACTGTATTAAATTTTTATTAAATGATATCAAACCCAAGAAACTCAAATTAGTAAAAAAATTACGTATTCTAGCCGTTGCTGCAGGTGCTCAGGTGATTTTTTTACCTTCTTGGTGAAAAAAAAATAACAACAAAACATTTCTAAATATAAGAATGACAAATTTTCACAAAAATCTTAAATTTTTTTTTCTAATAATATTAATACATAAACAACCTCTTTATTATTTTTAAAATAAAAATTACAGAGAAATACAAAACATTAGCGAATTTATCGTTACGAGCGATATCTTACAATGCAATTGTAGTCAAAAGGGAAATGAATAATAAATTATAAATCCAGTGGGAAAATGGTGCAATAAAAAGTGTTACGTTAAAAAAGAGAAAAAAAAAGTGTTAATACATGTATATAATCGTATATTATAAAATAATTTTAATAATTTTTATAAAATAAGTTTAATGATATATGGTATACCACTAAAATTAATTTAAGTTTAATTAATATTTTTATTTAATTAATATTGTAATACGTATGATGTTAACACCACATATTACATGACTGAAAACTAAAAACTGACTGGCCGCCGAGCGTTTGGCGATTGGACGTCGGGCCACGGGAATTGCCCCGCGAAGTACGGAGGAACGGGATACGTGACTTTAGTCACGTACATGCTTGCTACATCCTCCCCCTACAACTCGGATAGGGCGTCCCCGCATGTGGGTTGTTTCTTTTTTGGTCTACCCCTCCTATGCTTCTGGTGGCTTGGCAGGTGTTCAGGACTTCCTACGAATGGGGTCAGCTGGGAAACGTGGTAACGTACTAATACTTCGCCATCGACGATATTTTCCAGAATGTACGTAGTTGGGTTCGCAGTTACCTTAACTCTATAAGGGCCGTCATGCTTCGCATGAATATAGGGCTTTGCCCCTTTACGGTATCCTTCGGACCCTGAATCTTTAATAAAACTAAGTCACCAGCGTGTCTTCTCGTGTGTACTAGTATCACGTGCGTTCAAAAGTACAATAAATATATTAAATAAATAAATATTTGGTGACAATTCACACAGCGCCATCTAGTCCCAAACTAAGTAGCATAGCACTTGTGTTATGGGTACTAGACAACTGATATACTACTTATATACTTTTGTAAATAAATACATATTATACATAAACACCCAGACGCGAGACGGGAATCGAACCCGTGACCTCCGCAAGCGTACCAAAGTGCGTTATCCGTTAAGCCACCGAGGTCGTCAATAATTGATGTTGGTTAGTCGTTGTAGATACTCACTCTGGATGATGGTTCTCATATCAGAAATTACGTCAAACGGAGCGCAGATATCACGTCCGAAGGTTAGAAATACAGGCGAGTATCCTGTGATATTAGTCATTGCTGTGTTCATTGCAAATCTCACAGCCGGTAGGTGGATGTCCCAATCGGCATGGTCTTGTCCGACCAGAACGGCGATTTGTGTCTTCATGTCGCGATTCTTCCATTTGACTGGATTCGCTTCTGGATGATACTTCGGTGTTAAGCACTGACTAATGCCAAAGGTATGTTATACCTGTTGTATGACGTCTGCTACAAACTGTACTCCGTTGTCACTTACCATTCGTCTGGGAACTCCAGATCGCAGGAATACTTCAGAGATCAAAGTCTTAGCACATTCTGCGCTTGTCGCATTGGGCAAGGCCAATAATTCGACCTACTATGGATGAGACATGGATCCACCCCTATACGATACAAACGAAACAGCAGTCGAAGAAGTGGGTAGAAGCCGGTGGTTCAGCGCCAAAGAAAGTGAAGTCGATCGCATCTACCGGAAAGGTCATGGCCAGTGTATTTTGGGATGCGAAAGGGATCCTGTTAATTGATTATCTTGAAAAAGGCAAAACAATTACAGGCGAATATTACTCTAATCTTCTTGACCAGCTGAATGCTAAAATTTGCGAGAAGAGACCTGGCTTGAAGAAAAAAAATCATTTTCCACAAAGACAACGCATCTGTTCACAAAGGTGCGTTGGCAATGGGAAAACTACGGGATTTGAGGTATTATTTGCTCGGCCATCCCCCTTATTCTCCTGATTTGGCACCCTCAGATTTCTATCTGTTTCCAAATTTGAAGAAATTTGTTTCTGAAGTTTGAATTTGTGTTTGAAGAAATTTTTCATACAGACACCATCTTCTTATAGTCCATTCGTACATCACTCTTGTGAGGTATCCACCAAGGTATTAACATGAACATAATATACTAGGTTACTAGCAACTAAGTGACTAAGTTCCATACATACATAACGACATATTGTATTATGTTGAATTATTTTACTGCTATCATTTTATCTGACGTCATTAACATTAAAATTTTAATACGGAAAAGCATAACGCTTTAAAAACATTAACTAACACATACAGTGAGTTCAAACTTTATAAAGTTCTTCTTTATACTCTCGATAGCAATGGATTATTAAAGAAATAAATTATGAATAGTAAGAATATTTGACCACTGCGGTCGAGGGCGGCCTGTCGTAAAAGGTGGTAAAATAACCTCAGCTAGGTGGTAGGACTCCAAGCCAGTCTGGATGGCAACTATCCCTAGTCCAGTCCAGCAGTTTCATTTCCCCTGCGGAAACGGCAACATGTTAGCCGTCACAAACATCCATAGACTACGGTAACTGCCGATTTAACCGATGAAATGGGAATTAATTAATCAATGACTTTATCCGTGCAGGGGCGGAGAAAGAATACTAACCTCTGTGAAGGTGAAAAGTCAGTGAAGGAAATGTTATTATTTATTTTTAAATTGTTAGGTTCTATTTTGGTATTATGTGATACTATTCAATGTTGATTTCTAATTCAAATGTTTTTAGGATAGCGTTAACGCCATTTGACATAACAAAACTCGTATAAACGTGGCAATTTCAAATAGAAAAATTTCCCTTTCCATATTATTGCTTTCCCTTGTCATATTATTGCTCCAAAATAAAATAAATACTTACTTAACAAGCAATATCAATAGTTTGCTTTTATGCTAGTTTAGGCATCTGAAAGCGTAGGCGTTTATGTAGTTTGTAATCACTCTAAATCAAACATATTAAAAAATATATACATAATACCCGACTAACTCAATTTCCTGATGTTAATGCTGTATTATTGTTAATAATTTAAACCTCAACAATGCTACTACTAAATACTAGTGATAGTAACAGTAATAAATTTAGAATACTGAGCGCCTTCTTTTAAATCATAGCAAATAATACTTATCACGCTTGTCAAAGGTTTTGTTGTAAAATATATGCAATACTTTTTTTTTTTTATTATCTAATTTATTTAGGGGCTTTTTATAAGAATATAATGTCAGCCCCATTTTATCCTAATTACATATAACAAAAAAATTCTAATTTCTAAATCTTAAAATTATTATAAATGAAAACTGCGGCAGCAGAGAGCGGCCTCGAAAGGATGCTCTGGAAAACGCCCACTTCCCACAAGTTATATGCAATACTGTAAATTAAAATGATTTATTGCAAAGTGAAAAAGGTGAACTAGAAAAGGTTGGATTAAAACTAAATAAACATATACGTATGGATTCATATAAAAGAAATAATATCAAAACAAATAACAACATTCTCATAAGCACAAAATTATAATTCTATTCCAGCTCAAAGTTTAAGCTTGTGGGTGTTTAATTTAAAATTCATATAAAAATAATTCTTGCTCAGAAATTATTATACAAATAATTTTAGTAAAAAGTATTTATCACTGTGCTTTATAGTTTTAAGGAAATCTTCTAGAAACGCATACAAAACGCCTTTTTTTAGATGATGCATACCGATAGCTTCCTAAATGTTAATTGCACTAAGACCAATTCAGCTCGAGCTTGAAATCTTCAACAGAAAATTTGCAAGGTAAAAAAATTTATTCAACTCTAGTTTCTTATGATGACGATGGGGCCTAAGTCCTTTAGGCTCAGTTGCACACTTAGGCAAAGCAATTCCAAGCTCAACAGATCAACGGTGCACACCAATTGCTTATAATTAGAATTTTTCATTTTAATAATTTTAGATAATAATAATAAATTACTTTGCAAAACTGACAGCGGATATTTTTGTATCATCATCATCATCATCCTTACGTTAAATCCCCGTTGCAGCCCAAACTCTCGCTTCGGCGCCTGGGGTCCGCTTTCCGACTTTTTCTTCTCCACTTCGCACGGTTTTCAGCATCCCTGGTAGTGAGTCCATTAGCACGCATATCACCCTTTACGACGTCAAGCCAGCTCTTTTTGGGTCTACCCCTCCTGTCGGGGCCCGGCGGAGGTGGCATGGCCAGACATTTGTTTCCTATTATTTTTATATAATTGCAACAAAATCTATAAAATTGGGACAAAATAATGGCATCAATTGATTGCGTCTAAGATTTGAATGTATAATAATAAATTGAAACTTTTTATTGAACACTAATTTTTATCTTCGCATAAAAAGATAAGAGATATATTTATAAGATAAATAAAAAGAAGAAAAGCAAATCGCATCCTCAAAATTTCAATTTGATACAGGAGCAGTTATAATATTAGTGTACTAAAAAATGATTGTTATATGTAAAATTTTAAATGAAAATTAGAAACAACCTTGTATTTTTTAAAAACATATAAAAACGAGAATATGTAAAACAAATTAAATGTAGAAGTAAATAAAATAACAAAAGATAGGAGGAAAATTTCAATACGACCCCCACCACTGGCTAACCACTTGGCTTGTGGGATCATTTGTTTACAAAACAATCTAGCATTCAGATAAACATCACCTACTCAGCCTAGCATACGTGTATTAATATTGTTTATCCAATAAGTATCGTCATTTGACGATTGGACAGTATTATGAGTTGCACTTTCCAAATAGCTCAACCATATATTATTATTCGTTGGACGTTTTCAATACGGTTTTTGTAGCCATCAAGGTCCTCGTCCTTACTTATTGTACCATTAAGTATTCCGCGACACCCGTACCGTTGCCACACTACGATGCAAAATTTGTTACACCTATATAAAAGCGTGGGCTCCAGTTTTTAACGCGCGCATTATTATTTCAAAAGTGGCCAAGAAGGGAGCTCCATTATGTTACGACCGGTAATATAAACTAAAACTTAATAATTGTTTTAAATAATAATAACTTAAATTTAAAACAAGGAATTACAGTGATTTATCTTTCTTTTCGTTTTCAGTTGGTGATATTAGCAGCAATATGCAGTGCTCACAGTTCAGGAGTTGGTATTGCTCCAATTGGTCACTTAGCTCCCGGTCCAGTGGTAACAGCAGCTAGTTCTCAATACTTCGAACGCACGTTCAACCAATTGGTAGCAGCACCTCCCCAACCCTTGCAACCAGTATTACCCATTGCACCGCCTCCACCGCCAATATTCATTCAGGCCGCACCAAATGCTTTGCCCGTTGCACCTGCCCCACCGCAAGTGCTACCACCCCAAGTCATTCCAACACCACCTCAAGTTATTCCACCTCCACCTCAAGTAATACCACAAGCAGATCCGAACCAACCAAACGTAGCAATAGCAGTAGCAACAGCCCATGCTGCACCAGTAGCTACAATTTTGCTACCCCCATATCCGTTTGGACCACCTCCAGTATTTGGCTTTGCACCTTCCGAACCAACGGCGACAACACCAGATGAGAAGCCACGAGAACAAACGACTCCTTCAACTATAACTACTGAAGCGGAAGTAACTACAAAAAAGGAGCCTGAAGCGACTACACCTGAACCTTCAAACAGTGATAACAATTTTATCCAAGCTCTACCTTCAAATGAAAACGTAAACTTCAATAAAGTATATGGTCCACCGTTACCTCAGCAACCTTGGCCCCAAATAAGGAATCAAGCACAGTCACCGCTACCGCGTCAACCATTTCCACCACAAGCGTTTATTCCACCCCACAAGCTACCACTGCCAACTAACACGGCACCTCAAGGACATTTACCGCCTAACCAACAAGTTGCAAGCTGGTCACAGAAACCTCAACAATTCCCGATTAATTTTTGGCCACAAAAAGGAAGACCGCAAAAACTGAAGACATCGGTAGAAGTTGTAAAAGTTCCTCTAGCGTATATTGCTCCTCCACCTCTACACACTCATGAGCACATTAAGGTATTAAAGCACGTTCATGGTTTCGCTCCTTCTAAGAAGAAAATCATAATTCACACAATTCGAACCCCTGGACAAATAGTGACATACAGAATACCTGTCTCAACTAAGACCACTCGCCCGTACAATATTCGTCCCCAAAATATAGAGTTAACTACCCATAGAACATTACCACCTACCAATTACGGCGTACCAAATGTGTAATTTAATTAATATTTAATACGATATAAAATACATTAACACTTGTTAATATTATGCACATTGTAAATATGGTTGAATATTGAATAAATTTAAAAATATACACATAATTTTATATTTAAATGATTTTTATTACCAACATATAGTACTATAATATAGTAATAGACAAATCCAAGTCTGAATTATGTTATTGAAAGATGGCTTTGTCTCCAAAGTTTTATAGAAGGCAGGTAAGTGATTGCCTGATGTCCCAGTCTCTAAGGTAAAAGAAAAAAGAACCATTTGGACTTTTCTTTGTTTTAATGACAGGCACTGTAAAAAAATTACTGTTATAAATTTATTTCCTCCTAGCTCATTGGATAAAAAAGGGCAGTGGCAGCGAAGCGAACCAATGAAAAAAGGCTAACAATAAAATTAGTTTAAAAATACTAATAAACCGATAAGAACGGAGTTAAAATAATTATTTAATTTTGTACAGTAGTATATTTCAAAAAGCCTGATCAAAAAGAATAGCATCATCTAAAGTCACTTTCAAGATATTTGACATCAGTGTTCAGAAAATTATTTGTTTGAAGCTGCTTCCCAACGCTGCTTCTTTCTAGTTTCCACTATAAGGAGCTTGAAATTTTTATCGTATATGTCTGTCAAATAAAATTTGTACGAAATTACATGTTTTTTATTTTATTGCTGAGGATTAATAAGACAGGTAGTCTATTTAACAGTAAGCAGTTACCGTCGCCTATGGATGTGTCCGACGCTAGAAGCACCGCGAACACACTGCTATCACATAGGGATACTGGGACTTGAATCACTAAACCGGTACACAACACAAGGTTATTATGGCGGCCTTCTTAGAGACCAGGATTGGCTGCCGGCTAGACGGGCTTAGGGCCCTACCACCCAGCAACATTTTATATTTCAAGTAGGGAAATCATTTGCTCCATGTACATATGTCCAGGAGTGGTTATTTATACTATTACTAGCTGTGCCCGCGACTCCGTCCGCGTAGAATAGTGACTTTGGGCAGCATTTCTTGGATAAATCTTATGGTTTATTTTGGATTACAAACCCTATAAACCCTAAAATATAAATAAATCAAATATGCAAAGTCAGTTTATCGAATGCAACTGTTACGCCATGCGCCTCCGAAATACGTGCGTTCGAACCTACATGATATAAATCTGAGGTCAACTTAAATCTATACAAATAAATAAAATTGGAGGGTCTGTTTGTAATATTAAAATAATCGTTTTTTACTAAATTTAATGATAAATTTCGGAAATTTTATATTCCAATTTAAGTTGACCTCAGATTTATATCATCAATCATATGAAATAGGGTTCAGCTTAGGCTGGATTATGTAGGTTCGAACGCAATTTGTACATTTCATTTATTTATATTTTAGGGTTTATAGGGTTTGTAATCCAAAATAAACCATAAGATATATCCAAAAAATTCTGCCCAGTCACTATTCCACGCGGACGGAGTCGCGGGCACAGCTAGTTAGAAATAAAACCTACAATGTCCAGCCTAAGCTGAACCGTGAAGTTATATAAATTCGTTTATATCCGTGCAGGGGCGGAGAAAGAATACTAACCTCTACGGCCAGGGTCGGGCTGTTGTAAAAGGCGACAAAACAACCCACCCTAGCTACGTGATAGGGCCTCAAGCCCGTCTGGATGGCGACCACCTTTGGTCTTAAGTATGTCGCCATAATAACCTTGTGTTGTGTTCCGGCATTAGTGACCCAAGTTCCTGTACCCTTATGGGACAGCAGCGTGTCCGCGATGCCACTGGCATTGCAAACACCCATAGGTGACGGTAACTGCTGAATTCTAAGCTGGCCGTCAGCCTGTCTGCTGTCCAACAGCAATAAAAAAAACTATAAATAAAAACTACATTTATATTAAATTGATGTACATAATGAGTAGACCTATAATGTATGTCTTCCAATCAACAGAACAGCTGATTGCACATGAATGCAATTACCAAATTTAATTTAATAACGTGAATATTTTATCATATTTGATAACAATATTATTAGATTTAAAAAATAGTTATCAATGAATGTTAAAATAAGAAAATGTACGTGTAATTTTTAAAGTTCTCTCCGCGCAGAAGCGAGGTAAAAAGCGGCAAAACAGGACCCCAAGCCAGTTTGGATGACAACCACTGTGTTGTGTTCCGGCATTAATGACTCAGGTTCCTGTACCCCTTTGGGACAACATCGCGTTTTCGGTATCCCTAGCGTTGCATAAGTTCATAGGCGATGCGACGGTAACTGCTTACTATTAAGTGGGCCGTCAGCCTATTTGCTGTTTGTTCCTCAGCAATAAAAAAAATTGAATATAACTAACAAATATTAATAAAACTAAATATTGTGACGCGACAATTTCTAATATTTCAATTATTTAAAATATTAGAAATATTGTGATACCACAATAAGTGGCCAATTGGGTATTTGAAAAAAAAATTATTGATTTTTTTTATGTATTTTAAAACTTTATTATTAATAATATTGATATTTAATGCAAAAACTTAAAAAATATATTTTTTCAATTAATTATAAACAATTAAAAATTTATGAAATTTAAATAAAAATCACGTGACTATAAACGCGCCATGATTGGTCACCATAATTGTGACGTCATAATGTTATAGCTATTCAATAACAGTACAGCGATAGAGAGCGTTTATTACACGTGACTAGACAATAATATTTAAAATTTATTGCTAAAATACGAGTTGTTAGTTCCGATTAGCTATGTATGATTAAGGATTTATTAAGACAAAGTCTGATAATTATGATAACCAATTTTTAAAAAAATGACGTTTGGTTATTTCTGCTGAATTTCGAAGTGCCAAGGCATCAAGGTAAGTCTGTTAAAAATAATATAATAATTGAAAATATTTAAGTATTTATCATATTTTGTTTTGGGATTATCAAGGTGCACTGCTTGAAACCATTTATTTCGGCATTTGTCATCTTGGGGAACATTTAAAAACATTTTGTAGTATTCGTACATAATGGTACAAAACAAGAACGATAACTTTTTAGATTCGACATTTTTAATATAAATTTAAATATTTAACAATGACAACAAAATTAAATAGATCAAAACACTGTATTTATTATTTTTCTATCAACTGCAATGAGTGAAAACTAACATTATGACGTCACACGCGCTCGGGTTTGTTCGGGAGCTGTCGTCGTGTCTTCGGTACTGGATTCAAAAATTGAAATATTTTGAAATAACTTGAATTATTGCGACAAAATATAAAATAAAAATAGTTTTGTTATAAAACTTATATATGATCTTTTCATTTATCACAAAAAAAATTTTTTTTTCAAATACCTAATTACAGTTCCAAAATAAATAACCAAGCACTTATAGATATTTATTTATTTTATTTATTTGTACATATCACAACAGTTCATGTACAAACAACTTATTTGACCAGAGAAAATCACACTGGCTCCTGAAGTAGTGAATACTGTATCTCAGTGGGCCAGTATTTCTAACATAAGTACTAATATATAATTATTACCATTATATTAATAATTAAATGAGATATAGTAGTAAAAAAAATAATAATACTAAAGTAAAATATTTATGAAAGAAAGAGGGAAAGAAAAATATATATGATACACACACACACACACACACACACACACACACACACACACACATATATATATATATATATATATATATATATATATATATATATATATATATATATATATATATATATATATATATATATATATATATATATATATATATATATATCGATGCCTAACAGCCAAAAAGGGATAAGCGACATTTTTTGGGATATTGAATTTGATTGACCAAACGATACAGAAAAAAAGACGATTCTACCTATGTATATAACTCAATATCCCAAAAAATGTCGCTTATCCCTTTTTGGCTGTTAGGCATCGATATATTAACTGAAACAATGATTGTATGTGAATATAATATATGTAAGTAAAATGTAATATTATATTTAAATCATTGTTTTGATAATCTCTTCCGACTCTTGATAATTCAGCGCATACAAATAATCACTCAAAACTTTCTTACACCTACTAATGGGAAGTTTGTTTAATTTAATTACTTTGCTAATTTCATTATAGAATTAATTTAGGGCCCAGATAATCCGCGAATTTCTGCGCAAATGATGTTTTGCAGCGTGGAATGTTATAAACAAGGTCTTGCCGTCGTTTTAGTATAATATTAGGTAGTTTCACGTGTAGGTATTTATTAATTATATAGTAGGTATTAGGTATTAATTATATACTACTTATATATACCGTATATACTTACATACGGCGGAAAATCTATTAAATATATTAAATACAACTAGATCATATTTTAAAAATAAATATAGCTTGGCTTTCAAAAATACATGAAATTATATTCGCTATTACTGCATTGATAAGCCACGCTTGCATCCTAAGATGCGAGCATGGATAACGCAGGTCGTGATGCCAAGCATAAAGAATCAAACAGACAACAGAAAAAATTGCTGACTAATAGTAGTATTATTTTAAAATATTTTAGATATTACTAGCTGACCCGGCAAACGTTGTTCTGCCATATAAATAATAAAATGTCAAAAAATTAAAAAAAAAATTTTGGGGTGGGTCACCCCTAACATTTAGGGGGATGAAAAATAGATGTTGGCCGATTCTCAGACCTACTCAATATGCTCACAAAATTTCATGAGAAACGGTCAAGCCGTTTCGGAGGAGTATGGCAACGAAAACTGTGACACGAGAATTTTATATATTAGATTAACATACATAATTTTGCTATCATTTTATTTCTAGCATTTCATACCGATTACACGCGGAACCATCAATTCCGGAGTCCGAAGTAAGCTGTTGATTATTATTATAAGGCTTAGTTTCTGTCATGTTTCTGTGGTGGGAAACAGAAGGAGGGTTAAAAGGAAAAGATGGATGGATTGCGTAAAATATGATATGGCGAAAAAAAAGGTGACAGCTAAAGAGGAGACTGGAAGGTTCACATTATGTCGACTCTGTAGTACATTAAGTGAGATTTATACATTATAGTACATTAAGTGAGATATGTTGCATTTCCTATCGTGACCTTCGAAAGGAAAATCGATAGGCATCCTTTCTTTGCTGTCTATGAAAGTAATAATAAAACGCAATGTCATTTAGTCCTGAAGTAACAAGCAGAGTACTTGCATTATGAGTACTAGACAAGTGATATACTAATTATATACATTTATTTTGTAAATAAATGCATACTATGCATAATCATCAAGACGGGAATCAAACCCGTGAACCCTACATTTTCGAGTACGAAAGGCACCACGGAAGTCGCCAAATTAGAAAAATGTGCTCCTTTTTTTAATTCAAAGATACCCTGAATAATAATTCATTTATTTTAAGGGTTAACTTTCAAATTCTGTTTCATAAGTTGAACATTTTTAAAAACGGGAAATAATCGGAACATCTTTATTGCTAACCACGTTATCAGTCCGTCCAGTTTGGTTGGCGTAATATACGTCCCCGTTGCGTGCTCAGAAACTAATGAGTATTCGCAACCGTCGTGACGAAATGCTACACAAGGTGAATCTTACCCATTTACAGTATAAAAGGTATTGTCACCAAATCGGAGACATCACATATTCGCTGATCAACAATCAGTAACAAACTACAAACATCGCAAAATGTACAAAATCGTAAGTATCACTTTCTATCTCTTGTTTTTAGTAAATATTTTTTCTTTGAATAATATATTATTATCAAACCTTTCAGACTTACTTCCTTGCCGCCCTCGCCCTGGCCGCTGCGAAGCCCAGCGCGCCCGCTGCTTTAGTAGCTGCTCCAGCACCTCTTGTTGCAGCTGCCGCCCCCTTGGTGGCTGCTCCAGCGCCATTTGTAACTGCCTCCAGCTCTCAATACATATCAAGAAACTATAATGGCTTAGTAGCTGCAGCAGCCCCGCTAGTTGCCGCCCCTGCTCCCCTCGTAGCAGCCCCCGTCATTGCTCCTGCAGCAAGAATTGTAGCTCCTGCCGCTGCACCCATCGTTGCAGCTTCAGCTCCCATTGTGTCACCCTACGCTCGCTACGCAGCGCCCTACTACGCCGCATCACCTTATTATGCAGCATCTGCCCCCCTGATCGCCCTTAAGTAAATCAGACTACAATCCTAGCCAATGAACTAACCAATGTTTTGTACATAAAGCGAAAATTTTATACTCTTTACTTGTTGTTTTTATACAAATTATTATTCCTCCTTACGTACGTTTTTATTTTATAATGAAAAAGATCCAAACTATTGATGCTTAAAACATAAAATTAAGTTAACATCTTATAGACGCAAAACGTCATATTATTTGCTCTGTGATTGTACTCAAAATAGAGTTAAGGCTCGAAAGTGTGGAATATAAGTTAAAGTTTCAAGGAGGTTTTTAGTCCTTGGGAAAGTAACTGAAGGGAGATTCAACAAAACAGTTTTGATTACATAAAGAAGCTTTACGACAAATGAAAGGAACAATCAAATATTTCTCGTCTATTTCTGTATTTGGATAATGTTTTCAATACTTATTTAGGCGCGTAATCACACTTAACAAAACGGGTAATTCGGTTTACACAATGAAATTCAAACGGGTTTTCCGAAATTATATAAATCATGTGCCTCTACGCCAACATGGCAATACCATATTATTGTTTGTAATTAAGCCTTATTTTGGTTTACAACGTATTATTTTAACCATACGGGCAAATGCGGTAGCCATGTCTTATCACACTTGGAGACCATTCTAGAGATTACGGGTTTGATTAATATAATAGAAGCACCATTTAAACATATATAAGATATTGTCCACCTACCTATTGTGAAGGAAAACATCGTCAAAAGACCAGCTGGTCTTTTGACCGTCCGGGTTACATATACAGCTATATGTTATATATGTAACCCGGTAATCTGCGTGGCCGGGATAGGGTTAGTTTTAGGGAGAGGCTGAAGACTAGCAGAAAGCCGGTATGGACTGTTGTTATATTTTGGTTTAGCAAGAAAGTAATTTCGCGTTTTTATTGTGAAATAAAACACAAATTTTCATTAATCAGTCAAATGTCTTCCATTCTGTTCGATGATTTTTTTCCATATTTCTGGTAACTTCATGATCCCGCACTCATAATTATATCGCCTTATGATATTAAACGACAACGGACCTTGGCTCTGAACTGGTAAATTAATGTGCTACTCATAATAATGGTTGGATGATATAATATTTATTTTTCTTTCTTTCTAGTCACATTTTAACGTCTTTATTTTAACTTTAAAATTGTACGATATTATTTTCCTATGTAATTATGTCCATTCCAAACAACAATTTCTTTTCCTCCTTTTCGTTTTGCAGATATTTCATCCCGGTTGCACCTAAATTTACTCTTCTAAGGGACGCTGCTGAATATTGTAATATTGATTAAATCGGTGCATTCCCTTAATATTTGCTCCTGTTGAGCAAAGAGTCAGAAAAAAAATATGTAGTTAAATTTACAGAGACTCTAATCCGATTTCCTATTCACCTAAGTATAATATAATCATGCTGCTTTCATACCTATTAAAACTAAGTCCATCTCATTATAGTGGATAATTTGATTATTATTAATCTGAGATACAGAAATTCCAGCCGTACTGGTTGCGGATATCATTTTATGTAATAAAACATAAAAATAATAAATATATGGCATTAAATCCTTATAAAATAACACCGTATACATAAGTAGTCCCATTACGTATGTCATTAATCTGATGATACAGTATTAGTCATCAGGGTTATATCCTTACTCTAAACAATTATACATTACTGGACTAACAATGTAATAATATATTTAACATAAAATACAGATTTGCTAGTCACTCTAGTGTTTATGTCTGAAAACTGTCGGCGTCAGCATCTGCTGACGTTTTTTCAGACGTATCTACGTCTGAAAAGGCATTCATTACTCATTCAATCATTCAATCATTTACTCTCGATATATTTTATCTTTTTCTATTGCTGTGGAATAACATGAGTGACCGCTCACTTAAAAACAAGTTGGCCGTCAGCCTGTGAGTACTATGAATACTTAGGATGCCAGGGACACTGCCAACACTGCCGTCCGCGTACGGGATCTGGAACTTGGATTACTTATGTCGAAACACAACACAAGGTTATAATAGCAGCCAAGGTTGGTTGCCAACCAGATGGGTTTGTAGCACTGTCACCTAGATAGGGCTCTTTTGCCGCTTTTTACGATAGGTTGCCCCCAGATGCATTAGTCAGTATTCTTACTCCGCCTCTACACGGAGATAAATTCGATCCGTCAGTTTTTAAGCAATATAAACCTTTCAATTTAACTTTTTCTGAATTTCGTCTTCTTTAGCTTTCACAATATAAGGATTCGTACTCTTGACAAATAAAAATGGGCTCTATAAGTACGTCAATAAACGCCGGCTAAAAAACTGTTTCGAGTTTAGGTCGACTATCAACGCCAAGACATTTGTCATAGTGCGTGATATGAATACTTAAATAAGTATATTATTTTTAGATTTACCTTATATTTAAAATAACTTTGAGGTTATTACTAAAAAGAAAATAAAAAAAATTAACAAAAAATTAAACCGCCGAAAAAACTGAAAAGCAAAAAATAATAAACCTTCTATTTATTAACTGTTTATTCTATTATTCTATTTTAATAACTAAGTTCTTAAACTAATGTAAGTATACCTAAGTAATTTTGAATCGGCGCCAGTGCCCTCATGTGTGTGCCCGTTCAGGTTGCTGTCTCGTTGATATTAACTTCGTAAACGTTCGGCATTTTCCGGCGAAGGGGCGTACCACGCTGCGCCGCCGCCGTGCGGTCACGTTTTACATAATTAATTTGCTTGTTTGGCGCTGACTCAAAATTACTTAGGAACACTTACATTAGTTTAAGAACATAGTTCTTAAGATTAATAAAAAGAAGGTTTATTATTTTTTGCTTTTCAGTTTTTTCGGCGGTTTAATTTTTTTGTTGAAAAATTTTTATTTTATAATTTTTGTGGCTATAATCACTAATTACTACATGCTTAAATAAATCAATTCTGTCAAAAGTTATGCGTGGTCATAGATGTAACCAGTGAGTGAACAATCATTCTCTGTTTTCGTACCCTTAGGGTTAGAGTTTTTTACCAAATTTATATGGATCAAGTTCGTGGTATACCCTTTCCAATAAATGTCCAATTCAAATTCCAATAATTTTTTAAACCGGGCTACTCTGTAAAAAGTTATGCGCGGTCATACATAATACGCGTTGACTTTAGAATCTCCTGCCTTTTTTGTGCAAGTGTAAAATATTCTATTGTTTTCTTTAAGTACATCTTTTACTGTACGATTCCTTATGTCATCTCCCCAACTCATTGTTTCCCTATTCTTTCTTGAGGAATAAAGGGAAAGTTCTTAAAATCGATATTACTTTATCAAAGGTTTTATGTATTATAGACAAGGCTTTGATGATGGTGGGCCTGCTTCACAAATTTCAAGTTACTCTGCGAGCTATGTTATTTGTTTTTCTTAGGCCTGGAATACACATGCTACTAGAAAAGCATGCTTGTTTGCTACTAGATAGCATGCTCATTTATAGCATGCTTTCCAAATGTGTACATTTGCTCATGAGAGCACATACCTTAGAAGCATACTTATAGCTAGAATGCTTCTTTCTAGCACGTGTGAGATACACATGCTCTTATTCAGCATTCAAAATGGACGTTTCTTTGCGGAATGAATTAAATTCAGCTATATTATTACTTTCATAAATATAAACTTTGGTACGTATTTTCTCTCGAAATTTTATTTTTGTATTGTGGTGAGCGTACATTCCATAAAAACTCATAATTTCGATAATGAAATATAAAAAAATTTAAGTTTTGTCATCGCCCCATCGAGCCATCGTGATAAACAAATCAAGTAGCATGCTCGCATAGAATACACGTTCAGACTTGCTTTGGAGCTGCCGCTTTCTCCCCCGCTCCTCACACCGTGTGCTAACTAGCACGAAAAATAGACCGGCTTGCGATTTAGTAGCGTGCTTGTTCACAAGCATGCTCTTTTCGTATACACGTGCTAATTGTATGCTATTAAGTAGCATCTGCTCGAAACTAGTATGCTTATGAGCTACTACGTAGCATGTGTATTCCAGGTTTTAAGGATAAAATCCAAAATGAAGATATCTGTAAGAGAACCAAAATACAAAATGTACAAGTTAAAGTGGCAGTGGGCGTTAGAGCAAATAAGTCCTGGAGTAAAGATCGAGTGTCAGGAAACGTACTGTAGGACGCCCCCTAGTCGGGTAGATCGATGACCTGCGCAACGTTGCCAGGCCAGACTGGATGAGAAAAGCGACGAATATTAATAATATAAATATAATTGAAATATTAAATAATCAATAAAAACCGTGTAGTAATGAAATTTAAGGTCGCTTTTGGGTTCATAACGATGAAGGGTTATATAACGAATCCAACAATGGTCACTGCTATGACACATTCGGTAATCAAAACAATTCGTGTTGACACCTAATTGAGCATGCATACGTCCTGCCTAAGGAAAGTGAAACTTACCATGAGCAACATAAATGTATTGCTTGCAACAGTATGAACTATATAACCTGTATGTGACACAGTTAACGTTACACTTTGAGGTTGCTTCTCGGCTAATCAAGTCAATAACAAATTATTTAATATGTCAATTGTAAGACTAGTGAGTATCATCTTATATATACACAATATTATAATATGCTATAAAAAAATTAATCTAATAAATAATTTTCTTTTACAGGTCATTTCTGTCTTGGCCCTCATAGCTAGTTCTCAAGCTAGTGGGGTTGGGCACTTAGTTCCGGCAGTAAGATCATTTCCTGTGGTACGATATGCTCCATTTTATAACTTCCCATCAGCAGTGAGGTCGATACATGCAGTCGCACCACCTGTAGCTGTTGCTCCACCACCAGTTCTACCAGCTCCTTTACCAGCGCCCGTGATCGGCCCACAATTATCAGCTTTGGCTCCGGCCCCAGTATTCCCGGCACCTCTACCAGCACCAGTATTACCGGGACCTGCTCCCCTCTTTACTCCAGTTTTACCCAAACTTGCTCCAATTATTCCTCCATTGCCTCCAGCGCCTTTATATGCTCGGGCAATTCCTGCAGTAGCTGCTGCACCATTTACACCAATAGTGAGACCTGCTTGGGCTTCTGCATCTTACGCACCAGTCGTAAGACCAGCCATCGCTCCTGCACCATATTTTGCACCAGCTCCGGTGCCCGTAGCGCCAGCCCCTGTTCCAGTAGCACCAGCGCACTTTGCAGTAGGACCGTCTCCTGTAGCTTTAGCAAAATCTCTACCATTTGGCATTGGTCCCCACGCTCCTACTTATCCCTTTGCACCTGCGCCCCTGCTAAAAGCGTGGAAATGAATCTAGTCTTATAGTTTAGTTTATATAATATTGTTGTTATTGTTGTAGTCAATTTATTGTTAATATTTACTGTTAAGAGTTTTTTTTATATGACTGTTGTAAATAAACTATAAATAATGGAAATAAGAATTTATTTTTAAATCTTTTTTACGACACTTTAGACAACAATAATGTTACTTAAATTGGTTCGAAAAATTGGTAGTAAAAAAATTAAAAGACAGAGTATCGATGTATCAAAAATCTTGGGGATAAATAATTAAAGATAGAATAGTGGCATTCCGTCGTACAAAAACCCTAGGCTTTTATATGTCGGAAAGTTGAAATGTCGGAAAAAAAAGTATGTCAGTACCTATATAATACAAGCACTCTACTATTTGCCATCGGACAAGATAGACAACAAGACACTGTGTGAACTGTCTCAGTACATTTATTTAGATTTTTTTCTTTAATGCCATCAATTTTTGATCTCTCTGAGTATCTAATAGCAACTACTATTGGTCATTTTAATCAACCTTGACTACCAAAAATAACAGAATATTTTTCAGATCTTACGGTTTACATTCTTCAGTAAATTATCTTTAACAAAATGTATTATTTATTATTAAATCTAATGAGCAATAAATCAAAAATACCATTAAAAATATCTGCATAACCACTGCATGAGGTCCAAACCTTGCATCTAAATGCAAGAAATTTATGGTAAATAAATTTTGCGCTTCAGATACCTGGTATACACCTGAACCTGACCACATAAATTGATTGTCCTCCTCATAACAGCAACACATTTAATAAAACTTTTATTTCCTGAAATACACTCAATACTCCTCTATTAAAAAAATGTCATATCTATTTATAAACATGATATCTGAGTTCTCTTCTTCTTTTACTAGAGTAGTAAATTTGTATCTACACCTTATATCCACTATATTCGCACTTTTTTCAAACCAGCAATAGCACACTACAACGATCCAAGTGGGTTTCTGCTATAAAGCTCTTATTAATAATTATTATTTATAAGAAATATTTTTCAGTGTCTCATATGTTAATTAATTCTATAGCAACTGATTTATGTCTTCGAATATTTACAAATTTGAAATTTGCATGCAATCCGCATATGACCAATAGGTAAGTCTAAGTAAAAGGTTTTGGAAATTCTACCCATGAAGTATTTGTTACAATATATGAATTTCATATAAAATTTTAAAGAAGAATTTATTGAACAAGAAATACAATATAAAATTAAGGTTGGTAAAAAATTATTTTAAACCAAGTACTTATCACAAATCATAACGTATAAAGCTTGTATAAAGAATTGTAAGCTTGTATGAAGCGTGTAGAAATTTTAATATACCTCAATGACTCTACTACACACAATGTTTATAAATAACGTTGCCTCAATAATACAAATGTTTTTTTTTAATATATATTTATTTCATAGTAACAAAATTTACAAAAATATAATGCATAAATGTCTAACTAACTATAATTATTATATAAGCTAACTATAATTATTAATTCGCTATTAGTCTTTTCAATAGGAAGTCCCTAATGTTATCTTCAGTCTATCGCACAAACGCTGGGGCGATTCCTAATGGTGCGCGTAATAATGGAGCAGCATAAGGGTAAGGAGCCGCATATGGAGCAGGTAGACCGTAAGGAGAAGCATAGGGTGAAGAAACTAGAGGGGCAGGACCAGCCAGGTATGGAGCAGCAGCGTATGGTGCAGCGGCATAAGGTGCAGATATAGGTGCTGCAAATGGAGCTGCGACAGCTGGGGCCGTAACAAGTGGACTTAAAGCTCTGTTCACCAGACTCACTTGACCAGCGTAAGGTGGAATATTTTGAGGTACTGCATGAGCATAACCAATCGCTGCCGGGGCTACCAAGGGAGCTGCAGCAACAGCTGATACCACGCTGCATTCGGCTCCAATAAAGAAAGCCGCGGCGATAAGCACGATCTGAAACACAAATATAAAATAAGCATAAATTTTTAAGACAAAAATATGTCTAAATTAATCTACTGCTTCGTGCTGCCTTGGATCTAATAATAACTTACTTTTTGAAGTATTTGTGACTCAAAATTCCAAGACTCTTTTTTGCATTTACTTATTGCTAATATATTAAACAGGGACCTTATTATATATAATATTTAGAGGTCATTATATATTTTATATCACGTATATAACAGTTTAAGTTTGCATTCTACATACAATGCATATTTTTTAACGAAGTGATGTTGTAAAATGCACAAGGATACTTACAGATTGGAAAGAAAACATTTTGCTAGGTATTGGTTAGAACCTTCCAAATTGAAAAGCGGATGTGTTATGTGACTATCGAAAAAATGTAATGCCTTTTATACCATGTTTATTTAGATTCAGATATCGTTCGACCAAATAAGCATTTGAGGCATTGCACCAGGTCATTGGGGATTCTCAAAGGCGAGCATGGAGAAATGGAGCACTTGAGAAACATTTTTGTTGTGAAATTTTGCATTGTTCGAAAACGTGCAATGCACAAAATTAAACGTAAACATATACTGTACAGATCTAAACTACTTTTACCCAAAATAATTATATATTGAAACTCTTTATTTGGTTTATATAGATCATTTGTCATTATTTTAAAACAAATTGTATCATCTAAAAAATAAAATACACACAATTCACACAGCGCCTTCTAGTCCTAAAGTAGCATAGCACTTGTGTTATGAGTACTAGACAACTGATATACTACATATATACTTTCCTTTTGTGAATAAATGCATATTATACATAAACATCCAGACAGGAAACGAGAATTGAACCCGTCACCTCCGCAAACGTACCGAAGATATTAAATCTTTAATTTAATAAATCTTTGATTTAATAAATCTATGATTTAATAAATCTTTAATTTAATAAATCTTTAATTTCATAAATCTTTAATTTAATAAATCTTTGATTTAATAAATCTTTAATTTAATAAATGTTCAATTTAATAAATCTTTAATTTAATAAATCTTTAATTTAATAAATCTTTGATTTAATAAATCTTTAATTTAATAAATCTTTGATTTAATAAATCTTTAATTTAATAAATCTTTAATTTAATAAATCTTTAATTTAAACTCCATGCGAGGTCCGTCCTGAATCCAGCCTGGCTGACAGCAACTTATGCTATTCAATAGCTAGCAATAACCAATCGGGCAATCACAGCAATTTTACCAACGCACTTTGTTTGTGAAAAACCTCTAACCAAAATTTAAACCCACAAACAAAATATAAATCAATCGAAAGACATTTAGCTTGTATTGGACTATATCATAATTGATATTATAATATTAGTAATATAAGCAATCAAAGTTACCACTTTTAGTTTCTACAGTTATATAATATCAGTGAAATTATAAACGTAGGTTCGAAATCAGAATGCTTGGCTTGTCCATCGAGTCTGGGTCAAAAAGCATGCTGCCAATTGTCGCGATGTCCTGCGCATTATTCAAATACGTGTTGCTCAACGAAAACGACTCTTCGTATATAACGTGACGATGCCATAAAGACAACATAGTCCGTTGGATATTTCGTTGTAGACGATTGTAAACAGTCACGCAATCAAACAAAATGATCGCCAAATTCGTTGTAAGTATTATTTAGGCTGTAAGTTTTGTGATACATATAACATATTTAAGGATCTCTTAATGCTTATGTAATGTTACATTAAACTTGAAGCCAAAGCTGAATTTTTAATTAATGAGTCGATAATTGGGTAAAATATACTAGGAAAAATATTAGATTTTTTTTTATTGCTGTAGGACAGCAGACAGGCTGACCGCCCGCTTAGGATTTAGCAGTTACCCTCGCCTATGGGTGTTTGCAATGCCAGTGGCATCGCGAACACGCTGCTGTCCTATAAGGGTACAGGAACTTGGGTCACTAATGCCGAAACACAACACAAGGTTGTTATGGCGGCATACTTATGACCAAAGGTGGTCGCCATCCAGACGGGCTTGGGGCCCTACCACGTAGCTAGGGTGGGTTATTTTATCGCCTTTTACGACAGGCCGAGCCCGGCCGCAGAGGTTAGTATTCTTTCTCCGCCCCTGCACGGATAAAATATATAAACAATATTGAAATAAAATGTCTCTTATTTAATTTCAATATAAAATAAATAAAATGCCTTCTTCTTAACTACTTATATGAAATATTTAAAAAAATATTTTTATTTCTAATTACAGGTATTCTTTGCACTTGCAATCGCCGCTGCCAGCGCTGGATACGCAGCCGTGGCTGCCCCCGCAGCGCTTGTGGCGCCAGCTGTAGCGCCTGCAGCATATGTGGCACCTTACGCTACTTCATACTCTGCTCATGCTGTAAACCATGCCGTTGCTACCCCGGTTGCTACAGCGCCATACATCGCGGCTCCAGCCCCTTATGTTGCTCCTGCTGCGCCCTACACCGCCCCAGCCGCGCCACTATTCGCAAGATACGCTGCCGCCCCTTACTACTTATAAACGAATTTGTGTGATATCATTACCTCGTGACTTGCTTAAACTATACTTTTTATAATGCGATAAATATAATTTTTAGATTAAACAATAATCATAATTACTATTATTTCCAAAAATTTTAAATCCTCCTCTGCATACAATACTATAAAAATGAATGATAACGAGTCAGCTGACCGTATGAGATACGAAACAGTGCCATTGAAAACGCCCTGCCCTCCTTTAGACCACTTGCCTACAAAGACCCTGGCTACTCATGTATAGTAAAATAAATTATGTCAATCAACTGTGTAAAGTACGATAATACGTTATAGTGCAAATAAATACTTTTGATCGTTTTTTTGCTTAAATAGCTTTACTTTTATAATATAAAAGTAATAACTGTTTAATAAAAAACTAATTTATATCTTCCGTTTCCGAAAACTTTTCCCGAGAAAAAGATTTTAAAAAGTATATTTCCTGTATTTCCTATGGGTTTTCTTGAATCAGCGCGAAGTATTTCCCATTTACGCATATTACAATAATATGGCTGTATTGTTACTATGGTATTCTAGTGTCGTACTAGAGTTTATTATATAATATATAATGTCTGTTATATACCGCTTACAAAACCAGAGAACACCCTGGGGAAAGAAAAAGAGAACAGCAAGCTGTATGAGAGCTTATAAATAAGAGCCTAGACAAAAATGTTTGTTGAGAGTTATGGGACATCTTGATTCCACCTCCTCCCAGACAAGTTCAGACTTTTATTTATAGAAAATATTGCACGTTATCTGCCATACTTTACGGAATAGATTAGCCCGTACAATAAAAGAGAATACGAATTTGAAGCCAATTTCAAAAAGCACATTTCAAAAAAGAGCGAATCTATATATATAAACACGTAACAGTAATTCTCTTCTGCCCATGCACCGCTTCCACCATTACCTTACGCGACAATGAGGGTATTTAACAAAATCATCTACATCGCCAACACGCTGCTGTCTGCGTAGAGGAACTGAAAACTGGGTCACTTATGCCAAAACACTTCACAAGGTTATTTATGGCGGCACATTTAAATACCAGGTGGTAACCATCCATACTGGGCTGGAGCCTTACCTCTATAAAAATGGCTATTATTCTAATCTAGAATTTTATAACTCATTCCTACACATCTTCTCCTTCAGCTTGCATTTAAATGCATTTTTTATTTATCATTTGTAAGTATCAAAAAAATTTGTTCATGTATCAAATTCAGTGTTACACATATGTTTAGAATTAAAAATAACTTCAACTAATAACTGAGAGTTTAAGTACCGTTGGATTAAAAATTTATATATTTTCTTATTATGCGATTTAAAAAAAAAAAGCTATCAACAGGACCACAATGCTAATCCGGTTTCGCTCAAATCCTTCACCTAGGGCCATATGGAATCGTTTTATTTAAAGTTGGTACAGTTAAGCAAATAATGATTATGTTGATATTACTTGTATTCCCTAGATATCTAGCCTCGGCAATATCATTAAAGTAATTTCGGGATTTAACCTACAGGTAATCGAATTCGGCAATTTGAAATCGTCGTTTCCCCGTACAGTCAGCCGAACCACTGTGATTCATCAAATAGTTTTTACACTTATAAAAAAGACGCCTTCACTGCCGGGTTTTTTAGTTATTTCGCAGTATATTTCAGTTTTTTAAATATCAAAGTTTGAATAACTTATTTCCTAATCTACCCATACGAAACCAAACTACGCATGAATTTAATTATATTAAATAATATCAGTGTTTGGCCTTAATAATGTCGACAATTGTTATTCGTATATTTAATAAAAGTTAATTACTGTGGCAATGATGCAATTACCGGTTAAACTTACTAATACGTAGTGAATATTTAATATTCATTCGCAAAAATTATGTAAATTTTTGACTTCTTGTATCTAAAAACTCTCTCCGTGCAGGGGTGGAGTAAGAATACTAACCCTTGCGGCCAGAGTTGGCCTGCCGTATTAGGCGACAAAACAACCCTAGTTACGTGGTAGGACCCCAAGCCCGTCTGGATTGAAATCACCCTTGTTATACCTAGTCAGGTCATAAATTCTGTCACATGTTTAATGTAAAATAATTGTAACAAGTTTATTCATTATGTAACCATTCATATACCAAAATGAACTTAACAAAACATAGATTCTTATGACATTAAAGTTTATTCAAAATGACCTCCGTGATTTTGAATACAAGCCTTCAATCTGCGCGGCCAGTCGTCTATCGCAGCACGAACGAGGTCCATGTCAATATCGGCGGCTGCCTTAATCAAGGATGTCTTGAGTGACTCCAAATTGGGATGAGGCTTTGAGCACGCCTTTTCCTCCAAGTGTTGCCATATCTTGTAATCTAACGGATTCAAATCTGGACTGGAGGAGGGCCAGTCTTCGTGCCGGATGAAGTCGATTTCACGCGCCGCCAGCCAGTCTTGTGTGCTCTTCGCTCTATGAGTTGGCGCCGAATCTTGTTGGAATACCCAGTGCCTGTTATTGAACATGGTATGAGAAACAGGTTCCACAAGGTTCGTCAGGACTGTATTTTGATACACAACAGCATTCGTTTTTACACCTTTCTCACAAAAATGTACCTCTGTTAAGCCCCAATAAGAAACTCCCAACCATACCATGAGCGAGGATGGAAAATGACCTCGTTGGACACGCGGAATACGGTTGCTCGCTTCTTCACTACTGTGTGCGTACACCTTATCATTTTGTTTGTTGTAGCTCTCTTCTACGGTAAACATTTTTTCATCCGAACAAAGAATTTCCCGATATTTTTTTCCCGCGTACCGCTTCAACAAAGCGCGGCATCTCTTCAGTCTCAGGTCCATTAGACGAGCATTCAAACGATGTCCTGTTTTTCTTCGATATGCCCGAAGCCCTAAGTCTTCATTTAACACCCTTTTCACCGTGGTTCTGCTTAACCCCATCTGAAGGGCCAACAGTTTCTGCTTACGTTTGGGATTTCTTTGAAATCGTGCCTTCACAGCTTTTATCACTGCTGGAGTCCTAACAGACCGAGGGCGACCACTTCTTGACCTGTCATCTACACTAGAGTCTTCATTGTATCGTTTGATGGTACGATAAATGAATCTTTTGGTTATATTCAAATTTTTCAGTATGTTAAAAATTTGAATTGGCGCGTAACCGCAACGATGCAACGCAATAACTGCAACACGGTCTTCTTTAAGCGTCCACTCCATATTTAAAAAATGAGTAAAATTCTAAAAGTATACATTTTTATTTTCATGAACAATTCGAGATTCGAATTCAATAACTTTTTTTGTGGCCAGCATTCTAAAAGAAAAGTTTTTACTGTGTGACAATACTTATGACCTGACTAGGTATAAGTATGCCGCCATAATTACCTTGTTCCGGCATTAGTGACCCTGACTCCAGTACTTCTATGTGAATGTTGTTGTAGGAACATGTTAGTAGTACCCCTGACATCACAAACATCTACAGGCGACGGTAACTGCTTACTACTCGTATTAAGTAGTAAGCAGGCTGTCAACATAGGCTGTCAACTGTCGACAAAAATAACAAACAGGCTGTCAGCCTGTTTGTTATTTTTGAGCAATAAAAAAGTAGTTCTTTAAATAAATCCATATTGACTATTTTACACCTTAAGAAAGATTTTCTACAACATTTTAAATTCATTTTGAACTTAATTATAAGCCTTGTAATTGTTACGATGTCTAAAATTATTAAAAGTTGAATAATTAGCGTGTTCTGTATTGTCAATACTTTTTAGTTATTAAAACACTATTCCAAGGTATTGATGTTTATTATATTAATATTTTACTGTTACTTACATTTTAGTACTTAATATTATATTATATTACAAATACGTGTGCTTTCTTTATATGTCTTAAATCGAAGTGTGTGAGATATGTCAGATGTCATAACTATTGACATATATGACTTTACTAATAACGTTCCATTTACATGTTCAACTCTAAAAAAGATAAACCACGTTATCTTGAAGTGACATATTCACTTCTTTTTATAAGTCTTTCATCTTGGAGGCATATAATACTAACTTAACGGAACTCAGGGTTTTCTGTAATGTATAGCCAAAGTGTGCCACGGTTTTCCCAACAAGGCAGGGTCTTGGCCGTCAATTAACGGGTACAGGGGCCCGGAAAAAGGTCCGTAACCATAAGATTGGTCAAAGAGACATTGGCATGCTAAACTTGGTTCTCCGACGCCGATGCTGATACCTTCAACTGAGACAAGATAGTCAATCGTAGAGTTCAACGGCATCCGAGTTTCGCAAAGTCAACTCCCAACCGTCCACACAGAGTATGTCTTGCAACCTTGCGTCTATGAATATTGAAGAAATTCTATTCATACAGAGTGTCCCACATATTTATTTATGAAACGTGTACTTTTTTATTGCAAATGGGCTAACAGCCTACGTAATAGTAAGCAGTTACTGTTATTGATACGGATGTTGGCGACGCTAGATACGCTGCTGTCCACATAGGGGTACTGGAAACTGGGTCACTAATGCTGATACACAACACAAGGTTATTATGGTGGCATACTTATAACCACCAGGAGTGGTTACTATATAGACGGGCTGAGGCCCTACCACCTAGCTAGGATTGTTTTGTCGCCTTTTACGACAAGCTGATCACGGTTGCAGGGGTCAGTATTCTTACTCGGCCTCTGCAAGGATATTCAAATATTTGATGACCTCCTGGAGTAACGGCTATCTCAATTCGGTACGCTTGCGGAGGTCAAAGGTTCGATTCCCGGTATTGTATTTATTTACAAAAGAAAAGTAAATATATCAGTTGTCTAATACCCATAACACAGGTGCTATGCAACTAAGTTTATATAAATAAATTTAATAAATAAATATTTTGTGACAATTCACACAGCGCCATCTGGTACTAAACTAAGTAGCATTGCACTTGTATTATGGGTACTAGACAAAAGATATACTACTTATATACTTTTTTTTTGTAAATAAATGCATATTATACATAAACATCCAGACGCGAGACGGGAATCGAACCCGTGACCTCCGCAAGCGTACCGAAGTGCGTTATCCGCACGTTATACGCCGCAGAGGTCGTCGAGTTTGGGAGTAGATGACGTTGTGTAAAATGTACCAATATATTTATTTATTTATATGTAATATAATTTGGTTTATTGTATTTCGTAAATTTGAAAATACCAAACTGGTGTTACTCGTAGTTAACATATATTTACCCAATAAAAAGTAAGTTCCTCTTAAGATTATTCATTTTCTTAAATTAATAATATAACAATAATAACGCCCTATAATAATAACATAACAATAATATAACAATAATTCCTAGGAAAATATATTTACAATTTGTTATTAATTAAATTTAATTATTTATTGTTCCTCAGTTTTTTTAAGACCCCTTTTAGAAGGTCTGTATCCAATTATTTTCATGGGTTTATATTTTGAGCTAATTCTTATTCTATTTGAGATTGTATTCTGCATTATTTTGTCAACATATCGCTTTGTAGATGTTTATCTTCGTCATCTTTGGTCTTTTTACACGATAAAATCACTCTTCAAACCATTTTTAAGGGTCACTTTCTTTGCGAACTGTACTTATTATCGACGTATGACCTAGGCTAAGAAATAGGGTTAGACAGATTTAGTTATGTCACATGCTCAGGCCCTATAAAAGCTACACCTTACATTACTAACGCACATTCGAAGTTCCCTACTTCTTGACTTCAAGTCATCCTCAGAAACCTACAAAATGTACAAGCTGGTAAGATAGTTTTTTTTACTTAGTAATTAAAACACATAAATCTATACTAAAACTTAGTAATTAAAACACATAAATTAAAACTTAGTAATTAAAACACAAACAAAAAAAACTTAGTATTTAAAACACATAAATCTATACTACACAATATACTATATGCGTAAGCACTTATCTTTTTATTTTACTTTATAAGTTATATAAATATATTCGTATGACGAGATAACTATTAAGTTTAAATACATTTATTTTAAAATTTTGCTTGGATTTTTTTCTACTTATGATTTTTTCCAACACAAAAAGCTAAGTTCATCTTGTACACGTATTAAAATTTAAAATGGAACTACATACACTGTAAAAACGTCACTATAGATTACTTTTTCAAATTCAAAATATGATTAATTTTAGACACATAATAATTTATTACATTCAAACGACAATAATTTCTTTCAAGCAAACTTTATGTTAGTAATTTATTTATGTTATAACCGGATATTTAATCAAATACTAATAAATCAAAATATATCAATGTATTATAAGTTACTTATTACAAGTTCGTCTTGTTAGTTATAAATTGGTTTTAAAAAAGAAATTAAAAAAGAAAGAAACCAAAAACACGAAATCTATAAATAATAAATAAGGCATGCCTTTTAAGTTTTGTCGTTTGAAGTAAAAAACACAACTAGGACTTTATAGTACTTTTTATTGTTTTTCAAAGTATTCACCACGTAGCTTAATACAATTTTCCATTCGCTCAAACCAGTTATTATAACATTCTTTCCACTCTACAGTGGGGGTGTTCAAAATGGCTGACTTGAAAGCGTCGACTGTTTCTTCACCGGACTGGAACCTTTGACCACGAAGACTTTTCTTAATTTTAGGAAATGTAAAGAAATCTTTAGGGCTTAGGTCAGGACTGTATGAAGGATGGTCAAGAATTTCTACTTTTTGTATGTCGACGCTGGAATTCTAAATACCAGCGTTCGACAGTCCGCAGACATGGGGCTTCATCACTGAACACAGATGTTAGCTCTTCAAAACACTGAAGCCGTGTCAGGCCTCTTCTAAAGTTATAGAAAATTATTGCACGAATCCTTAGAAAGATTCATTTTCGTACGTGACCTGACAGATTCCAATCGATGCTGTGACTAAACAATAGCATTAATCCTAATACTTTCAACTGTTTTGAAATTCAAAATTTAAACACATTCGAATATAGAACAGTTCCAAATTCAAAATTGCCGGGAAATATGGAAACGACAGAACTTAAAAGGCATGCCTAGTAGATCCCAAATCGCTTTCGGTCAGAAACGTTCCCAAAACACTGATTGCATTACCGCGTTAGATGGCAACGCTTATCCTTTGCCCTAAATGCAAACCAGCCTTTTGATCCCGTGAGACCTCTATCAAGCGTTTTGACAGGTCTTGATAAAGGCTAAATGATTGTGGACCCCAAGGCCCCAGAGTCTCAACACCGAAAGCCACAAATATGAATCCGCTGCCAATGGATAAATATTTGCGGCGTTTCAGGTCCTCTTGTTGTGCAACAGCAGCACCGGCTATCAGAGTTGTATCTGGAAGATGGGAGGGTGCTAATGTGTCTACGCAGGTAGAATCCCATACCAGAGGGCATCCCATCCTCCAGGGCACCAATGTCATCCCGTCCGGTCTCTTGCCATCGTCGCAACTTAGTCCACTCGGCTCCAAAATGGATGGCACGCCCGACGGTGACAAGAGAACGACGGATAATGTCATTTAAGCAGCAAGTCGTGGTATTCGGCCAGCGCTTTTGCTACACGATAAACCGTGGAGACCTAGACCTCCGACTTTATCCCCACACCTACAGCAGTGAGGAACTACAGTTGTTGCCCCCAGTCGAACTGAGGCCGCAATTCTAAACAAATTATCGTCCAGGAGCATACTTAAATTCGCCGAGGGTAAGGCTTGAAGCTATAAACCTGATTCCCACTTGGAGACAGCTCTAAGACGGGCGCGCTCAGTATCGTTAGTGCTAGAAGATAAAAGATTTTTGTGCACTAAACTACTGAGCGGAGCGTCCCAAAGCTTTTGTATATTGGGCTCCATTGGAAATTAGTGTTCGGGCATACTAAATACCAAACACTTCTTACCTCAGCCAAGTACGGGATCTCAACAGGGTCTACAGTAATGTGAACTGAGGATAGGAAGGCAGGTAAAGCTACATGAGAAATTTTGCGTATACCCAAACCCTCCACCTAATCAGTAGGGAGTTCGTCTAAATAGACGTTCAAAATACTTGTTAGACCAGACTTAATAATAGAGTACAAATCATTTAAAATACACAAATCAAAAAAGTCTAAGCAACATGTACTAATTTAAATTTTAGGATGGTTCTTCACATTATAACGTTGTATTTTATTTTTAAAATAATATTTTTAGGGTCCTATGATGTAAAAATAACAGCTGTTGTCTTTATAAGTTCTTTTAAAACATAATTATTTGTCTGTAATTTGAAATTCTTTTCCAAAAGGAGGATTTGAGTTCGAGTAATTATCTGGAGGAGGTAGTGAAGTGGTTGAAGATTCCTGGCTCTTGTGTACTTTACCATGGGAATCCTCAAGGCTCTTAGACCTTTAAACAACCGTACCTGAGAGCATTGCTCACTCTGGATTTGATTATCAAAGGATGCATCACAAGGAGTCCATTTGGTATAATATGTATCCAGAGCATATACATATATTCAGTAACTAGTGT
Organism: Malacosoma neustria; assembly: GCA_963693495.1. Classification (NCBI taxonomy): domain Eukaryota; kingdom Metazoa; phylum Arthropoda; class Insecta; order Lepidoptera; family Lasiocampidae; genus Malacosoma; species Malacosoma neustria. Next base: position 10,965,010 of record OY856381.1, on the reverse strand, counting down.
CTTTTAAAAACGGTTTTTCATCATCAGTTTCTTATTCCACTGCACATTTTAATTTAATTTTTTGGGCGTTTATTCCTCTCTTGGCATCTTTTTGGTGGTAGGTGACGCCTAGTGTGGGTCTGTTGTATTAATTATCGGAAGTCGGTCTTCGATCGTATTTTATGTAGTAAATGCTTGGGGTACACTTAGAATGGGAATATTTTTCGGTATATAATTATTTACTTCGTTGATTGAAGAATTAGATATTGAAAGTAATAATTTTAAATATTTGTAAATTTATTTACACAAAAAATATTGTTTACACATTGACGTTCTGATTAATTTTTATGTTAAATTATTGTATTCTTGAATCGTCATAAACTTTACATCAATGTCAGAAATTTTAGCTTTATATTACTTTGAATTGCATCATTATTGCTCACACATAGCCAATAAATATTTGGTATTTAAAATTATAGAAACAATGTAATCACGAATAAATAAACAAATCTGCATTAATTGTAATGTAAATCACAAATCCGGCTATTATTAACACAATACATAACAATCTGCAATCAATAAAAGACATTCAAGGTCATAAGAAACAAAGGACTAATGGAGGACATTTTTAAATAGCGCTATACCGAATCATTCAATTTTAGTTTCAGTTTTTTTGTGTCCTTCGCACGTTCTCCAACGGCAACGACCCGCCGAGGTCGGAATAGTTGCCACCGGTAGTGAACTGGTTCGATCAACCATTCATTAATAAATATTGTATTTTTACATACAACTCAATCTGGAACAGGGCGTAGTTGACTTTTATCCAATTATATCTTATTGTGCCAGCAGGTATTTCGCAGAAACATTTAAATCTTTTTCTTATGTACGTGGAATTAAATTACAGATTCAAGTTCCGTCACATATCAGATTAAAAACAATATACACATGATTTATATGAGACTTACCTCTAATTTCAAACGATTGAAAGTGACGCAATTACGGACTTGTATAAAAGGAATAAATATTCTTAAGCCATTATACAAAAAAATCACATAGTACATTTTTTTATATTGCATATCGGTTATATATAATATAAAGCCAAATTAAGATTACGGGATTATCGGCTAAGGGCTAGGGCGCCGCCGCGTAACGGCGCGCAAGAGCTTCGCCCGGCTCTTGTGAGAAGTGGACAAGGGTTACCGTGTCATGGGCGGGCACGGCTAACGACGTTAACCCCAACTCATGCAGCCCAAACATCTCGAAAGATCCGCTTCGTAACATGGAACATAGGCACGCTAACCGGACGCGCGAGAGAGTTGGCCGATGTGCTTTCCAGGCGGAGGGTGACCGTGGCGATCCTGCAGGAGACTCGGTGGAAGGCCAGCAGATCATTGGGAATGGTTACAAGTTGATCTACACACCTGTGCACCTGCATTTGGTGGGGAGAATGGGATTGCCATAGTGCATAATTTTTTTTAAGATATTAGCTATACAAAATGTATACTTTTAAATACTTAAGGACCTTTGGGAAAGTCCCCACTTAATTAGGTATGCTTTACAAATCAGTACATATACATGGTTGTATATGTGATAAAGTCTCTCATTAAAGATGAATATTATATTTAGATTTTTAGTTTTGCTGACAAAGCCCCTTGACGTATTTAATATAAATTAAATTATTTTAAACCTATTAGGGTATTTCAAGTAAAAACAAACGTATAAATAATATGAGAAAATTAAGTATATAACTAAAAGGTAAAAACAATTTACCTTGCGTGTAGCTTATAAAAACTATTAGAAATAAGCTTTGCTTGATATAAAATTTAAAGGCCTGTTATTGTGTAAGTTAATCTCTAAGTCTCTAAGTCTCTAATTACCATTTCCTTCACAAAGTTGGTACTCGCTGCCTTCCTGTGTGTCGCCTCTGCCGCACCTGGCTATATCGGCGCCCCAATAGCCGCACCTTTAGCCGCTCCATGGGGACATGGTATCGTTAGTGCACCTTATGTAGCTGCTCCTGCTGTTGTGAAGACTGCTGTACCAGTAGCCACTTCATATGCCAATACCGTCAGGGTAAGAATAGACGAGAACATACTGTGTCAATTCACATAGCGTCGTTTAGTCCCAAACTAAGTAAAAGATCGCTTCTCTATATGCTTCTCTTGTTAATGGGGTGTGCTTGTGGTGGGTGTATGGTCACTATTTAAGTGAAGCTATACCAATGATCTTCTTAGCTCTAGCTAAGAAGATCATTGGTATCAAGGGATTTCTAATCCCTATTACCAAAGTCTCAGTCGGATCAGATAATACGTATTTCTCCAACCGATAACAGATAGAACTTTTTAATTTTTCGAAGACAATTAACGTCTAACACCATTGTCCAATAAGAAAATCCCAAAACACGTGGGTTATTGTCGTAAAAGTATAAATTTATATGTGACAAAAAGTCTAATCATTTGATTATATATTTAATAATCATTTGGCTCATTGATGGATTAAACAAAACGTCGTTGATGTCTTTCCTTCGTAGATAATTTTAAACATAAACATCCAATACCAGTTCAAGAACGTTTCACTGCTATTCCAATCGCCTTAAAATTGTGGGTTCAAATTTTATGTATTAAGCCTTTTCAAACGAGTCTTGCTTATCTACCTTGGACAAGCGTGACGGGTATACTGTGCGTTCCTTCTACAGGGAGGGACAAGCCCAGCGATGGAACGTCATAGGTAGCTATTATTAAACGAGTATTTTCAAGAATTCAATTAATCCTTAAGATAATTAACTAATAAAGATTCTTGATTCCACCCCGCAGATTGCATCCCCTGCTGTGGTCGCTGCTCCCGCAACTTACGCCGTAGCTGCGCATGCACCCATCGTTGCTGCACCAATTTCTCATGGATGGTAAACCACGCGAGATAGTCTAAGCCAATACCATCTAGGCTAAGTCCAAGAAATGCAACAGTGAACAGTAATAATCAGTTAAATATTTATTGAAATTTAATTTTAAGCAAATTTGGAAAAATCATGCCTGTGAGAGTTTAAATATTGTGCCATAGAGTTGCAGATTGGTATTAAATGCATAAAAATACTTTGCCTTTTATTTATTTATTCTAAAGAACTTCTTTACTTAATTACTTAATTTCAAATTAAATTTAATTTAAAAAAATTAAATTAATTTAAAAAAATCCTCCTTTCAAGAGATTTTCTTGCCAATTTCCTCCAAGGCTAAGACTTTGAAGATCGAAATATGTTGCTGAGTTTTCTCTCTCTTTTTTTCATATCCTTGTTAATGAGAATAAATTGCGCCTTTGTATGAGCAATTTTTACGGCAACCATGCATAGGTTACTTACGTAGGTTACAAATGTCTAGCCACGCCACTTCCGTTGAACCACGGCTGTAGGAAAAGACTCGAACAGCGCTTACTCGAAGTGCATTCATGCATGCACGCCGCTGCACCCAAAGGGATGCAGAAACCCGTTCATAACGGAGACGTAACAGTCAGGACCCCGGGCAACAGAGCGGAACATTGGGTTCAAATTGAAATTTTTCGCAGCCAAGACAAGAAAATGAATATGGATAATTCTGTTTTTCGAATTCATTTTACGTTAAAAACTATTTTTTCCTGATGGAAAAGAAAGCATTATGAAAAAAGTTGCAACGTATCTTTATACTTTTGGTAGTAAATAAGGTATAGTCATTAAAAAAAATTCAATAATTGTGTCCGCGTATAATAATGATTTCAAATCAAAACAAGAACATGATTACAAAATATCGCTTTATCATAAATGTATCATATAATTTTGCTTTGATGCGTTTCCCTATTGCTTTTCAATTTGTATAATATTCGGTGAGCATATTAGAATATCTATAAATTAATAGCACGAACACTTATTTCATATCATAATATAGTTCTAGTAAAGCTTAGATTTTCGTTAAATATTGTATGAAAACTTTAAATATTGTATTCATGGAGTCAACATCTTCGTATTTATGGAGTCTCGTAACTACCATGAAACAGAAAATCAGCTGTCAGTGATTGAATAAAATCCAAATTTGCACAAAAGCACACAGTATACTCGGTTAACTAATACACGTCCTTACATTACACATACACAACATAAACTTGCTCATACACACAAAAATAATTCAAATTATTTTTACGTCTCAATTATTAGCTTTGAGTTAGACAGTCGAGGGCCAGGGGTTCCATAGCACAGGTTTTACCTAGTTTGGACTCCTGTCTTCCCACTATATCTAATAAATAATTATACATATTCTTTCAATATTGTTACAATATAATTTGTGGAAAGAAAGAAATAAATTATTATTATTATATTAACATATTTTGGATCTACACTTAGAAGAAAAATAATTTTAACAAATATAAAAAACAAATACTTACCCAGTTAACTAATTGAGATTTTTTTATTTCTACAGATATTGATATTAATCATGTTTCTTATTAAACTGTAAGCCATTCAAAATAAACAATAAGTAATATATCAGTATAAACATGCAGTGTTGTTTATACCAGATTCCACATACCTTATAAGCGTAATGTCAACACTACAAAGAAGTGATACAGATCCAACATCCATAAGGAGATACATCACAAGAGTTGTTACAACAGTAAAGTGTATTTTGTATACGACTTTTGAATACAAAACAGACCTGTAATATAAATAATCCTTTACCTTGCTTTTTCTTTGATATAACAATTTTGGGGTTCAACAATGATGTATGCTGGAACTTCATTAATTATTCAGCAGAGGCTAGTGGTCAAGTTAGATTTCTAATATGACAACTTTTTTATTCCTGACAAATCAATTTCCTAGTACCTTGCTGAAACTCCGGTGTCAAGCAGGCGTGGTCATAACGTATTCCCTGTTTCCACATAATGTTTGTTTCCTACAGTGGCCACTCTCCTCGGGTTAGGCAGTGGTAACTGCGCAGGCAGGTTATCGACTAAAAACTCTGATTATCGCCAAAAGCTTTTGTGGAGAAGGTAATTGTACAACCAACTTTTGATGATTGCTGCTTAGTGACGGCACAAGAGCTAATTTAAGTAATTTAACCAAAACAGATATATTGCTCATGTTATTCAAAATAAATAGATAATTAGAGGTCCAAGTCTGCAAGGACCGATGATCAGTGCAGGGATGACTGCATTGGGTACAACTACCCCCAACCCGATTAGTAATGCCCTATGTGAGGCTGTTATAATTACTCTGAAGCTTTGATGGGCTAAGCTTTAATGGCTACTCTTTGATCAGAGTATGTGGTACATACATTAGAAAATGAAACTCAAGTTAATACAAGAAACGGAACATATCGCTTTACAGCTCTCTTCATATATGTATGGATAAACCCACGCGCAGGTAGCCTATGTATGAAATCTCGTCAAGGCCGAGCAAACCTTAACATTTTACAGCTCGGGCACCGTCCCACCTGATATTAAATCAATCAACAATATAATAAGTTTGAATATTTGCTAACTACTGATGCTACTAATTGCAACAGAGTGAACAAATACAAACATTATTGACTGGATTAGTGTAGTTAAATTTTATATTTGGGTAAGATCACGTCAAGTGAACTCCGTATTTTCCAATTGATCATGGAATTCACATTTTCAGGTTTCTTCAGGTTTATATTATTTTTTGGGTAAAGTCAGTATTAAAAAAAGTTTTTCAAAATTTTTAATTAAGAATAGTTTTTTTACCATATAAATCTTGGGGACTTTTGATTAAAAAATCATTAGAGATGCTCCAATTAAGTTTTCCGTATTTATTGTTTAATATTCAAATTTTAGATTTTCATTCATTCATTCATTTCATTCATTCAAATAAACTGGCATATAAAAAATTGTCCAAACTTAAGACTAATCCTTCCTACTTCAACATAACTCTAAAAGAAACCAGTGCTTCAAAATTATATTATGATTTATAATACTACAAAGCAATATCCTGGTCCTGGCCATGTGGTCCCGGCTGATAAAAGAATAGGGCCATCATAAATCATCCCAAGGGAGTCGTAAAAAGCGACTGATGGTTACTCCTTCTGCTAGCTTGCATGGGGCGAAGGATGGACACCTCTAGGTTTCCCCTTAGATGTTGGGAGGTCGGATGGTAGTCACTCTCGTAAAAACCAATACTAGCTAAATAACAATATGAGATGAGAATAGAATACGGAAAGCGATAAAACGTTATAAAAAATATATATGTTAAAAAGAAACAAAAAACATGCTTTAATGATAAATCAAACTCATCATTGACTTGCCCTTGTTTCAATATCTGAGGTCGGCATAATATCTTTTTTCTTCCTTTTTATTCTATCTTGGCATTCTTCATCTGTCACTTCATAAACCCTCTTAACACATATGCATCACACATTTTTTCATAATTTTTAGGTCTACATATCCCTTTGTACCCATCTATTTTCAGTTTCAACGTTCTTCTAGTAATATTAAATTATTAGATAAATAAAACTAAAATATGAAATATAATTCTTAATACAGGGAGAATATAGAACCTTAATTACATTCTTAATAAATAAATAAAAAAAATTCACTTTTTAGTTCAATTCGTCACTAAGGGTGTAAGTTTGTGCGTGTTCTATAGACTGCAAAGTCTGCAGATCAATTCTCGCTAGTTCTGACTTATACATTTAATGATACAACAATATTGAAGTTAATAATTTTAATAAAAGTTAAGAGCGTCTAATGAAAATATATTTCATATACGTCACAATTTTTGTAATCCTGGCTATCCTACTCAAGATAATTGAATAGTATTATCGAATTATTTTATTGTCATCGGTCTTTGATAAGTTTACAAAGTTAAAATGAAATACGAGCGTTTCAAGTGGGTCAAAATCAGTTCAAAGCAGTCGGTAACAAACATACAAAGAAACATACCAGTGAAAGTATTAAAAGCGTGTGAAAATGAAGCAAAAGTTAATTCAAAAAATATTTTACAAATTAAAAGTGACATAATTTGTTATTAAGAAATGACGTAACTAAGCTAAAAATTCAACTACCATCTTCAATAAAATAGAACATAACACCATTAACGATTTTCCTCTTAATAAATAAAATTAAACTAATTACTAAATCATTAATCATATTTACACTACTTTACATATTTTTTCAAATGTAATAAATCAATTAAATCTAGTAAGATACATGTCTTAATTTATGCATAATATAACGTGATTAAATCACGATTGAACTATAAGTAATAAATAATAAGTCATAATACTAATAATAAGTCCAGATAAGATTTTGGACGAAACCCTGACCCCCTGGCGCCAACACTTTAGAAGGGGCCCGCCTCAAGACAAAGGGCGGGCCGGCGCCGGCCCGGGCCACGAGATCAGCAGGCCATATATCCGTGGGCCCGGGCGTAGGCGATAGGAGAACAGCGGGGTTTTTTAGTGGGTAGTCGGATGGCCAATCATCTTTCCCGGAGTCCCACATATCCGTCCCCCCGGGCCGGGGGAACCCGTCAAGAGAGGTTTTTCCCCGAGACCAAAAAAAAAAAAAAAAACCTCAAGCAGGAAAGGCGTTTTAAGGAGTGGCGGACGCAGAAGCACCGCGTTCGGAACTCCTGAATTCGCGGCAGTCTTCATACCCGTGACATTATAGATTGTCACGTTTTACATCAACCATCTACTTATGCTGGAAATTAATGTCTAGCCATGCCGCCTCCATTAGGCCCCGGGCCAGGTAGTTAAAAAATGCTAGCTATTACACATATAACACCGCTAAGGGTCTTCTTCTTCATTTAAGCGTTATATCCCCGTCGCAACGTAAACTTCTGTTTCGGTGCCCGGGGTCCGCTTTCCGACTTTTTCTACTCCACTTTGCACGGTTTTCAGTATTCCTAGTAGTGAGCCCATTGGCACGCATATCACCCCTTACGACGTCCAGCCAGCACTTTTTAGGTCTACCCCTCCTGCCGGGGCCTGGCGGCGGTGGCATGGCCAGACATATGTTTCACACGTAAGCATTTTATCCGTGCAGACCACCTTTAGTCTTAAGTATGCCGCCATAATAACCTTGTGTTGTGTTCCGGCATTAATGACCCAAGTTCCTATACCCTTATGGGACAGCAGCGTGTTCGCGATGCGACTGGCATTATAAACACCTATAGGCGACGGTAACTGCTAAATTCTAAGCGGGCCGTCAGCCGAAAAAAAGCATCCGTTATAAAAAAAAGCATCCGTAAGAGCCAACACTTCTGCAATTTATCCGCAATGTCACGGACATGAAGGTTGCCATGAATGCGGGAGATCCTAACGTGGTCTGTCCGCGTTCCTACACACATCCATCGCAGCATATTCATCTCCGTGACACGCAGTTCTTGCTTGTGTCGTTCTAACACCGGCCACGCTTCACAGCCGTATAAAAGTAATTAAAATCGCTAAGGGTGATTTGGACTTAAAGCGAGGATGCCAAGATGTGAAGCGGGGAAGACAAAGTCGGAAGGCTAATACCGGGCACCGAAGTAGAAGTTTGGTTCACAACCGACATTTAATTCTATGAAGAATATGATAAACTAGGCTAAAGTTATTACTTTCCTATCAATTTATCTATGAGCCCCTAGGCTATGTAAACTGATAGCTGTATTTTATTTTTGCGAACCCAAGGCCTAAATTGTTGGTAATCTCACCGTATTATTACATCAAAAGTTAAACATCGCATAAAGATCACCTGTTTATTTTACTGTGCAGTGACTAAGGACTTGTTCAACTTGACTTTCAATTGAGCCACATCACGGACAGTATAAATACATATGTGTATCAGAAGAAAGTATCAGTTTATCTTATTCACTCGTCGTTCCTATCTGAACTAACACAGACCACGATGAACTCGCTGGTGGTGTTTTTATCCGTGGTGGTGCTTGCTGCAGCTAAGCCCTCTCATCTCTTGGCTAGCGAAGTGTTAACGGCTCACGTGATCGCAGCTCCAGCTGCGGTATCTCATCAATCCCGGGTGGACATTAAATCTTCTCCTGCTGTTGTCACCACTGCTGCGGTAGCACCCGTAACTAGCGCTGTGGTCGCCCAGCCAACTCTACTTTCTGCACCCTCAGTTGTCGCATCGCCTGTTGCCTATGCTGCCCCTGCGGCCGTATCTCACCAGTCTCGTGTGGACATCAAAACTTCTCCAGCTATCACTAGTACTGTTATATCCTCTCCAGTGGCTTACAGTGCTCCCATAGCAACCGCTGCGTTTGCACCCACCGTTGTCAAGACCGCTGCCATCGCACCTGCTCTAGTGAAGACGGCTACTATCACCTCCGCTGTGACACCAACCATCATCAAATCTGCTGCATACGTACCTGGAACTATCGGAGCTGCAGCTTTGGCTTTTGACGCACCTACAATCTATGCTGGCCAATCTGTGCACCTTATCAAAAAACGATCTGCTCCTCTGATTGCGACTGCTCCTGTGGTGACCTCCCACATTGCCGCACCAGTAGTATCCACATATTCGGCAACCCCTATCGTCTCCACCTACGCCGCCGCACCTTTGACATACTCAGTACCCTTAACCTATTCCACACCCCTTGTAGCCAAGACCTTGAGCGTGCACCCTTGGTAAGCATCACCACGATAAAGAGGAACACAATTCCTCGGTTCAACAATTACGAATGACTGATGGCTAATATAAAATAAAAAAATTATAAATATTTAAGTTTTATTTTCTAATATTTTCTAATTTAATAATTCTAAAAAAATAACTAATAGTAATGAGAAGGATTCCTCGCAGTGTTTTCCTTCACATCAGTACCTGGCAACTACTCGTATATTATAACAAGCACATTGATCGTGAAAAACTGCCTAAAAGGTTTATGCTTTCGAAAAAATCGAACGCTAGGCCTATTAAATGGGCTTTGAATGTGCTAGCTATCACCTACTTACTATATACATTGACTAACGAACCCGAAAGACGTTGTCATGTATCCAAATAAAACATTAGTTAAAATTTATTTTGTAGTAGGCCGAATTTTAGATTTAAATCGATCTCAAATCCACCTGCCGTTTAAGATGTGTTTAGTTCTAAAATTATCTTCTTATTGTGACAATTGGTAGCCAGGTACGTAGTAGACAAGTGGTATCATATTCGGAGACGTCTCGGTTTGGATTCCCACGATGGCTTAGATAGCTTACACAGTTTTCTCGCTTATAATTCGCCGACAGTGAAGGAAAACATGTAAGGAAACTTACATACCTAGATTTACCGCTAAGTATAACCAGTATAACCCAGCTCTGAATTTTTATGGGCTGCCACCATTCCAATTGAATTATGAAAATACCTCATATATACTTCTTTTCTTTTAAAAAACATAAATCAAGTATAATAAATAACATATAAATATTTATGTTAGTAATTATAAATTCCAAAATAGGAGGGCCTTAAATTTTCAACTGAGTCGTGAGATCGACGGGCCAGTATGTACATTGGTCCAAACACTAACTGATAGGTGGACAGCGAGGCTTTAGTGGATAGTCGGACAGTGAACAACTTTCCCAGAGTTCTACATATTTCTCAACCAGGTCGGTGGCACACGTCAGAGACAGAGTTTGCCTCAGAGTGAAAAAGGTTTTCAATTCGACGCAAACTTACGTTCATTTCTTAGGCTTTCCATTATTTATGAACCAATATGAATAGATAATAGTAAAATAATGTGTACAATAAACGGCGTTTGGCACCTTCACATCAATCTATAATTGTTGTGAGAGACTTATTTTAATTTTCAGATAAAACCGAGATGAACCCTACATGGGTTTCATCCATTGAACCTGTAAACTAGCAGAGTTTATTATGCCACTGAGTCTTATCATGTGCAGAATTCTTGCAACCCTTCCCACAATAACGTCCCCCAAAGACGTCGACTACCCAATACTCAACATTTTCTAGTGCAAAAATTCACAATAAAATTTGTGTATGCTGTAGCTAATACTTATAAAAGCTTGTTTTTAAAAGCAATCAACGCAGGAACTCTTAAAGGAAGACTGAATAGCCAATTCAAATTAAAATAATTTATTTTTCAGAAACACGTTACAAGATGTACCTATACACAGTAATCATGCTTCGCCAACAACTGACATACAAAATTGAAATTTAAGTAAAAAATTAACAATTGATAAATATAAGAAGAATAATTATTATAACAAAAATAAATCAAGCAGTATTGAATTAATGTCCCTATGTCATATTAATAAATTATAGTAATCATTTTTAGATGTCATAAATATGTTGACTTTTGAGCCGTTACTGTTAATTTTTTTTTTATTGCTGAGGAACTGCAGACAGGCTGACGGTTCACTTAACAGTAACAGTTTACACCTACGGATATATGCGACGCTTTTGGATATATGGATATTTGAGTAACACTTTGGTGCCCCAGACGGGGTACAGGAATTTGGATCACTAATGCTGGAACATAACACAAGGTTATTTTAAGACCAAGGATGGTCGCCATCCAGACGGGTTTGGAGCCCTACCACGTGGCTAAAGTGGGTTGTTATGTCATCTTTTACGACCGGCTGACTCCGGTCACAGGAGTTATAGTATTCTACTCTGCTCCTGCACGGAGAAATAAATAATGTTTATTTTAATAAATAAAATTAATCTTTAAATACATCTTCATTTTCTTTAACAAAATTTCCAATTTGAATATTAGGAGGTCTTTACCTATGAAATTGCCGTTTTGTAAGAAAAAAATTAAACTAATTTTTTTCATGTATTTTTTATTTGTATTAATCGAAGTATTTACCCATACAATCAATGCATCTTTGCCAACGCAGTGGCAGTTTATTGATGCCCTTCTTAACGAAATCAGCTGGACGGGAGGCAACAAGTTCTTCAAAGGCATTTTGTACTGCCTCTCGGGTATTGAATTTTTTTCCCGCCAAGAAGTTATCCAAATTCTGGAAAAATTAGTAGTCTGTAGTCTGTAGGCGTAAGGTCTGGTGAGTATGGCGGATGACGGAGAACTTCCAACCCCAGTTCTTGCAACTTGGAGACCGTCTGCTGTACAGCATGAGGTCGCGCGTTGTCGTGCAGGAGCAGCGGAGACGAGCGATTGACCAATGCTGGTTGGAGATGTGCCAGCTTCTCCATCATTGTGTTCAGTTCTTCACAGTACACATCTGCAGTAATGCTCACCCCGTTTAGTAAGAAGCTGTGATGAATCACACCAGCGCTAGACCACCAAACAGTGACCATCACTTTTCTAGGGGTAAGTTTTCGTTTAGGGCATTGTTTAGGTGCTGAACCAGGATCCAACCAAGTTGCTGAGCGCTTGCAGTTATCAAACAGAATCCATTTTTCATCACAGGTAACAATGCGGTTCAAAATTCCTTCATTTGTGTGTGTGTGTTGAGCAGTGCAAGGCATGTCTCGACGCGTACTTCGCGCTGGCGATCATTGAGTTCGTGGGGCACCCATTTTTCAAGCTTTTTTACCTTGCCAATTTGGCGTAAATGGACCAATATTGTTTTGACGCTAACGTCGAAAGCTGTTGCTAATTCAGCCGTAGATTGTGTATCATCAGCTTCCACAATCACTTTTAATTCGTTATTGTCGACCAAAGTCTTCGGACGACTGCGAGGTTCATTTTTTAGGTCGGAATTCCCAGAACAGAAGCAAGCAAACCAATCACAGGTGGTGCGTTGGTTTGTAGTGTTAGCTCCGTAAATGTTGTTGATGTTGCGTGCCGCTTGTGCCGCGTTGCTGCCACGACGGTACTCATATTCCATAATTACTCGAATTTTTAATGTATCCATGATGACGAAAAAGATTGAAATGCGATAAAAATGTAACACTAATCAATAAACAAATGACTACTTTTGGAAAAAAAATTCCATGTTTTTAAAATAAAATTTAAAATTTTTAAAAAATATTTTGATTTGAAATGGCCAGTACTGCAGAACGGCAATTTCATAGGTAAACACCTATTTATAAGACTATTAATGTTGATACTCGTAAATTTCTAAAGAGAAGCTTACAAGAAGTAAGTTAGCACACTTCTTAAGCTTTCAGCGGACTCCGTGACGGAAAGGCCATTTGTTTCCAATCACGTTTTGAGTGTGGGTATCTATATACAATATGAATTTATTTACAAAAGAAAAATATATAATAGAATCCATAACAAAAGGGCTTTGCTGCTTACTTTGAGATTAGACGACACTTTGTGACACACAGTCATATTCATTCGTTATTCGGAAAACGAGCTTAAAACACACTTGGTACACAACCGGGATTCATAGCTGAAATGATGACGATGTATAAAACGTTATATTATTTGGTTTTTATAAACCACTGAATGTACCGTCGTACAAGTATATTTAATATAATATAACAAAAACGCACTGTTCTAATCATATTTTTGCATTGATTAAGTAATTAAGTACATGTAATGTATGAAATTAAATAAAAAATATATTTTACAAAGTAGTGATACATTTTATTTTACAAAGTAGTGGACGATAAAACGGTTGCCTGACACACAATTTCTGCTTCTCGTAACACAAAGAGTATTAGAGATGTAATCTATTCCTTCTGCTGGTTTACTGCTAGTAAAGGTTCACCTTATTGTAAAAAACATTACATCTATTAAGCCATTTACAAAAAAAAATGTGTCACGAAAGGGCACCGCTCAAATAAGGCATGCAGTAGATTAGTGCCGTGGCCACCACTATATCTTCGACTCCAAAGTATACCCAACGAATGCTACTAGTATAAAAATTTATGAGAAAAAACTTTTAGAATCAGTAAATTTATATTTGATTAATAAGTTATAATAATCAAAATGTTATGTGGATACTCTCATACGAGTCTAATACGTCACAATTGTAATATTTATCTATTCTAAAGATACATTTTAAAAATATTACATATTGTATTAAGCGTTTTGATGTGGATTTTTGAGAATAAAATGTATTACTTTTCAAACAAAAAATAAATACTAAAGAAATACAAAGATAACAGATACAACTGACTCGGTGATTTGTTAAGCTCAATGCATATCAAAAAAACTGAAATTTTGAATTATAAATTTGAATGACAATTTCTTAATATCGCAAAATATGCTATAATTTCATAATCAGCCGTATGATTTTATTTAAATCATTACGCAAGGCATTATTACAAAAAATCTTTGACTAGTGTGACGATAATATCTAATGTCCAAGGTATTAAATATCGAAGCTGCATACAGCGGTTTTGAAGGTTGTTATTTGGCATTTGTTAAGTTAGTGAATACCTACATGGATCTAGTGGGGTATATAAACATCCATCAATGCTGGCTAGGCATCAGTCGCTTCTGTTAAACCGACCATACAATACAACACAGACCACAATGAACAAGCTGGTGGTGTTGTTCTCCGTAGTTGCTGTGGCGGTGGCCAAGCCCAGTATTGTGGCACCAGCAGTTTACACTGCCGTCGCTCCTGGCTCCAGCTCCTTGTCAGCGTACAGTACCAGCGTAGTACACGGTTCTACGTTACTTCCTGCCCCTGCTGTATACAGTGCTCCACTGGTCGCCCCCGCTGTAGTGCCTGGTGTTGCCGCCCTCGCTCAAGCACCCCACTCGCCCGCTGTCGTACTCGATGCTGTGAACGGAGTTCCTCTGGACACCCCTGAGGTTGTCGCAGCGCGCGCCGTCCATTACCAGGCTAAGGCTCTGTCTGGACTTCACCACCTTAGCAAGCGCTCCGTGGCTCCCCTTACCTATACCTCAGTGGTTAGTCCAGTAGCTTACTCCTCTCCCGTCATCTCTACCGCTCCTCTCGTGTCTACCTACGGCGCGGGACACGTAGTGTCTCCTGTTAGCTACTCCGCTTTATACCCCAGAGCCCTCAGCGTGCATCCTTACTAATTTTGAACTCTCTGACCTTTGTAACAGCCCTCCAAAGCAAACCGAATGAAGCACTGCCGAATAAACATTCAGTAATTTATACACTGTTTTATTTATTTTTTATATTTTTTAATTAAGCAAACGATAATAAAGTAATTAGATGGGCAAAGAGAACTTTCTTTTCACATTTTTTGGGTCGAAAATACACAATAAGGCTTACCAACGTAAAAAATCAGATAACATTCAGATACTTATGGTATACAAGTCCAAAAAATATCATATTAATATTCACAATTACATAGAACGTATTCTATACCATTGTAAAATATACCCTAAGTGTACCCTAAGTAAAGCTTGATGAAGCAAACTAACAAAGTGAATTGTGTAAATATGTATGTAATTTCTGAACAATGCTCAAAAACGCACATAAATACTTTGTTGGAGTGGATAAGGATTGAAAGTGTACAAAATGCTCATTATGTCTCTTTTTGGATTTATCGCGATCAACTGTAGCAATAAAAAGTCACAAGTTTAGAATTATAAATTTATCTGTTAAGACTCTAAATAAAATTAAAAAGGTAAGAAAGCATTTGAGATACTCATGTAAATAGTTTTACTGCCTGGAATACTGATTAAGAGAACACATTGTAAGCACTAGAGGCATGTAGGTAGCTTTTAGCTTTGCATATGTGTAAAAATAACTAAAGCTTCAGTTTTAAATAGAAATCAATGTGAAAATTCAATTAACACAAAAATTCTATTCAAACTCAAATTCAAATTAACTTAAATCCAAGCTTTTGGAGCTACCTATCCAATATATTTACATACTTATCTGGTCTAAGAGTTATTCAATAGTAATCAACAACAAAATATTACATGGTTTCCATATGATATAAAATGTTATAAATAAGCTATTATCTAATATCATAAATGCGAAAGTGAGGTTGTTTAGCCGCTGAACCAATTTTGGTGAATTTCGGTATAGTCGTAGATAAGAGCTTGAAGATTTTTTAAATTCATATGGCAGAACAACGTTTGCCGGGTCAACAAGTATTATATACATTTTACCGTACTTTAACAGTAACACATAAATAACGTAATGAAATTAAAATGAAGTTTTTCTACCAAAAACCATTTTTTTTAATTAGATGAAAACTATTTACTGAACAGTACAATTTTCCATAGAATCATTAGTAACTATACAGTTTTGGACAACTGTATCCTTAAGGGAATAAATACTAGAAATATAAATACGATTTATAAAGATTGGTCAAAAATTAAAAACAATACAGTTAAAATAATAAAACAATAATATTTAAAATTTTATTCACTTTAATATGATTACAAACACAAAAAACATCATATGAAAATCATTTAAAATAACTATAGCTTATAATATTTTCGTTATACATGTAACTTCAAAGATTTAAGCAATTAATAATGATTCAAATGAGGATAGACTGGAGCGTGATGGGCATACTGTCCCAAGCCATATGCCAACGGCGCAGCCACCAAGGATTTATGCAGAAGTGGGACGGCGTGAATAGCTGGAGCCACGATGGGTTTCGCCAGGGGCAAAACCGATGTAGTAATTACAGCTGGAGACGAACGAATGTCCAGTCTTTCCTGATGCGATACCGCCACTGGAGCAATGTGAGCCACTGGTGCCACAGCGATAGCGCTTAAATGAGCGCCGTGCGCCAAAGGCGCTACCAGATGTGGAGATCTTTTGAGAATGTGATGTCCCAAAGCGCCGCCGGCTAAACCATGTCCACCGACTAAACCATGTCCACCGACTAAACCATGTCCACCGACTAAACCATGTCCACCGACTAATCCATGTCCACCGACTAATCCATGTCCACCGGCCAAACTATGTCCACCGGCTAATCCAAGTCCACCAGATAAACCATGTCCACCGGCTAATCCAAGTTCACCAGATAAACCATGTCCACCGACCAAACCGTGTCCACCGGCTAATTCATGTCCACCAGCTAAGCCATGACCACCCGCCAGACTAAGTCCGCCTGCCAGACCGTGACCAGCAGCTAAGCCATGACCACCAGTCCAACCGTGGTCACCGTTCCAGCCGTAGCTACCAGCCCAGCCGTGGCCACCTCCATAGCCACCGAGTAGGCCATGTTCGCCGAATCCGTGCGCAGGGGCCACCAGAGGAACGTGATGTGCTAGAGGTGCCACTGCATGACCACGACACAACGCAATACTTGCCAAAAATGCAAAAACTCGAATCATCTTGGTGCAATAACACTTTTCTCACTGACTTGCAGGACCAAGGAAACATGCTACTTATATTATATTTCTGAATTAAAGTGACGGGATACGAACAAACAAATTGGCTACGCTATTGAATGCTGTGATTGTGTTGACAAAAAAAGAACGGAATTTACCTCTTTGTTGTAGTCAATAAATAGATTGTATAAATCGATCATTATTAGTCGCCAATACTTATGTGTCATATTTATTTTGATTATAATTGTAGTTTAAAATTATTATTAGACAATAAGCGGGATAGTTTACTATTCTTTATAATTAATATCTTAGTTATAAGTACATGGTGATGTTATTCACAAAATGCACATATTAATCCGGGCAGTGCCCTGCAGCCATGCGTAGTGACGCAACCTGTCCAACATCGTCGACCGAGAACTTGAATCCACGGCGTCTGTGCAATCACAACTATTACCGTTAACTCGGTTATATAACAACGTTTCATCAATTCTATACGTCATACCACAGATGTGTTCAGTTCAAAATGATCGCAATATTTATATTGTTTAGTGTATATCAAGTGCAATGCCATAGTGGACCGTTAATATTTGCAGCACCTAGTGCCGTGTCTCATCAGTCACGTGTTGACATAAAACAAACTCATGGCTATATTGCGACTCCACTAGTTTACAGTCCGCTTTCAATATATGCCAGTGCTCCTGTAGCGGGATACGCACAGAAAGCGGTATTGGCTCCAGTTCTGCAGTCCGACACTGTACTGACACCGGTAGCTTTGACCTTTATCCACAATCTTCCACTTGCCAGAGCATTAGAATACCCTATATCAATAGACCAGATACAAGAAACAAACGAACAAGACAATACAGTGGTTATATGTAGAAATGTAGAAATTATTGACCAAAAGCCTAAAGCGGATGATGAAGTATTTATTAAAATAAGTGATCCGGAAAAAGGTATATATACAAAACGAGACAAGATGGTTGGTGCCAACAACTATGACGAAGAAGTTACTTTAGAACCCTAAAAAAACGAAGTGTAAAAAAAATTAGTCCATAAAATAGCTACTTCCTCTTTTCTTACTGATCCAGTGCCATTAATTTGCCAAAATAACTATTTAAATAGTGATATTATACCATTACCTGTCATTGTATTCATTCAGTTATTAAACTTGAAATTATACTTATGTTAATAAAGATACATAATATTAATAAATTATCTTATAAAATTTTACTAAAACCAATGTCCTGTAATAAATTTTATCATTTTCCTTCACAATGTTGGTAATATATTTTATTGTTTAAATTTTTTGTGTATATCATTAATTATACAATGCTAAACATGTTTACTATATGATACAAAAAGAAAAGGCCTTATTGCATTATAATAATTATTTAATTTAAATAATGTTATTCATAGTATAAATTATACAAAGTAGATAATAATAATGTGCTATAATTATTGTAAACAGCTTCGATTTATTATAGAAATAGTGTATGTAGTTAACCTTGTAATAAATCCTTTTTTGTGAATAAATGTTAATTTCTTTTAGCTTTTTTTATTTCCCTTTCCCTTTAGTAGCCTTAGACATAAATTACATACACACACATAGATAGATAGATAGATAGATAACACTTTATTGTAAACCAATTATATAAACACAATGAAACTTATTTACACAATCAATGAGTACTTGACTTACAATGGGCGGCCTTATCGCTACAGAGCGATCTCTTCCAGGCAACCCGGGCTATAGAACATTATTGGTGTTACATTGATGTGGAAGGGAGGTATGGTAATAAATAATAATTATATTTTATTTACATAATAAATAGATAATATACATAAAATTCAATAATATATATAAAATATAATAAATAAATAGATAAACATACTTAAATATCTATATTTGTAGAATACATAAATAAATATATGTTTTGTTGTTACACTAAAGATAGGTAGTGATTTTTAACCAATTTTTTAAAAGTTGGTAGTGACTTAGCTTGTCTTATAGCAATAGGCAGTGCATTCCAGAGTTTGATAGCATGAACAATGAAGGAGTTATTATAAAAAGAAGAAGTATGAACAGGAGTTTTAAGCGATAGTTCAGTAGATGTACGCAAATTTCGGAGGCCAGACGAGTTAAGAAACTCGAATTGATTCCTGAGGTAAATAGGGGCGTTTGGATAAAAGATAAATTTGTAAACGAGTGAAAGGATATGAGTTTTCCGGCGAAGATGGATAGGTAACCACTTGAGTTTTGTACGAAATTCTGAAACATGGTCATATTTACGCAAACCAAATATGAACCTGATACAAAGATTTTGGAGGCGCTCAAGTTTATTAAGTTGTTCTTGCGTTATATCTAGATAGCTGGCATCGGCATAATCCAAAATGGGCATGAGCAAAGATTCTGCAAGCCTAACTTTAGTGGCAATCGGTAGGAAATTTCTGAGTCTATTAAGAGACTTAAAAGAGAAGTAAACTCGTCGGCTTAGTTCAGCGATTTGAGGTCGCCAAGACAGCTCCCTGTCAATAATAATACCAAGGTCTTTAACCTTATCACCAATCTGAATATATAATCCATCAAAATTAATTTTCGGCAACTTTTCCCATTCAACTTTAGCTAGCATTCTGGAACTACCGATGACAATAAGCTGCGTTTTTTGTGGATTGACTTTTAACCCAAATGAATCACTCCACAGCATTATTCTGTTTAAATCTGAGTTTATTGTGTGAAATGCTTTAAATAACTCAAACACAGAAGCTTGTGTGTATATCTGCAAGTCGTCTGCATAGAGGTGAAAGGATGAAGTTAACTGGTTGGAGATGGAGTTAATAAAAATTGAGAACAATAATGGAGACAAAACGCCACCCTGAGGAACACCAGCAATCAAGTCACGCCAAGACGAATAAGTTTCATCAAGCCGGACTCGCTGCCGACGACCATAGAGGTAACTTTGAAATAATATATATATATATTATTGTAATATCATGCGGGTTGCTTAGACTTTTTTGATGTATATATATATATATATATATATAAATATATATATATAAATATATATATATATATATATATATATATATATATATATATATATATATATATATATTATATATATATCTATATATATATATATATATATATATATATATATATATATATATATATATATATATATATATATATATATATATATATATATATATATATATATACCTAGTCAGGTCATAAGTATTGTCACACAGTAAAAACTTTTCTTTTAGAATGCTGGCCACAAAAAAGTTTATTGAATTCGAATTTCGAATTGTTCATGAAAATAAAAATGTATAACTTTTAGAATTTTACTCATTTTTAAATATGGAGTGAACGCTTAAAGAAGACCGTGTTGCAGTTATTGCGTTGCATCGTTGCGGTTACGCGCCAATTCAAATTTTTAACATACTGAAAAATTTGAATATTACCAAAAGATTCGTTTATCGTACCATCAAACGATACAATGAAGACTCTAGTGTAGATGACAGGTCAAGAAGTGGTCGCCCTCGGTCTGTTAGGACTCCAGCAGTGATAAAAGCTGTGAAGGCACGAATTCAAAGAAATCCCAAACGTAAGCAGAAACTGTTGGCCCTTCAGATGGGGTTAAGCAGAACCACGGTGAAAAGGGTGTTAAATGAAGACTTAGGGCTTCGGGCATATCGAAGAAAAACAGGACATCGTTTGAATGCTCGTCTAATGGACCTGAGACTGAAGAGATGCCGCGCTTTGTTGAAGCGGTACGCGGGAAATAAATATCGGGAAATTCTTTTTTCGGATGAAAAAATGTTTACCGTAGAAGAGAGCTACAACAAACAAAATGATAAGGTGTACGCACACAGTAGTGAAGAAGCGAGCAACCGTATTCCGCGTGTCCAACGAGGTCATTTTCCATCCTCGCTCATGGTATGGTTGGGAGTTTCTTATTGGGGCTTAACAGAGGTACATTTTTGTGAGAAAGGTGTAAAAACGAATGCTGTTGTGTATCAAAATACAGTCCTGACGAACCTTGTGGAACCTGTTTCTCATACCATGTTCAATAACAGGCACTGGGTATTCCAACAAGATTCGGCGCCAGCTCATAGAGCGAAGAGCACACAAGACTGGCTGGCGGCGCGTGAAATCGACTTCATCCGGCACGAAGACTGGCCCTCCTCCAGTCCAGATTTGAATCCGTTAGATTACAAGATATGGCAACACTTGGAGGAAAAGGCGTGCTCAAAGCCTCATCCCAATTTGGAGTCACTCAAGACATCCTTGATTAAGGCAGCCGCCGATATTGACATGGACCTCGTTCGTGCCGCGATAGACGACTGGCCGCGCAGATTGAAGGCTTGTATTCAAAATCACGGAGGTCATTTTGAATAAACTTTAATGTCATAAGAATCTATGTTTTGTTAAGTTCATTTTGGTATATGAATGGTTACATAATTAATAAACTTGTTACAATTATTTTACATTAAACATGTGACAGAATTTATGACCTGACTAGGTATATATATATACATCAAAAAAGTCTAAGCAACCCGCATGATATTACAAATTTACCATTTATACTAATTCATTTCTAAGTCTTTACTCACCCAAAGTGCGTAGGTATGTATTGATGACATACTGGCTGGTTGTAAAAAAAAATTTTCGATTATGTTTTGTTTTTTTCATAAAATTAAATGAAAGGGAATTTGTTTGAATTTAAGTGCGTTTTTATTGCTACGTTTAGTCTTGATTTTATAATTTTATCAACCATTTAAATAAAGTTAGCGACAAAATTGAAATGTCAGAAATATTCTTTACGTCATGGAGCGACGTCATTTGAAGGCAAATGAAATGCAAATAGCTGCAGGGATGTTGCAAGCGGGAACTAATCAATCTCTGGTATCTTGGCATTTTGGCATTCATAGAAGTTTTATTTGTCGTCTTTGGCAGCGCCACAATAATACAAGGGAACCCGCTGAAAAGCATCCAGACCGTAAAAGGAGTACAACCACTCGGCAAGACCTACCGATACGTCACGGGAATCGCGCTCGTCGAAATGAATGGTGTAGAGAACGCAGAAAACCCCAGGACCCAGGAACAACGGGATAAAATTATGTTTTTCGATGAGTCGCGATTTGAGTTTAGACCAAAGGTTTGATACAAGAAGGGTGCCAGTGTACCGTCGGCCCGGAAATACTGAAAGGCTCAAGTGCATTCAGGAAGTTCATGCATACAGCGACTCATCCACCATCCTAAAATTTAAATAAGTACATGTTGCTTAGACTTTTTTGATGTATATATATATATATATATATATATATATATATATATATATATATATATATATATATATATATATATATATATATATATATAATAGGTCTTTACCTATGAAATTGCCGTTCTGCAGTACTGGCCATTTCAAATCAAAATAATTTTTGTTCGGCTAAGAATTCTAATTTCAAATTAATTTAATTTTAAAAACATGGAATTCTTTTTCCAAAAGTAGTCATTTGTTTATTGATTACTGTTACATTTTCATCGCATTTCAATCTTTTTCGTCATCATGGATACGTTAGAAATTCGAGTAATTATGGAAAATGAGTACCGTCGTGGCAGCAACGCGGCACAAGCGGCACGCAACATCAACGACGTTTACAGAGCTAACACTACAAACCAACGCACCACCTGTTATTGGTTTGCTCGCTTCCGTTCTGGGAATTTCGACCTGAAAAATGAACCTCGCGGTCGTCCGAAGACTTTGGTCGACAATGACGAATTAAAGGCGATTGTGGAAGCTGATGATACACAATCTACGGCTGAATTAGCAGCAGCTTTCGACGTTAGCGTCAAAACAATATTGGTCCATTTGCGCCAAATTGGCAAGGTAAAAAAGCTTGACAAATGGGTGCCCCACGAACTCAATGATCGCCAGCGCGAAGTACGTGTCGAGACGTGCCTTGCACTGCTCAACAGACACACAAATGAAGGAATTTTGAACCGCATTGTTACCTATGATGAAAAATGGATTCTGTTTGATAACTGCAAGCGCTCAGCAAGTTGGTTGAATCCTGGTTCAGCACCTATACAATGCCCTAAACGAAAACTTACCCCTAGAAAAGTGATGGTCATTGTTTGGTGGTCTAGCGCCGGTGTGATTCATCACAGCTTCTTACTAAACGGGGTGAGCATTACTGCAGATGTGAAGAACTGAACACAATGATGGAAAAGCTGGCATATCTCCAACCAGCATTGGTCAATCGCTCGTCTCCGCTGCTCCTGCACGACAACGCGCGACCTCATGCTGCACAGCAGACGATCTCCAAGTTGCAAGAACTGGGGTTGGAAGTTCTCCGTCATCCGCCCTACTCACCAGACCTAACGCCTACAGACTACTACTTTTTCCAGAATTTGGATAACTTCTTGGCGGGAAAAAAATTCAACACCCGAGAGGCAGTATAAAATGCCTTTGAAGAATTTGTTGCCTCCCGTCCAGCTGATTTCTTTAAGAAGGGCATCAATAAACTGCCACTGCGTTGGCAAAGATGCATTGATTGCATGGGTGATTATTTCGATTAATACCAATAAAAAATACATGAAAAAAATTCGTTTAAATTTTTTCATACAAAACGGCAATTTCATAGGTAAAGACCTAATTAATATATGCCCGTACTATGTATGACAGTCTTCTTCCTCTCAATTCTTTCCCTCGTATATTCATTTCTCATAACAAATCATATAAAAATTTGTTAAGAGTAGAGCTCTTAATCAAAACTGTTTTCATGTTTAATTGTAGCCTAAACCGCAAGGGTTCACTTTGGTCTTAATACAATTATTGCCCAGTTTAAAGTACCTGTCTCTCTCTCTCTCTCTTCAAGTGCCTCTCCATCACTGAAGGTTGGCAGTCAGCTCCTTGAATCTCCTCTTGTCAAGCCCCAATCTGAACAGTTGCTCAACGGTTTTAATCCCTGTCCACTCCCTGATATTACCTGTACTTATTGAAAAACCATTTATAATATCGTAAAACAATACTATCGATATTGTAAGAGTCATGAAAGGTCAAGACATCTTATAAATACAAGCTAATTAGAAGCTGTAAGATATCATATATATCAAATGTTATTGTCATATACGCAACTAGCCGTTCCCACCCGCTTGGCTGGTCGAATAACAAAAAAAAGTATATATAAAAGTGCGAATAAATTTATTTTGTTATTATACACTGACAAAAAGTAATCTTGATTTTTTTATTGCGTAGGACAGCAGACAGCCCGCTTAGAATTTAGCAGTTACCGTCGACTATAGGTGTTTGCAACGCCAGTGGCATCGCAATCACGCTGCTGTCCGATAAGGGTACAGGAACTTGGGTCACTAATGCCGGAACACAACACAAGGTTATTATGGCGGCATACTTAAGAACAAAGATGGTCGCCATCCAGACGGGCTTGAGGTCCTACCACGTAGCTAGGTTGGGTTGTTTTGTCGCCTTTTACGACGGGTGACCCCGGCCACAGAGGTTAGTATTCTTTCTCCGTCCCTGTACGGAGAAGTGATTTGAGTGAAACTACTCAGCGAAAGGAATATTCCTACCAAATCTCAAGTCTCTACGCCTTATGGTTCCAGAGATGTTGTAATGAGTCAATATATATATATATATATATATATATATATATATATATATATATATATATATATATATATATATATATATATGTGTGTGTGTGTGTGTACATTAACATAATTGTATCTTATGGTAAATTCTGTATGGTAAATTTATAATGGTGTGTAGTAAAGAATATTCTATTCTAAACAGAGAAAAAAAATGTAAGAAAATAAGGACAAAGAGAATTCAATCTTGAATTTATCGAGTTTTGATTTTAAGTAGAAAAAAGATGCCGATCAAATCAGAAATTGTAAAGAAAAAAACCATGGGATTGAATGCTGTCGATAAGTAATAATTGAAAAAGGACTAGTTAATTGAATTTCTCGCCCCACTATCAGCACTAATAGCGTTATGAGCGTATTGTTATTTTAATTGACCTTTTATTACAAGCAATAAGATTCAGTAATGGACTTATAGCTTTATTATTTAGGTCATGGTTGATCCTAAGAGATCACCTTCAGTGATTCAAATAATTTGAAAGAGTAAAATAATGGTTTGGTACAATATGTTTAAAAAAAGGTTATTGATGCTTTTTGATATATTATTGACACTTTGTAATTTAGAATTTAGTTATTGTAATCTAATTTTCGAATATAATGTAGGAAGTGCCTTAAATATAGATATCCTAAAAGAGAGATAAAATAAAAAGCTTTTATAATTCCTGAATTCGTTTATTGGAAAGCATATTTTACATCGAACAGTATGTACAGTATTTTATTTTGGGCATAACAGAAGAGTTTTTGGATGTACAACTGCTTTAAGTAATACTTGAATGATTGTTGATTTTTATTTTGTGCTTAAATTACATGAGAAACAGCCACAGGGCTAGTGTAGACGAATGGCGACGCGTACGAAGTGACGATGGGAGAGGCGCTGTGCACATCAACCCTAGACTGATGGGAGTACGAGGTAGGAGCGACATAGGCGTTTAGAAGAGGGGCAGAACGCTTCTTAATGAAGTGAGTTGGGTAGGTAATGGCATGGGAGATCAAAGGGGATGATGCGATCAAATGAGTTCCAGCTGAGTAGCTCGATGTCACAACAGGCACGTGTGCAGCGGCGTAAGTAGTTGGCGCAAAGTAGGTGGTAGCCAGTGGCGCACTTCGCTTCTTAATAAAGTGCGTGGTAGTGTAGGCTATGGGTGCTGTAGATACATAAGAACTGTGAACAAGAGGAGTGCTGTGGACTAGGGGACCAGTGTAAGTCGTAGCCAATGATGGGCCGGTCGCCAAATAAGTAGCAGGCGCGATGTAGCTCAAGGGTGCAGATCGCTTCTTGATGAAGTGGGTGTAAGCCAAGGGCGCTGAGTAGACGAGGGGAGTCGGGTGCAAGACACTACTGGCCTGGTTGGTGATGGTCGTTGTCCCTGGAGACACGTAGGTTGTAGGAAGCGGCAAGATGGGTGAAGCGAAGAGGGCGCCGGGCTTGGCAGCAGCCGCAGCGAAAAAGGCACACAACACCACCAACTTGAACATCTTGGTCTGTGTTGTATTAAGGTCTTCAAAGGAACGACTGATATCCAACTGAGACCTACCCATCGTATTTATAGAAAGTACTCTAAAGCTAAGGGCGATCTCGTTTTGCAAGACCGGTGCAGATCAACGGTCCAGGAAGCTGGTATTAACAATTGCCGAGGTCGACAACAAGCTTGTCTTGTCAGTTCATCATCGCCAGTACTCTTTATCTCTTAACCTTTTCATTTGAAAGCAAAATAAGAGCAATGTTTATTTAAAATAATTTATCCAGTATATTGAATACAAATTCCAGCTACCTGAAACTGGTTTGAACCAGAAACACCTTTACAATAAAATATCAGTTAATTAACTGGTCCTAATGAATTAATGAAATAAATCAATGAAAGGGTATTGAAGAAATTCTAATTAAATTATCATTTTTCATGATGAATATATAACTCTATTAAAATATCGAACCTTTTATTTATTTAATTTTTTTATTTAATTATATTTACGAAAAATATCGTTAAGCATACTTATGATATTATCTCTGAAGCAAATTTGTACTCAACTTCACGACAATCCTATTTGGATTAGTGTGACGGGTATTTTGTCGGGAGGCCCTAAACCAGCATTGGGATTTAATGGGTAACCATAATGGTATTTATTATTAAAAGATCTCCAGTTAGGTATGTGACATCCAAGTGCTGTCGCATTTTGAGACCAACATAAAAGGTGACAATCGATTCCCACGATAGTATACATCTCTTAGTCAGTTTTTTTACCTAATAAGCATATTATAACTACCTTAATCCGACGGTAAAGTAATCGTAACAAAAAAGCATCGTAAAATTAAACCCTTCCAGCCTTCATTAACAAGTTGGAATACTATCCGTTCCCAAGCCCAACAGTGGTCGTGGAAAATGGCAGCGTTATAGATTGTTATTATATCCCTAGCAGCTGTATGACTATACAGTTGGGGTTATATAAATATACACATATCCCCCGATTTACACGGAAGATTTATACATAATTATTATTAAACTAGCTGTGCCCGCGACTCCGTCCGCGTGGAATAGTGACTTTGGACAGCATTTTTTTGATATATCTTTTGGTTTATTTTGAATTACAAACCCTATAAACCCTAAAATATAAATATAAGAAATATGCAAACAGTGTTATCGAATGCAACTGTTACGCCATGCGCCTCCGGAATACGTGCGTTCGAACCTACAAAATCAGCTTAAGCTAAACCCTAGTTCATATGATTGATGATATAAATCTGAGGTCCACTTTAATTGAATAACAACCTAAAAAAGTCCAGCCTAAGCTAAACCCTATTTCATATGGTTGATGATATAATTCGGAGGTCAAGTAAAATTGGTCAATATAAATTTCCGAAACTGGTCATTTTTAGCTAAAACTATTTTTTTTTCTAAAGTAAAAGTAGCTTAAGTTATTTCTTAAGCTTCTTCTTTCGTTACATCAGCTATCTGCCAGTGAAAGTCCCGTTAAAATCAGTCCAGCCGTTTCAGATATTAGCCGGAACAAACAGACAGACAGACAAAAATTGTAAAAAATGTTGTTTTGGTATATGTACCGTGTATACGTCCGAATGCACTTAGTAAAAAGCGGTTATTTTAATATTACAAACAGACCCTCCAATTTTATTTATTTGTATAGATATATACATTTCATTTTATACGGTTCCCGACAAAACCGTATAAAATGAAATGTCAAATTTTTTATATAAAACTGAGTAAAACTAAACAAATCCCCAATTTGTGCTCATTTTAGTCACTTATTTAAGTAAATCAAAAGTAAAACGTCCTTAAAACCTACATATTGCATTTACAATAGATTAGGAAATTGTATCAGAAACTGCAGTAGTATCAAATTGTTTAATTAAACTAATTCATTTTATAAAACCAAATAATATGTAATCCACTAACAACTTTAACTAACAATCTAATGCCGTAAGAGTTCAGTAACTATTATTACTAATTGATTTTGAATTGTGTTCCTCAGTGTATATAGTAAGTGAATGTTTATAGTAAAGAAATTTAGTTCTCAATAGAACTAAATTTCTTTAAACCGAATTTAAAAAAGAAATCTCCGTGAAACTAAATATGCAAGTTCCAGACTCTACATTTTTTCTAATGGAATCTTATTTTTTCTTAATGTTCTTATTAAATCTTCATTTATGGAAAATATTACATTATCCATGTATATATTGATAAATATTTCAAAATTTGTGGAATTTATATTTATTTTTAAATATTCTTTAATTTCTAAATGAAGATCTCTTGCTGAGGGCATAAATATATTTTATAATATTTAATGATATACATAATATGCAACACAAATTTATGAAAGCATACAGGCGTGTAAGATGAATAACATTCATTTCGCTCTGTTTGGAAGGGTTCCAGGATATTCTACAAAGTAAACATATAAGCTGATGCAATAGTAGCGATGTTTGAATTTTCATTTTGTAATAAACTCCCTTTTCAATAATTATGATACGTCAAAGGTTACACCGATACAGACACGTTTAAATGTTAGTTACGGTATGCTTTCTTTATTACATGTTCTTTTAAATAAATATAACCCTTATATTGAGAAGGGGTCGTCACCCTTTAGGCAGATATCACATGATCGGTATGTTGAAAGTTTTATTTTATACATAGTAAGTTTTACTACATTTACTCCACATACATCCCTTCAAACAAGCTAAAATACCTAAATAATCTATAAATCTAATAAATAATATAAAAAATCTTGCAAGAGGAAAAATCTTGCTTTTTCTGTTTGAATAATCATAACGTTTATCCTATATGCATTCCCAGTCTCAGTGACTTAAAATAGAGAAATACTACAAAAAGAGAACAGAGAATACGAGTATGCGATATATATAATAATAGAGAATTATTCACTTAATCAAGAAGGTCGTTAAGTAATTGGAATGCATAATAAATTAATTTAAATCAATTGATAATGGTACTTCAAACTAGTAAATGTCAGGAAAATCAACTAATATATTATTGTAAGCAAAACAAGTAAATTCTTTGAATAAAAGATGTTTCTAGAGCAAGGGTATTCAGTTTCCATGCTAAGATGTTATTTTATTGAACATAATTGTTTATGTTCAAGGCTCGACTCGCCATCAACTTTGTGTTAAATCTCGATGGCACTTATTTTCTACTTCATTGTACAAAAGTCTGCAGCAAATTATTTCGTGTATTTCATAGCAAGAGTATATTAATAAGCACTAGTATGTTTTATGAAACAAAATGAATTATCCCTCTAATTTGTACTTGTCTCGAATCTTCTTCCTGCCCTTATTCCACATTATATGGGGTCGGCACAACATGTTTTCTTCTTCCTCTTTCCTCTGTTAGCCGTCATATCGACATTCACACCCTCACACCCTTTTTAGCCATATCATCTTTTACGCAATCCATACATCTTTTTTGGTCTACCTTTACTTCTGTATCCATGCACTCTCATTTCTACCTTTTTCCTTGTTATATCGCATTCTTCCCTGCGCATTACATGACCAAACCACGTTAGTTTGTTACTTTTAAGTTACTAATTTTATCCATTTTCGTAACTCCACAGATCCATCTCAGCATTCTCCTTTCCGCAGCATGTAACATCCTTTGTGGCCCAGCAAACATTTGTCATTCTTGCATTTTGTCATATCGCACGTCCAGAACGACACTGCACTAACTCAAAATAGCGCATTTTTCAGAATCGACGAAAAACCGTTATTGCATGATGTACAAAGGTTATTGCATATGTTTTAAATTCTGCATGTTTGTAAACTAATTCTTGTCTATATAATATTGGTCAGTTAGCTTAAAACATTCTGTGAACGCAAAAAAATGCATTTTTTGACTTGATTCACTATTGTGGAATGACTAAATGAAATAAAAAAATGTTATTTCGACTTAAGAGCTTTTTAATGAATGATTCTGAAATAATGCACTGTTGTTTTATTGATTTTTAGTTGGGATACAATATACAATAATGAACTTTTAATTTTGTTTTAAGGAATAGCCTTCTTAAAAATGAAATAAAAGACCAGATGTTATTAAAATTTGTTTTAATTAAACATACTAATCACAAAAACAACACTAAAACTAAAATTCTCAAAATCTTCTGTCAATGTAAAACGTAATGTAAAACGTAAGAAAGAAAAATTGCAAGGTGGTCGAAACAAAATAATTAAAACTGAAGCTGCTATGCACAATAAAATAGAAAATCTCTTAAGCAAAACTATATTTCCACAATCACAGGCGGTAAGTATGACTATTTAACATTATCAATTAAAATGGCACATTGCAAATACTTAAAAACTAAAAGATAATTATAATTTGATGTGTTTTGTCTTCAAAATTATATTTTTAAATTTTAATTTTTATAAAAATTATAATTTCTTGAGTATGCCTTATTATTCTCTTTGCCTGTCTAAATCTCCTAACTGCCAAAACTTATTAAATATTTCTTGTCTCACCATTTCGTCTATTTTAGTTTTGGATTTTAATCTGCATTTGTCGCCACAAGGAGGACATATTTGACGTTCAGAAATAAGTTTTGTAGGATTCTTTAAAGAAACATACGCCTTTCCTGTATTACGGAGTGTCTTGGCAATCTCTGACTTCCAGCTAGCAGGGTTTCGTTTTCTTTTTTTACTCAATTTGGGTTCATTTTCTAATGGAGCAGTGTCTACAGTAGAAGAAGATGTGGGCGCATTTGTCAGAATGGAATCACCTTGAGTATTTGCTGCAAAGGGTCCCGGTCTGCTGAATTCATCATCAGATGAACTGGATGATGTGGATGATGAGCTGTCTGAGGAGGAGCTTGAGGGAAAAAAAGTTAATCTTCTGGGGACTACAAGAGGCCGAGATATTTTTTTAACAAAACAGAAAAAGTAGGATCCGCATCGGAATCATCAATAAAATATTCTTCATCGCTATGATCGGATAAAATAGGAACAGGTACCTCCCTATTTGATGTTGTTATCGCTGTCGTCTCATCAGCTGTTGATACCGCAACGGTTGTACTTGCAACTCCCTGTTTCAGGCTGTTTTGTTGAACAGAATGTCTAGCTTCGTCTGTAGCAACTTCGATTGCCTTTTTAAGCAATAGGAGGCCACGACCCTTTATCATCTGCCAAATAATAATTACAACTTTAATTAATTCAACAATAGTGCATTAACTTAAAAAAAATACAATAATATCGTTGTTAGTAAAGAAGAATGTAAATAGTAAATACTTTTTCTTTTAGTTTATTAGTTTTGCAATATTTCGAAGTATAATCAATTAATATATGTGATTTTATAACAACTTAGGACACAATTTATATCTACCATCAATAGTGCACAATTTCACAGATTTTCACCTTTTTCGAACAACAGAGATTTATTTCGTAATAGTACAATAAATCTAACTTACTTTCGTTAACAACAGAGCACTATTTCGAAATAGTATCAAATTCGATATATGAAGACAGTCACAAACACTGAATTAAAACTAAATAATCCGGCGTAATATTTACATTACATTCAACAACACTACATTATCTATATCTATATCTATACTTCTATACTCTATACTACTATTATAAAGAGGAAAGATTTGATTGTTTGTTTGTTTGTTTGTTTGTTTGTTTGCTTTGAATACGCTCCGAAACTACTGACCCGATTTAAAAAATTCTTTCATTGTTGGGAAGCTACACTATCCCCGGGTAACATAGGCTATATTATATTTTCAAAAAAATTAGGGATCCTTACTAAAACTCCAATAATGTAACCCAAAGTGTAAAAAAATTACCTAAAATATTATTTAAATCGCGTGCGTTGCGAAAACTATTGATGATAGAATAAAATAATGTTCTACAACTTTGCAGAACACATAATTATTTACAAAAAGTGTCGCGACAGCATATGTCTAACTATTATAGTTATGCCACAATAAGTGTTCTTTTATTTTAAAAATTTAATTGAAATGCCGCCCCTAGAAAAGACTCTTTATTTGGATCTTGGTATTAATCCTTATCTGACTAAAGTTTTACCGCTACAAAAATAAAAGTAATACCATCATATAAAAGTGTTACTATTACATAAAAATAAATTACCCAACATTAAAATAGAAAAACCGGTTCCGGCTGTGTAGACATAAAAACATAGTGTTATAAAGCTCCGAATTTAGACGCATAAATTGTGTAAAAACATACAACCCCCATATTGTGCAAAAATAAAATTCAAGAATAAACAAACGGTACTATCAATGCAATTTATTCAGTGGGCAAAAAACCGTAAAAACTAAAGGTTATCCGCCAAGTGATTAAAGACACATCCCGACAACGTCAGCTCAGTGGTAACAATATAATAGCTTCATTAAGCTGCGTTCACAATACTACGATCTACTCCACACAAGAGACAGTAGCAAAAATGGATAACCTTCAATCTTTTTTTGACCAAATAAAAATAGAAATGTCAAAACAAACCGATGACATTATGACACGAATGGATGAAAAATTAGCTCCTTTTAAACTGGAAATGCAGGAATTAAAGGCAGAAAATGAAAAATTAAAGGAAAAGATATACAATCTTGAAAAACATAAAAGACTAAACAACTTAATTTTATATGGAGTAAAAGAAACCGAAAAATCGACTGTCAACCTCGTCGAAATTGTTAAAAATAAATTCAAAGATGATTTAAATATTACTTTTGAAGATAGGGATGTAAACACGATCTACAGAATTGGCAAAAATAACAAAGAAAATGGAAAAGAAAGGCCAATCCTCTTGACATTCGTTAACCTCTGGAAGAAAAACGAGATAGTGGCAAATAAAAGGAAATTGAAAAAAGTGTACGTGTCTGAAGACTACCCGAAAGAAATCCTCGACACGAGAAAGAAACTACAGCCAAAACTGGAAGAAGAAAGGAAGAAAGGCAATTATGCATTCATAAACTATGACAAGCTAGTTATCAAACAGGGGAAACCAGGAAACGAGAAACGCAAAAGGGAACCATCAACCTCGCCTAATGTAAAAGAGCACCCTCGCAAACAACAACTGTCAGCAAAAACATATCGTCTAAATGCTTTCGACGTAATGAGGAATAGAAGTAACTCTCTGCCTTCAGCCAACTTGCCAACTGATCAGAATGCATAGGATACTGCCATCAGCCACCGGAATACAACTTTAAATAAACAAAAACGTAAAGACAACAGAAACAAAACATTCCCCAATCCGACTTGTCCTCGTGGGGAATTAGACTGCAACCCTCCACCAAATACAGAAATAGATCAAGATATAAAACAAACCCTCAAAATTTGCACTTATAATGTAAGAACACTTGCATCAACAGAACACTTCCTCGAATTAACTAACGCTCTAAAAAATATTAATTGGGACATTCTAGGTCTCGCAGAAATCCGAAAAATGGGGTGTGAGATCGAAGAGTACAGTGACCTTATCTTTTGCTACATCGGTGAAACTAAAGGACTACATGGAGTGGGATTCCTAATCAAGAAAAAATATAAAAACAACATCACCAACTTTATAGGAATCTCTGAAAGAGTAGCACTTTTACAAGTAAAATTTGAACACTTCTCCTTATCACTAATCCAAGTATATTCACCGACGGAGAGATCAACAGAAGAAGAAATTGATAAATTTTACAAAGACATTGCATATGCTCACACCAAGACGGAAGGAAAGGTCATAGTCATGGGAGATTTCAATGCAAAAATAGGTTGTCCAAAAACAAACTATTTTCCAGTAATGGGAAAATATGGTTACGGAGTATGTAATGAAAGAGGGGAACGTCTCTTAAGTTATGCTTACCAACACAAACTGTCAATAATTAACTCATTCTTCAAAAAGAGAGAGAGCCGCAGATGGACATGGCTATCACCCGATCAAAAAACTAAGAATGAAATAGATTTTATAATGATAAATGACCATAAACTTATAACTAATGTCGAGGTACTAAGTAAATTGAATTACTCTTCCGACCACAGATTAGTGAGGGCAACATTACTTTTAAGTCATCAAACAAAGAGCAGAAAAACCTACACAACACCATCTAATATCCCCAAGACAGAAACAGAAATCAAAAACTACATAGAAAATCTACGAACACACACAGAAAATATAGAAACAGACTGTATTGATATCCAAACATACTATAATATCCTGGAAAGAGGCATAACAGAGAGCTCAAAATGCAAAAACAGTACACATCCTCATCAACATAATATTTTCTCCAAAGACACAATTCAACTTATAAAAAAGCGCACGGAACTACTACACACAAAGAATAAAACTAAAGATATGAAAGGAGAACTTAGCAGAATATACAAAGAGACTAATAGGTCAATCCGTAAAGACTACAACAACCACAGATACGAGATTATTTCAAGAAACATCAAGAATTTCAGAAGTGCTAAAAAAGCCTACAAAGAATTAACTACACATAAGTCATGGATTCAAAAACTTGAGCATAACTCACTAGAAACAAAAACTAGAAAAGATGTAATAAAACATGCAACAAACTTCTATAAAAACTTATACAAGAAACAAAATAACTCTGAAACGGAAGTGCAAACAACTAACATGAACACGACAGACTGCATTAGACAGATCGAAGACTCCGAAGTTTACGAACATATAAAAAAGCTGAAGGTTGAGAAGAGTCCCGGACCAGATGGATTATGCAATGAGGTACTTAAAATAGGAGCACCTATTTTAACGCGCCATTTTACACAATTGTTCAATATGATACTAGACGAAGAAAAAGTACCAAAACAATGGTGTACATCAGACATAATTCTACTCTATAAGAAAGGAAGTCCCTTGGATATAGGGAATTATAGACCTATAAGTTTGCTGGCGAGTATATACAAACTATTTTCATCCATAGTTTTAAAGAGAATATCCGACGACATTGATAAACAACAACCAAAGGAACAAGCAGGATTCAGATCGGGCTTTAGTACAATGGACCACGTACAGACATTAGAACAGGTCATAGAAAAATACAGAGAATACCATAGACCTTTGTATGTGGCCTTCATTGACTACAGCAAAGCCTTTGACAGCATCAGCCACTGTTCAATCTGGAATGCATTACAACAATCAAATATAAACTGTAAATACATCAATATCCTGAAATATATATATAAAAAAAGCACGAGCAGAGTCAAATTAGAAACTAGAGGAGACGAAATAAACATAGAACGAGGAGTTAGACAGGGAGATCCTCTTTCCCCGAAGCTGTTTATCGCAGTACTTGAAAATGTTTTTCAAAAACTAGACTGGAAAAACAAGGGAGTGTACATAAACGGACACTATTTAAACCATCTGAGGTTCGCTGATGATATTGTTATAATTGCTGAAACTGCCAAAGACCTTGAGGAAATGATGAGATCGCTGGACTGCGAAAGCTCCAAAGTCGGACTAGAAATGAATGTAAATAAAACTAAGATATTAACCAACAGACACGAACGCCCGATAGTAATAAAAGGTAACAATATAGAATACGTCAGCGAATACATCTACCTAGGGAAGCAAATCTCGTTCAAAACATCAAGCAACGAAGAAGAAGTAACAAGGAGAATCAACGCAACTTGGAAGAAATTCTGGGCACTAAGAGAAATCCTAAAAGGGAACTACAGCTTGCACATGAAAAGGACAATATTTGACACATGCCTATTACCCTGCTTGTTATATGGTTGCCAAACCTGGATATTTACAAATAAAATAAAACAAAAAATCAAAAGCAGCCAAAGAGCAATGGAAAGGAGCATGTTGAAAATTAGAAGAATACAAAAAATTAAGAGCGTAAACATTCGTCATAAAACCAAACTCACTGATGCTCTCAGGCACACACTATCACTCAAATGGACATGGGCCGGACACATTTCACGATACCCATACAGAAGATGGACCATTGAAGCCACACGATGGAAAGGACCAATGGGAAAAAGGAGCGTTGGTCGACAATTAAGACGGTGGGCTGATGACATAATACACGTCGCAGGAAACGACTGGATAAAGTCAGGCAAAGACAGGGAGTTATGGAAAAGGATGGAGGAGGCCTTTACCCAAACAGGGATCCAAATCTCATAAATAATAACTAACATTAATTATAAGTAACCTTTTTAAATTTAATTAACTTACTAACAAACATTGTAATATAGGAATTAGCATCGAGAGATTTGGATTAAATGGCTTTATTATTATTATTATTATTGTTTATTTGATTTTTTTTTCTCAGCTAATGCTGGTAAATGTGAACCTAGCACGGGCTTACGCCAAGTGAGTTGGTTCATTGTGTAGTGTTGCAGGGGTTTGAGTAGTGGATGTAAGGAATCGTCGCACTATGGAACAGGTGTCGATTATTACAGATTTTTGTAAAGCGATGTATGAATATTTATTAAGATCTAGTTCTGAGAGCGATGTGTGTAATGATTTTGGAATGAGTCCGGTTGATGAAATTATTATGGGTATAATTTTAACGGTGTGTTGATGCCACATTTGTCGTATTTCATCTGCTAGTGGTATATATTTTTGTATTTTCTCAGTGTATTTTTTTCTTACATTTTCAGAATTCGGTATTGCAATATCTATTAAGTATGTAATTTTTCTATCTTTTAGTGTTAGTGTGATATCCGGTCTATTATTTGTGGTGGTTTTGTCGGTAATGATGTCTCGGTCCCAGTACAGTTTTACTGACTCATTGTTGAGTACACTTGTAGGTTTATATTTGTGGTATGGTTCTGTTTTATTTATTAGGTTATATTTAAGTGCTAATTGTGAGTGGATTTGTTTTGCAACGTTGTTATGTCTTTCTGTATACTGTTTATTGGCTAAAAATGGACAACCCCCTGTTATATGTTCTATTGTTTCTTGACTTGAGTTGCATAGGCGACATCTATCTGAGACTACTGATGAATCTTTAATAATATACTTCTGATAGTTTCTAGTTTTAATGATTTGATCTTGGATGGCCAGCATAAACCCTTCAGTTTCTTTGTATATATTGCCTTTGGTTAACCACGTGTTTGATGCCTCTGAGTCTATATGTTCCTGTTGGAGTTGGTTAGGGTGTTTTCCGTGTAGTGTTTTCTGTTTCCAGCTATTTACTTTTTGTTCATCTGTTATTGGCGGATCTATGGAATAACTATTGTCATTTAGTTTCAAGGGTGTTCCAGATGTGGATATTATTATTATTATTATTATTATTAATCCTTATCAAAATAAATTACTTCATATTCAAAACTGTTTCAATACCTTTATATAACTTTTTGAATTATTCAATTCGGATATTCCATTCGAAAGATATCACGAGTTTAAAAATGTAAGTATTAGAAAAATGTTGCGTGGTAGCCGCTCACCCTGTTCGGCTAGCTAGGCAGCACCTTATGCAATGTAGGCGTGCGTCACTGGGGTTTTTACAAAAATTAGAATACTTATTAAAAAATAACGAAAAATAAAAAGTAATAACAAAAAAAATCATTAAAATAAAAGCTCATAGAAATAATAATATTCAAACTTTCTTTATAATTTTATTTTTTTAATAACCTGACGCAAATAGAAGGGTTTGCCCTCAGGGGCGCTCCTCTGTCCTAGGAGTGCGGGTGTGCGTACCCGAGGTGCCCGAGCATCCGTCACTTCACTCCCTTCTCCGTTCGAGGCGACAGTTTCCTACCTTTCTTTCCGTCTACCTCTTACATCCTTTCCAACTTAGCTCTCTGTTCGTGGCGTGGTCCCCGGTGAGATGATTGCGAATACTGATTGGGGTCCCGGGTTCTACCATGGGACCTGATTTGGTAGTCGAAACCATGCCTATTTCGACTGCGCCTGCACAGAGTGTTCCCGGGGCGGGAATTGCATCCTCGCTGTCGGTTGGTCTTGCTGGGCCGGCTACGACGTCAGGCGACTCTGCTTTTTCTGGAGTGTCGTCTGGTAGTCGTACCCACGCCTGACTAGCACGCGACGGGGATGCGAGTCCCGTCCGGAATTGGTCGCGGACCTGTCACTCCCGGCCCTGGTTCTGTCCATGGTCAGGGGCGATCCTGGATGGACGGCCGTCACCTCCTTTTGCGAGGCAGTAGTGTCTGCAAGGGAGGCGGCGGAACGGGAGCGGGAGTCCGCCACCGCACTCCCCTCCCGCCAACGTAGGCCGCGTCGTCGGCGCCGGAGGGCGGGCAACGATCTCCGGCCGACGTAGAAAACGGCCGCGGGCGGCCCCTCGGGGGAGGATCCGCCGCCCGCACTATTACCGCGAGGGAGAAGGCCGCGTGCTGTTCCACAGCCCCCCTCAACTCCTAGCGTTGTTACAAGAGAGCGCCGGGGGGACGAAACCCTGACCCCCTGGCGCCAGCACTTTAGAAGGGGCCCGCTTTAAGACAAAGCGTGGGCCGGCGCCGGCACGGGCCACGAGATCGGCAGGCCATATATCCGTGGGCCCGGGCGTAGACGATAGGAGAACAGCGGGGTTTTTTTAGTGGGTCGAACATCTTTTCCGGAGTCCCTTATATCCCTCGGTCCCCCCGGGCCGGGATAACCCGTCAAGAGAGGTTTTCGCCCGAGACCGAAAAAAAAAGAAGGGTTTAATTTTTATTTTTTTGTTAAATACCCGTGCGAAGCTGGGACGGGCTGCTAGTAACCAAATAAAGCACTATTTCGTAAAGCGGTCTGCGTGTTGCTCCCAAGACGTACAAGTTGCAAAAAGAAATAGTTTCGTGTTCGCGGCATGATTATGACAGCGCGTCTGCACCAATAGAGAGTTAGCACACTCTCTATTGGACATTTTAAAAAATATAAATACGTCTGTCTTCTTGGTATGCGCGGCAAATTTTCGGCTATTCAAATATAGTAAAAAGTCGATTTTGTGATTTTTCGACTTAATTCAGTATCGTTCTGGGCGTGCGATATATACTTTTACTTTTATTATATAAAAATTTATATCCGTTATATTATATATATATATATATATATATATACCTAGTCAGGTCATAAATTCTGTCACATGTTTAATGTAAAATAATTGTAACAAGTTTATTAATTATGTAACCATTCATATACCAAAATGAACTTAACAAAACATAGATTCTTATGACATTAAAGTTTATTCAAAATGACCTCCGTGATTTTGAATACAAGCCTTCAATCTGCGCGGCCAGTTGTCTATCGCAGCACGAACGAGGTCCATGTCAATATCGGAGGCTGCCTTAATCAAGGATGTCTTGAGTGACTCCAAATTGGGATGAGGCTTTGAGCACGCCTTTTCCTCCAAGTGTTGCCATATCTTGTAATCTAACGGATTCAAATCTGGACTGGAGGAGGGCCAGTCTTCGTGCCGGATGAAGTCGATTTCACGCGCCGCCAGCCAGTCTTGTGTGCTCTTCGCTCTATGAGCTGGCGCCGAATCTTGTTGGAATACCCAGTGCCTGTTATTGAACATGGTATGAGAAACAGGTTCCACAAGGTTCGTCAGGACTGTATTTTGATACACAACAGCATTCGTTTTTACATCTTTCTCACAAAAATGTACCTCTGTTAAGCCCCAATAAGAAACTCCCAACCATACCATGAGCGAGGATGGAAAATGACCTCGTTGGACACGCGGAATACGGTTGCTCGCTTCTTCACTACTGTGTGCGTACACCTTATCATTTTGTTTGTTGTAGCTCTCTTCTACGGTAAACATTTTTTCATCCGAAAAAAGAATTTCCCGATATTTTTTTCCCGCGTACCGCTTCCACAAAGCGCGGCATCTCTTCAGTCTCAGGTCCATTAGACGAGCATTCAAACGATGTCCTGTTTTTCTTCGATATGCCCGAAGCCCTAAATCTTCATTTAACACCCTTTTCACCGTGGTTCTGCTTAACCCCATCTGAAGGGCCAACAGTTTCTGCTTACGTTTGGGATTTCTTTGAATTCGTGCCGTCACAGCTTTTATCACTGCTGGAGTCCTAACAGACCGAGGGCGACCACTTCTTGACCTGTCATCTACACTAGAGTCTTCATTGTATCGTTTGATGGTACGATAAACGAATCTTTTGGTTATATTCAAATTTTTCAGTATGTTAAAAATTTGAATTGGCGCGTAACTGTAACGATGCAACGCAATAACTGCAACACGGTCTTCTTTAAGCGTCCACTCCATATTTAAAAATGAGTAAAATTCTAAAAGTTATACATTTTTATTTTCATAAACAATTCGAAATTCGAATTCAATAAACTTTTTTGTGGCCAGCATTCTAAAAGAAAAGTTTTTACTGTGTGACAATACTTATGACCTGACTAGGTATATATATATATATATATATATATATACCTAGTCAGGTCATAAATTCTGTCACATGTTTAATGTAAAATAATTGTAACAAGTTTATTAATTATGTAACCAATCATATACCAAAATGAACTTAACAGAACATAGATTCTTATGACATTAAAGTTTATTCAAAATGACCTCCGTGATTTTGAATACAAGCCTTCAATCTGCGTGGCCAGTTGTCTATCGCAGCACGAACGAGGTCCATGTCAATATCGGCGGCTGCCTTAATCAAGGATGTCTTGAGTGACTCCAAATTGGGATGAGGCTTTGAGCACGCCTTTTCCTCCAAGTGTTGCCATATCTTGTAATCTAACGGATTCAAATCTGGACTGGAGGAGGGCCAGTCTTCGTGCCGGATGAAGTCGATTTCACGCGCCGCCAGCCAGTCTTGTGTGCTCTTCGCTCTATGAGCTGGCGCCGAATCTTGTTGGAATACCCAGTGCCTGTTATTGAACATGTTATGAGAAACAGGTTCCACAAAGTTCGTCAGGACTGTATTGTGATACACAACAGCATTCGTTTTTACACCTTTCTCACAAAAATGTACCTCTGTTAAGCCCCAATAAGAAACTCCCAACCATACCATGAGCGAGGATGGAAAATGACCTCGTTGGACACGCGGAATACGGTTGCTCGCTTCTTCACTACTGTGTTCGTACACCTTATCATTTTGTTTGTTGTAGCTCTCTTCTACGGTAAACATTTT
The DNA here is from genome assembly GCA_963693495.1 of Malacosoma neustria. Classification (NCBI taxonomy): domain Eukaryota; kingdom Metazoa; phylum Arthropoda; class Insecta; order Lepidoptera; family Lasiocampidae; genus Malacosoma; species Malacosoma neustria. The sequence continues at coordinate 10,923,712 of OY856381.1, read as the reverse complement.
TTCATCCGAAAAAAGAATTTCCCGATATTTTTTTCCCGCGTACCGCTTCAACAAAGCGCGGCATCTCTTCAGTCTCAGGTCCATTAGACGAGCATTCAAACGATGTCCTGTTTTTCTTCGATATGCCCGAAGCCCTAAGTCTTCATTTAACACCCTTTTCACCGTGGTTCTGCTTAACCCCATCTGAAGGGCCAACAGTTTCTGCTTACGTTTGGGATTTCTTTGAATTCGTGCCTTCACAGCTTTTATCACTGCTGGAGTCCTAACAGACCGAGGGCGACCACTTCTTGACCTGTCATCTACACTAGAGTCTTCATTGTATCGTTTGATGGTACGATAAACGAATCTTTTGGTTATATTCAAATTTTTCAGTATGTTAAAAATTTGAATTGGCGCGTAACTGCAACGATGCAACGCAATAACTGCAACACGGTCTTCTTTAAGCGTCCACTCCATATTTAAAAAATGAGTAAAATTCTAAAAGTATACATTTTTATTTTCATGAACAATTCGAAATTCGAATTCAATAAACTTTTTTGTGGCCAGCATTCTAAAAGAAAAGTTTTTACTGTGTGACAATACTTATGACCTGACTAGGTATATATATATATATAGAAGATAGAGAGATAACAAATCATATAGAAATATATTACGAGTAGAGCTCTCAATCAAAATAGCCTAAACCGCAAGTGTTCATTTTGGTTGTAATACAATTATTTCCCATATTTTGACTCCAAAGCAGGAGATCTTCAATTTTTTCTTTAAAGCCAAAACATATCGAAATCAAATATCCAAATATTATGTCAAAGATGCTGGAGTAAGCAAGCCATTGGGTATAGATAAAATATCATAGCTTAAGTAACATGTTGATAGATTCTACGATAAATAAATATATATGTATAGCATAATTATTGTATGTGACAATTTATTAGATGAACAGTTCTACTGAGGTTATTACCCCAAATATAAAGTTTTATCTCATCTATAAAACTTTGGGATCAACGTGTTACCCTTTTTCTCATTTGTCACGGGTTAACAAATTATGCCCAAAAGGTTTGCTGAAATTTAGGTTAACTATCCCACGTACATACCTACTAATTGAGAATTATTTGTAACTAGTTATTGACTAATATACTACTTATATACTTTTCTTTTGTAAATAAATACATTTTATACAAAAACACCAACCAGGCTGAAACTCGAACTACGCAAGCGTTCCGAGGTGCGTAAGCTATTGACGTTAAAATAGAGGTTGTAATAGTTAAAGTCTTTATTTAAATCCCGGTTGTAGCTACAGCTTTCACTTTGCTGATTTCCGATCTTCACATCAGTGGCAAGTGTTGTTACATGGCGAAATTAGTGCGCGTTATTTACGTCATAAAACTAATTAGTATAAAAAAGTAGAAGAAATAGGTTAGGCTAAATTTAGTTTTAATGGACTGCCGTGCAACTCCTAGAGAGCTTTAAGTCTCGAAAGGAATACCTTGAACCAGAGCTTCAAACGTTGTTTAGGAGGATACGCCCAAAACTTAGCCTTTGAAGATCTACGTAAACAATTTAAGTCTTTGTCTAAATTTATGCCTGGACATATATATTACATTAATAAAATATCAGTGCATGAAACCCACACGCAAACGACATGCTTATTATTTTAATGTAACATATTTAAAAAAAGAGTATACAGTCGCAAACAGTTTTATTAACTGATAACAAAAGAAGTACTAAATAAAGAGCAGTCTAGTAAACTTTATAATCACGCGCAAAAGTAGTCCTTTCAGGGTCGCACACATGTCTTCCGGCGACGCCTATCGTGTAAATCTTGAAATCCAACTATGTATAAAAAGGGACAGTGCTCGGACAAATGCATCAGTTGTCAATTGAACTGCAATAACAACACAGACCATTTTACAAAATGATGAAACTGGTGGTGTTGTCCTGCATCTTGGCCGCGGCGTCCGCTGGCTACTTGGCGCCGTTCGTGCCCGTCGCTTACTCCGCTCCAGTACTTCTGCCATCTAATTACAGGGGGCCGCTGTCCCTCGCACCTGGTCAGCCTGCTAACGTTTTGGGCGTCGACGGCAGGCCTTTGGACACCTTGGAGGTTAATCTCGACCGTTCCGCTCATCTGACCGCTAAGGCTTTGGACGGCTTACATCTTCTGAAGAAACGCTCTGCTCCCCTCATCGCCTCCTTGAGCAGCATCGCCGTCGCCCCCGCCCCAGGGTTGACCCACACCGCTCCCATTACCTACGCCGCCTCTATCCCCACTGCTCACATCGCACCCATTACCTATACCGCTCCTCTTGTCCATTGGTAAACTGTTTTGAAATTATTCTGTAACAATGAAATAAATGCCGATCAATCTTTCATCGTATTTTACTCAACCAAACTAATTGTAATATATTGTTTAATTTAAGTATCTTTACAGAATCAAGAGTGTGTTTACCACAATCTATCAAGCATATTATAAACTTTAATAGTACTTTCGTAAATATGCCGAAATAGCTTTTATATGCAGCTTCAGCTTCTTTCGTTTGTGTTGAAATTGTTAGTGATTTTTTCTAGGATCAATAATAATATTCATATAAATAATAAAATAATAGTCTTTAATAGGATGGATATAGCTTATATCTATCCTATTACAGACTGTGCTAAACCGTCTAATTCCATTCAGTTGTAATCTGTTTAACAAAACTCAATGAACGGCGGATAAAAGTTCAGATATCATAAATATTTTAATATAAAAATGTTATTATTCGAGATATTAATCTAAATTATTTACCTCTCTAACTAAATAATATGAAATCATAATAAAATTTTATATCTATCAAAATATTTTTATTGTAACATAAATAAAAACATAAATAAAAAATTGGCAGTCATAGGGACTGCCGATAGAAGTGACAACTTATAACTTAGAATTTTAGTATTAAAATTTGGAATTTTATAATGTTTAAATTAAAATTATCAACATCATTACATGATCCATTCAGTTTTACTTCCAAAGATATACACAGCACTAATGTTGAACATACGTCACCTGTATAGCTACAGATATATTGCAATTACGCATGTCGGTAACGCGAACTCACAACATTTTACCCCTCCAAAAAGCGACTAACGCACACAGTATACGGTCAAGTATGTACGGTATTATACGTGTACACGTTTATATATGTATTCGTGTACACAAGACGCTGCGTATGCGCCAGTCTGGTTTCAGAGTAGTACGTGCTATATCTATAGCACATATATCTTATATACTAATAACTATAGCAATTACACAATTAACATAACAATTACTAAACAATTAACATTAGCATGTCGGTGACGCGAACCTATAAGATTTTCCCCTACCAAAAAGTGCTCAACATGGCTAAAGAAGTTTCCATTTCAACAATGAAAATATAATTTAACTTAAAGACGAGAATTATTCTTCTTTTGAATGATTCCATGTACATCTCTCTCCTATTTGAACAGCGCCAGTGTAATATAATATACAATACGATTCATTCCTTATAATAATCACCGATAATGGTTACGTAGTTAAAATGACGTTCGAGTCATACGAAATCAAGCGCTTTGTTTATAAACATAATACACAATTTAATTGTATAACGTAATAAAATCAGAACAAAACTAGCCAATTTAGAATTACCTCTTCTTTAATTTATTTTATTGAACAGGATTGAGTTCATTGAACTTTGTAAGGTACACAATATTGACCTATTTCTCGTCTTCTATTAATTGAATTTCCCGCCTCCTCAAAAACGCTCATCTAAGACTTTAAAACAACAACTCGCCCGAAGTGACACAAATAGCGAACTGTGAAGTGGTGCAATCTTATGTCTATTTAGGAGCGTTGATCTCGAACAACGGAGGCTGTATAGACGAAATCAAACGGCGCATGCCGATATCCAGATCAGCTATGGATAAGCTGCAAAAAATATGGAGAAATCGTAAAATAACGAAAGCCACTAAGACCCGGCTAGTTAGAGCACTGCTATTCTCCATTTTCCTATATGCTTCGGAGACGTGGACCCTGCGAGAAAGTGAGAAGAAGAAAATAGACGTTCTCGAGATGTGGTGCTGGAAAAGAATGTTGAGAGTGTCCTGGAATCAATTCCGGACCAACAAGTCCATTCTAGAAGAACTCGGCATTAAGCAGCGTCTATCTTCCATCGTACAGGCTCGAATTCTCACTTTCTTTGGTCACGTGACTAGGCGTGACGATGTCTCCATCGAACGTCTGGTTGTCCAAGGGAAAGTAGAAGGAATAAGACCTCGCGGCAGATCGCCTATGAGATGGACGGACCAAGTAAAGGCTGCAGTGGACGTCCCAGTACACGTGTGCTCCCGAAAAGCAGCTGTCCGGGAGGAATGGAGACGGATTGTCAGGCGTGTGACTGAAAAATGATGACCACGACCGCTCTGATAAGAGCGCAACGAAAGAGAAGAAAAGACTTTAAAGAAATAAACATGACCATTTTTTTGATTTTCTTATTTTCACTTGGAAACGGGAAAATGTTATTACATACTATGAATTGTTTTAATAAACAGTTTGGCTTCAATCTCGGAAAATGTAGTCTTTAATTGTTCAGAAATGTTAAATAAAAGGCACACGTTGTCCAGTGCAGTTCTATGGCAGTTTGATTCTATTCCTTGCATTTGCTAACAATAATATTATTTGTGTCTATGTACGAGTATTATTTGATACGAGTTTATCTGATATTTCAGATAAACTTGAAACAATAATAAATCAAAAAGTGAGGCGTTCCGAACTGTGAAAGCCGCTGGGCTACGGAGGTCGTCTCTAGGTTGCCTTCTGACTAAGAATATGACAGACATAGGCTTGTTTCTGTGCTACTGGCACGCTATGATGGCCGTTTTGACGTTTGCCCACTCCATGAAGTTTCGTATTAATCAGTAATTACATTTGAAGGAGCAAATTGCTGTTCTTTATTGGCAATAACTGCACGTCGCTATTGACAATAAAGAACAGCAATTTGCTCCTTCAAATGTAATTACTAATTAATACGAAACTTCATGAGTGGACAGTCGTCAAAACGGCTATCATAGCGTGCCGGTATAGTAGTTACAAATAAACAATTACAATTTATGGTATATAACAATAAAAGATAACTTGATCAACATTCTATATAATATGCACAGACGCCAAAACGAAATTTAATCGTATTCGACTTGCTGAGTGACCTTAATGGATAAAGAAGTGGCAGATAGAGACAAAAAAAATTAATTTCCGCGTTATGGTAACTTTTTCTTTGTTCTTTTTTACATATGTATTGTATGTATTTGTCATTCTTTACTAATAAAATATTTTTCATAATTCCAAGACTGAAGTTCAATTTTCTTGACTATTTTGCGAGAAGAAAGCGACACATTTCAGACCAATCAAAATTAATGTCAATTAGAAGTTTTTGTCTTAACTTTCCTCTCATTGATTTCTCGTTAATTAATTAATCTAAGAACTGTCATTCAACAACATCATTTTTGAACTTTGAATTTGAAACCACGGAAGGAAAGTATCTCATTTCAACGCGTATTTGTCGCGAGTAATGTACTGTTCTTTCTTGAGTTGCAGCAGTAAGTATATAGTTCACATGCGTTTACATACAGCCGAAAACACGCAGCATTATAAACAGCATCAATTAGTAACTGACGTGATTCCTGGGCATTACTTAAATTACAGTTTTCAATGAAATGATTCATCTCGTGATTACAATCTTAAATGATGACCGGTTCGTTGAACTCTTCGTAAATAATTGACACTTGTGTAACCTGTTTTTTAAACATGCGCTATTTTTATTAAATATAAACATCATTATCATTGATTAATCAAGGCTCTCTGGCTCAAGAGCTACGCAAATACGGTCTGTGTGTTCAATCACTACGGAGGGCAAAATATTTATATTATGCAAACTTTTTTTCCTGGGTATATGTATGTTTTTAACAATGAAAAATGCAGGCACTGCCGCGTATTATTTTACATCAGACCCATCCTCGACAATTTCTTACTAATAAATTCCAATATATTAAAAATGAGTATATTAGAGGAAGTGTGTAAGAAGCACCAGTGGTTCAAAAACTTAAAAGTAGCATACTAGCGTGGTTTGGCCATATAATGCGAAGAGATAAATGCTACATAACTAGGAAAATGATAGAAATGAGAGTTGATGAATTCAGAAGGAGAGGTAGACCAAAGAAAAGATGGATTGCGTAAAAGATGATATGGCTAAAAAGGGTGTGAATGTTGAGATGAAGCCTAATAGAGGAGAGTGGAAGGAGATAACATATTGTGCCGACCCACATACAGTAGTTTGGGAGACGGGCAGGGAGAAGACTTCAGTCAAGAAGATAGACGCTTAGGACCTACGCAGACCGGGACGGCATGGCAAGGGATTTAATTTTTTAATGGACATTCAAACGTATCGATATAGAAATACTACATAAATTGCTATGCTTTAAAATGATGCCGTGGCATTGAAAGGGATTTCATTGCACGGCATTGAAAGATGCGCCACGAGCTCCCGCGGCGGGATGCCGTGGCGTACTGCGGGTAGGCAATGGCATGCCAAGGACTCCGGCGGTCGTTTTGACTTGATCAAACGCAACTGAAGACTAAAAGTGTATCGGGCAGCAGGAGCTGCCGAGGCGTGCTTTGTCGCGCCGTGGCATGCCGTGGCAAGGCCCTGGAATGCCGCGGTATCTAAGCGGCTAATGTACGTTGACTGACGGCAAAATCCCTTGCCATGCCGTCCCGGTCTGCGTAGGCCCTTAGATGGATATTATATCTAAACCCCGAACAGATTATCCTACACACAATAATACTTGGCAAGTAAGTTGGAGAGGGATTCTGAAAGAACAATAGAACGTTTTATAATACTGTAGTATCGTTAACCTGACCTGTAGGTCAGGTTAACGATCCATTATCAGATCCATGGCATCTCCACCGTGCTTCAGTATCAGGTAGACTCAAAAAGTGGGTTAAATCGTAACGGTGATCATTCTTATTATTATACTCACTACTTACTTATCGAAAACTATAAAAATAAAATAAAAGAAGAAGTCAGAAAGTGAACCCCAGCTACTAAACTTAATGTTTGGTTGCAATCTTATATATCTTTATATATCGATATTCTATGAGGACTTTAAACTATTTGTCGTGATATTTTATATAACAAACTGCTAATATTCAAATTAAAACTTATTCGTGCATTTGATTCATTCAGCTCTGATGATTAGTTATTAGTTAAAAAAGAATACCAAGATAATGATCACGCTATTAACAATAGTTGCGCTGAACGGACGAACTTATGAAGAGACATTCCATTGCTTAAGTAGGGCTGTTTTTTAAGATAAGATCCATGAGTACAATCTCTAGAAAATATATATTGTTATCTTGCCCTTGACATATTTTTCTCGTACTCTTTGAATAGCTTTTTGTAAAGAAACAGTCTTTATTTTCCTCTCGTAACACTGCATTACCACAACAAGACGTGAGTGCCAAGAGTGGCATTTGGAAATTATGATAATCCGGAGAACTAACGAACATACGCAATTCAGCTGTCATTCGCTTTTTAATCTGAAACCGTTCTATTATTATTGCCCATGAGCGATATCCATGATAAAACTTGCCTTCTGTACTTATTTATTACTAGCCGATCACGCCCGCTCCGCTGCTCGATTAACAGGCAAATTTAAATCGAAAAAAAATGAGAAAGGGAATATATTCGAAAAAAAATTCAATAAAAAGTATCCTATGTTACTTCTAATACCTCCAAAAATATGGGTACAAAGTTTCATGATGATCGGTTAAGTAGTTTTTACGTGAAAACGTAACTTTACATTTATAATATTATTATAATAATATAGGGGTTGCCTGGAAGAGATCGCTTTAAGCGATAAGGCCGCCCTTTGTTCAACAATTATTGTACCTAGTTTTTAAGAACTTAGTTTTAATTTGGTGAACAACAAAAGTGTTTTCATTCATTCATTCATTCCTATAATTTTACAGCATCAGCTTATTTAAAGCCGTAACTGATTACAATGTCAAGATCACGACGCGTTGTAATCTCGTAATCTCAAGCTTACTGTTAAACTTTGTACAGTCTTTACATGCGTCAAGCGTTTCATTCTTATCATAAATGAGGAAGCATGAATATATAATATCTTTATGAAATGTTAATGACATCCATTGTGTGTGATGTAAAGCGTACTTTTAAATGTTCTAGAAGAAATATACTTAAAATTATTAAAAATTCCCAAATAATTGTGTGAATTTTTAAAACTTCAGTTGGTTAACAATTATCCCGATAAATACAGATTACAACCCAAACCCAACCCAAACTCGTCTATACTATTCTCTTTCTACGCCTAGAATCCGTTTTTTGATTTTTTTCCGTTTCTCAATCTTCAGCATCTTCGACAAAGAATGCATTTCATTAATATCTCTTCATGACGTCAAGCTAGAACTTTTTGAGAGAGACCCCTCTTGAGATAAACAGTTCATTGCTAGAATTTGAATATAAGTACTTTTAATTTTGCAAATAAGTTCGTCCAAACTGTCTAGGGAAATTATTAAACTACCTACACATCCTGACAAAATTGACTGAATACCGGCTGCAAAGTTTAAATTGCCATCCTAGTTAAACGTGCTATTTGAAAGTTTTCTGTTGACCGAAATAAACAGATTAAACAGAACGAAGTCAATAACCTTTTACCAACTTCATTTATTAACTCGCAGATACTTAAGATGATAAACACAACTTTTAAGACTCACGTTTAATAATATGTACATAAAATATTATATATTTACCATATTCCTGAGCTTGCTTACTCACAATATACAAGAAATTTTGTTGTGATGTTTTTATAGAACTTTATAACACAGTCACCAAAAATTGGCTTTAGTTATTATGTTTTATGCAATTAAAAAGCCTCAACATAAACTGGTGCAATTTGTTGATCAACGGATCAGGTTTTAACGCACTTTTCTTTTCGGGCTTGATGTATAAATAGCAGCTAAATATCAGGAAAAATACATTAAAATCTTTTTTCTTATGATGGAAATGATGACAATATCACTTGACGACTGACAACTCCGTGACGAAACAGCTTTCACACTGCGGAACGTTTGCTAGGTTCACGAGTCCAATTGTCGCCCCGAGTCTTGAGGCTTATGTATATATTTACAAGAGAACATCATCATCATCATCTAAGCGTAGTATCCCAGTTGCAACCTAAACTTCCGTTTCGCTGCCCAGGGTCCGTTTTCCGACTTTTTCTACTCCACTTCACACGGTCTTCAGTATCCCTGGTAGTGAGCCCATTGGCACGCATATCACCCTTTACGACGTCAAGCTAGCACTTTTTGGGTCTACCCATTTTATAAAAGAACAAATCGTGTAATATGTATTTAGTATATGAATTGCTTAATACTCTTGACAAGAGTGCTCTGCTGTTTTGAGACTAGATGATGCTTTTTCAATAGTTGCACTGTTTTTATTTTTTATTTATATTCAATCGTTTGCGTCCGGCTTTGAATACAAGTGAGATCAGGTCTAAACACTTCAAAATACTTGTATAATCGTATTCATTGCCCGTGAGACTTTTTCACAAAGCACAAGAACGAATTAACGATGAGATCCTATCGATCGATTTTGATGCGCTTACATGAGGATTTTTTTATTATGAGCTGCTATAGAAACATTGCAGAGCCAATAAAAAATATATTGATACAGGAGAAGGAGTAAAATTTATTGAAAAATAATAAAACAAAACAGTTTATACTTTTTATTTAGCTGATTAGGTTACGAAACGCTTTTCGTCTATTATTTTTCAATGTGTTTATAAAATCGCTTATAAATAATTAATTATTCGAATTTAAACACAATGCATTAATATTATTTCATTATCTAGGGCTTTAACAAAACGCTCCGCAAACCTATTCAAGTACATGATAACTATGATGCTTTATGGTTTTGAGTCGCAATTGCGAGGACCTGCGTTCCATTCCTGATATATATTTTTTGTGTATGTAATGTATGTATATTTAACTGGTAATGGTAGAAAGGAAAGCATAAAACAGAAACCTGTCACTGAAACTGAAAGATGGAGGTCCCAGCTTAGACGTAGAACGTCTTGAGCTAATAATAATATAATCAATAATAGTTTAGTTTGCAATAATCGCTATGTGTGTACAAGACCTTAGACCATTCAAAGCTGTATTAGGCGTTGATTGCCTTGATCTATTAAAGTCAGTTGCAGCGCTTAAACATATAATGCTATGAAATGTCAACAAACTGCTTCCACTTCTCACATGGGTATTGTTTGATATCTTGATAAATGTTAATATTTTTCAATGACTTGAATTATTCACTACTTTATCTCTTTAAATACTATTGTCTGTTTAATAATTAAATAATACTTTATTGTTCAACATAAATAAGATTTTAAAAAGTTAAATTACTGAATGAATGGAACAGTCAGCGGTGTTATCGCTAAAAGCGATCAAGGGACAATCTCATTAGGGCCATATGTAGAGATACAATGTGATGGTAAATATTTACAAATATAATTTAATAATATAAGAAAAATATATTTAGCATATTTTGACAATTAGAAAAATATCTAAAAAATACAAAAAAGTACATTAAACCAAATTCATTCGTCAAAGAATACCTCAAGATAGTACTTTGATCATGTTTTATGTAGAAAACTAGCTGTGCCCGCGACTCCGTCCACGTGGAATAGTGACTTTGGGCAGAATTTTTGGATATATCTTATGGTTTATTTTGGATTTCAAACCCTATAAACCCTAAAATATAAATGAAATTTGCAAACAGTCAGTATTATCGAATTCAACTGTTACGTCAAGCGCCTCCGGAATACGTGCGTTCGAACCTACAAAGTCCAGCCTAAGCTCCTATTTCATATGATTGATGACATAAATCTGAGGTTAACTTAAATTGAAAATTCAACCTACAATGTCCAGCCTAAGCTGAACCCTATTTCATATGATTGATTATATAAATCTGAGGTCAACTTAAATTGTAATATAAAATTTCCGAAACTTATCATTTTTAACAAAAACATTTTTTTTTCTAAAATAAAAATAGCCTAAGTTACTCCTTGTTACATCAGCTATCTGCCAGTGAAAGTCCCATCTAAATTGGTGCAGACATTTCAGAGATTAGCCGGAACAAACAGTCAGACAGACAAAAATTGTAAAAAATGTTGTTTTTATATATGTACCGTGTATACATCCGAATGCACTTAGTAAAAAGCGGTTATTTTAATATTACAAACAGACCCTCCAATTTTATTTATTTGTATAGATGATTTTGCTTTTCTAGCATAACAGGTATTGAGTTGTATAAGTAAACATCTTGCAAGATGAACAAATGAAAATAGGAGGAGTCTGGAAGTCTAGATTAATTCACTTATAATATTAAATAATAAAATTAAAAATATGCTTTATAAAATAAATTATTATGTATATAAATAATTAGTTAATGTAAATCTATGTTTTTTTTTGTTTCTCTAATATCAAAAAGTAGGAAACTAAGGCTCACGCATACATGATTAAAATATATTTTGAGGATTATATTTGTCTATCAAACATCGTTTTGGTGAATGTCTAGAAGTTAATTCTTCAAAAGATTTCTGATCCTATATTTCAGTTAAATTATATGATTATATTTAAATGAAATATGGGATCAGAAATATTATTTTACTCAGTTCCTTATTCAAATTATGGTAAACATGGATTCAGATCTAAAAAATTTATAACTTTGTTATGGAGAAATAATAGCTCTTCTAATATGTCCTACGCGTCCACCTTTTTCATAGTTGATTGCCTCAAAAGCACAGATTTTCACACGATGCAACACTTGCGGGGATCACGGATTTCCCTTTTCGAGTCTAGCTGTTTATGTATTATACCTATATGGGTAATACATATTTATTTACAAAAGAAAAATATACAAATATCGATTGCCTGACACAGACATTAGATAAGCGCTCTGCTGCTTACTTTGGAACTGAATGGCGTTATGAATTGTCATGATATATTTTTTAATATATATTTAAGTATAGTAGTTACGTACGTAGCTTTATGCCGTCTTGTTTGTAAGTTAAATTTTCACGCAGAACTTTTTTCGAATCCGGGAGGATAGCTTTCATTTGACACAATAATTGAGTGTTTAAAAATGTTAATTGAGTGTTAAAAAAATCACAAAGTTTTAATTACTTCCAGTTATTGTGTATTTAGACAGTTTTAAGTTCACTGAAAAGAAAGCTAAAGTTATTTTAAAATAATTGTTGTAATATATAATCCCGGGTTTTCCTAAGTATACGTGTAGGGGCGGAGAAAGAATACTAAACCTCTGCCGCCGGGGTCGGCCTGTCGTAAAAGGCGACAAAACAACCCACCCTAGCTACGTGGTAGGGTTCTCGATGGCGACCACCTTTGGTCTTAAGTATGCCGCCATAATAACCTTGTGTTGTGTTCCGGCATTAGTGACACAAGTTCCTGTACCCTTATGGGACAGCAGCATGTTCTCGATGCCACTGGCGTTGCAAACATCCATAGGCGACGGTAACTGCTAAATTCTAAGCGGGCCGTCAGCCTGTCTGCTGTCCTACAGCATTAAAAAAATAGTTAAATAGCTAAAATTCCTTAATATTTGTAAATCATACTAAACTTCCCGGAACCACGTATTTCAAAAACTAAATCAAGGTTATCAAACTCTCCTTGTGAATTCTCATATAAAATTTCAACAGACGAAATAAAATCCATTATTGCAATTGTAACTTTAGTCTTGATCTTGAGTATCATTACAAGTATCCTTGTGCAAATTGAATACATTATTAAAAAAACGTTGCAAAAAATACGGAGAGGTTTAGGTGCTTTAAAAAATGTTTAGAATGATGTACATATTCTCCCGCATTCCATCTTTCAACGACACTTCCTGAATCTTCTTTGCTTCTGTATTAAAGGGTTCTCTAGAATATTCGTATAATTTGAGTGCTTCCAATTATCAAGATCGTTGCTTAGGCATTTCGCTCTACGGTATGGAGTTTATGAAATTAAACTTCAAAGGCAACGCGCTGATAGTGCTCCTGACGTTGCTAACATTTATAGGCGACGAGGACCGTTTAGACCATTTTTACCATTTCGTGACCGTTTTAATATACTTAACTCTAATCATTTGTCTCGTTGTTTTAATATGCACACATATATCTCGGTCTGTGTGGGCGGAATAAAAATACTGGACCCTGTGGCCGGGGGCCGCCTATTGTGAAAGGCAACATGAACTCTATCCGTGCAGGGGGAAAGAAAGAAAAAAGGGGGGGAAAGATGCCACAATAATGGCGCATGGCGGCGTGCTAGCGACACCCCTGAAGTTCCAAACATCCATACCCGATGGTAACTACTATCTACTAAGTGGGCTGTCAACCGTTCTGCTGTCCACAGCAATAAAAATAAAAAACAACCCCATCTAGAGGGTAGGTGGTAAGGTTTCAAGCTAATCTGGATGGCAACCCCTCGTGTCTCTAATATGCAGCCATAATAACCTTGTGTTGTGTTCCAGCATAAATGACGCCGATTACAGCGTGCTAGTGATACTCCTGGCGTCGCAAACATCCATAGGCGACGACAACTGCTTACTATTAAGTGGGCCGTCAGCCTTTCTAGTTCCATAGCTAAAAAAAATTAATCTTAAATTAAGTGAGTAAATGCCAAATGTTAGGCCAGGCTCAAGCCTCACCCTAAAGTCAGTACACGAAAATTATGTTATAATATGTCCATTTTTTTATTGCTTTATAACAGCAGACAGGCTGACGGCCCACTTCGATATTAGCAGCTATGGGTGTTAACAACCCCAGTGACATCGCGAACATGCTGCTGTCCCATAAGGGTACAGGAACTTGGGTCACCAATGCCGGAACACAATACAAGGTAATTATGGCGGCAAACTTAAGACCAAAGGTGGTGGCCATCCAGACGGGCTTGGGGCCCTACCACGTAGCTAGGGTGGGTTGTTTTGTCGCCTTTTACGATAGGCCGACCCCGGCCGCAGAGTTTGGTATTCTTTCTCTGCCTCTGCACGAATACATACGCCATTAGGGGAAACTGTCTCGTGGAATCCGATCCTATTAATTTAGGTTGGTCTCCGAGTATTATATTTAACTTCTGAAGATGTCATATAAGTCCTTATTAAGTCTACAAAATTAAGTGTAGACTAAGTCATGTACGCATCGAGTGCTTTGATAGCTTCAGTCAGTAAAGTTGGAGTGCGTAAGCAGTTGTATGCTCTGCAACGTGGTTTTGCCCAAAAAATTTGCAGGGCTTATCGAACCGTCTCTAAGCGCAGCGTTGGTTCTAGCGTGGCTGCTTCCACTCGACCTAAAAATACAAGAAGCAGCGGCCTTTTATAGAGCCAAGTGAGTTATCCTTTTGCCGGCGCTACTAGACGGGGAGATGGAGCGAATGACAACTTATATACTTACACCTCATCCAGCTGAACATTTGGAACTGGGATTCAAATGCCTGGTGGATCTATAGGAAGTCAATGAATGTAGAAGCCAATCATGACACCTATTCATGAAGGTACTAAAATTGAGAGAAAGGTGGGGGGATCATTGTCTATCTGGGGCAAAGATGTTGAAACCATTCGGTTTCAAATTTAAACTTCCGTCCTAATGTACTGTTTGACACTGTACACTCATTAGCCGTTGGACAAAAAGTGAAAGATATTGTTAAGAATGGAAAAGTTGTGGAACTGTTTTGGGTTAAGGCCCACTTTGGCGTTAGGGAGAACGAGCGTGCGGATGAGTTAGCGAGGGAGACGGTCATGTGGTCTACAACGGAACTTCATTAAGATACATATCCGGCTTCGTTCACAAAGAAGCACATTCGTGCTGAAGCTGTTGCCAAATGGAACCGGAGATATGTTGAGGAACAAACAGCCTCCATAACAAAGCTCTTTCTCCCTGACATTACGAGAGCCTATAAGTTAGCCAGGCATGTCGGTATGGCATAACTGATAACCCAATTACTGACAGGGCACGAAGGGTTTTCCGAATATCTGAACCGCTGAAAACACAAGGATGATCTTTCGTGCGTCTGTGAACCAGGCACGAGGGAAACGGTTCCACATATTATACTTGACTGGGAGAGACGTGAAATAGGAACTATGCTTGATTAGGAAATTGAAAAACAAAATATAGAACAGCTGATGCAAAACGAACAATGCGAAAAGTTCATAAAATATTGTAATAAATTAATAAAAGTAGTAATAAATATAAATAAGAATTAAGAATTAAGAAATCGGCCGTGTGACCCCGGCCAGTGAAAAGAATAGGGTCACCCCAGGTCATTCCAGGGGAGTCGTAAAAGGCGACGGATGGACTACTCCTTCGCCAGCCTACATGCGGCAAGGAAGTGCACATCTCGGTTTTTCCTCTTGGGGTTGGGAGGTCGGACGGCAGTCGCTCCCGTAAAAACCAAAACCAGCCAATAATTACAATGGTCAGAACAAGGAAAGGTCCAGTCATGGATAGGGCGTCACCGCAAAACGACGCGCAGAAGCTTCGCCCGACTTCTGTGACAAGTGGACAAGGGCTGCCGTGCCGTGGGCGAGCACGGCTAAAGACGTTAGCCCAATCGAAACTCCGCTTCGCAACATGGAACATTGGCACGCTAACCGGACGCGCGAGGGAATTGGCCGATGTACTCTCCAGGCGGAGGGTGGCCGTGGCGTTCCTGCAGGAGACTCGGTGGAAGGCCAGCAGATCCCGGTTCATTGGGAATGGCTACAAGCTGATCTACACGGGTGCATCTGGTGGGGAAAATGGGGTCGCCATAGTACTCTCGGAGGAGCTCCAGGACGACATTTTGGAGGTGAAGCGCTGTAGCGATCGGCTTATGGTTGTGAGGGTGCTTGTTGGTGGGGTAGTTACCCACTTGATAAGCGCCTACGCGCCACAGGCCGGTTGTAGTGACGCCGACAAGATAGCGTTCTGGAACCTACTCGGAGAAGTGCTTCGTGGGATTCCATTGTCACATGGGATCGTTTTGGGCGGTGATCTAAACGGTCATGTGGGTGATGAATGTGGGGAATTTGAGCGTGTTCACGGTGGATTTGGGTATGGTAGCCGCAATGTGGAAGGGGAGGACATCCTCAATGCGTGTGCGGCTGCCGACCTTGCCATCGTGAACACGTATTTCAAAAAGAGACCCGAGCATCTCATCACCTACAAGAGCGGGAGGAATGCTACCCAAATCGACTTCCTACTCACTAGGAGACACCACATCAGCAATGTAGCCAACTGCAAGGTCATACCCGGTGAGAGTCTCACTGCACAACACCGTCTTCTTGTCATGGACCTCTGCGTGAAGCCCAAAGGCAAACGTGTAGATCGCCTTCAACGCCGAATCAGGTGGTGGCTGCTTGATGAAGTCAAATCCCAGGAGTTCGCCTCTGCCATCGGCGACAAGTGCGTCGGTGGTGAGGGCGAACCGGTTCAAGCTTACTGGGACAGGATTCAGGCGGCTATCCTTGGGTCGGCGAGGAAGGTGCTTGGCGAGTCTAAGGGTGGACGCAAATGTGACAAGGAGACTTGGTGGTGGAATGACTCAGTCCAGAGGGAGACCAGGGCGAAAAAAGCCCTCTTTAAGAAGTGGCAAGCGTCCAGATCTCCTGAAGATCGCGACGCATACAGAGCTGCCAAGCGCACCACCAAGAAAGCTGTAGCCAGAGCCAGACGAGACCACTTACAACCACTTTACGATAAGTTGGAATCGTCTGAGGGGCAGAAGCTCATATATAAGTTGGCGCGTTCCAGGGTCAAAGCGGCACAGGATATTTCCAAGTGCCGCTGTGTAAAAGACCCCGGGGGCAACCTGTTATGCGAGGACCTCGCGGTGAAGGAGAGATGGCGCTCGTATTTCCACGAGCTGCTGAACAAGCAGCATAAAGAGGTGCAGCCGCCAGATCTTCCTCCAAATCAAGGACTAGTGCCACCGGTAACGCCTGCAGAAGTCCAGAATTGTCTTCGCCGCATGGAAAATCGGAAAGCTGTCGGAGCCGATGGAGTCCCCATCGAAGCCTGGAAGGCGATGGGCTCTCGTGGTGTGGGCATCTTAACAAACCTTTTCAACCAGACACTCCTCACCGGTACGATCCCGAACCAATGGAGGCTGAGTATCATTACTCCAGTCTTCAAAGGCAAGGGATCGGTGCAGGAGTGCGGTAACTACCGTGGAATAAAGGTCATGTCCCACACCATGAAGCTCTTCGAGAGGGTTATCGACTCTCGGATTCGGCAGGAGTGCACTGTCTCGGGGTGTCAGTATGGGTTTCGCCCTGGACATGGGACCATGGACCCAGTTTTTGCCCTAAGGACTGTCGCGGAGAAATACAGGACGAAGAATACGCCTCTGCACTGCCTGTTTCTGGACTTGCAGAAGGCCTTCGACTGTATTCCTCGTGCGATAATCTGGTGGGCATTGCGATTCAAAAGGGTTCCAGAGGCCTATATTGACATCATCCAAGACATGTACCATGACTCCGATTCCGTAGTTCGGACCGCTGTTGGCGACACAAAACCTTTCCCCATCACCGTTGGGGTGCACCAAGGATCCGTCCTTAGTCCGTTTCTGTTCAGCGTGGTATTAGACGTATTGTCAGACAGCATCAGAAACTCACATGAGCAGCCCCCGTGGTTGCTCATGTATGCTGATGATATCGCGCTGACAGATTCAGACAGGGGTAGGCTGGTGCAACGCGTGAAGGCGTGGAAGGAGTCGCTTGAGAACGGTGGTCTGAAGCTCAATGTGGCGAAGACCGAGTACTTGGCCTGTAACTCCACAGATCCCACACCCGTACGCATAGGCGGTGACACGGTCGAGCGCACGGACCGAGTAAAATACTTGGGATCTGTATTTCACGCGTCTGGTGACATCGATTACGACGTCAAGGCACGCATTGCTGCCGCGTGGGCCAAATGGCGTGAGGTAACTGGTGTCATTTGTGACCCCAAGATGCCGGTAAAATTGAAGGGACAGGTCTATAAGACCATCATTAGGCCTGTCCTTTTATACGGCTGTGAAGCGTGGCCGGTGTTAGAGAGACACAAGCAAGAACTGCGTGTCACGGAGATGAATATGCTGCGGTGGATGTGTGGAGTGACGCGGAAGGACCGCGTTAGGAACTCCCGCATTCGCGGCAGTCTTCATGTCCGTGACATTGCGGATAAATTGCAGGAGTGTCGGCTCCGTTGGTACGGCCACGTTTTGCGGCAACCGGATGATTACGTGGGAAACAAATGTCTGGCCATGCCGCCTCCGCCGGGCCCCGGCAGGAGGGGTAGACCCAAAAAGTGCTGGCTTGACGTCGTAAGGGGTGACATGCGTGCTAATGGGCTCACTACCAGGGATGCTGAAGACCGTGCGAAGTGGAGTAGAAAAAGTCGGAAAGCGGACCCCGGGCACCGAAGCGGAAGTTTGGGTTGCAACCGGGATGAACGCTGAGATGATGATGATGATGAAGAATTAAGAAATGCTATTACGTATATTAGTTAATAATATAAGCGAAATAGGATTATACTCGTATGCCAAGTATATGAACTGTAAAAATGCAAATAGAACTAATAAAAGGAAACAGTAAATAATAAAGTAAATACTATTTATTTATTTATTTTATTTTTATTTATTTGGGAAACAAACAATTACAATACATCACAATATAAAGAAAACATAAAAATTAACAAATCAGTAAAGTTTCCACTTATAGGATATATTATATACTAGTAGTAAATAAAGAAATAGTCATTTTAAGACAGGGTTATACATAATAAGATTTGATTTAAATAAGTTTGTAGAAAATAAATAAGTAAGAAATAAAAAGAGAAAAATAGTCCTGACTCTAAATGCTTCAGGAGATATGAAATTTATAAAAAAAAACAGTAGACTTAAATGAAGGTTATTGTTATTTATAACAAATGTACTTGCCTCATCATAACTGGTGGAGATTTAATCTAGGATTCTCAGATGACCCGTTCTAGAGGAGTGACTCAATAGGAGCCACGGCGCCCTCGGCTTCCGGCTGACGCAGGTGCTTACCGGACACGGGTTTTTCGGGAAGTACCTGTGTCGCATAGGCCGAGAGCCGATGTCCCAGTGCCACCATTGTGGTGATTGCCGCGACGATACGGCGCTGCATACGTTGGCGGAGTGCCCAGCTTGGGCCGAGTAGCGCCGTGACTTGGTCGCGGCCGTAGATGCTGCGGGAAACCTCTCGCTTCCGGCTGTTGTGTCTACCATGGTTCTTGAGCGAGTCAGGGTGGAGTGCCGTCGCCACCTTTTGCGAGGCCGTGATGCCCGCAAAGGAGGCGGCGGAAAGGCAGAGAGAGGTTGCCTCCTCTCTCCCCTCCCGCAGTAGACGCACTTGGCGTCGTAGGGTGGCCGACTTCCGGCCACCGTAGGGCGCGGCCTGCGGACGGCAGACTCGGGGCGTCTTGTCGTCCGATTAACGGCAGGCCTCGAGACGGCGGCGTCGTGTTCCGCGCGTGCCTCATAGTGGAGTCCTGTGGCCAGGGTGACGGCCGCAGTGGGTGACGGGGCCCGCCTGACCATCTGGCGGGCCAATACCCGTCGGGGGGTAGCGACGAATGCTTCGGCGATACCCGCCCCTCCGACACACGGGTTGGTTTTTAGTCAGTAAGAGTCTGACAGTCCCCTTCGCCCTTCCCCGCGGGCGGAGGGCCTCCATGAGGATTTTCCAACCCGATACCAAAGAAAAAAAGATTCTCAGATTTTTCTATAAAGCCTGGGTACGGCTATAGAATTTTACTATTACACGGGTGTCCTGGAGCATATTTTTTCACACGCTTTTATTAGCTTGGTATGTATCTATGTAACGCAATCTTTGAACGACGGATTGATTTGAAACTTTTCACACTTATCAAAGACCGATGACAATGCAATAATTTTTATAGTTTATATCTTTAGCCTTACCAGAATCCTCAGGAATATCGATTTTTATACACGGTTTATATTAATTTAACGCCATTTGGCGCTTAATTAGTAAAACTGCCGAAAGATGGTATAAAATTTAAAAAAACTACCCGTAAGATGGCGTTAAATTATAAAAACATTCACAGATTGAGAATTGACAACAAATAAATTATATTTTATAATTAATCAAAATAAAAATGACAAATAAATTACATTTTTAAAAAACTAAAAGACACGCTTTTTATAATTAATCAAACTAAAAAGAAAAAATAATTCTTAACATAAGAATAAAATTACTGAAGAGAAAATGAATGTCATTGTTCTATAGGCGTGGGGTGCTTTGTGTGATATTTATAAACTAACTCTGTATTTCGGAATGAAACTAGTAAAAAAAAATTATAACGATTGATATTGAGCACTCCACGTTTTTAGAACAGTGACATTAATTTTCTCGTCAGTAATTTTATTCTTGTGTTAAGAATTATTTTTACTTTTTAGTATGATTACTTATGAAAGCGTGTCTTTTAGTTTTTTTAACTATAATTTATTTTTGATGAATAAAGTACACATGAAAACATATATAACTGAAATACTCATCACAAGATTTCTCAAACTATTCACCCTTAAGCCTTTAAATTTAGCATAGTTACTCATTTTGCGACGTAAACATTTTATGGAAATCCTATAATTTTTTTTTATATATATGACAGTACAAAGTTTACCGGGTCAAGAGTAAATATGTATATGCATCGATTTCATTTCTGAAAATAGTTTAGCAACTACTTGCAAATGCTTGCAAATACTTGCAAATACTTGCAATGGTTTCCTATAAAATAATAAGGGTTCTATTTAGAACCTTGGCACCGGAAATTACAACTAACTTTATTGTAAACAACTATAACAAACTATGGCGACAAATATTTTACTACGACTCCAGATTTCTATAGTATAATTTTAGAAATAAAATATGTATTTATTACTTTTTCAATAAACACGCTGCATATGGTATATACATATACAAAAGAAAAGTGTATATATATATATATATATATATATATATATATATATATATATATATATATATATATATATATATATATATATATATATATATATATATATATATATATATATATATATATATATATATATATATATATATACCTCTAAAAAAGTGTATTATACTCGTGATTGCACTTACTTACTTGAACTATCTGAATTCATAATGTACACAATTTTAATAAATTCAATAGTATAGCAGAATTGATATTTATGTAATAGGAGAATTTATATAAAATTAAATGTTTATTATATATTCATCATCATTTATAAAAAGCTGTATACGATAATAAGTTAACTTCTTATTTTAAATATCCTGTAGCTTTTTTTTAAAGTATTAAAGTTTCTTTCTTTCATTTATTTTTTAAGTTTAACAATTTAATAATAATATTGTAAGCCTTTTATTTTCTGATAATAACTGTTACAAAGTTAAGTCAATTAAAAACTACATATAGATTAAATATCTAATATTATCAAAGTGCCTGCCAGTTAAAGGCCTCCTCTAGTTCATTCCAATATTCGGTCGGGAGTTGCTTTTATCCAAAATGAACCTGCAGTTTTCTTTATTTCATCCTCCCACCCTTTGATTTGTCTCCCTCATAATCATTTTCTGTCACTAGGTTACGAATTTGTTACAATTGTGCTATATTTTTCTTTTTTATTGCGTAACATATTTCTTGTCCACCTCCGCTGTTGCTCGTTTATTTTTAACAAAAAGTCATTAAATGTAAAAAATTATAGTTTAAAAAACTAAAAGACTCACTTTTTATAATTACATACATACATACATATAATCACGCCTCTTTCCTGTAGGGTTAGGCAGAGACCACTTCTTTCCACTTGCTACGATCCTTACATACTTGTTTCGCTTCGTCCACTTTCATTATTCCCATCATACATGCCCTTCGGTTTAGGGTACTCTTGACCTGGCCTTTTTTCAAGCCGTCCCTGGTTTGGTCTCTAAACGTTCGCCTAGGTCTACCCCTTCCAACACTTCCATTCACACTCGCCTTATACACTTTTTTCGTCAATCGTTCTTCATTCATTCTCTCGACATGGCCAAACCATCTCAGCATACCTTTCTCAATTTTTGTCACTACATCTTCTTTCAGACCACAACGTTTCCTTATCTCATTATTTCTTATTCTGTCACTCAGTTTAACTCCTATCGTACTTCTTAACGCTCTCATCTCAACTGCATTTATTCTGCTTTCATGTTTCTTCTGCCATACCCAACTTTTACTTCCGTACATGAATGTCGGAACCAACAACCCCTCATGCACAGCCAGACGAGCCTTGTTAGACACCTTTGACTGTTCATAAAGGAGTGCAAAGCTCCATTCACCATGTTTCCTGTATTCACTCATATAATATATTTAATAATTAATCAAACTAAAAAGAAAAAAATAGTTCTTAACATAAGAATAAAATTACTGACGAGAAAATTAATGTCACTGTTCTAAAAAGCGTGGGGTGCTCGATATCAATCGTTATAAAAAATAAATTACTACTTTTATTTCGAAATGCTGTTTAAAAATATTGTACAAAGCACCCCACGTTTTTTATAACAGTGACATTAATTTTCTCCTCAGTAATTTTATTATTATGTTAAGAAATTGTATTCTTTTCAGTTTGATTAATTACAAAAAGCGTGTCTTTTAGTTTTTTTAACTCTAATTTATTTTTTTCTCTTTAGTTTGACTAACTCTACAATATTATTTATTTGTGGCCAATTCCCAATTGGTAATTATTAATTTAACGCCATCTTCCGGCGGTATTATTATTAACTTAACACCATCTTCTAGCAGTGTTATTATTATTAAACGTCAGATGGTGTTTCAGCAGAATTTAGAATTTTTTGATTGTTCAGAGTGGGTAATAATCGATTCTGAAAATTCCCTTACATACAGGTCAAATTAATATAAAGCGTGTAAAAAAGAGCAAAAAGTCAACGTCACGCGGTGTTCCCAGGTGATACCTATCCAAGTATTGACCGCGCCCAACGCTACTTAACTTCGGTGATTGGACGAGAACCGGTCCGAAAGTTCCTTGATCCTGAGGATCCTGGTAAGGATAATGATACAAACTATACAAATTATTGCAATGTCATCAGTCCTTGATAAGTATGCCAAATTTCAAGTTAATGCGACGTTTTAAGGTAGTCAAAATCATGTTCAAAGTTTCCCTTACATACTAAGTATAAAGCTAATAATAGCGTGTTAATAAAAAAACTTCTTTAGTTTACTGCAATGGAAATAAGTGAAACCTAGCAATATTAAACAAGAGAAATAAGTGAAACTTGAAGTAATACGTCAGAAACGATTTGCACGGCTCGCATTGGTATAAGGAGAAATAAGTAGGGTTTCACGTTATAATGTTCAACACACCACCCTTACCGCTTTTGCTTTGACACTTTTGTTGTCGTCATCGCGTCGAGATGAATTAATTACATCGAGAGTTGTATATCAAACGTAGTATCGTCATTTTATATTTAAATCCCGACTATCTGGATACCATAGTTCTAGTTGTTTAGTACTTTTGTACGTTTTACCTCTAATATCCGTATGACCGAGCTTTGCTCGGTATTTTTTTTTTTTATAAATTGTGTTTTTTGGAAATTAACAATTGATTTTCTTAGTCTAACCTCAAAGCAAACACTCATTGACTTCTTGTTACTTAACAATGCCATCTGCTGGAATAGCTTTAGTGTTGTGTCGTTAAAGCAATTTAAAAAAAATAGTATTATTATTCGCCGATAGATGTCAGGAAGAGTCACATTTTTGTTATTTTTCTTCCAATAAAAATAAAGCGAATAAAATGACATTTTCTAGAAATAATTCCTAGCTAGATCGATTTATCGCCCCCGAAACCCTCCGTATACTAAATTTCATGAAAATTGTTGGAGCCGATTCCGAGATTCCAATTATATAAGTATATATATACAAAAATTGCTCGTTTAAAGATATAGGATTATATTATAAATATGCGTATTAGTTTGTTATATTTTCATACTTTGACAACTTATAGTAATAATAATCTCTTTATTTTCGGGCAATAAACCCATAATAAAATAAAATCAAAACAAAATTACATCAAAATACAATTTTTTTTATTATCTAATTTATTTAAGGGCTTTTTATAAAAATATAATGTCAGCCCCATTTTATCCTAATTACATATTACAAAAAAATTCTAATTTCTAAATCTTAAAATTATTGTAAACGAAAACAGCGACAGCGGAGAGCGGCCTCGAAAGGATGCTCTGGAAAACGCCCACTTCCCACATGTGGACTCGCAGAGATCGTACTAGTCGCCCCCTACTGTCTTTCGTTTGGACACATTCCATCAAATACAACATTACTATTAACATATTGTGTTAAGGTAATTTACATACAAGCTTATAGAAAAATTAACGTTACCTTTTATCCGGAAATAAGTACTCATACAAATAGACCCAGCCACCCTAAGCAGTCATAAACCACCTCTCGTGCTTGAACTCAGCTAAATGCTATTGCGATATCTATATGAACAAGCGAACCGTTTTTCTAAGAGACACGTCTGAACAATTATGAAGTTGTCTTGATCGTTTCACAAGCCTTATGTATTCTTAGAGCATAATTAAACTGGAGGGGACTAACTCCACAAAAATAATCTGGCATCTTTCATACTTCAAACTTCATTGAAATATAATTAATTAATTAAGTTTAATTAAAAACAACATCGTATACGCACGCTAATATGAAATTTATAATTAAGCCATAAGGAAAGTTTAGACAGCTCGAGAATAGCAACGGTTTTTGCACGTCAAAATATTGGATCCCAGGTTCGGTTCCCGGTGAAAGTGAGGTGAAAGTGTTAGAAAATAATCAATATGTATTTATTTACAAAAGTATCGTATATAACAACTCAAATGCTCTGCTGCTTATTTTTGTTTATGAGGTGGAAATGTTTGATCCAAAAACCTAGTAAACATAGCGAACTAAATAAGTCTTTACTGAGATAAAGTATTAAAAATTTTATTTATACATTTGGTTCAGATTTTATTATACTTTTTAAAATTTCATCCTTATTAAAGTTCGTTACTTTGATTTAACATTAAATAATACGGTTAAATAATAAAGCTTATTCTTGGCAAATGATCCGGCAGATCACAATAAGAACATGCACATCGTACATTCACATTAACGTTTACATGCATTCAAACAAAAGAATAAAAAAAAACAATATCAATGAATTATTTGAATATTATAAATTACACATATATCAAACATTTAATACAGGATCTTGTGAAGGACAAAATACTAAGCAACTTTAAGGAATGTAGTCTAGCCCACAGCGATTGCGCAACAAAATGGGTTTTCGAAACGAACACACTTGCAAAAGGAACCTACGGTGGGCATAAAATATAATGCCTTGTTCCGTAAACAAAAATATATAAACTAAATCACGTATAAAACATTTAAAAAACTGACTACGTATGTACATGAATATTTTAACCATAATTCTGTATAAGGCATTTTTATAGATTATCTTAATGCATTGTTGACGCACCCTACACAATTGCGTTGTTCAGTTGCACACTCTGATATGATGCAATGATAATGGGATTAAGTGAAAAAAGCATTAGTCGCAAATTTCGTAAAGTTAACAGGCTACTTGTACATTCACTTGAAGTCACGAATTCGTCGCAAAATATCACGAATTCCAGTACAAATGATAACCTAACGTTTATTCATACTTTACTAGCTGGCTGGACGTAACAACTCAAGTTTGCACCGAAAAAACCGATCCAATGCTCTTACTTCCAACTTCCAACGACAACCTTTCGCTAGGCATCGATCTATTGGGTTAAAAGGACGTCCTACACCATGTTCGCCTTAGTCTCCATTCCAGGGCTCGTTCAAGGACTGTCACTTTTGACGACCTACGTGGCGTAATGCCTAACACACGTTTGTACGCTCGCGAATGTCACTGGTTCGATTTCTATCCAGCGTCTGAATATTTATATATAATCTATAATCTTCTATAATCTATAATAAAAATAAATATAATTAGAGGGTCTGTCTGTAATATTAAAATAACCGCTTTTTACTAAGTGCATTACATAATGCATTTACACACGGTACATATACCAAAACAACATTTTTTACAATTTTTGTCTGTGTGTCTATTTGTTCCGGCTAATCTCTGAAACGGCTGGACCGATTTTGACGGGACTTTCACTGGCAGATAGCTGATGTAACAAGGAGTAACTTAGGCTACTTTTGTTTTAGAAAAAAATGTTTTAGTTAAAAGTGATCAGTTTCGGATTTTTAAAAACCAATTTAAGTTGACCTCAGATTTGTATCATTAATCATATAAAATAGGGTTCAGCTTAGGCTGGATTTTGTAGGTTCGAACGCAATTTGTATATTTCATTTATTTATATTTTAGGGTTTATAGGGTTTGTAATCCAAAATAAACCCTAAGATTTATCTAAAAAATGCTGCTCAAAGTCACTATCCCACGCGGACGGAGTCGCGGGCACAGCTAGTTTGTAAATAAATATAAATTTGTAAATATTTATTTACCAAAAAAAGTACATTTTACGTCGTAAATGTTGTGACATCATTTAATTCATCGAAAGTTTAACACTTATTAGATAAACTTAAATTGTATGTACTCATTTTACTTAAAACTATTCATAGAAAACCTTATTTCATTCAGAATCAGTAATACATTTAGTTTTTCTCCGAGCAGGGGCGGAATAAGAATATTGACCCTGAATATTGGCCTTTCGTAAAAGGCGACAAAACTCCAGCAGGTTGTAGGGCTCCAACCCTGTGGCAATCACCCCTGATATGTAAATATGCCATCATAATAACCTTGTGTGGTATTCCGGTATAAATGACCCAAGTTCAAATTCCCCTATTAGGACGCAGTGCCTATGCAGTGCCTCTGCGACGGTAACTGCTAGCTATTAAATGGGTCGTCAGCTGTCTGCCACTTTACAGGAATAAAAAATATTAAAGAACAAAACAAAACGAAGTTGATATATAGAATAAGGCTTTTAAATTTCAGATAAGGTCGTTAACGGTATAAAGATACCCTAACCAAAATTTAACTTACAATTGTCTTTCAGCTTCATTTGTTCTAAGAGATAACAACTGGTCTCAAAGGTTTATCGAATAAACAATATATTAGGTATCTATTCTTTTAATTCTAAGGTGTATTTATTGAGTATACCTAGTCAGGTCATAAATTCTGTCACATGTTTAATGTAAAATAATTGTAACAAGTTTATTCATTATGTAACCATTCATATACCAAAATGAACTTAACAAAACATAGATTCTTATGACATTAAAGTTTATTCAAAATAACCTCCGTGATTTTGAATATAGGCCTTCAATCTGCGCGGCCAGTCGTCTATCGCAGCACGAACGAGGTCCATGTCAATATCGGCGGCTGCCTTAATCAAGGATGTCTTGAGTGACTCCAAATTGGGATGAGGCTTTGGGCACGCCTTTTCCTCCAAGTCTTGCCATATCTTGTAATCTAACGGATTCAAATCTGGACTGGAGAAGGGCCAGTCTTCGTGCCGGATGAAGTCGATTTCACGCGCCGCCAGCCAGTCTTGTGTGCTCTTCGCTCTATGAGCTGGCGCCGAATCTTGTTGGAATACCCAGTGCCTGTTATTGAACATGGTATGAGAAACAGGTTCCACAAGGTTCGTCAGGACTGTATTTTGATACACAACAGCATTCGTTTTTACACCTTTCTCACAAAAATGTACCTCTGTTAAGCCCCAATAAGAAACTCCCAACCATACCATGAGCGAGGATGGAAAATGACATCGTTGGACACGCGGAATACGGATGCTCGCTTCTTCACTACTATGTGCGTACACCTTATCATTTTGTTTGTTGTAGCTCTCTTCTACGGTAAACATTTTTTCATCCGAAAAAAGAATTTCCCGATATTTTTTTCCCGCGTACCGCTTCAACAAAGCGCGGCATCTCTTCAGTCTCAGGTCCATTAGACGAGCATTCAAACGATGTCCTGTTTTTCTTCGATATGCCCGAAGCCCTAAGTCTTCATTTAACACCCTTTTCACCATGGTTCTGCTTAACCCCATCTGAAGGGCCAACAGTTTCTGCTTACGTTTGGGATTTCTTTGAATTCGTGCCTTCACAGCTTTTATCACTGCTGGAGTCCTAACAGACCGAGGGCGACCACTTCTTGACCTGTCATCTACACTAGAGTCTTCATTGTATCGTTTGATGGTACGATAAACGAATCTTTTGGTTATATTAAAATTTTTCAGTATGTTAAAAATTTGAATTGGCGCGTAACTGCAACTATGCAACGCAATAACTGCAACACGGTCTTCTTTAAGCGTCCACTCCATATTTAAAAATGAGTAAAATTCTAAAAGTTATACATTTTTATTTTCATGAACAATTCGAAATTCGAATTCAATAAACTTTTTTGTGGCCAGCATTCTAAAAGAAAAGTTTTTACTGTGTGACAATACTTATGACCTGACTAGGTATATAATACTAATATTATAAAGTGAAGATTTTTATTTATGTGTTGTTGTAATGAATAAACCCCAAAACTACAATACTTGTCCAATTTTCAAAATTCTTTCAACATTAGAATGCTTTTTTTTCTAGGAGGTGGAAATGCCTGACGACGGGTTAGTGTGGGACTCCCCGTGCAATACGCCCTTAAGTCCCCTTCTCTGGACTAGGAGACGCAAGTCGCACATATAACCACTAAAACCAACCCGGTGTTCCTTCACACGTCCTGAGTGCCGAGGCCGCGGGACGCGACGCGACATACTAATAATATCAAAAACTTCAATAAACTACTTATATTCCGCTGAAAGATACATTTAAAGATTATAACAAAATGTTTAAAAAATAAATGTCCATGCGTGCGAAGCCGGGACGGGCCGCTAGTGATCATTGTTTTGATAATCAATATTCATTGCTTCTATATTTTTACAACTTGGTATCTTAACTATATTAGTTTTTAAACTAAGAAAGAAAAGGAACGTTTTATTATTAGTGTAAATTAGATATCTAAGTATAAAAAATCATTAAATATACTAGAATAATTCATATACTAGTATATTTAATGATTAGTCTAGACTTTAGAATTTTAGACTAGGTGGCATCTAGTCCAAAAGTCTAGATCGCTTGCGTTGTGCTTAACTGATATACTAGTTTTTATGGCTGTGTAACAGCAGACATGCTGACGGCCCACTTAATGGTAAGCAGTTACCGACGCCTATAGATGTTTGCGACGCCAGAGGCACCGCTAACACGCTGCCGTCCGCGTAGAGAAACTGTGTCTTGGGTCACCATTACCAAAACACTACATAAGGTTATTTATTGTAGCATATTTAAGACCTTTCAGATGGGTTTAGAGCCATACCACCAAGCTAGGGTTGCTTTTTCGCCTTTCACGACATTTATATACTTTTTTTTATTGCTGTAGGACAGCAGACAGGCAGACCCGCTTAGAATTTAGCAGTTACAGTCGCCTTTTGCAACGCCAGTGGTATCGCGAAAACGCTGCTGTCCCATAAGGGTACAGGAACTTGAGTCACTAATGCCGGAACACAACACAAGGTTATTATGGCGGCATGCTTAAGACTAAAGGTGGTCGCCATCCAGACGGGCTTGAGGCCCTACCACGTAGTTAGAGTGGATTATTTTGTCGCCTTTTACTAATATTGTAATATTATATAACTGCCTTTTACGACAGGCCGACCCTGGCCGCATAGGTTAGTATTCTTTCTCCGCCCCTGCACGGATAAACTATAGATGTTTGTTACGCCAGAGGCACCACTAACACGCTGCCGTCCGCGTAGGGAAACTGTAACTTGGGTCGCCTTTGCCAAATAACTACAAAAGGTTATTTAATAAAGCATATTTAGGATTTCTTTAACATTACATATTACAAGAAATACCCAGACTCGTGAAGGACCAGAGAATCGAACTATGACCTCCGCAAGCGTTCTGAAGTGCAAAAGCCGTTATAGAGGTTGTCAAGGTATCATGATGATTTACTGGAATGCTAACATTATGTATGGATGGATGTTTGTAATGAAGATCTGATAGAAGATTTTTTCTGAAGAAATTTCTGACAAGGAAAGACTGGCAGCCGCTACAAGCTTTGCTCAAGCACCAAACTAACCTTATTATATAAAAGCAAATTCAATTAAGTATTTATGTTAAAGATCTACAATGCAATGTCACAATTAGGCTACGATATATTCCAATAGAGACAATCTCTTTATACAAAAATAATGTTTATTGTATTGCAATTTTTATTTACAATAACTTACCAGAACATTTGAGAGTAATTGCCAGTGTTTCACTATTTATAAATAAAATTACGGAATGGCTTTTAAATAAAAGCTTAATATAGATGACATTGTGTATGTTATCTCTATTGTGTATTATTATGAGGATAATAATCCTAACTAATATTAGAAATGTGAAAGTGAGTTTGTTTGTTACGCTTTCACGCCCAAACCGCTAAACCAATTTTGATGAATTTCGGTGTCGTCATAGATTGGACCTTGGAGAAGGAAATAGGCTACTTTTTTAAATTCAAATAGCAGTACAACGTTTGCCGGGTCAACTAATTGTATATAAATTTAATATTGTAAAAATTGCAAGCCAAATACGGTAGCAATTACAGAGTACACAAATATTGTTTAATATCATACACTACTTGTATACTTGCAATAAATAATTTAAAAAAAAACTCAATCAGATCAGCATTTAAAAAAATCAGCAGCATAAAACCACCTCACAGTAGTTATTTTTTTTTATAACATACTCTAAACTTTGTAGCCTCTTTAGCCGGCTTTAAAACTATTTAATAGTACAGGAATGCCTCCGTGTTTTAACGTCCTTGTCGCGTGACTTCTCGCTTTTTCGATATTTGACACGTTTGTGATACAATTAACGGTTTGTTACGTAACGTTGATTTTTACCGAATGAATCATATACGTCTTCATTCTAATATAACTTAATGTTCATTACCTCAAGGTATCTGGAACACGTGTCACACTTACATATTTACGTGCTTTGGAAACGTATAGGATGGACTGAAAAGTTCGTAGGCTGACACGACACATATATGGCGTTACTAGAATTAGATTCTTTTTTCATTAGTTAATTAGTAAATTAAGTGATATGTTTGTAAGTTAATTAGGTTAGTACGCGTACCTTTCAAAGATACGTATCTATATAAATTTTACAGCTGCCGCACAGTTGGTTCGTGAAATAGCATTGTGAGTAAAGCAACTTTTGTTATTGTTTGACTATTGTTAAAAAAAATGATTACGTGTGTTGCTTTTTAGTGAAAAAAAATACTGTTGAAGCCAAGGCTTGCCTTGATAAACATTATTCGGACTTGGCACTAGGAAAATCAACCGTTGAGAAGTGGTTTCCTAAACTTAAACGAGGTGAAATGAGCATCGAAGACAATGCATGCATTGGACGCCCCAAAGAGGCTGTTACTCTTAAATAGTTCTGTCAATTTATGTTTATCGAAATAAAGCCCTAGGATACAGGTAATCGTCTAGTGGAAGGAATTGGCTAAAAAACTGGCATGGCATATAAACCCTTTCTACCTTGAATACAACCAGCGTCATACATAACCAAAGTCATACAAGCATTGACGACTGATCTTTTCCTATCACGAATTGACGCCACAATTGCAGACTCGGATCATTCCACAGATCCACCGAAGCACATAATCTGCACATAATTGAGCTATAATTGTATAAAAATTGAATTATATACATAATGCTTTATATATTTATTAAGTAAAACAAAGTTATGAACAATTGGTCTCTCAATTAAAATTTGTTCAACCTTGTAAGTTTGCGATTCAATTTAATTCCAAATGTTAAAACTTGGGCAATTAACATTAGGAAATTATATTTTAATTGTATTGTTAACTTCTAATATAACCGGCAAACACGTGGTTCTGACAATTGAAATACGTAAATGGCAAATCAAGTTTCATTCCATGGTTAATAATATTTCTATTGTTCGTTATTATTGTAAACACGGTCCGGAATTTCTCAGCCTACAGCTAAAAAAGGACTACATATGAAATAGGGACAGAGAAATAAACGCAATGTTATAAACATGAAATATTGTCATCAGCCAATCAAAGTGGACTACCCACTGCTGGGCGTAGGCCTCCCCAAGTTAGCGCCACATATCCCGGTTCCTTGGTTTTCCCATCCAGCCCCGATCGGTAACCTTGCGCATTATACTGCTTAGACGCGGTCTCCACTCCAGAGCACGAAATATACACGTGGAAAATTGTGGAAAATAAAACTCACAAAAACTGACAAAAAAAACTCTCGTGTATATGTGCACGTAAAAAAACCTAAAGATAGGTTGAATAAATTATTTCCCAGTCAGTAAACTCAACCTTGATCTTCCGAAATACTTGCAAGAACATAAAATAAGGTTGGTATTCATCTTATATCAAAATAATACACCAAACTATCTTTACAAAACGGAAAGAATTGAAACCCGGGTACCTTATTTTTATGGGGTATTCTTAGAATAAAGAGCTAAATGTTAGTATACATCAAAATCTTTGAAAATCTTATAAAATTATTATATTTTACGCTGCACACAATTTGACATCTTCTCATTGATAGATTGACAAAATCTTTATTCAAAATTTAAATCATCTTTATCTTCAATTCTGATTGTAATCCAAAAATACGCTTTCGTTCCTGGAGTCCGCTTCCCTTCTTTCTACTTCGCCTGTTTCGTCACGCACACTAAAACGAAAAAAAAAATTAATTAATAATTTTATTCCTACGAACTAAGACTTATTTTCTAGTTAACCTTCATTTAATATATTTAATTTTATCCATATTTCGTGAAACATGCTTATTTAGTCAAATACTATGTTGCCCTAAATACCTACTCGTAATTTGAATATAATTAAAAGTTACTGCTTCCGCAATAGCATTAAACAAAAAATAACTGACGCAATGTACTGTGGAATTATTAATTGGAACACTAATATCCTTTATCATATCTATCTGTTCTATAATGTCCGCCTACGTTCGCTTCATTCTACGCACGACTCATTACAGTGTATTTAAAATCATGGCTCAAATTATTAGTTCCTCAGCATAGTTTTTTTTTGAAGTGAAAACTTCTTTAGCGACGTTGTGCACTTATTTTGTGATGGGTTAAAAATACTAAACTCGCGTCAGGTCACGTGTCCTGATCGAAAATTTGTAAGATTCGTAAAACGAAGTTTTACTCCAGTAATATCAACCTTATTAATAATGACTTAAGGTTTATTTTATATGAGATTTCAAGTAACCCTTTATGCAAGGATCGAACAAGATAATTAAACTTATTCAAAGGAATATGTTCGGATCTGATCCTATGTGCTATTATTAGATAGACAGATAAATAATACTTTATTATCACCAACTTAACCTAATAATATAATGCAAGTAAAAGAGAATATTCTAAATATTGGAAACAATGGGAGGCATTATCGTCTTAAGCGATTTTTTTCAGGCAACCCATTATTAGTAATAATATTTTTAGGAGATTGACAATAGCTAGGCTATTTAATCTATTACAATGAAACCAATATGTCCGAGAGGTTCACTTACTATTTGTCTTACTATATATTATTGTGACCAGTATAGTGACTTTACTGATAAAGAAGAAGAAATATGTTTTTAATAAAATTACAAAACGAATTGTCGAGTACCCACAACATAAGCACTCTGCTACTTAGATGGCGTGTCGTGAATTATCACAGAACATATAATATTATGATTGTAGTATACAAATATGAGCTTCAGATATTTTTCTCAATTAAAATTATTGGAGGTTATGACACAAAATTTAATCTTAGAATTAGAATCAGAATCTTAGCTTAACCGCTTTTTTTATTGCTGACGAACAGCTGATATGCAGATGGCCCACTTAATAGCAAGCAGTTACCGTCACATATAGATGTTTGCAATTCTAAGAGCACCGTGAACATGCTGCTGTCTGTATAGAGATAAGTTCAGTTCCTCAGTACTTGTTACTTCCCGCTTGTGAGCTCTTTTTAACAAATATAACATTGTTCACATTATGTGAAATTTTAACTGACCAAATGTCATGGTTGCGCTAGAAGTCAAAGTTACCTTAAACTTGAAACATTAAAATGCATGAAACTAATCTTAACGACCAATAACAAATTATTATATCGTATATAGACAAATTGAGTATGAAAAGATTGTAAAGAATATTTTGTTCGTAAAATTAAGATTATTTTTACATTACATATAGTTTTGTAACGAAGGTTTAGGTTACTAACAATTAAGTGCTTGGCCAGACTGCACACGTGGGCGCCGGGCAGGCGCGGCGCGGCTACTTAAACATATGAAACCGCCCGCGTGCCCACTACGGACACTCAAATTAGGCTTCAGTACCTGGATGACCGAGCTTTGCTCGGTATTTTTCGGCTTCGTGAAGTTAGATTGTTTATAAGCGTTTTTTTCCAAGATCGTTTAGGCATTTTTCAGTTTAAGTTGGGACTACTCAAACGCCACCTTTTTGTTATTTTTCTTCCAATAAAAAAAAAGCTAATAAAATTACATTTTCTAGAAATGATTCCTAGCTAGATCGATTTATCGCCCCCGAAACCCCCCGTATACTAAATTTCATGAGGTTTTTTTTCCTCCACCCCTGCACGGATAAGAGTTTTGGACAATCATGATGGGTAAACTGTATATTCCCTCTAAAAGGAGACTTAGATCGAGATGTTATCAGAGCTAAGTCTCCTTTTATTATTATTATTATTACCATCATTTCACAATTAAGGTCTATCTTCTCACCGTCCAGATGCAGAGACTATAACACGAGTATAGGTTCAATGGGTCAATACCATATAAAAATATATAAAATGTTAATACGGTAATACAAAATATAACAAAACACAGTATATGTGATCCGTGCTAATATTATAAATGTGAAAGTAGCTGTCTGTCTGTCACGTTTTCACGCCTAAACTGCTGAATCGACTTTGATGAATTTTCGTATAGAGATAGATTGGACCTTGGAGAAGAACATAGTGAAAACGCAAAAATGTTTTTTGGCAGAACAACATTTACGGGTCAGCTAGTAAGTTATAAATCCTTCAACTAAATGCACATTTTTTCAGTGTACGTATTATATGTCATAAGTACACGGAATTGAATGTATAGTAATCGAATAATTCTTGCGGTAGCCGTGGCCGGTCAGCTCGCCTTTCATTCCTTGCACGAAAGCCTTCCTGGGCTTATAGTTAGTGTAATGCTTTTAGATATTGACCAATGTAGGAGATCAATATAATTTATGTTTGTAAGTTTTAATATTCGGTCGTTATTCCATGAAAGTTATACAGAGCACAAGTACTCTCTCTACCCATGAAAAAAGAAAACAATGTTTAATTATTTAAAAGACTTATACTATTTAAATAGGCTTACGGAAAAATATTGCGTAAATAATAATAATAATAAACTTACTGGGACAGTACACACGGTACCATCTAGTCACAAAGTAGCATAGCATTTGTGATACATAGATATATGCGTTTAACTGCGGCACGAAGAATATGTACAGCAAGCGCAAAACTACCTACTTAGTTCCAAGATTATTAAACGATTTACCAAGAAATATAAGAGATAATATAACCCAAAAAATATTAAAAACTCACTTAAAAAATACTTTTTAGATAATTCGTAACTCAATTCAATTCAATTTATTGCTTATATATAACAATAGATTATACATAGACCCTTTTGAGGTACAGCATATATACATTGTCAAATTTTACTTTTTTAACATATTTCACAATTACACTTATTTTTCGGAATACAATTTATTGAATATATAATCATTTCTATGTCAGTCATTAGTTACATTATCAAAATTGTCGTTAAAATAATCATTAATTGTATAATAAGTCTTATTAATTAAAAATATATTTAACTTCATTTTGAAGGCATTCAAAGACTGAGCCGACTTTATATAAGTTGGAAGATGGTTATATATTCTAATGCCCATACCAAAAATACTCTTGCTGAATGTAGCAGTCTGACATGTAGCACTGCATAATTTTGTGTTGTGTCGAATGCCTTTTAAAGTTGAAAAGCTATTTTATTTTTCCTAATAAATATTGCCGCTTCATAAATATACATTGAAGGAAATGTTAATATTCCGAGATTAAGGAAATGTGGTTTACACGTATCTTTTGCTTGAAGTCCACATATGGAACGAACGCATTTCTTTTGAGCTTTAAACGTAACCTAATTTTAATTATTCATATGAGCGTGCGTAGACTTAAGTTCTAATGGCATTGTACAAACCTTAGGGTTTTTTATGCTGTTATTTTTAGTAAGCCAATATAATAACTGTGAATTTGATAAAAAAATTACTGAATATCACATAATATTACATTTAAAGGTATTTTAAATATTTCTTAACGTGTATTAGGATAAAAGCAATAATGGTACAACCTGTCTGCACGCAATATAATTACGCGTCGATTTCCTGTAACCTTAGGCCTGCAGTTTTTTTTTACTTTTGCTTTCAATGGTAATTACGAATGGCATTCACATCCTAATAACTTATGTTGAATACTTGTATTTACTTTTAATAAAAGTAAATACAAGTTACAATAATATTAAAATTGTATCGATATTTAAAGGCAATTACGAAGTCCCATTTGTATGGATTGGTCCAGGAAATCTGGTATTATAGTAATGCGAAACGGAAGTTTTAAAGAGATTATGACATATACTTATGTAAATGAGTGATTTTATTAAAATTTAAAATATATATTTTATGTGTGAAATGGCATCTAAATCGATTGCCGAAATTCACTAATTAATAATTCAAGATTTACAAAATAACCATAATTACGAAGTCAATTAACACACATCTACACATGTAACGTATAAGTATATTTGGTATAGATCTAAAATCTTTAATGAACTAGCCTTGAACGTGGGAAAACCTTGATATTCTAAATTTTAAACGTTAACTAATTGGCAAATGCATTTATAACATAATGGATTTTAAATAACAATTTCAAATAACATATATTGAAATATATCTCTGTAATATGTGATACATGATTATATCGCTATTTAAAATGTATTGTATTGATATCAGCTTAGCGATTTTGCCAAAATTAATAGGAACTCACCAAAATTCAACATTATATCTAATTGTAAGAATTTAATAAGTTACCCTGTTTTGCAATCTTAATTTTTCATGAATTCAAAATTAATATACTCGTAAATGTTTAGTAAATAATATCTCAATTAACTATATTTCTTTTAATATTAAATTATAAAGATGTTTACAACAAGATATCACTATTAGTCTAAAGATATCGTTGGTAAAAAATTGACAACCAAATAAACTCATAATATATTAATTACAACCAATATTTATAAAACTGTTTATTCCAATGTAAAGCTAAATAACAAAGTCTTGCATATAATAATTACATATATTTATATGTTAACAAAATGACCTTAACCAAGTTTTCGTGTATATTATAAACACAATTAAACAATGCAAATTAAACCCCAGCATATGAATAATACTAAACGTGCTTATCTGATCAAATGAGAAGTCGACAAACTGCGTTAATTACCGCGGGCAAAGCCAAGATATCTGCAGGTTCGGATGCCATCGTTGCGCACTACATGCCACGACCACGAAATTATTACATTACGACCGCCACACACAGAACGAGGTCACACAATTTATTGACAACTGACATTGTTCTAACAAAATTATAAACCACTGAAATCGCCTTACCTTTTAATAATATCCGGTTAGTATAAATACAGAGGTAGCCGACTCGAAACTATCAGTCGACCGAACACGGTTTGAAGTGATCTAACTAGTTCGCCAGGAAAACACAGACCACGTTCAATATGAAACCGATGGTGGTGTTATTCGCTCTTGTCGCGGTGGCCTGCGGTTCCCTGGTGCCTTTGGCCCAGCCCGCTCACCACCCCGCCGTAGTCTTGGACCCTCACGGCCGCCCTCTGGACACCGCTGCAGTGATCAACGCTCGTGCCATCCACTACCAAGCTAAGGCCCTCGAAGGACACTACGCGCCCCTCGCTCACTCCGTGGTTGCTGCTCCCGCCGTTGTTGCCGCTCCCGCCTATGTCGCCGCACCCTCCGCCGTCTCTCATCAGTCCCGTGTCGATGTCCGCACTAGCCCCGCCATCGTGAGCCACGCCATCGCTGCTCCAGTTGTTGCGCACACCGCCTACGCCAGCCCTCTCTGGGGCCACTCCGCTTACGGTTTGGCTGGACATGGTCATCTGCTCAAGAAGCGCTCCCTCGGTCACGTGGCCTACCACGCACCCATCGTCGCGCCCTCCGCCGTGTCTCACCAGTCCCGTGTGGATGTCATATCCAGCCCCGCTCTCGTGTCCCACGCCGTAGCCGCCCCGATCGTAGCTCACGCTGCACCCGTCGTAGCTGTTGCCCCCTCGGCCGTGTCTCACCAGTCTCGCGTTGATGTGCGCACCAGCCCCGCCGTCGTGTCCCACAGCGTGGTGAGCCCTGTAGTAGCTGCTCCCCTCGTCCACGGCTACGGCGCTCCCTATGGTCACGGTATTGTATCCCCCTACGCTCATGGCCTCTCTGGACTCCATGACGGCCATTTAGTCCATGCATACTAAGAAGCGATCCTGACGAACACCTAAGATATCAAACCTAAGAAAGAAAACAAAAAGAATATAATTTATAAAATATAAATTAACATGTGGTTTTCTTTTTTAGTTATTATAAAATTAAACCAGTAAGTAGGCTTTTATCCGTGCAGGAGCGGAGAAAGAATACTGACCTCCGCGGCCGGGGTTAGCCTGTCGTAAAAGGCGACAAAATAACCCACCCTAGCTACGTGGTAGAGCCCCAAGACCTTCTGGAGCCCTCCACCTTTGATCTTAAGTATGCCGCCATGATAACTTTGTTTCCGGCATTAGTGACACAAGTTCCTGTACCCTTATGAGACAGCAACGTGATGGCGATGCCACTGGCGTTGCAAATACCCATAGGCGACGGTAACTTCTAAATTCTAAACGGGCCGTCAGCCTGTCTGCTGTCTTACAGCAATAAAAAAAGGCTTCAATATTTAGTATATTACCGAAGTAAGTAAATATAGTCACCGGAATCCTCATTTAATATTACATTGCAAAATAGAAATTTAAAGAAAGAATTAAACAGAGATCACAAACGCTTCCTAGATATAAAATAGTAGCATAGTATATTAGTAGACAAAGAAAACGTCTATCATCACGATAACATGTTAAATCTCTCAGTGATATTAAAGTATGATAATTATCATTAAAGTACGATAATTATCTGGAGCCAGTATAGCTTGATCTTTTGCTTGTTTGAACCGAAATCATTCACGAAACCGAGCTTAAAGCTTTGCGACTGTTTGATAATATTAGTTCTTCGAGTACTAGCGAAATTGAACGTACAAGTCGCTTTATGGGATGAGTTCTGCTATTGTGTATTGATTAAAAACCACCGAGAAATATCAGCCAAAGATAGTAGGAAAGAGAAATATTTTTTTTTCTAACTTATACTGCGTATTTATATAAATCAGACAGTCACATGTACTTATTAAACACAAAAGTCTAATCAATTCGGTAGTTGCTGTAATGGTATATTTTCCTAGGGATTTATGGAGTACAAATTAATAAAACAAAAATTATAACAAAAAAAAACAACCGCCTTCAATAAAAAAACTATTCCAAAACAAATTAATTTGCACTAAAAAGTAAAAAAATAATTGCATATTATTCTATAACTACGATCTATATTACGATAATATAATGTAGTTACAATTATTGTTATTTTTGGAATCGGTGTCAGCCAAGGAAAAAGTTCGACAATATTTGAAGAGGTTGGGATACGTATAATGAATTGGCCAGCACGCAGCCCGGATCTTAATCCCATTGAGCATGTTTGGGACAATTTAAAAAGAGCTGTATATGCGAGAAACCATTTGCCCACTACAGTGGCAGCACTAAGAACAGCACTTTCAGAAAAATGGGACAATATTCCGCAAGATCAAAAGATCTTGTTATTAAAAAATAACCATAATAAATTCTATGTGGAACCGATTAGAATCCGTAATAAGGACAAGTGGAGGTAATACACCTTATTAAAACATAAATAAACCCTTGCATAAAGTTTGTGTCTATTGTTAAAACCAATTTTTTAATTAAACCAATATTCCTTAAATTTCTGTTTTTTCTTCAAAAAAGTCTTAAGGTTATTTCCAGTACACAAACTTAAACTTAAGCATATGACCCTACGCTGTTTTAAAGTTCACAAACCCATCTAGAGGATTCAATTTAAATCTGTATAGAAAGTTTGCATACTTGGTTAAAATATTTATTTCAAAGTCGTCTATTACTTTGATGCAGTTTTTGAGTCAGTATATATATATATATACCTAGTCAGGTCATAAATTCTGTCACATGTTAAATGTAAAATAATTGTAACAAGTTTATTAATTATGTAACCATTCATATACCAAAATGAACTTAACAAAACATAGATTCTTATGACATTAAAGTTTATTCAAAATGACCTCCGTGATTTTGAATACAAGCCTTCAATCTGCGCGGCCAGTTGTCTATCGCAGCACGAACGAGGTCCATGTCAATATCGGCGGCTGCCTTAATCAAGGATGTCTTGAGTGACTCCAAATTGGGATGAGGCTTTGAGCACGCCTTTTCCTCCAAGTGTTGCCATATCTTGTAATCTAACGGATTCAAATCTGGACTGGAGGAGGGCCAGTCTTCGTGCCGGATGAAGTCGATTTCACGCGCCGCCAGCCAGTCTTGTGTGCTCTTCGCTCTATGAGCTGGCGCCGAATCTTGTTGGAATACCTAGTGCCTGTTATTGAACATGGTATGAGAAACAGGTTCCACAAGGTTCGTCAGGACTGTATTTTGATACACAACAGCATTCGTTTTTACACCTTTCTCACAAAAATGTACCTCTGTTAAGCCCCAATAAGAAACTCCCAACCATACCATGAGCGAGGATGGAAAATGACCTCGTTGGACACGCGGAATACGGTTGCTCGCTTCTTCACTACTGTGTGCGTACACATTAACATTTTGTTTGTTGTAGCTCTCTTCTACGGTAAACATTTTTTCATCCGAAAAAAGAATTTCCCGATATTTTTTTCCCGCGTACCGCTTCAACAAAGCGCGGCATCTCTTCAGTCTCAGGTCCATTAGACGAGCATTCAAACGATGTCCTGTTTTTCTTCGATATGCCCGAAGCCCTAAGTCTTCATTTAACACCCTTTTCACCGTGGTTCTGCTTAACCCCATCTGAAGGGCCAACAGTTTCTGCTTACGTTTGGGATTTCTTTGAATTCGTGCCTTCACAGCTTTTATCACTGCTGGAGTCCTAACAGACCGAGGGCGACCACTTCTTGACCTGTCATCTACACTAGAGTCTTCATTGTATCGTTTGATGGTACGATAAACGAATCTTTTGGTTATATTCAAATTTTTCAGTATGTTAAAAATTTGAATTGGCGCGTAACTGTAACGATGCAACGCAATAACTGCAACACGGTCTTCTTTAAGCGTCCACTCCATATTTAAAAATGAGTAAAATTCTAAAAGTTATACATTTTTATTTTCATGAACAATTCGAAATTCGAATTCAATAAACTTTTTTGTGGCCTGCATTCTAAAAGAAAAGTTTTTACTGTGTGACAATACTTATGACCATCTATCGACAGATAGCCAGCATACACAGAGCCCAGCAAAGAGCCACAAGAGAATAGATGAAATTAATTAAAGTTAAAAATTAAAGAGAGAGAGTAATATACGTGTCATTCAATCAAAACTTCCTTCATATTTGCATTTTTATATTTATCAATCATTTATCTCTAGCTGGGTGGTAGGGCTCCAAGCCTCTCTGGATGTTAATCACCCCTGGTCTCTAAATTTGCCGCCTTAATAACCTTGTGTTGTGTCCCGGCATAAGAGACCCAGGTTCCAGTTCATCTACACGGAAGGCAGAGTATTAGCGGTACTCTTGGTGTCGCAACCATCTGTCGTAACTGCTTATTATCAAGTGCATCGTCAGCCTGCCTGCTGTCCTACAACAATAAAAAATCATCTGAAACAGATCCTTTTAATTTATTGCGCATTTTTGTATTTAATTATTTATACAATAAAATTTATTTATATTATAGTTTAAATTTTGTTGTTTATTTTAATTACAATTGACTGTTATTTGTCTGCATTTACAATTCCGTAGGAAAATCGAAGACTTAACTAATTCTTTAGTCTCTTGATACTTCTGATCTGTGTACCTAATCATTCTGATCTCAGTACCAGCGATGTACATCTATCTCTGCATCGCGGTTTTTCAATACCTGCATCAATGAAAATATACTCGTACCATGTCAGCGAGGGGACCCTTTGGAGAGAAAAATTGGTCATTATACAATACCTAATTTAAAGATACTTCCTGCCACTATCCCACATTATATGGGGTCGACACAACATGTTA
The DNA here is from genome assembly GCA_963693495.1 of Malacosoma neustria. Classification (NCBI taxonomy): domain Eukaryota; kingdom Metazoa; phylum Arthropoda; class Insecta; order Lepidoptera; family Lasiocampidae; genus Malacosoma; species Malacosoma neustria. The sequence goes on along the minus strand of OY856381.1, from coordinate 10,880,983 downwards.
CATGTCGTAATAGTTTCCTGGCCGTCAGGGCGATAAGGGGATACCGCACGGTGTCCTTCGAAGCGGCCTCCCTGCTGGCTGGATCCCCACCATGGGACCTCGAGGCCCGGGTCCTGGCGCTGTTGTACCAGTGACGCCGGGACGCGGCCGATCGTGGCTCTCGGCCCGCGCCTCGCGAAGTTGAGGCAAAGCGGGCGGAGCTGCGCGACGTGGTGCTCATGGTGGAGTGGAAGGAGCGCCTCGCGCACCCCAGCGCGGGCCTCGCCACCATCGAAGCGGTGAGGCCCGTCCTGGCCGAATGGTTGGAAAGGCGCCACGGCGCCCTGACCTTCCGCCTGACGCAGGTCCTCTCGGGGCACGGTTGCTTCGGGAGGTACCTGTGTCGCATAGGGCGGGAGATGACGTCGGGGTGCCACCATTGTGGCGCGGGCGACGAGGAGGACACGGTGGACCACACTGTCGCCGTGTGCCCTGCGTGGCGCGAGGAGCGCCGCGCCCTCGTCGCCCAAATCGGCGCGGACCTGTCGCTCCCGGCCCTGGTTCTGTCCATGGTCGGGGGTGATCCTGGATGGACGGCTGTCGCCTCCTTCTGCGAGGCAGTCATGTCCGCAAAGGAGGCGGCAGAGCGGGAGCGGGAGTCGACCACCACACTCCCCTCCCACCAACGCAGGCCACGCCGGCGGCGCCGGAGGCCCAGTAACGACCTCCGGCCGCCGTAAAAAGCGACCGCGGGCGGCCCCTCGGGGGAGGACCCGCCGCCCGCACTATTGCCGCGAGGGAGAGGGCTGTGTGCTGTTCTGCGGCCCCCCTCAACTGTTGATCCAGGAGAGCGCCGGGGGACGAAATCCTGACCCCCGGCGCCAACAATTTAGAAGGGGCCCGCCTTAAGATAAAGGGCGGGCCAGCGCCGGCCCGGGCCACGAGATCGGCAGGCCATATATCCGTGGGCCCGGGCGTAGGCGATAGGAGAACAGCGGGGTTTTTTAGTGGGTAGTCGGATGGTCGAACATCTTTCCCGGAGTCCCACATATCCCTCGGTCCCCCGGGCCGGGGGAACCCGTCAAGAGAGGTTTTTCCCCGAGACCAAAAAAAAATGTCGTAACAGTTGTGGCTTAGTTTTTACAACCGGCCGCCTGCCTGACATTAACTCCTTTTTGCGGAAAAATCTGTCATCCTTTTTATTTAAATTGTTTTTCTCGTTTCACGTTGAAAGTAAGAAATTTCGTTGTCAATCATATAATATATCCTCAAGCTACACTTTTATTGGTTTCTTCTTGAGAAAACAACATCCAACTGTCGGTTTGGGTGTACAGGGTGGCTCTTTTACCGGGCCGCCGACTTTTACGGGGTTCGTGCACAATTCACATTCGACAACTGCACTCACGAGGGCTTCTAAATAGGAAATTCGCAGTGCCAAGCGTCTTCGAATGCTATTGGTCCTGCATTACGTTGCGTTTATCATCTTTATATATTTTGGTGGTGGCTCACAGCAATCTTCCTCTTGGCAAGTTAGAGGCCTTGAAACACGTGGCTTCTATTCACAAGAATACATAACCTTCGGCGAAGGACATCGTGGTAAGCAGGGATACCACATCGGTGGATCTTTACAACACGTTGCTGGACAAGGGGCCACTAACATCGGACATACTGCAATTCACTCGCAGTCTTTAGGGTAAAATCACGCCATTTTTATTTAGATCTTACTTCTTTTTCTTTTGTAACTTTTAATAAATTTCCACTAGAATTTTGATAATTTTGACGGATTTGATATATAACTTCTTGAACTAAAAACTAATTTAAAGATTCCTGAATATATTATATATTTTTATTGATGTAGGACAGCAGACAGGCTGATGGGCCCACTTAAAATTTAGCAGTTACCGTCGCCTATGAGTGTTTGCAACGCCCGTGGCATCGCGAACACGCTGCTGTCCCTTAAGGGTACAGGAACTTGAGTCACTAATGCCGGAACTCAACACAAAGTTATTATGGCGGCATAGATCAAAGGTGGTCGCCATCCAGAAGGGCTTGATGCTCTACCATGTAGCTAGGGTGGGTTGTTTTGTTGCCTTTTTACGACAGGCCGACTCCAGCCGCAGAGATAAGTATTCTTTCTCCACCCCTGCACGGATAGATATAACCATTAAATATAACCATTTTAGTGTTAGACACACTTCTTCTAAAAAGAAGGTACATAATATTAAAAATGTAGGTAGTAAAAATAATGAACAGGATTTATGACTACTAAATTCTATAGATTTAAATAAGAATTGAGTGCGTTAGGGTCGAGAATAAGAAAGTGTGTTTATTATATATTATTTACTTTATTTTTAGAAAAAGTGCATTCAACACTATAAATTGGTTACATTAGGTCCTTACATATGAAATTAAGCAGATATCTATTGTCAGCAACTGCAAACCATGAAGGAAGAACTAGCTGCTAAACAACCGAGATTGATCAAAGCAACTTCTGCTTCACGACAACCTAAGACCACACACTGCACAACAAACAACCACTACTTAAGTTAGATGAGCTACAATTGGAATGTCTGCGAAATCCACCATACTTCCCGGATCTTGCTCCAACAGATTACCATTTTTTCTGGAATTTGGACAACTTCTTACAAGGAAAAAAATTCAACTCCGATGCGGCAGTCCAAACCGCCTTCAAAGAGTTTATTGATTCTCGCCCTCATGGTTTTTTTAGTAAAGGGAACAATGAACTACCTATGAGATGGCAAAAGTGCATAGATAACAACGGTGGATACTTTGATTAATTAAATAGATTTTACAAGAAAAAACTGACTTTATATTCCTCCCGTACAAAACGCCAGTTTCATATGTAAGGACCATATTTATTACACTCTGAACAAATTTTGCCACAAGCCGGGCACATACGTGGACCATGAATTGTATTACATTTTTACACAGATATAAATTCTTATTAAAATTAGCAAGTGTAGAACGCATCAAATGTCTCACCTTCCTCTAGGTTACGTTTGTTAAAATTATAGCTATTTATGACCTCATTTTGTTTGGGTCTGAAGTAATCGTCAAAGGTGCTCATAATTTCTTCTAATTTCATCTTGTCACCCTCAGCGGTTTTTAATGTGTTTAAATTACATATCCTGTGCTTGTTGTCCGATGCAATTTAACAACATTGTTGCTTTTCTTATTTCAGACAGTGTGCCGTAGCCCGCCGCTAGCATAGAAATCTTGAAAGATTGTTTAAATCGTTGCCAACGCGGCCAACAATTCTCGATGTCGTCCAACGACATTTCTTGTGGCATTCTGCATTCGCCTGCCCATACATTATCAACTTCTACGGGCACAGATCGTTGTTCAAGATCTATCTTCTTAATAATTATTATTAGTATTATTTACGACTATGTGCTTCGTGGTACCTTGCGTTGTATCTGTTTTAATCTTCTTAGAAATTGTTCTTCTCCGACTGCGCCAAGTATTAAAATGATAGTCGTTGTTGTTTAGTTTGTATATGGTAGTTTTATTTATACTTCTTAATACTTATTATTATTATTATTTAATATTTTAGTACAACTGTGTTGTTCTAGTACCGTAATGAAGGACGGCCATTGCACACGTGTCAGCTGTCATTCTTTGACAGCTAGTGGTGTGCAACCTTGCTACATTTACAGTTGATCAAAGTAAAAAGTAAAAAATAAATCTTATCATAAGAATAAAATTACTGAAGAGAAATTTATGTGACTATTCTAAAAAGCGTGCTTATCTGATCAAATGAAAACTCGCCAAACTGCGTTAATTAGCGCGGGCAAAGCCAAGATATCTGCAGGTTCGGATGCCATCGTTGCGCACTACATACCCCGACCACGAAATTATTACATTACGACCGCCACACGCAGAACGAGGTTATTCAATTCATTGACAACTGACATTGTTCTAACAAAATTATAAACCACTGAAATCGCCTTACCTTTTAATAATTTCCGGTTAGTATAAATACAGAGGTAGCCGACTCGAAACTATCAGTCGACCGAACACGGTTTGAAGTGATCTAACTAGTTCGCCAGGAAAACACAGACCACGTTCAATATGAAACCGATGGTGGTGTTATTCGCTCTTGTCGCGGTGGCCTGCGGGTCCCTGGTGCCTTTGGCCCAGCCCGTTCACCACCCCGCCGTAGTCTTGGACCCTCACGGCCGCCCTCTGGACACCGCTGCAGTAATCAACGCTCGTGCCATCCACTACCAAGCTAAGGCCCTCGAAGGACACTACGCGCCCCTCGCTCACTCCCTGGTTGCTAGCCCCACCATCGTGAGCCACGCCATCGCTGCTCCAGTTGTTGCGCACACCGCCTACGCCAGCCCTCTCTGGGGCCACTCCGCTTACGGTTTGGCTGGACATGGTCATCTGCTCAAGAAGCGCTCCCTCGGTCACGTGGCCTACCACGCACCCATCGTCGCGCCGTCCGCCGTGTCTCACCAGTCCCGCGTGGATGTCATATCCAGCCCCGCTGTCGTGTCCCACGCCGTAGCCGCCCCGATCGTAGCTCACGCTGCACCCGTCGTAGCTGTTGCCCCCTCGGCCGTGTCTCACCAGTCTCGCGTTGATGTGCGCACCAGCCCCGCCGTCGTGTCCCACAGCGTGGTGAGCCCTGTAGTAGCTGCTCCCCTCGTCCACGGCTACGGCGCTCCCTATGGTCACGGTATTGTATCCCCCTACGCTCATGGCCTCTCTGGACTCCATGGCGGCCATTTAGTCCATGCATACTAAGAAGCGATCCTGACGAACACCTAAGATATCAAACCTAAGAAATAAAACAAAATAAAATATAATTTATAATATATAAATTCACATGTGGTTTTCTTTTTTAGTTATTATAAGCTAGTAAGCAGGCTTCAATATTTAGTATATTACCGAAGTAAATGTAGTCACCGGAATCCTCATTTAATATTACATTGCAAAATAGGAATTTAAAGAAAAAAATAAACAGAGATATATATAGAGAGATTATATATATATATATATATATATATATATATATATATATATATATATATATATATATATATATATATATATATATATATATATATATATATATATATATATATATATATGTATATATATATATATATATATATATATATATATATATATATATATATATACTTTTCTTTTGTAAATAAATGCATATTATACATAAACACCCAGACGCGAGACGGGAATCGAACCCGTGACCTCCGCAAGCGTACCGAAGTGCGTTATCCGGTACGCCACCGAGGTTGTATATATATAGTTACCGGTATCGACAGATAGCCAGCATACACAGAGCCCAGCAAAGAGCCACAAGAGAATAGATGAAATTAATTAAAGTTTAAAACTAAAGAGAGAGAGTAACTATTTCACAGAAGCGACTGCCGCCTGGTTCACAATCCCAAAAGAAATACGTGTCATTCAATCAAAACTTCCTTCATATTTGCATTTTATATTTATCAATCATCTATCTCTAACTCCAAGCCTCTCTGGATGTTAATCACCCCTGGTCTCTAAATTTGCCGCCTTAATAACCTTGTGTTGTGTCCCGGCATAAGAGACCCAGGTTCAAGTTCACCTACACGGAAGGCAGAGTATTAGCGGTACTCCTGGTGTCGCAAACATCCATAGGCGATGGTAACTGCTTATTATCAAGTGCATCGTCAGCCTGCCTGCTGTCCTACAGCAATAAAAAATCCTCTGAAACAGATCCTTTTTAATTTATTGCGCATTTTTGTATTTAATTATTTATACAATAAAATGACCTCCACAAGTGTACCGACCTGCGATAGCCATAGGTCGTTGAATATATTTCTGATTTATGTATGAGCCCACGATATTCTTCACCGTATAAACTAACCCTTTAGAATTATAAGCAAATAGTCTATTGCGAGGTAAATATAAGTCCTTACTTAAAGCTAGTTGCGAAAACGACGGTGTTCTGATTGCTATCAATTAATTGCCAAATCTAATTAGTTGTGTTACCTTAATAAATATTTCAACATCATATCAGCAGTTCAAAAAGAGTTTAGTTCAAAACAAAGCTTACGAAGAACTGTAACTTAAATCGAACTTAATCATCAGGATATATCTTATCATATTATGATAAAACATTTTTTATACTGTTACGTGTACTTCAATTATTTTATTGTTTTATATATTTAATTTTTTTATTAGCTTAGCCTTTTGCTACGTGGTAGGGCTCCAAGCCCCTATGGATGTCAACCACCCTTGATTTTAAAATATGTCGCCATGATAACTTTGTGTTGTGTTCCGGCATTAGTGACCCAGTTCCCCTTTGTTGACGACAGCGTGTTCGCGCCGCCCTTGGCATCGCAAATATACATACTCGCCGGTAACTGCTTTCTATTAACTGGTCCGTCAGCCTGCATGCAGTTCCTTAGCAATAAAAAACGCCTTTTAAGGCTAACTTGTCAACTTAAGTAAAATAGGATATTACCCTTCAAATATTTTTTTATTTTATATCGATATTAAAGCTTTTAAGTGTTTATAAAGTAACGTGTAGAATTGATGTATACAGGAATACATTCGAAGTAGGCTAAAAGAACTGCAAACAATGCATTAGTGCCCGAATTTCGCTTCAATTCCGAATTCTTTTAAGTGCGAACTTCGAGCTCTAATATAAGGAGAGTGTCTTCGATGTTTCAACCTTTAAACTCGAATTCTTAGTGAATATTTAATGTTTCGCGAAATCAACATTCATAGATCATAGTTCAACTTTAATAGGTATATTTGTATATATTACTATATGGTGTACTTCGTATAGTACTATGTGGTCCCTTGCAAAGCACAATAAGTTAGTGACAACTAATGCCGGGACTATATTTATTGATATAAAATACAAAACACAATCTCTTTAATAGTTAAATTTTATTAAAAGCTTAATCCACATAGAGATTCGATGAAGTATCAGGCGGTTTCTTCGGAATTAAGGTTTCAATCAGCGGTTGCGTTAAATCTATCTGACACTCTTGAATTAAAAGGGAAGCATTATTTTATATTATCTCAACATTAAATTCCGTTTACAACTCAAAATCTCGCTTCAATCTCTGAGGTCTGCTTTCCGATATTTCTTCTTCCCTTTGCACGGTCTTTCAGCATTTTTGGGTGGACTGCTCCGGCTGGGGCTTGATGAGGCGGCATAGCTAGATGGCATTTGTTACCCACTGTTAACCGCAAATAAAGAATTAAAAGAGAAGTATTATGGTAGTTAATTAGTTTGCAGCAAGCAATTAACACTATGACGATTTATATTTTAAGGTTATTATTTCTAATTAGATCATCGCAGACTACGTTTGCACATATAAAAACCAAATGGCCTTAAAAACGTTATATGTATGCTAAAATGATTTATAGGACAGTCAAAAATTACTAATTTCGCAATTTAATATTAATTAAACGAAAAATGTAAGTTGTTAAGGTAATTGGAAGTAAAGACCCAGAATGAAATAATTTATTCATCACTAAAAACAATTTATTGCTAAATTTTTATATATATATTCATGTACGTATATCTGTGTGTTTTATAAGCAAATGAATAGTGATTATCCCCACAAATATTTAATATAAATTATAGACACAACAAATGTTTGTATAAAGAAAAGATGATGTCCCTGAACTATTTTGGACAACCTGGATTTATATATATAGGAGCCGACAAGACAAATTCCATAGCACACCATGGATTCAAAATGCATGCTTAGGAATTAAATGGGATTATACGATTGGACATCATGGCTAATTTTTACTATGCTGTTCAATAATTTTTTTATAGCTAGAGTTCAGTAGAAGAAGGCAGACGGACCACCCTGGCAGGTAGTCATCATCGCTTATGGACGTTTGCAGCACCAGAAGCATTACGAACGCGCTGCCGGGCTCGAAGAAATTTTATATCGCCTTTTTTGAAGAACCCCATATAGTACCGCGCTGAAAAAACCTCAGTCGGAAGCTTATTCCAGATCCTGAGAGTACGCAACATGAACATTCTAGAGAACCGTTTTGTACAAGAAAGAAGAGGCTCCAAGAAATAGGAATAATTAAAGCAACAAAAGAACGTTGAGCCATTATTAATCACCTATATGAATCAATTTCGAATAAACACCTCATTTTGTAGCTAAATTACAACTTTAATCGAAATCTTTCGCTCTTCAACATCACCTTAGCGCTAAAATCCCGGTTAAAAGCCAAGTTTTTGCTTTTGTTTATGGGATTCAATCGAAACTTTTAGCTAACCGTGATTAAATGCTACTTTAATATTTTTTTCAGTATTAAATTCTTAGTAAACTACTTTAGTATATCTGATCGGCTCAATAGCAAAAAACGCCTGCTGTGTTTTTCTATCAATCCAATTCCATCATTTTCCTAGTTTTTATGAAGAACTAAAACTAGTGTGAAATTGCGTCCCAATTTCTTTTATTTGATGTTTCAATTAATTAAAATGCGGCCCAACAAAAGAGACGTAAAAGACGAAAAAAGTTTCATAACAATAAAAAAGTTTTATTTATGAATGGTCATGTTATGTTTATAAAGCTTTATAAAAAATAAAAAAATATAATGATTTATAAATATTATATTTACATTTGTCTATTCGTTTCAATATATACATTAAAATGAAAACTACAACTAACATCGAATCAAATTTCCACTTCACCAATAAGATGCCTTCAGGAGTCCAGTATGGCTATGAGCAAGAGGGGCGGCCCATACTCCAGCATGAGTCACGGGAGCGATATGGGCAGCTGAGGAAATGACGTCAACGCGCGCTTGGTGGGACACTGCTGCGGGAGCAACATGGGCGACAGCCACGGGTGTGGCATGAGCTACTATGGGTGCAGAGATTGTGTGCGACACTACCGCTGGCTTAGATATCACGTCCACTCGAGACTGATGAGATACAGCGGAGGGGATTGTGTGAACGATAGGTGTCAAGATTTGAACTGCGGAGCGCTTGTACAGATGATGAGCCAAATTATCATGACCGGTCCACGCTGAAGCCGCCCAAGGAGCAGCAATGATGGAATGCGATAGAGGAGCGACTGAAGCGTGAGTGATTGCAGCGGGGCTAGTGCGCACATCAACGCGTGATTGGTGGGATACTGCAGCGGCAGGCACGGCGTGCGCGATCACGGAGGGAGCCACAGCGTGTGAGATTACTGCCGGGCTTGAGATCACATCCACACGAGACTGATGAGATACTGCAGACGGCGCGACGATAGGTACACTGTAGGCAACATGGGCGACGGATCGCTTCTTCAGCAAATGTCCATGATCGGCCCAACCGTGAGCCAGGAAAGGGGTGGCATGTGCTACAACTGGACTAGTGAGGGCATGGCTTACGATAGCGGGGCTGTTGTGAATATCAACTCTAGACTGATGGGAAACAGCGGCAGGAGCGGCGATGATAGCAGATGCGGCAACAGCATGAATAAGATGAGCATCATGTCCTTCTAATGCCTTTGCTTGAAGATGGAGGGCACGGGCGCCAATAACCTCAGCAGTGTCGAGGGGCCGACCGTGAGGGTCCAGCACGACCGCAGCGTGGTGAGGGGGTTGGGCTAGTGGCACCCATGAGCAGCACCCAACGGCGGCGACAGCGAACAACACCACCAGCGTTTTCATTTTGAACGTGGTCTGTGTTGTGATTCGACGATATAATAACGATAAGATCACTTCGAACCGTATATCGGTCGACTGATATCAATATCACAAAATTAATCGCTTTTATACTGCTGACGGTCAAATGTTTTATAATTTTATTGTTTTACGAGTCTCAAATTGTATTACAACGATACACCAATGTCAAGTGTCATGTGAAAGTAACTTGCCTTGCTCTAGGGCCGCCCATAAGCCGCAGTAGATCGCTTCCGATACTATGCTAAGTTTGTTAATTTGTCCAAATGTTTGTAACAGGTATCTTAAAATATATGTTTGAGTACCCAGTTTTTGGACAGGAATGATTTGGTCTGGGCAACCACCGCACATAGATAGACATAAGAGCAGAAGGCATAAGGGATCTTATGACAAAAGCATACCGCGAAGTATTTATTGAGTACTGTCTTAATATAGCTATGGAAGTGGTAAATTCTGGATGTGAATGCTGGAATATATATTATTGGGACTGGCCGTTCCCGCCTGCTTCGCTGGTCGAATAACAGTAAAAAGTAAATCGAAAAAATATGAAAGTTTTCGCACGCATGCGCGCTACACCGCTTGCCTCACTTCTTCTATAAAAATCGTTGTTTCTTAAAACTTTAATAGCTTTATATTAAATGAAGATATCACAATATTTTTTTAGATAAGGGCCAATTTTTTTTATTGCTATCGTACACCAGCCGACGGCCCGCTTAGAATTTAGCAGTTACCATCGCCTATGGGTGTTTCCAACGCCAATGGCATCGCGAACACGCTGCTGTCCCATAAGGGTACAAGAATTTGGATCACTAATGCCGAAACACAACACAAGGTTATTATGGCGGCATACTTAAGACCAAAGGTGGTCACCATCCAGACGGGCTTGAGGCCCTACTACGTAGCTAGGATGGGTTGTTTTGTCGTCTTTTACGACAGGCCGACCCCGTCCGCAGAAGTTAGTATTCTTTCTCCGCCCGTGCACGAATAAAAAGAAATAAAACTTTAAAACTTAATTAAAATCTATCCAATAGTTTTGCCGTGAAATGCGCACAACTGCAGACCTCATACCTTTTACTTATAAAATATATGAAACCCATATTAAAATGTCAATGTAAACAAAAAAAAATAGTAAAACAAAGCTAACAAAATTAAAAAAATGAAGAACAAATAATAATAATATTTTGTGACAATTCACACAGCGTCATCTAGTCCCAAACTAAGTAGCACTTGTATTATGGGCCCTAGACAACTGATATACTACTTATATACTTTTTTTTGTAACTAAATACATATTATACATAAACACCCAGACGCGAGACGGGAATCGAACCCGTGACCTTCGCAAGCGTACCGAAGTACGTTATCCGTTACGCCATCGAGGTCGTCAGATAAGGATAGAATAGGGACAAAAAGGATAGAATAGGGTGCTTGATAAACAGTTCTTTTAAATATTCGATTAGTACGATTAGTCCAAAAATGGTACGAAAGATATGGCATGGCACAAAACGCCCCACGGTTTTTTGTTAAAATATTATTACAACTAAATTAATTAACTCAAACTGAGTTTTAACTATTAAAAGGTGTGGATAATATAAATAGTAAAATAAATAAATGAAAAATGTAGTGTCGTTAATAAAATGAATATATTTTTATCATTATTACAATTATAAAAATCACGTAATATGATTATAAGTATATTACCTTTAGTTGATAAAGATGGAAAATATTGTGAGGAAAGTTAAACATTAACTCCTGACCCGCTTTAGATAAACACAGGTCGATTCTTCATTTCGTTTTAATTTTAATCAAATTCAGAGGTATTTTAGCTTATGGAATACAAAATAAGATTATTAAACACAAATTAGAGAAGAAGAGCTTGCAGGGCTACAGGTAGGGTATATAAAAATAGTCTTATAATTAACATAAATAAAACAACCATAAGGATTCTGACTTTTTAAATACAACAGTCACTATTTCAAGCTCAAAATGCAACAAGTTTGGATGCTATGAATTGATTTGTGGCGATAAGAGGCGCAGTCTGATGGACTATAGCTGATCCACTGCTATATATTGTCTTTTCCGGGATATAAACAGGACTGACTACGGGCTCACTAATAATGGCTTCTGCAGGAACTACTGGAGCAACAACACCAAATGACGACTGGTAGTCGATCCGTGATTGGTGTGATACAGCTGCCGGAGCATATACCACCGTCGCTGGCACAACAGCACGTGCTTGGAATACGGGCTGGGTGATCACTTTATCAGCTAAAACAGGAGCAACTAACGCTGAAGAACGTACATCCACTCTTGATTGATGGGAAACAGCGCTTGGTACATATGTCACCGCGTTTATTGATCTTCTCTTTAGCAAATGATTTCTTTCAGGAGCCACATTATCAAATTCGTTTGATTTTCGTGCAGACTTCAATTGTTCAAATATATCTATGGGCAGTTTTGATGAATCTTTATCCGGTGTTAATGAGGGGGCAGCACACGTTACTGCGATTACAGAATACAAAAATATTACCAGTTTCATTTTTTCACAGTTATGTACTCTTCCAAATATGGATGATCTCTTCACACCGATTTTGGTCAACTGATGACCAAATGTGACTCGTCCGCTATTTATACAAATGATAATATTCTATTTTAAACTCTTTTCAATTTAAGTTTGTCGTTAATACAAAGACTACTGTCCTCGATATTGTCTCCAAAATCGAAACGAAAAGGTCGCTCTTATTATGCCAATCTTATGTAATAGCCAGTAGAAATAATTAGAATAACAAATAAATCTCGTTAATTTTATTAGCACAGTTCACATAAAGTATGTTTTTTTACTTTATTTCCGAGTTTCTTCTTTTATTTCTTTATACAATTACCTTAACATTCATTTCTTTAAATTTAATTTTAAGCTAAGGCTCATGGGCATTGTCAGTTTAATTTTTCATATTTGGGAACCAGTCTCGAAAAAAAAAATTTCAAATTATTTTTCGTTTTTTTTTTATAAATTTTTTGTCAAATATAATTTTCCTCTCATGTATTCCGTTTTTTTTTTTCTTTGTTTTGCTCTAAAGCAATAAAACAGTAGAATCCTGGATTTGGAAACTCGAGATACAATTGAAATCGAATTCGAATGAATTAATTAATGATTTTGAATTATTAGCATCATTAACTGATACCCTAATTTCGTTTAAAGCAAACCATACGTACAAGGACGATAAACAAACTTCCGCTTCGCTTGTTGTTTTGAAAAATATGCATAAAGTAGGCGTTCACAGCCGTGTACGTAAATCTATATCGTACTTCCTTATAATGAAATACTTTCAATTATTGCGTATTACAAGAATGTTGAATTAAATCAACTATTTAGTGCCTAGTTTTTGCTAGGTCGCCATATCTAAATATGCCGCCATAATAACCTTGTATAGTGTGCCAGTTCCCCTACGCGGCATCTTGTTAGCGGTGCCCCTGATGCTGCAAACATACATAAGCGACGGTTTTAATTGTATGTATGTAATCGGTTGTATCGATCGGTGGTATCGCAATTGAAACACAACCCAGATGTTACGGGTGCGATTCCCACCATGGTATGTGTTGTTCCCATAGTGGTATAAAGGTTCACCTTTAAATAGGTTTCAGCCTAGAAAAGAAGTGAGTTAACCAGAACGCGGATATCACCCGTGTGTTTTACCAGCTAATCAATTGCACGCGTAGTTGATATAGTGCCGAGCCAAGGGACGTCAATGGTTGTTAATATTTACTATATTCCTTTTCGATCTTTTAGTGAAAAATCAATTTGTTAGTTGAAGTTACTGATTGATTACTTATTTTTGATTGCTGTAGGCCAGCAGACAGGCTGACGGCCCGCTTAGAATTTAGCAGTTACCGTCGCGTACGGGTGTTTGCAACGCTAGTCGTATCACGAACACGCTGTTGTCGCATAAGGGTACAGGAACTTGGGTCACTAATGCCGGAACACAACACAAGGTTATTAAGGCGGCATACTTAAGACCAAAGGTGGTTCCCATCCAGACGGGCTTGGACCCTACCACGGAGCTAGGGTGGGTTGTTTTGTCACCTTAACTCAAAAGTAAAATTATAAGTGGTAGTACCGGCAGCGCGTTGGTAGTGCCTCTGGTGCTGTAAACGTCCATAGGCGACGGTGACCACCTGCCAGGGTGGGCCGTCTGCCTGTCTGCTGAACTCTAGCTATAAAAAAAAGTCCGTAATAACGCCTGTCGTATTGTAAAGGGAGGGATGAAAGGATGTTACATGCTGCGGAGATGCGAATGCTGAGATGAATGTATGGAATTACGAAAATGGATAAAATTAGAAATGAATATATTAAAGAAAGTGTGAAAGTAGTGCTGGTGGTTGAAAAATTAAAAAAAAAGTAACAGACTAGCGTGGTATAACCATATAATGCGAAGGGACGAATATCATAAAACAAGGAAAATGATACAAATGAGCGTGGATGGGTACAGGAAGAGAGGTAGACCAAAGAAAAAGTAGTCCGTGAATTTTGAGATGATGGCTAACAAAGGAAAGTGGAAGGAGAGAACATATTGTGCCGCATTTAAAATGGGATAAGGGCAGAAAGAAGAAGCTGCTGACAGGTAAAACAATTTGAACAAAAGCGCAACCATATTAGTATCCACAGGTGAATATTGTTCCATTCGTATGACAACCCTTTTTTAGCAACCAATATTGTACATACGACACTGTCAATGTCAAATATTCTTTAATCTTTGTCTTTGTCATATTTAATAAATCATTCCTATCGAATATCTAACTAAAAAGCACATTAAAAGAAAAAAAAAATAACTAAAAAGCAAGCAAAGCAAATTTCAATATCGTCTCCATGTAGGGGCGGAGAAAGAATAATCTGCGGCCGGGGTCAGCCTCTCGTAAAAGGTGACAAAACAACCCTAGCTATATGGTATGCCGTATGCCGTCATAATAACTTTGTGTTGTGTTCCGGCATTAGTGACCCAAATGCCACTGACGTTGCAGACACCATAGGCGACGGTAACTACTAAATTCTAAGCGGGCTGTCAGCCTGTTTGCTGTCCTACAGCAATAAAAAAAAAACATCATACTCGTATATGGATACTTCTTGAAAACTAGTACATTCATTTCGTACTGGGTCAGTAGTACGCAAGATTGTTCATATGAATTATAAATGTTCAGAAAATCACGTCAATAGATGTCGCTGTTATTAGAATACAAATCTAACAATCTCCGGGGCGCAACGGATTTCACTCGTCGGGAAGCTTTCATCTAAGATCACGACTTCCATCCCCGTCTGAAATCTAAGTATTTATGTATAATATATATTTGCAAAATCAAAAATTGAGTTTTCTAGTAATCATAACACAAGCGATTGCTGCTTACTCGTACTTTTGGAGTAGTACTAGTAGATAATGGACACAACACATTTATTAATATTATATTGACCCCGCAAAGAGGTGATTAAAAGGGCAATTCATAGTTTAATACTAGTTTATTAGTATCATAATTATTCTCTTTCATTACAATTTTTGTATTCATATATGTGATGACTAGGGTACAACAATAGAATAGTAAGATGTCTAGAACGAAATATAAACAAATAATTGCAATTTTCTATGCTGTCGCTATTCTACTTGCTCGAATTTGGACTGTCAAATAGATGAAAATGAATATTATGCAAATATGTATTGTTTTGTTATCATCAGCGTTGCTTGTGACGTCACCAATATGCACCATCTTGGGCGCCATATTGAATGACTGGACAATGCATACATTTTATTAGTGTCCGACCGAAACTTGTTTTCCGGCCGAAACCGAAACCAAATATTCGCCAGTGGCTTCAGTTTCGTCCGAAACCGAAACCGTAACCGAAACTCACGTGGTCAAGTATAAAATTCCTTAAAATACTGAAATTTGGTGCATTTTACCCATTATTTTTTAAAATTAGGACATGAAATGGAAACTGTATATTAATTTTGTTGTAATCATTTATTTAATATAATATAAAAAAATATTAATAATATTTTTATTATTTTTTCAAATTAAGTTCTATCAAAATGTTTATCAGTTATCAATAATACCTATATAATCAAATCACTAATTGTTACTGTGTAATTAAATACTAAGTATTGGTATTTTGAAATCTTATTAATTAATACTTTGGTTTGTATTTGTACTTAGAAGAATCATCAATCTCTTTTAGGTACTTATACCTCTTATATAAAAATAATAATTACTAAAATTATTATTACACTCTTAGTTCCAGTCTCAACAAAGATAATCAAATCGCACATTTAGAATTAACAAAGATACCTAGATCACAATTAGTAGGACAGTCATACTTACATTTACATATTTAGTGTAGTAAATGTAAGTAACTCACTACTAAACTACAGTAAACATTTAGATTGAAAACAGTTATAAAATCAAATAAAAAAAACGTCTAAATTTCTTATATTTAGGGTTACTTTTTTGGTTTTTCGTATTATTAAAATTCATAATTAAAATCTTATATTGTACGCCAAGAAAAGAAGTGGAGAAGAAAAAGTCGGAAAGCGGACCCCGGGCGCCGAAGCGAGAGTTTGGGCTGCAACCGGGAATTAACGCAGAGATGATGATTGTACGACAAGAAAAGCAGTTTGTCTACGTTTCCGCCACGTAAATTATTGTGACGATCCGAGTATATTTGGCCAGCAGCACTGAACAGCTGTTCACTCGGGACACTGGTAGGTGGAGCTGAAAGGTATTTTAAAACTGCACTTCTCAATATAGGATATTGACTGCTGTTCCAATAACTGTATATGTCAGCATTGCGTTTTAATAATAGCTCCGACAGGTAAGACTGAATCTTGCGTCGGGCGATAACGCACTGACTAAGTTGTGTTGCTACTTCCGAAATCAGTTTCGGTTTCGGCAAAAGTTTTGGCCGATTTTGGCCGAAACCGAAACTACCGCCGAAACTTGATTTTTGGCCGATACTCGGCCGAAACCGAAACCGAACTTTCGGTCGGATACTACATTTTATCTCACAACATTTAATAATCGTATATATCAGACATTCGTGTAGCTCCCTACTTATCATTAAAATTATTTTAACAGAACTCCATCTATTGGAAAGACAGAAAATCATTACGAATCACGCTACATAGCTTTGTTTTTAATGTAGACACACTAAGATGCAATCTTCATATTAAATAAAACTTTTGCTTCTAGTATTCTGCAAGAATTCACAGATGGCACTGTATATGAATTCCTTATTATAGTCCTATATAAACTAAAACAATTGCCGGATTTTATAAGCGAATTACTTTAAAACAACAGCCATTCTAAAGAGTTCCTCAGAACGTTCCCTATTGTATAGATGGTAAAATACGCAAAGGTATGCAAATTCTTTTCCAAGGCCAAGCATGTCTAATCCGTCTGTGAGTATGTAATCGTGAACAACACGAACTGCCCGCCGTTGAATTGAGTCAGAGATTGAGCTGAATAAATTACTAATCAATTGCCTCTTTATATAAATCTTTATTCTTGTATTTTATTCTGAATGAAATTTGGATAGTAAAGAAGTATTATATAAAAAGTAAGGTATTTTTCTGAACTACTGTTAGCTGTTTTATACCATACTATTTTGACACAATATCATTAATATCTGACATATTCGCGACTGGTTTTTATTCCTAATATTAGTACAGCTCATATTAGGGGGGCTCAATATGTTGAATTGCGATTTCTTTATGGAGACCTATTTATATATTGTAGATTAGAAGTTAGGAAGAATAAAAGATTATATACGAGTAAGAGTAAATCATTCAGTAGAGTTAAAAGTCTCAACGTATCTCAATATCATGATTGTCATCTCAATATAATATTGTACTTAGCTAATGTATTATACGTACGTATAATACATATAGTATGTACGTATGTACAAACTATTAAGAAAAAATTTGATATATTTCGTTATCTTATTATATCGTTCTGTATATTTCGTTATTAAATAATTAAAATAAGATTGATTCCGAATTACAGGGCATATGATATTGCAGGGTATAAAACATATTATCCATTAACTTCAATTTCTGTACTTGGAATTTTATGAAATAATTAGAAACGATAATAAAACCGCTTGGGATTCAATTATTCAGATGATCAATTAAATACATCTAATCTATTAAATTTATTTTAGACTAACTAGATCTAAACTTAAATTTTGTTACGTATTGCTTTGTAATTTATGTATGAAATGAAAGGGATTTATAAAATCTGGTATTTCTGAAACTTAGGCGTAGATGCCAAGATAATATTTAATTACATGACACTAAGTGATTTTTCTTGGCTATCTAGCCAGCCCACAATCGACCCCAAAGAACTTTGTGTATTTATAACCTTACAGTGTGTCAACAGGCAGTTGAATGTAATTTGAGTCTGATTTCTTCGTAGAAATAGAAAAAGCAGCTTAAATTGCATATTCTATTTCATAATTTTCCCGACAATCGTAAAAACCCGGGTGACGGGCGCTGGAGTCCTTGACAGGAGCAGTAGGAAAACCCAAAACGCCGCACGGCGAATCATAATACAGCTGGAAAGTGGGTCAGCGTATTAATTCGCACAATAGTCACATAGAGTTGCATTTTTACTAAAATATTAATAAATAATATTTACTGTCTCGCCTGAAATGTTGTAGGTTTGACGATGTATGTCATTCATGACTGTATGTTTGAATCCCATGAGAGACAAAATATTTGCATTATCTGAGAATAGATTATTAAATATAGAAACCACTCACAAAAATAACAATTGTAAACTTATAAACTATAAGCGTGGGCTAGCGAATCACTAAAAAATGATTATGCTCATGATGCCTGCGGAGCGTGGAGGAGTGACGCCGAATCATGCGGCTTTCCGGACGGCGCCGAACGTTATCGGCGAAGACGAAGGCGACGATCTTAGCCGTTACGATAGCGCGCGAGCGACCGCGGCAATGCGATTCAACGGATCCGCGCGCTATACAATTAATATTCTAATAAAATGGAAAAATGTGATTTGAAAAATGTTTTCTATTTTTATTTCTTCAACAGGTGAAAACAGCACAACAATTTATAACAGTTATTTGTACAGTAGTTTATATTAATAATTTCATGAACCAGCTAATTAGGAGATATCCTCCGTGCAAGGGGCGAAGAAAGAATACTAACCCCCGCGGACGAAGACGGCGTGTCGTAAAAGGCAACAATATTTTATAGTTTCCTAAAAAAAACTACTTATTGCATACAGTTAAAATATATATTCACAATAGCGTCTCTATAGTTTTCGGTTACATAATTTAAGGCTTGTACGGCCTCGCCACGCTGCAATGGACGCTGTTCGGGAAACCCGAATTTAAGTTACAACATTGTTTATTAGTAGTTTGATTTATTCTAAAGTTTAAGTAAAATATGTTTGCTATAAAGTGTTTACTAAGTTAACAAGTAGGCCGAAAAGTTTGTAGACTAACTTAGTAAAACACTTTTTTTTTGATAAAGTTCGATTTTAGTTGCCTTCGAGGGCGATGCAGCGATTATAGTGGTCATACAATTTTCCGATACCATTTTTATAATACGATTTCTCCTTAACTTCAAAATAGGCCTCGGTTTCGGTGATTTCCACTTATCATCAGTGCTAAATTTCTTTCCAGCATACAGAAAAAATCACTAGAAGCTCTGGCCTCGAGTGATTTGATCTTCTTTAATCTAGTCTGGCTGGAGAATACGGTCAATAGGGAAACAATTCATAGTCTAGTTCATGTAATTTTGCCATCGTTTTCTTTAATATGTGACACGGTGCATTGTCTTGATAAAACAGCACTTTTTGGAGTTTACTCCTTAAGAATCGATTTTCATATACCTATAAGGCACCCGGTATGAGAAAAATGTGAGAGTAAAATCTACTAATGAATGACCTCGTTACGTTTTTGGTGCACGTGCACCGGAACATACTAAACAAAACAAAACGATATATCTCTCAAGGCAAAAATTACTTTATTTGTTACAACTTAAGGTTAATTTCACATTAAATGTTGTTTAACAAATGTCTTTTCATTTGTAAGTGACAAGAGTAATTTATTGCTTTGCTCATTTTATATGACGAATGATCATAAGTATTAGATAATGTTTTGGAGATTTGTGACTTTATTACTAGGTGCCATAGTTGTAATTAGGTTTAACTTAAAACTGTTTTAAAACTTTTTTTATATATGTATATTATTTTCATTAATTTGTTAATTTACCCTTTCATATGGTATTAATCTTTTTTCAGTTAAATAAACTCTTTTTGCGTATGTTTTTTCTTCATCAAATGAGACGTTTTTCTGTGATTTAATCCTTTAAACGTTCCAACAACGCTGTTTAATAATCGCTGTTGATGATCTGGCCCTTTTCGATGTAATCGATGAATATAATACCACTTGCGTCCCAGAATACTGTTGCCTTAACCTTGTTAGACGACTGTTGCGTCTTTCCACACTCGGCCGCTGTTGATTTCCACTCGGCCACTGTTGATTGGATTCTGGAGTGTAGTGATGGAGCCATGTTTCGTCCATTGTAATATATCGAAGGAAAAATTCCTCTATATTACGCTTTAATATCGCCAAACATTGCCCCGAGTCATCAAAAACTTGTTGCTTTTGATCGATTGTGAGCATGCGTGGTACACACTTTGGACGCAGCTTTCGTTAAGCATTCAACAAGTTCTTTTGAAATCTTTAGAATCTCAGCTATCTCAATCATCTTCTCTTTTAGATCATTCAATATTTTTGTGGACTTTTCACTCCAATTGTTTATGGACTTTTTTGATATTTTCATCGGTAACAGCCTCTTTGATGCGTCCACTGCGTGCATCGTCTTCGATGCTTATTTCACCTCGTTTAAATTAAGCAAACCATTTCTCAATGGTTGATTTTCCTGGTGCAGAGTCTAAATAATGTTTATCAAGCCAAACCTGTATTTTATAAATTTAATTTAACAGATTTTTTTTTATAAAAAGCAATGTTTTATTAACACACGAAATTCTTTTTTATTAAAAAAATAATTTCGTGTGTTAATTATTAAATAATATAAAATTATTTAATTATTAAATAATCAAATAATTACAAAAGTTGCTTTGCTTACAATGTTATATCTCACGAATCAATTGTTCGGCAGCTGTAAAGTTTATACATGTATCGAAGAAAAGTTAGTACTAACAAAAATCATATGTATTTAATTATGATACGATGTTTTCCTTGACCGTCGGTACGCGGCAATTATGTATGCACATTAGACGGAATAAATACCTAAACGGTGTATGTCGGTAGGGATTCGAACATGATATCACTTACATAAGGTACTTAGCACGAATGTTTTTTTTTATAAGTAAAGTTCAGCAGACAGGCCAACGGCCCACCCTGGCAGGTGGTCGCCGTCGCCTATGGACGCTTGTAACACCAGAGGCATTAACAAAGCGCTGCTGGCCTCGAAAAAATTATGTAACGCCTTTTTTGAACCTGAAAACCTCAGCCGGAAGCTCATTTCAGATCCTGAGAGTACGCAACATGAAAGAAAGAAAACATTTTATTTAGGACAGCCTAATACATACACATACATTAATAATCCACTTAGAAAACTATCCGAACTTGGGACTAGCTCAGCATATGCTGATTTTAGATATAAAATCAGTGCTGGTCTTCCGCTAGCCCCGTGGAGCCCATCACGGACAAATGTGAAACTTTTAAAAGTTTAATAAAAAAACGGCATAGAAAAGTCAACAAAACACATAATTAAACAGAAATAATATTAGAGATATTAATTGCAGTTTAAACTTCACTCCTAAAAATAACTATTCAAACATATTATATCTTGAAAAACATTTCACGTAAAAATTAAATTTTTTTACTGTCAGTTTTTATTTACACAACATTGAAATACAAATACTTTATACTAATACAATAAATTTAAAAAATTTAAAAATAACTAGGCTAGCATAAAAAGTAAAGAAGAAAAAAACATTTCTAACATAACTACATCTTTAAAAACACATCTTTATACTTGACAAGAGATTCACTTAAAATTAATATAAAAAGAAACTATATTATTATAGTACAACAAAAAAATATATAAATATGATCATTATTTTTTCACAAATTTCGGTATTTTCTAGATCCTAAATCCAATCACAAAAGGAATTCAGTGAATAAAATCTTACTAATAAAAGTACATTTTTCACTTTGATAAACGCAACTCCAATCCGTTAAAGAAAATCCTTTACCGCAGTTTTATCCGTTCGTAAGGCCTTCAAAAGTACTTGGATCTCAAAATATTGAAATTAATCAAGATCATAAATGCAGGGTATGCTTATAATATAGCTTCAGATCTAAGATTTAATATAGCTCTAGATGTTAACAATATCTATTTAAAGATGCCCTTTTCGTCCTATAATAAAACAAGCCATGTAGCCGGACTTGAGTTCGATGCGCTTCCACAACATGCATTGGCCCTGGCTATAAAAAACTAAAAAGAACAGAGGTTAAACTGTAATATAATATATATTAATTGTTCTGGTTATGGCCAAACGTCGCTTTACTTCGTCTAAGCAGCCGCGGTTGTTTGAGATTAAGGCCCCAAGGTATACGTAGGCCTAAACCTCGTCGCAGTTCCCAATCTGTCACTTCGGGCGAATTGCCGTTGACGCGGTACACGATCATAATCTTCGTCTTTGATCGGTTAATCTTCAACCCAAACGTAAAGCTTACGCGTTCCGTTATATGTCAATTAAGTTTTAACATAAATACGTTGTTCTATATCTGCACTAATATTATATTAGCACAAAATATTGGTGAAACTCGCACGTCTATAAAAATCAATAAGTATAAGGCTCAAATGCAATAAGTATAAGGCTTTACTTCTGCACCCTCCTATGTTCCATGCTCCGACTCTTGGCAGATTAGTCATGGGGTCATCTTGATTATGAAACAGAGCAGCGGACGCTATTATGAGATACGAATTTTTTATTTATATTTAGAATTTTATGTGTCATTGTGTATCATTCTGAGAATTATGCTAATTATTTTCACTTGTATTTTCTTACTATCCCTTGTGTCTGAATCGATAAACTACTGATAAAATGTTGACCGTGTTACAAGAATAGTTTAGGTGTTTATTAGCAAAAATTTTAGAAATAAAATTAAATTTCGTGCATCTCTTGTCTCAAACACAAGTATTACTAAATAAATATATTTGTCGAACTAGATTCTTATTGTTTTGTACTATATTTGCATTATATTCAACTTCATTATACCAAAAAAGAACTACAATTTAATTAATTCAATATACAATGCTATTATGTATCGATTTATTTATTTTAAACCCCTACTGTATATTTATTTACGGTATTGCACTATTTACTAACAAAGTACAAACAAGTTCATTCAAACAACAACCACAGTAATAGAAACGGTTCAGTGAACTATTACACAAGTTGAGCGTCATGCATCGCTCAGGTCCGGCTCGCGGCCCGACGAAGCCCGCTTGTGCAAGCGCTCTGTGGTTACAATGCAATACCGAAAAGGATCCTTCTTTCATTGCAGACCTCAATTGGAGTTCAATGCCATATGCCCAAGTAGTCGAACATCATGTGCAAGCTCGCTCAAATGCTAGGAATACCTCAAAGTATTATGTTTATTTTTTGGTAAATTAAATAATAATATGATGTTATTTTTTTAATTCAATTTATAATTATTATTTTAAATTCGATGATATTATCTGATATCTTTTATTATTAGAAGTCAATATGATCATTTTGATTCCTAGTATTTTTAGTATATTTAATTATATTAATCGTTATTGTTCAAATATAAATTAAAGTATGTAATGTATTAATCTAAAATGAAATATTTACTAGTGTCTAAAATACAGGATATGCCTAGTTAGGAGTTATAAGGTCAAATAAACTATACCACCTGCAAAATAATTAACATAATTTCAACAGTTAATCTTATTTTTTGATTTAACATTATGTTTATTAACATTATTTAAAAAAAAAAGTTAAAACTAGTCGGCGCATAAGCCAGTTTTTATTTTTTTCCGTGGAGGGGAAGAGTCTGAATATTGACCCCTGTGACTGGGGTCCAACCACCCTTGGTCTACAAGTATGCCGCCATTATAAACTTGGGTTGTATTCCGGCATTGTGTAGTCACCCCCAGGTTTCCGGATACTATCTGCATTAGGGATGCGGACGGTAACGTAACGGGTTCGCAGTGTCCCTCAAACAATTGCAAACATAGGAGACGGCAACTGCTTTCTATTAAGTGGGCCGTCATCCCAAAAAAATCAAAAATTTTGCAATTAAAATTACCCTTCAGCAACAAAAAAAAATATTAACCAGAATAAATCCGTATTTTACTAGCTTGAATGTTTAGACTGGTTTACAAAAACTTTTGACTTATTGTATAATATTGTAGTATATAATAAATTTAGTGTACCTATATTGCATTATTTAAACGAAATAGAAAAAATATGAACTAGATAAAAAGTTAAAAACCGTCGTGAGTATTACACACATGATCCAGTTTATTAGATGTTAAGTAATAGTTATAGCCGTCTCAAAAGGACGTATTTGTTAGACACGAATTTGCATACAATAGTTTCGATGCATGATAGGATTTACAAGGCACTAATCTTTCTATTTCATGAAGTGTAACAGGCTACATTTAATTTATTTTAATATACCGGTAATGGATAACCAAAATTATTCCTAAATTGTTATATTATCAGTATAAAAACCAAGTGAGATAGACTTTAAACTAGCGGAGCAACACTGTTCATTAAAGTCGCCCAATAATCTTTGCCTGACAAAATAATTGAAGCTTCCAAACCCGTTGGCGACTTTTGCGTGCACATTAATAATAATATATGGTTATTTAGTTTTGAAGTAAAACAAAATATAATTATAAATATGTAGTACTAAAATTAAACATATTAACACACTATTAATACCAATATTACATACACTAATTGTATGTGCGGAAAATATACGATTACGCGTTGAAGTCATTTCTATTGACTAGGCCTTACACTCGTTTTTTTTCTTGCTGTAGGCTGCCTGCTGACATTCAAAGCCGCAGATAGGCAGAGAATCGACGCTTTTGAGATGTGGTGCTGGCGACGTATGCTACGAATACCATGGACGGCCCGCCGCACCAACATCTCTATTCTCAAGCAGTTAAAAATAGAAACGACTCAACGTTTATCCACAACCTGCCTACAAAGAATATTGCGGTATTTTGGTCATGTTGCACGCAGGGATACCAGCAATTTGGAACGCCTTGTGGTGACCGGTAAAATCGAGGGAAAAAGGCCTAGGGGTAGAAGTCCCAAACGATGGTCGGACCAAATAGCGGAGGAGCTGAAAATACCTGTCAGCGACGCACTCCACCAAGCTGCAGAACGGGATCGATGGAGACAGCTAGTTGACGGAATCAAACGGAGTCATGATCCTCAGCAATGAGGGACCGATTGAAGAGAGAGGCTGTCTGCTGAGACAGGCTGACGGCCCGCTTAGAATTTAGCAGTTACCGTCGCCTATGGGTGTTTGCAACGCCAGTGGCATCGCGAACACGCTGCTGTCCCATAAGGGTACACGAAATTGGAAACGAACACAACACAAGGTTATTATGGCGACATACTTATGACCAAAAGTGGTCGCCATCCAGACGGGCTTGGGCCCTATCACGTAGCTAGGGTTGTTTTGTCACCTTTTACGACAGACCGATCCCGGCCGCAGAGTTCAGTATTCTTTCCCAGCCCCTGCACGGATAACAACAAATATCTGAAACGTTCTTTTATTTCAATACTAGCTGACCCGGCAAACGTTGTTCTGCCATATAAATAATAAAATGTCAAAAAATTAAAAAAAATTTTTGGGGGTGGGTCACCCCTAACATTTAGGGGGATGAAAAATAGATGTTGGCCGATTCTCATAGATACCGGATAAGCACAAAAAATCACTAACTCAATTTAGTTATCTGCCTACTGCCTACCCCCTAAGAACGATGGCGTGATTATTTATAGCCTATGACCATTTCTAGGTTATCATCTATCACCATACCAAATTTCATCAAAATCCGTTCAGCCGTTTAGGCGTGAAAGAGGAACAGACAGACAGACAGACAGACAGACAGAGTTACTTTCGCATTTATAATATTAGTATGGATGGCTATTTAGTACAGCCTGATCCTGTTTGCCTGCTAACAATAATTGTGTGTAACTATAATCATGATATTTAAGGAAAAAGAAAAATCAATTCTGTGTTTATATTGCTAGAGTTTTTATGTATAGTTCAAGTATTAGAAGAATAAAGAATGAATTGTAATTGACAATTAATGACATTTCGGGATAAAAATATGGTCGCACTCTGCTAATATAATCATTTTATAGAAAACAGTAGTTTTTATTGCTTCCACTGCGTGCCTTCTTCACCTTTTAACATATATGTATGGTATTGTGGACAGCTATAATAAATATGTACAATATTTCATAAATAGTAAATATAAATAACTCAAAAAATATTACGTATAGAAGGTAGGTCCGCGCGATTCTGATGAAGCAATAAGAAAACCTTAAAGGCCTGTCAGCAGTACGCCAATTGGCCTCTAAGCGCTTGGGGCTATCCGACGAACTAAAATATAACATTAGTAATTATTTTAACTAAAAATGTTTTACGAATCCATCCATCACCATTCATAAACACTTACTAATGTTACAAATGTGAAAGTAAATTTATTTGTTACGCTTTCACGCGAAAACTACTTAAACGATCATCATGAAACTTTGTACACATATTCTTGGAGGTATTAAAAGTAATATAGGATATTAGTAATATAGGACTTTTTATTGACAAAAAAAATGTTTTCTTTCTTCCTCATTAGTTTTCGATTTAATTTTACCTGTATCTCCCAGCGGAGCGGACGTGATCGGCTAGTGTCTTAAAATTTAATTAACTGGCGGGACATTTACTTAGGCATTGATTGTTTTTTTTTTTTATTGCTATAGAACAGCAGACAGGCTGACGGCCCACTTAGGATTTAGCAGTTACCGTCGCCTATAGGTGTATGCAACGCCAGTGGCATCGCGAACACGCTGCTGTCCCATAAGGGTACAGGAACTTGGGTCACTAATGCCGGAACACAACACAAGGTTATTATGGCGGCATACTTAAGACCAAAGGTGGTCGCCATCCAGACGGGCTTGAGGCCCTACCACGTAGCTAGGGTGGGTTGTTTTGTCGCCTTTTACGACAGGCCGACCCCGGCCGCAGAGGTTAGTATTCTTTCTCCGCCCCTGCACGGATAAAAACGGATTATATTGTGCTTCTGTTTTGAAAACAATTTTGAATAAAACTCGCTCTCTAAGATTCCTTTGAGACTAACGGTACTTTCTATTTTTATAAGAAATTTAGATTCATTGTTCATAAGTACTTACTGGCCTCATATAAGTTACTATTATGTATTGTTCTTATTACTGTTTCCTTATCTTTTTGTACGCAAACCTGCTTTTTAAAAGTTATAATAAAGCAAACATAAATTGTTATTGTTAGGTCGTTTAGTGTGGATGTTTGGTAATAAGTCCATGATTGACTCATTCGACTCCGCAATAAACTCTATTTATGGTCATTAATACAATAATTTTACATTACAAACTATTGGTAAGCAATCGTCTATATCGTTGTAAACAAAATCTTTGAAAGTGGACCACATTATAGCCAATTTGGGCAGAATGTGTACCAACACATTTTGTGGGCGGACAATATACGAGTTAGATAATAATGTTATCTTAATAAGTCTTAAAATAAATGTCTGATGTAAAACATGTGGTAGGTATATTTAGGTTCCCAATCCTCATATTTGGTGATTTGCATTTCATTGTAGTACTATTACATATATACGTTATTTTCTTATTGGTATATATATGCTGCCATAATAAACTTGTGTTGTGTTCCGGTAATTAGTGACCCAGGCTTCTATGTGGACAGCAGCGTGTTCGCGATACCCCTACCTCCGCAAACATCCATAGGCGATGCTGTTGATTATTAAGTGGGCTGTCAGCCTGTCTGCGTTTCCTCGAAGATATTATCATATATTGTACAATATGTCAATGATATTGCTTTAATATTTTACTAGATTATTTTTACGACGACCTGCGTGGCGTAGTGGCTAACGCACTTTGGTACGTATGCGGAAGTCGTGGGTTGATTGTATTACGTCTGGTGGTTGTATTAGTTTTCTAGTAGCCATAACAGAAATGCTGCTTACTTTGGGACTTAGGACTTGGGCTGGGTAGTAGCAATTAGCCATGTTCACACAAATGAGCAGATCTAATTTAATATGTTTTTAGGCGGTTTTTCGGAGCCCAGGCACCACTATATACAGGTCAAAGTTAGCTGTGCGTTTTACGCCGCTGCTCTTCCATAATATTAGTTTTACTATCTAAAAATCATAATTTTACCGAAGACTAGAACTATCTGACTCCCCAGTCCTAAAATAAAAAACTGCGTTAAACTGTTTCCTTTCTCGCCTTTCAATAAGTAAATAAAGGAATTTATTTGCCTTTTTACGATGACCTCCGTAATACACCGACTTTCGCTCACAGGACTGCCTGAGATGGGTCACAAGTTCCATCTCTGTTTAGTTACCAAAATATATATATATATATTGTATATTAGTTCTCTATAAATGAATTATAACTGGAGTATAGAGACATAGACATATGCTTAGGGAAATTAAATTATTTTAATCAGTCCAGATACTTTGATAATATTGAAAAGCTAATAAACCTTCCTTAAAAAAGTTTTGGAAGTTTCTTGGAGTTCTTTCTGGAGTTTGTAAAAACTATATTAAAAATAGATATAAATATATTTATTGACACTACGTAGTTCAAGAGTTAGCTTAAAAACATATCGGTACTAACACTTAATCTTCATATTCGAATCAGATATCGGCTTAAATCTCATAATAAAAAGGACTCATGCTTATTGTCGTGCTTGACATAATCACACAGGAACTCATAATTACATTTTAAATAAAAATATTATGAACAAAAATTTACCAGTGCTTTGGGAAGAAGAATGCTTAGAGTCAAATTAAAGGTTAAAATAAGAAACACTTCCTTCATTTCCTACAGAAAAAAGTAAAGTTCTAGACACCATAAAACACGCACAATGTCTAAAACGGAAATGGGCATGCCATGTGGTGCGTACTACTGATAACAGGTAGACACTAAGGACCACTGTTTGGACAGAACCGACAGAAAGGAAGAGAAGAAGACGGCCAAAAGAGCAGTAGTGTGTTGACTTAATTCACTCAGCGCAAGATATGTCTATTTGGATAAAGTTGAAGAAAGCTTATAAGCTCTTGTAGATCCCTCTTTGGGTATACCCAAAGAGGGACCTACTAGCTGATAATTATTATAGTTTTAATTGTGCTGTATTTTGTGAAATAATTATAGTGCTTAATTGTCATTAAGTACGCTTTTTATTATTATTATATCAGTACTCCATTTATAAATAACACAAGCGCTCTGTTGCTTAGCTTGGGACAAGATGACGTGTCAATTTTTACAGTATATTATTAAAAAAAATTCACTGGCAAAAGATAGAGCGGGTAGCACAGCCAGAAATAATAATCTTCTCCGTATATTGGCGAACGCCTACGGCCGGGGCCGTCTTATCGCAAAAGGCGACAAAACAACCCAAGCCAGGTAGAGCTCCAAATCTGAATGGCAACCATCCTGATTTCCGTATACGCCACCATAATAACCTGGTGTACCAGCATGAGTGACTGCCATGAGTGCCACTGGATCGCAAACATCTATGGGATGAGATAACTGCTTACGATTAAATGAGCCATCAGCCTATCTGTTGTTCCTCAGTAATAAAAAAAACAAAATCAAATACAAGACTCCTTGTTCCACACCAGAATTATATTTCATTTCTTAGAACACATGCATGGAACTTGAATTTCAATAGGTATCAAAGGTCAGATGTATCATTCTAACGAAAATGGGACAATGGTTCGCAAAGATCCGTCATGCGACCTCCACAAAACCCATATTGCTAAATATTACTCGTATATTTTTTGAATGAAACAGACAAGGGTTGATCAATGAGAGCACATTGACGTCAACACTCCGTACCAAGATGTCCTAACGGACTAATAATACGTTACAAGTGTATGGAAAATCCGTCGATGCAATGTCCGCTTGGTTGCTCGTGGTAGCAGTTGTGATGCGGCATCTTACAAAATCGATGCGTATGCGACTTTGCGCTTGTTAAGTATAAAGCGTCGTGGTGGTAGAAATGGCAGTCATTCCAACACAAACAGTGTACCAGTGAAGTAGTGAAATCTTAATACATAAGTGATACGAGAAAGGTGTAAAACAATTGTAAGTTTAATGTGATCTTCTATCAGATAAATAAATACTCTCATCATTAAAAAACATCGTACAATAAAAAGTGAATTTTATACGCAAAAGAGAGCGTAAAACAATTATATTGTATTTAATTAACATAAAAGTTATATAATAAATATATTTAGTTTAATATAAATAAATAATGCATTTTTGATTCGTTGTATATATACAAAAATTGTTAGTTTCTTAAAGAAACCGTGTGATCCACAGATAAATACTTTCACTTCGCATCCGCTTCAAGCTATGTTCTCAACCGTAAACATAATAGGCGTCGGGATCACTGTTACATACAATCGGATGATTGTCAAAATAAAAAAGCATAATGAAATATGACAATTTTATACTTTACTCAGTACTCAGTACAATTAAGAAATTCTACTCTATAGATACATAATTATAAAAAATTATTTTTATCATTGAAATGTATTTAATTATAAAGTTATCGTAAACATTTTTCCGCTAACGATCATTTAACAAAAAAAATATACTCGTAACTCAATAAACACAGTGACAACCTATTGTATAAAGAACAAACAAGATATATTTTGGATATTACATCACATTGGTTACGACTTCTGTTACACGATTTATGACGCATCAGCCAACTTGCTACTCTTGCCAATAGTGTGCCGGTTTCGGACGGACCCCACGACACTGACACCAATTTAGACTTTCTTTCACAATATAAACAAAAGATGACCTCAATAGCGGACAAGTAATTATTGTAACGCTAATCATAAGAGATTAATATTTTTGTTACGTAAACCTTCTCAACTGAACTCGTTACATAATTTTTTTTTGGTTTTATTAATAAAACAAACGAATAAAAAGATTAAGTAATTTATCCCACAATTTTATTTGTAGAACTTATACAAATTAAACGTAACTCTATTACACGTAACTCTATCGTTGTAAATTCGACGCGTGAGAGTACTTTCGCGAGCCCACGCTAAGCCTGCAGCAGCCACAAAGGTGCACTGACTTTATAGAGAATTATATAACAACAGATGCCGGTTACGAAAGTAAAAGCGATTCTGACTGCTTGGGTTTCGAAACAATGACATGCTTTACTAACTAGGGATGAAATCACGTTTAATTATAATATAACAAATAGTGTAATATAATACACATCGCTAACATTAATATAAATATTAATGGACTCTGGAGTATATACTGGGAGATACATTTGCTAACGTTTTATGTTAATTTTTTCAGAAACATGCGGTGGTCAACGTGTGTCTTATTTGTGATATCAATAATAATATCGAGCACACAAGCCGAATGGTCATGGGGAGGAGACGAAAACGTGAAGACATCAGAATCAGGCGGTGAAAATTCCAAAGACTTGTTGCAAGAAGAAAAAGTGACTGATGTTCAAGATAACGCCTCCGAATCGAATAGCACTGTACTAGATGACATCGTAGACGAACTGGTCAGCAGGAAACAAGGCAGGAGCTTGGGAGGTTTCGATGATGATGTTTACAGCGATCCCACGATCAAGGAAGCTTTGGACGCTGGTGATGATGCTGAAGCAAGGAACTTAATCAAAGGCCGTCTTTGTACTTTAGGCCTCATTCAAGTAAGTGTTATTTAAACATTTCATAATCCAGGTGTCAATTTTTTTGACCTAATAATAATTATTTTGTTTTAACTTTCAGTGTGAAGATGAAGAACCACAAGAAAAAAGATATGTTTCTCCAGACGAACTGATATACGCACAGCCTGTTGACATTAAACCCATTGGTAAACCTATTGCTTCTATACCTATTCGTGGCCCTCCAAGAGCTTATGGACCTCCCAAGCCTATGCCTTACCCTCCAAGACCTCAAAAGGTGCCACCAAAAAGAGTTGGTTACGGTGGAAATCCACGCCCCGGATTTTCTGATAAATATGGTGTAGCTGGAAGCAATTTCCAATTTTCACAAAGCAGTGGCGTATACGGCAATGAGGCAAACTATGTGACTAGACCGCCAAGCTATGGGAACGAAGGACCATATTCATACGATAATAACAAACCGGGTTATAATAAAGTACCACAAACTGGATCTAAAAAGGATTCGATAGTTCAACAACATGTCCATCATCATTACGTTCATTCCGACGCAGAAAAGGATCCCAAAGTTATTATTAAGCCTGTAGCCATTCCTGTTGGATCAGTAGGACATTTAGCTTCCCAAACCAATTTCCAACAATCATCTGATGTAATAACTGGAGCAGGAGGTGATTTCAGCGATATAAGCTCAGGCGGCTTCAAACCTATGTCTGGCGGCTTTTTGGATCACAAACCTGCTTATGAAACAGACACAATTTATGGCAGTCAATTTGGGTACAACGAATTCAATAAAGGTGTATCTGGTGTATCTTCCCAGGGTTTACCAGGACCATATCCTAACAATGCATTTGAAAACAATAAATTTGGAAACTCTTTAGGCTCTTATGCCTCACAGAGTACCGACTTTTATAAGAAAGAATTACAAGTCGGTTCTTCAAATTTGTATAACCAAGGACCTGCTTCTTTTGGTCAAAACAATAATGGATATCTTGAAAATTATCATGAAGCCAAGGCACAAAATTTTGAATGCGTATGTGTAAATTACGATCAATGCCCAAGTCAGGAAATAATTGGCAGGAGAGACGACTTATATTTGCCAATTGATCCACGTAACAAAGGCAGCGAAATTGTAGCATTGACTGAAGAACAATTGAATAATTTGACTAAAACTGAAACAATTGACACTATTGGAACTAACAACGCTACTGAAAGTAATTCAAAATCTAAGTCTAAACGTGAAGTAAAAGACGAAGCTTCTGAAGATTCCATTGAACCGGTAAGTAAAATTTCATGTTTCGACTTAACATCATACTATTCATACTTTTAAGTTCACATGCTAACAACATCATTAGCGTTTTATTAAGCAAATGTCAACTTTATAATACAAATAATTTTAACAGAGCATGTGAACTGACAAACAAAAAACTGACAGTAACATTTTTAACGATGGGTTTGATAAAGATTTAAATGATCATGTGAAATATTTGAATTATATTTTAAAATAAATGTTACTGCAGCGAAACTACGGTGTAGGCTACGGCAGTGCCGGTAACTACGGTATTCCAAATAGGAGGAAAAAGATCCAGCCGACACTAGGTTTGTCTTTTGGGTTACCTCAACCATATCCTGACTCCTACCATGTGGCCCAAAATCCCCTCGGACCTGCAATTGGAAGTGCCGGAATCAATTTAGGCTTGGTTTCTGTGAACCCATTAGCATCCGTCCAAATAACTAAGGATGATGATGGCGAGAAAGTCATTAAACCTCTTTTGCATTTCCACGTTACACCCAGTGAGCATATAGTTCATGGAATATCAAATGCGCTTGATTACAAGAAAAGGAAATTTCTTTTACAACACTATTTTCCTCAGCCACACCCTCCAGAATTCTATCCCCACAATATTCATCAATACTCACCCCACTATCCATATTACAATCCGCAAAATTTCGGACAACATCTACCGTATCAAAAATTCCCGCATCCTCACTTTCCATCCCCGAACTACGAACCACACTTCAGACACAATCCACATATCCGTAAGCCGAACTTTGACCAACAAGACTACGAAAACGAGTACAATGATTACAATACTTCTCCCACTGGAAATGATGCTGATTATACTGATCCCTCATATGACGACGATCAATTCAATACCTATCATGATAGATCTTTAAACGTTAATACAAAGAATAGAGAAGGCGTTAACTCAAACCGGCAGTCATATTCCCGTTCCTTGAAATTTCCAAATAGACCCGAAAGTCCAAACCTAGGCGCTAAAACTATTAAATTTCCTGAGAACCGAAAGAAGAGAGAAATAATAGACAAATCGGCAGAAATGTTAGAGGAGGTAATCGATCGCGATATAAACTCCTAAATTTTGATTATTATAACGGAGTCATTACGACAACAATATTTTTATTTTAGCGCCAAGGATACTTTGGCCGCCCGCCAGTTCAACAGTGTAGACAGAACCAGGTGTGCTGCCGTAGACCATTGAGACCACAAGCAAGTAATATTGGACAATGTGGTATCAGACATTCTCAGGGTATTAATGGAAGAATCAAGACACCTAGTTACGTTGACGGCGAAAGTGAATTTGGCGAATATCCATGGCAGGCAGCTATCCTGAAAAAAGACCCTAAGGAATCAGTCTACGTTTGCGGTGGAACTCTGATCGATGGTCTTCATATTGCTACAGCAGCTCACTGCATCAAGTCGTAAGTATTTTAAATAATGAGAAGGTTTAGAATTAATATTTAGTGAAATTTGAAAAGAACTAAAACACAGTTTTGATATAAAGAAATTGGATTTTATATTGTACACTGATCTAAGACATGACTAAACGTTGTTGTTATTATTTCTACAGATACAAAGGATTTGAGCTGAGAGTGCGACTTGGAGAATGGGATGTTAACAGAGACGTGGAATTTTATCCTTACATTGAAAGAGACGTTTTATCAGTACATGTCCATCCTCTCTACTATGCTGGAACATTAGACAACGATCTGGCTATACTTAAGTTAGATCGCCCAGTAGAGTGGACTAAATACCCACACATCAGCCCTGCCTGCCTCCCAGATAAGTACACAGACTACTCCGGTCAAAGATGTTGGACTACTGGATGGGGAAAAGACGCCTTCGGTGACTTCGGCAAATACCAAAACACTCTGAAAGAAGTGGATGTACCTATACTCTCACACGGCCAGTGCCAGCAGCAGCTGAGACAGACAAGACTGGGATATAATTATGAACTAAACCAGGGCTTCATATGTGCCGGTGGTGAAGAAGGAAAGGACGCCTGCAAGGGTGACGGTGGTGGTCCCCTTGTGTGTGAGCGTGGTGGAACATGGCAACTGGTGGGTGTGGTATCCTGGGGCATTGGCTGCGGCCAAGTTGGAGTTCCCGGCGTTTATGTCAAAATCGCTCACTATCTAGACTGGATCGCCCAAATAACGGGCAAATATTCAAATTATTAAAATATTTTTTAAAAGATCTAAAGAACTGAGAAACTACATATTTATTACTTAGATGTAAACAAGCTCTATTTAATAATTTATTTCTAAACGCTTTGGGTGGTAATATCCAGAGCATATGTGTAATTGCATGTGCAGATTGTAATAAAAATAATTAATTAATTTTTTTTGTTTTTCATTCCCTTTACATCTATCCCAATCAATATTATAACTACGACATTGATTTAACACAATATTGGCATACCGGTATGATACGTTTGTCAGAACATGAAATATAGCCATTATTTCGATTTCACTTGACGTGTCATACTATTGGTTCCATATGCTCAAATTTTAAAGGTTATTGTTATGTTAATGTTGTCCCTGGACGAAACTTACCATATCGTCTTTTGTGTTACTGCCTTACGTGACACTTAGTTTTCTAAAAGAAGACAAGCTTTCCAAGAATATACCCCTAACGCCGATAGAAAAAAATCGTTCACACATCATTTGCCATCTGTACTTTCTTTTACCAACTGGTAAAAAGAATATTTTTCTGCGGTTATTTGTGATCTAATTTCTTCTGTAGTATTTATGCCTTAATGTTGAGATTTTGTATTACAGAAACTCCTTTAAAGTAACTTTAAAAAAAGACAAACGGTGTCTTTGACATGCATTGTCTATTAAATTATAAAATTCATCTTGCTAAGCAAATGAATTTATTATCACAGTGTCTATGAACTTTTCATGAGATTTCGGCCACTGTCTTACCATATCTTAAGAGTAGAGCGGAAAAATATTTTTAGTAGAAATCATACTATCTATATTTTAGTAATTATAAAGTAATGGCAGGCAAGATTACTGACCGTAAAGGTAAAAGCAAAGAAGCAAAGATAGTTTCAAATGATTTTTCCGAAAACTTGGCCACGTTTACTCTACCCGAGAGCTTACCCTGCTCCGAAGTGAGCTTCCCCGTACTAATAACGAAGTCAATCAAAGCGAATTGGCAAGAAATACTGGAAGAAAGCAACCAACGTATGAATGAAATAAAGGAGTTTACAGAAAGAAAGAAAGAACATGTGCCTAGGCCTCCATTTCTAAGTAAGACTGTTTGTACTATATCAAATATGCTTTAATAAGTAAAAATTGATAAAAAAATAGATGAACCTCGACATAGCTCTTGTAGATTAGATGTTTTGTACTGTATGCAAATGGAGGCCCCCTGGATTGGCCCCCCAAAGTTCCTTTGTACAGGATCAACCCTTAGCGCTCCGGATATTTTTATTTTTCCTTCCAGTTGGCCCCGAGTGGAGTTAGTATACCTTGGTATTAAATATTAAGCAGAGTTAATGAACCCTGCTTAATAATATCTAACCCACTATTCAATATATTCTAGAAACTGAATGTGATTACATAAATAACGAAATCTTTGTTCATCTTATACCCGCTTTGGAAGAAACATTATACAAAGCTAAGATATGGGAAGTTCTGAATGTGCAAAAGTGTTTCTTCAATGGAATCGACCATATTGTTCAGGTATATCCAGATTGCTGTAAAACATAATATTTTCACTACAATACTAGACTCTTTATTTAGGCCTTAGAATAAGCTGAGGTTTGTATGAAGTGAGTTGACAAAGCAATAAGTCTAGCTAATAAGCTCTAGTATCTGAATTGGCGGATGTTCTTTGTTTACTCGTATATAGCAAGTTTTTTCCGAGAAAAACCAACTTTCTCCCGGTCGTGGGGGAGTCAAAGAGTATTGGAGACTCATATTGGAGACTCTATGAGACCCACTAAAAATACAGTTTAAAAAAACTAAAAAAAACTCACTTTACTTATTGATAAATTGCACAAATAGTGAAAAATAATTATTAATATAGGAATAAATTAATAATAAACGACAAATATTTCATACCATTTGTAGATTAGTCGTACCGGTCGAATATTTTCGAGAACTGATTTATCACGCGCCTCACTTTTTTTTCCACGTTAATACAAATATTTTTCGTTCATTATTTTATTCCTTCTTTTTATCTCGGGGAAAAAAACCCTATTCTTAACGGGTTTCCCAGGCCCGGGGTACCAAGGGGTATGTGGGACTCCGGGTACGATGTATGGCCATCCGACTACCAACTAAAAAACCTAGTTTCGGCGCCAGGCTCTCGAAGTGCGCCGAATAGTCCCATCAACCATCAAGCACCAGTCAAAGGTATTTCATGAACAGTCCGACGGCGATGCAGACGCCTCCCACTGTCATTATTTTATTCCATATTAAAAATTATTTTTCACTTTTTACTTCTATTTATCACTAAAGCGAGTCTAGTTTATTTTTTTTACCGTATTTAATTCTAATTAAAATTTGCTTTAAAAATTTAACTACGCGTAATATATACGTAACCATTTTTTTTAAATACTGGCGATCGTAATCAGAATAATTAGGTTAGATAAGCTTATTGAATTATTCGATTGTCATCGGTCCTTGATAAGTTTACAACGTTTAAATGAAATCGGACCTTTTAAAGTGGGTCGAAATCGAGTTCAAAGAAGTCGGTTACAAACAAACCAACAAACAAACAAACAGGTAAAACTAATAAAAGCGTGTTAAAAACCCCACTGTCCTCCTATCGTATAGTGCCTGGGCGGATAGACAACTGGTCTACTACTGGCCAGCGCCGGCCCGGCCCTGAGTCGGAGTGGTTCTCTTACATGGTGTGCGTGAGGGGGTAATAATTTCGACCCACCGGCGCTCTCAAGTCAAGACAGAGGCACGCCTACCCTCGCCTTAGCGGCGTAGAGGTGTTTTGTGAAACCTTCCCCCGAAGAGCCGGCTCGCGTTTCACTTATCTGACGAAAATAATTTACTTTGAGATAGATTGAGTAGACGACCCCACATTTTTGGCGATTATTTCTATATTGTTGAGGAGCAATATGGTTGGTGGGTTCAGAAGCTCAAGTTACATTCGCTAATTTTACACCTTGATCTAGGTGAGATAAAACAATATCGGCTATTGCGGGTAATTTCAAATGTTTTCAATATTTAAGACTGCGCGCCATCTTTCTAGAGTGCAGCTGAAGGTATTTTTTGAAGTGAAACTTCTTTAGCACCTTTGTGATTTGAAAACTCGATCAAATGAAAAAACGACACCAGAAAAGAGAACACTCTTAAAAAGAACTGCGCCTGCGCGAGAATGTAGTAGAATACAAATGTACAATGTTTCCTATAATGATAATATAATATGTGTTAATATATCTTAAATAATTATATCCGATCCCCCTATATTTATCTCATTCTCTCGTAGGCTACTTTCTTGAAGTTTCACTTCTCACGTGTATGAATTGTACGCTTTCAAGTGAGTGCGTGCAATTCACAAAAAAGTTTTAATATTACGAATTTCCTTACTTAATGCGCTTGCAGGTTTAACAATTGTAGATCTTAATGAGAACGTACCTGTAGATAAATTATGCGTATATTTTCTTGGTAGGTGCTATGGAACAATAATCCTCGTTATCCAAGGCGAAAGGAAAATCCGTTACATATATTCAACATGCCGTGGGTGAGGCAAGGTCTAAAAGACACGTAAGCCATAATTGACTAGTTTCCGCAGTATTAGAACGAGCAATAATTTAAACTTTCAAAATAATGCTAACGAACTCCACTCCCTAGAAATCATTTTGATGTTATTTTAATTGAAATGGAACAGACCGCAAGGTAAATTGGACAACGTATAAATATTCTATTTCACGAAGTCCGTTTGGCTTTGAATGTTGTACGGCGTGCACATGCACATTGTTTTAGTTTGTGCAACCTCAGGAGCGCTCAGTCGCGATCACGACGCGGTCCGGGTTTTGAATTTGAAAATTTTGGTGCAGACTCAAGACAATAGGTTACTATTGTAAAAAATTTTACGCAGTAACGTCAGCATGGCAAGTAAACACAGAAGAGTTGTCAATAGTGAGGTAAAGTTTTTTCCATAAATCTCGCACTTATTGTATGAAGATAATATAAAATATATATTTATCTTTGAAATATCGCTTACCATACAATTCAATGGACCACCATACACAATTAATATAATTTATATTAGATCATCTTTAGATAAAATATTTATATTGTGTATGTCCTATATTGAATAAATGATTTTGTATTATCTTCAATGTGTGCAATGCGCTATACATCCACAGCAATCCATACCAACATTATAAAATTAGTTACTTATTTGGTTTTGTTTTAGGGTCGAAGCATGATAGCTAGCTATTATTTATTTATTTATCACTTCCTACGAGAAGAGTAAGAATTTACAAAATCAGTTATGGAGCCTAATTGTGATTTAACTCTTTTACGAGATATTACACGGTGTGCAGCTGAGACTACATGTGTTTCTATGAAAACTGTCTCACGGATATTAAAAGAAACAAACAGAATTCATCAAAATTCACTTCTCCTATGAAGAAAAGAAGAAAGCGGGATAATAAAATAGAAATAGATAATTTTACAGCCGATGTTATTCGTAGTAAAAAAAATATGTGCTCGTCGAAAAAATTTAAAAAGTATACTTAAAATACTACGACCTGGATTTTGAGTTCGTTATTAATTTGCATGACTATATTATTTTGTTTTATTTCTATTCTATTCAACCTATAATTCTATAATATTACTAGCCGTTCCCGCCCGCTTCGCTGATCAGATAACAGAAAAAAATAAATCGAAAAATGTTTTCGTAAGCATGTGCGCTACACCGCTTGCCCCACTTCTCTTATAAAAATCGTTGTTTCTTTAAACTTTAAATTAAATGAAGATATAGCAATAATGCTTTTTAGATATGGGCCAGGTACCTAAGAAATAAATTTTCATTTAAAGTAAATTGTAATTATAAACTATACATGTAAATTTATCATACTATGTACAATTATTATATTCGATTGCCATCTTGCAACCATATTGCGGATCTGTGGATGGAACAGAATAATATAAAAATCACGATTAAAAAACAGGGGTTGATCGTAGAAGGGTGAAAATTTGAAGCTGTGTGTATTTTTCAATGCTAAATCATAATAAAATAAAAAAGTAAAAGTAATTTTTGTTTAGGTCTGGGTCACCCTTATCATTTAGGGGTATGAAAAGTAGATGTTGGCCGATGCTCAGACTTACCCTATATGCACACAAAATTTCATTTAGATAGGTCCAGCCGTTTCGGAGGAGTTTGGTAACAAACACCGCGACATATATACCTAGTCAGGTCATAAATTCTGTCACATGTTTAATGTAAAATAATTGTAACAAGTTTATTAATTATGTAACCATTCATATACCAAAATGAACTTAACAAAACATAGATTCTTATGACACTAAAGTTTATTCAAAATGACCTCCGTGATTTTGAATACAAGCCTTCAATCTGCGCGGCCAGTTGTCTATCGCAGCACGAACGAGGTCCATGTCAATATCGGCGGCTGCCTTAATCAAGGATGTCTTGAGTGACTCCAAATTGGGATGAGGCTTTGAGCACGCCTTTTCCTCCAAGTGTTGCCATATCTTGTAATCTAACGGATTCAAATCTGGACTGGAGGAGGGCCAGTCTTCGTGCCGGATGAAGTCGATTTCACGCGCCGCCAGCCAGTCTTGTGTGCTCTTCGCTCTATGAGCTGGCGCCGAATCTTGTTGGAATACCCAGTGCCTGTTATTGAACATGGTATGAGAAACAGGTTCCACAAGGTTCGTCAGGACTGTATTTTGATACACAACAGCATTCGTTTTTACACCTTTCTCACAAAAATGTACCTCTGTTAAGCCCCAATAAGAAACTCCCAACCATACCATGAGCGAGGATGGAAAATGACCTCGTTGGACACGCGGAATACGGTTGCTCGCTTCTTCACTACTGTGTGCGTACACCTTATCATTTTGTTTGTTGTAGCTCTCTTCTACGGTAAACATTTTTTCATCCGAAAAAAGAATTTCCCGATATTTTTTCCCGCGTACCGCTTCAACAAAGCGCGGCATCTCTTCAGTCTCAGGTCCATTAGACGAGCATTCAAACGATGTCCTGTTTTTCTTCGATATGCCCGAAGCCCTAAGTCTTCATTTAACACCCTTTTCACCGTGGTTCTGCTTACCCCATCTGAAAGGGCCAACAGTTTCTGCTTACGATTGGGATTTCTTTGAATTCGTGCCTTCACAGCTTTTATCACTGCTGGAGTCCTAACAGACCGAGGGCGACCACTTCTTGACCTGTCATCTACACTAGAGTCTTCATTGTATCGTTTCATGGTACGATAAAC
Organism: Malacosoma neustria; assembly: GCA_963693495.1. Classification (NCBI taxonomy): domain Eukaryota; kingdom Metazoa; phylum Arthropoda; class Insecta; order Lepidoptera; family Lasiocampidae; genus Malacosoma; species Malacosoma neustria. The sequence continues at coordinate 10,839,544 of OY856381.1, read as the reverse complement.
GAACCTTTTGGTAATATTCAAATTTTTCAGTATGTTAAAAATTTGAATTGGCGCGTAACCGCAACGATGCAACGCAATAACTGCAACACGGTCTTCTTTAAGCGTCCACTCCATATTTAAAAGTGAGTAAAATTCTAAAAGTTATACATTTTTATTTTCATGAACAATTCGAAATTCTAATTCAATAAACTTTTTTGTGGCCAGCATTCTAAAAGAAAAGTTTTTACTGTGTGACAATACTTATGACCTGACTAGGTATATTAGAGATTTACTTTCCTACATTTTAACATTAAATTTAAAAATATATACGTGTCAGATTTGATTGCTAACGCTCCCTTCGATAACACACACAAGCGCGCTTATCGGTACACATAACTACTACAACCAGAGCCAAAAGACTTCGTGAGATAGAATATCTATAGAAGAAATCGGCTAGGGAAGGGGTTGGGAGTTTGGTTTTCTCTCCTGACTAGAAATCTCATGCCTTTAATTGGCTAAAGGCTAAATAACCGTTTATTTGATGATCGATTGGAATCACAAAGATCGAATAATCGCTTATTTTAATCTAACTGGCTGACAATATTATTTACTCTAGACCACGCCCTTACTACCCCAAATCTTGGTTATGGCCCGAGGATTACGCTGCTACTCTGATACAAAAGACTGTACGACAATACTTTGTGCAACGTGACGAGGAAATCCAAGAGATGCGCGAATTCTGGAAGGTAGTTGTTGTTTTTATACAAATCATCACATAACTGCACATCATAATGAAAAGTCTCTTGGAACCGATCTCAAATCTCCTACATTAGGAAAAATATCGGATTGTTTCCGGATTCCAAATATTTTTTTAAACCCATTGGCAAATTCTGCCATGCTTAGATAGCACAGCATCTTAATGACAGTAGCTAAACGCACCTCATCATTTTCCAGCTAATATGTACTTTCTCGGTTTGAGAATAGGTTTATGCACCGAAAAAAACTAAAAAACACACTTATAAAAAATCAAACTAAAAAGTAAAAAATAATATTTTCAATAAATTTAAGTTAATAGTGGGATTAACAAAAAAATTAATTTTATTATAGAAAAGTGTGGGGTGCTTGTTGTCAATTGTTATTTTGAAAATATCTTAAAAAGCACCCCACGCTTTTCTATAATAAAGTTATTTTTTTTTGTTAGTCCCACTATTCATAACTTAAATTTATTGAAAAAATTATTTTTTACTTTTTAGTTTAATTTTTTATAAAAGCGCGTTTTTTTGTTTTTTTAAATATTTTATTTTTAACTTTTTAGTTTCATTAACTATAAAATAAAAGCGTGATAATATAATTTATTTGTTGTCAATATACAATCGTAAATATTTTATTAATATAACGCCATCTTCTGGCAATGTTATTAATTACGCTCCAAATGGCGCTTCGGTAGAATTTTGATTTTATTGTTCAAAGTAAAAATCGAATCGAATTCCGAAAAATTCCATTACATATAGGTCAAGTTAATATAAAAGATATAAAAAAGGACAAAGATCCACCGTTACGCTATTTTCCTAGGCGGTCACCCATTCAAGTACTGACCGCGCCTGGCGCTCCTTCACTTTGGTGATCGGACGAGAACCGAAAATTCATTAATCCTGAGGATAAGGATAATGATACACACTACACAGATTATTGCATTGTCATCGGCCCTCGATATATCTACAAAGTTTGAACGAAATCTGGCCGTTTAAAGTGGGTCAAAATCGCCCCCAAAGGAGTCGGTTACAAATAAATAATTACAAACATACAAGTGAAGGTAATATAAAGCGTGTGAAAATAACAATACGTGTAGAGACATTTCACATGCCTCATGACAAATCCTGCAGACTGCTCTGCGTAATTTTTATAGCATTGAGATGCTTATTTATGAGAAATTTATCGCCTAGTACCTTCGTTAAAATGTATAAAGGGGGAATCCTTAAATAAGAATATTTAGCGATAAAGCTTTAACCATAATATTACGATTTAATTAAAATTGTTTAAACCTGGAATAGTGTCTAGCGTTTGAGACCTTCACTTATACATTCATCCTTCAGGGTGACCCGAATTAGGTTTTCAAGTACACAAGACAGCTCTGCTCCATATTGTACTCCCTGCTCAGACTAGTTGGCCTTTTCACTGTCTATGATATCCGCATACCCAGAGATAAAACAAAAAATGTATAACCCTTACTTCTTTTCATCTTTACCTATATTTTATGCTCTGGTGATTACAAAATTGCTTCTCTTTACAGAAACTTGATGTGGAACGTAAAGTACCAGAAATCGATACAAATCCATATTTAGCTAAAAAGTTTGCTTCATCTGCTAATGTTCGCAAGAACTAATACATTGATTTATTAGTGATGCCAACAAGCGGTATGATTACAATGCAAGGAATTTGAAACACTTTGTATGGATTTTTCAGTTATTTACGGTCTATCGGCTTGAAAGTGCATTAAAGTAAGAAACGTAACTGAAAAATAAATGCAAAAAAAATGCTTTTATCATTCCGAAGCCGAAAGTTCAATTTTCTTGCCTATTTTGCAGGAAATAAGCGACACATTTCAGACCAATCAAAATTAATGTAAATTAGAAATATATCTTAACTTTCCTCTCATTGATTTCTCGTTATTTAGGCAACCTAGCAACTGTCAATCAATCGTCAATCGCCTAAATTATATTGATATCAATTTCATGATGACGAATCAATTAACATATTTCAGATTATTAAACTTTTCATAATCTGTCACAATCATATTCTATATGGTCACAATTGTTCTTCCCAGTTGGTTGTATTAATATTGAACTTTCGGTTTTGATATGATAAAAAACAGTCTGCTGGTTGGTCTGAAACCGGCGCGGCTATTACCTATACCTTAACTTTTGCTGAATACATAATTATAAAATTAAAATACGTTTTGTTCAAATGTTTGTATTTAATTATCTATAACTATGTTTTTTAACTCAGCACATTAATTAAGATTCACTCCTTCATACAATGAAGGACTGATAGGTTTACCAAGTGCCATAGTGAATTGTGTAGTTGGTTTTTCATCATCCTGTGCTATTTTGTGTCTTCTGTTCGGACTGATGCTGTAACTGATGGGCATTGAGAAGTCTTTGAGAGGCTGAAAAGAGATACAAAACTATTAGTAACAAAAAATATACTGTAAATACTAGATGGTGTATGTGTGGAGTGACGCGGAAGGATCGCGTTAGGAACTCCCGCATTCGTGGCAGTCTTCATGTCCGTGACATTGCGGACAAATTGCAGGTGTCGGCTCCGTTGGTACGGCCACGTTTTACGGCAACCGGATGATATACGTGGGAAACAAATGTCTGGCCATGCCAACTCCGCCGGGCCCCGGCAGGAGGGTTAGGCCCAAAAAGTGCTGGCTTGACGTCGTAAAGGGTCGATATGCGTGCCAAAAGGCTCACTACCAGGGATGCTGAAGACCGTGCGAAGTGGAGTAGAAAAAGTCGAAAAGCGGACCCCGGGCACCGAAACGCAAGTTTGGGATGCAACCGGGATGAACGCTGAGATGATGATGATAATGATGACTTTTATTCAAAAATATGATTATTATAATCACTTAATTTTCATTTCACCTATATTCACTACATATTAATTTAACTATTGCAAACTCTATTGTTGCATCCTGTTTTTAAAGTGAATTGTCTTGGTTATTCCAACTTCAAATCCTAGTTTTTTGAATTTGGGGATGGCAACCCTAGGCTTGACTAGCATAACTTGATGACGCCTAAGCTATAGGTTTTGCAAAGAGGAGCTATGGCTTTCTTCCTTTTTCATCTTATTGAATCTTCACTTTTTTCTATACTCCATCATTTTTTATTTGAAACCATGCCATGCAAATATCCATGGTCAAGTCTGCTTCATCTATCAATGTTTTGCCTCAGCAGTAATATCATTCTATTCTAAAGTAGAACAAACTAATTGTAAAAAAAGAAAAGATTCTTTGTAAAGTATGACATTAATGAATTCAATTAGTCAATTCACTCACTCACAGGCATAGAAAGCTTTTGAGTACACATCTTGAGTATTAAAATATTACTTAACACAATAAACACCATGTCAACACTCTGTGGCAATTTTATAAAAAAATGTCATCGGGAATTTATAAAGGGAATGTAGAAAACGAAATTAAGTTCTTTCAGTGGCTATGAAAGATAAAAAAAAACAAAATATTTTGAAAACTATCAACCTCTTGTTATATCTTCTAGGTTACCTGGAAGAGATACTTATAAGTGATAAGGCTGCCTATTGATTAACATTGTTTAGTTGTAATTTTCCTTTAACTAATTTTTAAGTTAAATGATAAAGGGATCTCTAATAAACAAGTTAACTTAGCAGTTAACATGCTAACATATTACAAATGTTTTCAAAATTTCTTTCTTAATCTTACAGTGTTGTTAAATACCAGTTATGATCCAAAACTTACTTCTAAACCTCTCCTTTCGTGATCATCAATAAAGAATTTCTTCATTAGAGGAGGCATTTCTACTTTGTTTGGCAAAATTTCCACTGGTCTTTTATTAAATTGTTCAAGTGAACTCAGTAACTTTTGCTCCACATTTTTAGGTATAAGTTGATAATCTGTCTTATATGATGTGCGGTAGATTTCAGTAAGTTTAGGCAATGTGATTCCTCTGAATGTTTTCTCCACCCATATACGGACTCTCCGCCTCTCCTGAAATTAATAAATTTACTGAAACATTATCAATATTGAATCTAGATTGCATATAATAGCTTGGAGCTATTATATGCAAAGTTTCAGAACAACTGATTAATTTCACTTCCCAAAGGACTGAAAATAGCTCAAAAATTAACGAAATTTGCTTTAAAGGATATTGACTATGTGACTAAACATATGCCCCCTCCTCCTCTCTGTGACCAAGCGTGGTATTTTGAAGACCTTCCTCCTGAACGGATCACATTAAATAGGAATGTTCACTATGTACTAGTGGACTAGGAGCAAAAGTAAATATAAGCAGTTAGATCTAGTTTTTGTAGGGGCGACTGGTCCTATTGCATAACCTTTTAAAATCCACATAATGTCCCACATTTAGTGTAAATTAGAAGGAGTAAAGTAACCCTAATTAAGTGATAAAGTAACTCTATTGCTATTTGTAGCCTAGCCAATATGACAGAATCTACCATTGTTAAATCCATCTTACCTCGTCGGGACATGTTTCTACTTTCACTATCTTCATAAAAGTAGGTTCATTATATCGTTGGAATACTGATCTGATGACATATCTTCCAACTCCTTTACTCTTCAAACTTCCAACAATCTCCCAAAGGGTTTTACCCTTAAAGTCAGTGGTTCTGCCTACGTATTTGATTACAGTTGTAGTCATTACTGCAGATTATATTGTTTTGTGAAATGTCCTAAATAATGCTATAACTTTAAAACAGAAGATACGATTGCATTTGAAACCGTAGATTTTTGACTGATCGAATTTAGTTATTTGAGGTTATGTTTATTTTTAATCCCTAATGTCAACATTGTCAATGTCAATTGTCAACTGTTATTGCCAAAATACTTTTTTTTTTTCTTAAAGCTAAAGCCTAAAGCTGTAGATGTCTTAGACGACTCGACAGTCGACAGCGACTACGGACGATAAGGCATTCCAACCCCGTGGGAGCGAGGTCGATCAGCCGTGGGAGCGGGATCGATCAGCCGTGGCAGCGTGCTCGGCAGTTCGGCACTGCTCGGTCACGCGCCTCCTGTGAGGTGCGTTTCCGGCTCGACCGCTGCATGGGGACAATTGATAACAGTCACGAATGGCAAGAATACTATTTATTTGGAGACTATCGACTTCACCGGTGAAGCCGATCCTATTCTAATCAACTACCGTTTCGGAGTGCTTATAGCTAAGGGAGAAGAAACGGCGAGAGAAACTCCCCCGAAACACATTCTACGTGTATTTATGTATTGTGTGGGTTATGTACGTGTACAGGCTATGGGGGACGGAAGGCATCCCTAAACCTATTCCGTCGGGCTTGGTAGGCCAAAATACTGTTTTGTTGCTGCTTTTAAATGTTTACGTCTATTTTTTGCATAAACCTGATTGCCCACGGTATTTTTTGTGAGTATTGAAGCATTTTTAATAATACTGAAAAATTAAGCTACTGAAAGAGTTTTAGTCTTAATTAGTTTTACTATTAGTTTTAAAAATTAAAAATAATCCGCTAATGACATCTGTTGATTTTTCTTATTTCCTTATTGTGTTTGTTCTATGTAGACATATTGTTTGATTGAAAGATGGAGCCAGCTGTATTTTAAAATTAGTCTTATGGACATAGGACATAGGACGTTAAGGGACATAGGGTGTAATGTGTGATAGGGGTCCTACAAACTTCTTCGGGGCCCAAGTCAACCTCACCTGCAAGTCGGTTCACCCTGCTGAATAACGGACGAGGCCCTGACGACGGCTATTCTTTTGAAGTTGGTCGATTCATACGGCAGTCGCCCCCGTAAAATTAATTTTATGGAGAGACAAAGAATGCGAGAACTTTTATGGGCTAGGGCGCCGCCGCATAACGGCGCGAGAGCTTGCACTTGTGAGAAGTGGACAAGGGCTACCGTGTCATGGGCGGGCACGGCTAACGACGTTAGCCCCAACTCACGCAGCCCAAACATCTCGAAAGATCCGCTTAGCAACATAGAACATAGGTAAGGTAACCAGAAGCGCGAGAGCGTTGGCCGATGTGCTCTGCAGACGGATTGTGGCCGTAGCGTTTCTGCAGGATACTCGGTGGAAGGCCAGCAGATCCCGGTTCATTGAGAATGTCTACAAGCTGATCTACACAGGTGCACCTGGTGGGGAGAATGGGGTGGCCATAGTGCTCTCGGAGAAGTTCCAGAACGACATTTTTGAAATGAAACGTCATAGCGACCGGCCATAAAGTAGATAATATGACCGGCTTATGGTCGTGAGGGTGCTTATCGATGGTGTGGTTACCAACTTGATAGTGCCTACGCGCCACAGGTCGGTTGTGACGACGCCGATAATCTACTCGGAGAAGTGCTCCGTGAAATCCCATTATCTTAGAGGATCGTTTTGAGGGGAGATCTGAACGGTCATGTGGGTGCTGAATGTGGGGAATTTGAGCGTGTTTACGATGGATTTGGGTATGGTAGCCACAACGCGGAAGGAGAGGACATTCTCAATACGTGTGCGGCTGCCGACCTTGCCATCGTAAACACGTTTTTTAAAAAGAAACCCGAGCATGTTATCACCTGCAAGAGCGGGAGGAATGCTACCCAAATCGACTTCCTACTCACTACGAGACACCATATTAACAAAGTAGCCAACTGCAAGGTCATACCCGGTAAGAGTCTCACTGCACAGCATCGTCTTCTTGTCATGTACCTCTGCACTAAGCCTAAAGACACGCATACCGTGCATTTTTATCCGTGCAGGGGCGGAGAAAGAATACTGACCTCTGCGGCCGGGGTCGGCCTGTCGTAAAAGGCGACAAAACCCATCTTAACTACGTGGTAGGTCCCCAAGCCCGTCTGGATGGCGACCACTTTTGATCTTCAGTATGCTGCCATATTAACTTTGTGTTGTGTTCCGGCATTAGAGACCCAAGTTCCTGTACCCTTATGGGACAGCAGCGTGTTCGCGATGCCACTGGCGTTGCAAACACCCATAGACGACGGTAACTGCTAATCATGTCTCTGCAAACGTAGTGTAGGGTCCAATGGACCCATGACATAGAAAAGGTTGCTGGCCGAGGTTGGAATATAAAAGCAAGAGACCGGGTTTGTGGCGCTTACTTTGGAAGGTCTACACTTGTCTATGGTCTACAAGCAAAAATATTTATGGTGTATTGCAATAAAAAATACTTGATCAAAATTGAATGACTAATAGCTCCATTCATACGTTCTACATTCAAAAACTCTATGATATAGGAGTTTTCAATGAAACAATACAATTATTGCTTTGTTTGTTTATGTAGGCTTGTAAATAATAGAATAATGTTGCTGTTCATATTAGCTTTAGTTGTTAAAAGTACTAATAATAAAGGTAATAATAAAACAAAAGTGAAAAAATCAACTTTAGTTTATTCTCAATTTCGTATCTTGTTGTTTCATGGAATTTATGCATTACAAATGTTGTAAAATATAATTATTACAATAGATAACAGGTATTTAATATTAAATGCAGTTGTTAACAATGTCACCAAATATTCAAATGAATATTATAACTATGAAGTTCAATGACATCGATTAATTTTCAATCTGCGTTACACTGTTTAATTTCTAGAATCTAAAACATTCATGTTTATATTGAACTATGAATTTCATCCTGCATTACAAATAAGCCCTTATTTTAAATACAGAGGCAAGTTTTAGGCAATTTTATAACCTAATTAGTTGAATAAGTGTCCTAATTTTCATGAATTTTTCACCGAGTTCTGTGCACACATTAATATCAAAATAACCAAGAAACACAATTTGTAACGGTAAATTTTGAAAAATTAACAACCTGAAATGCACAATTATATTTTGAAAATAAGTACTGGGGAACTTATATGAATACTTCGTCGTGATCGTAGAATAACGTCGGATTTGAAAAAATCCAAAATTCACTTTTTACCATATTTGGATATTACATTGTCTAAATATTATTGCTACATTAAAAAAAAATTACATGTATTTTAGATTTCAAATTATGCAGTCGGTAAAGTGACGGATATGATAGATTCTCATAGTAAAATGACGCTTGTGTATTTTTAAAATGGCTGTCCTGTAAAGTTTAATATATGTTAGATCCGTCACTATTCTACGACTACGACGACTTGTTCTAAATTAAAATTATTGTGCAATCAGAGAGATCCAACTGCCGCACTCAGTATCAGTTAATGGTCCATTATACTTGACAATTTACCTAATTATTATTTAAATTAATAATAAGTTTATGCCTATTCCATTTTAATATTTGTCTCTGGGACCAAAACTTAAATTTGAAAATACCTTTTAAATGCAGACCTGACTGAATAACGGTTATTTATAATGCTTTGAAAAATCAGTCAGAAAAAAATTCTTCCGCTTAAATTCAATAATAATTAGTGAATGGATTTTTCTTCAAAAACAAATACCCTGATCCATTTACGTCTTCTTTGATAAATCTGCATTAAATAAGATAAATATTTGATGGCTTATTAAATTCTAATAATTGTTAACAGTCTGTAAAAATTTACTGAAATAGGCAGCAATAAATGTCAGACTTAATTCGTCCGTCGCCATGCCACATTTTCACTAACACTCGTCACCTCAAGATCGGCTCATTCCTTACATATTATACAAAACCGATCCATCAGTCGCATAGAGCGAAACTTAGAGCATATAACACATGGAACGGACACGACGAGCGCCAATCATTAATTTTTGATCATTAGAACCACATCATTTAATTACGTAGTTCGATGTATATTAATGGCAAGTCGAAATATAGCATGTTTTTATTAACAATTTAAGCAGTCGACAAATAATAGTTTTTCAATGATAAAATTAAAGCAAAGATATTAGCTTATCTTTAATATTTTTCATCTGTTTTCCTGTCTGTCGTCGCGGTTTACGCTATTAACTTTGCAGCAACTATTAAGTTTTCATCGAACTATAATGTCCATGATATACGATTTATCTAGATTTAAAAAATTGAAAGCATATGCCCGTAACAAAATGATAGTATTGATTAGTGCTATACTTGCTCCCATGTAAAAGTTGTTTTTAATGGTCAATTCAGTCGCGACTCCGTTTGGTTAATTGCTCTAAGGTGTAAAATATATTAGAAACTTAAGACCATAATTTCCTACAAATCTGTACAAGCAGTCACATTCCGTTGGCAAATAATTAATAATAAATTAAATAATTATTAAATTTCGCTAATAATTCCCTAATTACCAACGGGAATGGGCTTCGTGAACACGCGGGTGGTGAATAATAATTCCGTCGACAGAACCCTACACCTAAGCGATCGCAATTATAATAATTTAAGATAAATATTTACACCTCGTCTTCAGCATCCACGTTATTATTAAGGAACTTAATATAGAATAATAATTTAAAATATTCTTGATATAGTCATTATTATTAATAGGAATCAGTCATTCAGTGTCCACTGTGAACGGTGGATAGGCGATCCGTTGCCCATGCACGTTCGCAACGTTGTGTGGGCACACGAAGGTTGTACGGCTGCTGGGGCCACGCGGACACAAGGGCTCAGAAGGTTACGTCACCCGTTGAGGCATATTCGGCAGGTGGGTTCGACGCCATGCAGCAGGGCACTACAACTCGTGGGCATGCTCTGTCTTGTCGCCGCTAGGCAAATAAGCCATTCGTCCATAACCATGATACCGCATCACAGCCAACCGCCCTGGAACTCTGTTCATGGCCAATTTACTTAAGGGGCTTATTCCTCACGTGCTTTCCGGCGTACAGCCATAAGGCGCTATGTGGGGCGTGGATTCATGAGTACACCTGTCCAAATCCAGAAAGAAGCTAGTGCTTGGGCACACGACGCAGACGCCCCTACCCCTCGCGCTGGTTATTGCTCATGTGCGCTCGGGCTCGCGGCCACCTTGACCTGCATCGGACATATAAGCTTGCGAGCTAGTGCTTCGGCCCATGGGCACGGGGCGTCCCGCGCGGTGGTCGTGATCTGGCTGCTAGTCTCCTAGGAGGTGCGCGGCGGCGGGGCCCACTTAGGTCGTATCCCGGCCGTATGTGCCGATGCGCACCTCGTTTATTACTCGCTCCCATTCCAACGCGTACGCCTCAGGGTCTTCTAAGTAGTATGTACGATTGGGCTGAAACAACCAACATATTTTTTATCTACTGATAAACTAAATGTCTGAAAGCGACACAGTCTATTACTACTTGAAAAACAGAGTACAAGATAATAATACTCCCAAGAAGGACTAGATAATAAATATTTTACTATATTCTCCATATTCCAAGACAATTCATCATTATAACCACCCTTTGATGAACGCGGCTGCTATGTGACCAGAATATTAAAATAGAATTAAAATAATTAGAACCTAAACGCACTGAAAATCCAGGAAAATTATGCAACAATTTTGGAAATTTAAAACAAATTATGTGATTAAGTACTCGTGAGTACATATTACTCGTAAGCTCTTAGTTTTTTTTTATTGCTGTACAACAGCCGACAGGGTGACGGCTCGCTTAGAATATTGCAGTTACCGTCGCCTATAGGTACAGGTGGGTACAGGAACTTGGGTCACTAATGCCGGAACAGAACACAAGGTTATTATGGCGGCATACTTAAGACCAAGGTGGTAGCCATTCAAACGGGCTTGGCACCCTACCACGTAGCTAGGGTGCGTTGTTTTGTCGCCTTTTACGATAGGCCGACCCCGGCCGCAGAGGTTAGTGTTCTTTCTCCGCCTCGGCACGGATAAAAAGTAACGCATTCTGAGTGCTTAACTCCAAAAAGAAAAATGGACTGGTGTCCCTTTTTAACGATAGTCTAGGAACAAGAGGGGTTGTCAAATTCTTTGCTTAGGCTATGTATGGATGTAGCCTAAGCTTAATTTAAATTAAATCATAATATAAGTATTTAAAAATATAAGCAGCTCACCGTATGGACTAAGAATATTCGGAAGTTCTTTGCTTCGACACGCAATTCCGGTGACCAGGGAATTTCTCCTTTTAGGACCATATTTGTGGGGTCCACGTAGAACAAACGGGGTCCAGTCGTGAGGAGGAGCATCCGTCTTCTGGGGAACAGACCCTTCCTCTTATCCACCAGGCCCTGTTTTAAAATCAGCTCCCCATCAACAAACTGATGCCACCTGCTCTCACGGGCTTGTATTTCGAGACGACGTCGCTTCTCTTCGGGACTAATGTTCAATATCCCTGCAAAAAAATAAAACGTTGTAACATGAACTGGTTTACTTCGGATTCCGTCTGATAAATGGCGCCGGACGAAAATCAAAACGCGCTAACGTTTGACGCATCGAATTAGCTAAGCACCTGAACTAAAGATTTATTTTTTAATTCAATTCATTTTAATTCACTATGATTTATGGTACTCCACGCCAGTCCACATTTAGTATCGAGACAGATGCACTGGCCTTCCAACTTCCGGTCTGGACTTCCAACCAACGTTTCTAAAAGCTAAGTCTCGCGATCGATCTCTCTTCATTACAATGTTAAATAATATGCAAAGTTACCAATATATCGTTATAACACTTCTGAAATGTTGTTTCAGCAAATTACAAATAATGACAGCTTTTTTCGAGTTTGTGAGGCGAAATATTATTATGAATGAAATAACAATAATAGATATTGCAACTTTAATAATAGTTAACCAAAATTCTTCTGTCAAGTCAAAATATAACGATCACAAGCTATCCAAAAACACCACAAAATTAGCATAAAACTGTACAGGGTGTGGTTAGTCATTCGTGTCATAGCTTAAATGGGAAAGAATGTGGAAGTGCGGCATGCCGGATAGTGACGTCATGGTACTAAAGAGCTGTACTGCCGTACGAACAAAGGAGGATGTCCGCTCTCGATGTGAATGGAAACGAGCGATGACGTACGCATTTTACTTATGCGCCATATGTGCCATACTGATCGACTTAATTGAGACAAATATAACAATCCAGATGGTTGTCTTGATATCCCTAACATTATAAAATATAAATAATTGTGACACCGCAATTATTTTCTATAAAAGTTACAAAAATTACCTTTTGATGTAGACAAGTCGAATTCCCAAAGACGTACTAGTTGGTTATTTCCTAAACCAGGCTCGAGATGATCAGGGAATAAGGTCCCTTCCTCCTCGAATGAGCCCCCGGGCAAATACGGACAAATAGTTGGAGGAGTTTGATCCCAAACATGATCCCAATCGATGCCTGCGAAGAACGGATGATTTCTAATACTGCTATAAGTGGTTCCTTTGTCGTCGGCTCCGAGTCTCTTCGTGTGATTTAATACTAGTAACTTTTCGACGAGATCTTTGGCATCTGCCGGAAATCCTTCTGGGAATTCATAGTCCATTTTTAGTATCTTTTGGAACGTCAAAAATTCATTTGCAGCTCTAAACGGAGGGAGACCAGAGATCATTTGGTAAACGATGCAACCGAACGCCCACAGATCGGAGGCACGCGTATCAACACAATCGTGCAACAATTCAGGGCTGACATACTGCGGTGTTCCCACAAAGCTGATCTTCCTTGTTCGTTCATTCTGTGCATCAAGCTCACCGTTACTCGGTGCACATCTTATCTCTTCGGGCTTCATAATTTTCGCAGTTCCAAAATCAGCTATTTGCAAATGCATATTCTCATCTAACAAGATATTTTCTGGTTTCAAATCCCGGTGTATTATGCCTTCTGCGTGCATTTTTTCCAAAGCCAATAATAATTCGGCTGCATAAAATTTTGCTACATTCAGCTCAAAAGAGCCAACGTTATTTATATGTTTCAGCAGTTCGCCATTTTTGGCGTAAGACAAAACAAAATATAGCCGTTCTTCGTCTTGGAACGTGCAATACAGCTTCACAAAGCCATGTGTTGCGTTAGACAACAAGTTCAAAGCGTCTTTCTCTCTTTTTATGTATTCCCGTTTTTTTTTACGAATAATGTGATGTTTTTCGCAGACTTTAACTGAAACAATAAAGTTTACACGTGAATATTGTTTTTCGGTTAAATAGACACAGTTAAAACCCGGATATTTGTTCGGTTTCGAATATTTTAAACAATTCCACTGCCAATAAATTATTAAAGTTAAAATAAGGTATCGCTAATACATCAATCACACACACACCTTAAGTTTTAATTTAAACGTTTTAAAGAGTTATTTTAACTTTTTAGTAGATATTTGGAATAGATCTTTGTGTGGTTGTAGTATTGTGTACGTTATTTTAAATGATACTACATGTATGTTAAAGAAATAAATGATTGTGAGGTATACTTACTGGCATATTCTTTTCCAATGTGTATATCCTTCGCTAAGAAAACGGTGCTGTAACAGCCGTCGCCGATTAGTTTGCCAAATATGTAGTCTTTGGCAGAGCGTTTAGCCGCCCTGTGGGGGTGAGCGGGCGTCGGCGAGGAGGCGGGCGCGGGGGAGGGCGCGGGCGCGGCTGGCGATGCCTGCATCTTCACGGGCGACTCACACACAGCCTCAGCGTACGCAATAGGGGCGCGGATCTCACCCGACACTTGACTGCTTAGCTGCAAAGAAAATAGAATCACATCAAAATTGCGTACGTCTTAAGAAACGTACATATATCATTACATTATCAATCAAAACAACAAGGAAATATTTTCAATTGTTGTGCTTAATTCAAACGTATCTGCATCCGGCTCAAAAACAAATTTACATTGCAATTTCCACTCATAAAATAAACAAACTGAAAAAAGACATGATTGCTTATATTATAAAAAAAACTTATTGTAAAATTGTTATTTATATTATAGTTATTGCCTGAAATACAAGTGCCGTGAGACGGCGCGGTTTAAGAATAAATAACTAGGTTATTTGGCCAGCGACAACTAAGGCGATGGTGGGAATGATGCACCAAACTAAAAAGCAGTGGGGGCCTCACAGGCAACGCGCCGTCTAGCCCGCCTTCTAAATTAACCGCCAACCAGCGGTTTAATAGTTATTTTATTTATCAATAAAATTACTGTTTAAAAATCAATCAAATGATTAAATAAATATTTTTAGAAAATTATAAAAATCGTTTTACTAAAATACTGCATCACTGGTACAAAGTTTTAATAAAATATATCTATCCGTATAGTCCGAATTCAACTGAGTGTCACGTTCACTGGCCTCGGCTACAGTTCGATGATCCAATTTTTCGTGTCTCGGTTTTTGTCCACTTTTTTTGAAGCGGCGTCATATCATTTAGCAAAAAATAAAGTACTCATTCAAAACTACGAGGAAGAAAAGAGATGGCGACGCATTGCGATTCTGTCTCCCTCGAACTTTGGCGTAGACCGCTCCACGGTTCGCGCTTAACGGTATATTTGCAAAAAGCAACGTAGTGAAAAGCAAATGAAAGTCGACTACGTGATACCGTTTACTTTACATATTAGTCATCCACGATGATAAACTTTCCCATATTATTGCAGTAACCGTTGTTAGATAAGTCTTCGGAAATTATTTGCTTTAGTGGTTTATCAAAAAACAAAGAAAAATATATTTATCTAGTAGGCGCCGCTATGCCAGTGGAAAAAAACTGATAGCGAAGTAAGGAGGCGGCGGGACACGAGCTATAATTACCGCTAGGTAGGTCACAGTTAGATTACGTGTCAGTCTTGAGAGATAAACATAATCCGAGGTCAGGTGCATTTGTAAATAATTGTTTGTATAGGTCAGGTATGTATTTACGCGCATAAAATGTACCTTCTATCCTTTAACTTAATGCATTGTTTTATTCAATTTTCCGCAAACATTAATCACAAAATTCTATATGGAATAAATTTTACTAAAATTATAGCACGGATCATGCGAAATTTTTAGACTTTCATTGCCATTATATTATAGAGTATAACATCTATATATTGATAATGAAATAAAAACATGAGTTAAATTTATTGGAGATTCGAATGAGTCATTGATATTTGTCTTAGTGGTTTGTGCAAGCCGCAAGTGGGTCTCACATTCCGTGCCGGCAGCGGCGGCTGCGGCGCGCCGATGTCCGCCACAACGGTACTTGCAACGCATTCCCACAGTGGGTAACGCATTCCGTTGTCCGCTAAATGTACCTATGTGTAATGAATACGTAGGCTTGAATACTCATACAACTACTTAGCGCTATAAGTACCTATTTGCTTGCAACTTTAGTTAAGATTTAAATCAATTCAATATATAGAAAAATAACAAAATAATAATGTATGTTGGTGAATGTTTGAATGAATGAATGTCCGATTAGATGAGTGTAACCGTTATTTTATTTGAATTCTTATTGAACAATCCCAGTTTATTCTTAAGACAAGTTTAGTTATTGATACAAAATAACATGTTTTTCTACAACATTTTCCTTTTAGTTAAGTTGCATACTCAATAATTTCATCAAATCATAAAAATATATAGTATTTTTATGGAGGCGCTATATTTTTTTTTCAATCAGTACAGCTGTAATTACTTGATATTGAATTGCACGGCATGGCATGCCACTAAGGCCTCGTTCGTAAGTGGCTGGCTGGCTTAGGCGGATGTGGCGTACCTTATTGCGAGACTATTTGCCCTCCACTTGTACAAGAAACCGCATCCGGCGCTTGTCCATCGACATTTTTAATACCTACCTGTCTGTTATGCATTCGACGATAATTTATATTACGTGAAAACTATTATAATTTTATTTATTAATAATAAAAATGCGAGTCATGGAGATCAATATACTGCGGTGGATGTGTGGAGTAACGCGGAAGGACCGCGTTAGGAACTCTCGCATTCGCGGCAGCCTTCATGTCCGTGACATTGCGGATAAATTGCAGGAATGTCGCCTTCCCTGGTATGGCCACGTTTTACGGCAACTGGCTAATTAGGTGGGGAACAAATGTCTGGCCAGGCCGCCACCGCCGGGTCCCGACAGGAGGGGTACACCCAAAAAGTGCTGGCTTGATGTCGTAGGGGTTGATATGCGTGCCAATGGACTGATCACCAGAGATGCCGAAGATCGTGCGAAGTGGAGAAGAAAAAGTCGGAAAGCGGACCCCGGGCGCCGAAGCGAGTTTGGGCTACATACGGGATTCAACGCTAAGATAATGATGAATAAAATATAATATTTCATTGGTTAGGTAATCATTATTTCAAATATATTAACCTAATAAATTTGTATCAAATACATACCGTAAAAAGGTTCAAGATCGTAATAAATGACTGAATGATGCTCTGTACGGAACGTACAACGCAGTGCGTAAAGGGAGTACATACTTACTTAGATAGATAGGCAGTAGTTGCAATCTCTGTTTATGTTATGTACACGATGTTTGTGGGCGTAGTATGGACTTTACGCCTACAACAGGATATTACGCCACTGTCGATGACGTTCTAATATCCTGATATTTGAGAACTGACACGAATCTCAAATAGGCACCAAATTTAAAAAAAAATATCCCACCTTTCACGAGTACTTTTAAATACAGATAATATATGTGCTAATTTAAGACTGATAAACATTATTCACTACTTAAATTTGTTATTGATTACGAAAACAAAATCCTTAATACAACATGTAATATATTTGTGATTAATACACAAAGAACAAAAACAGCTACATAGTTTCCATGTTGTGTACGAATGTAATTTAACAGCGATGATGAATGCGCGGATCGTGAAACGTCCGTAATGGTAAACTAGTAAACAAGGTGGTCACGCTGACGATGCGTGAACAAACAAGTGCGGCACCAGAGCCGCGGCGGGTGCCGCGCGCCAACCGCCAACTCAACCTTGCATCGCTCACTCACAGTTAAATATAAAGACAATATTCGTTATCATCCAACACTACAATTAACACCAATTAATATAGCATTGAACATGAAAAATCCTAATATAAATAGTATACAATTTATAAAAATTTAATAGCAAGTACAGACGTAAACAAAATTCCGAAAGCTGCACTCTCTTCGGTATGTTCCCACCCTTTCACTTTCACAACAATTTACAAGTCGCATTCATTAATAAAGCTGTCTGTTCTTTTGATGTCAACTACAAAATAGAACGTCTTCGTACAAATAAATATTTATTATTTAAAAAAGATTTGTTTTTGTAATGTGGTATCAAAATAACAAGCAAATTGGGGAGCGAGATGATGTCGTTGACCTTACCTTAGTTTTGGGCGAGGGCTGTTTCCCGCGTTTGCTGGAGCTCACGCCTAAAATCCTTAAAATCCTATTTGCCGCTTCGAGAAGAGTTGCACTGCCCCTCGATCCTCTTTTAACCCTGGTGGTCAATCCGCTCATGACGGTACTATATCACACTTTTTATAGTTTTGTATTTTTCTTATTATTGTTCGTAACGGTTAAATATACGATCACAGTTCATGAAGCCTGGCTTAAAAATATCCGAGAATTCACTCACACAATAGCATTTATTACAGTTAAAAATAAGTAAACAATCCAAGGAATGCCAAATACAAGGTAAAATAAATAAACATACAACGTTATTATCACAATGAATGCGAATGTACGTCCATTCGAAGACGCAGCGCGTTGTGAACTAAATGGCTGAACGCACTGAACTGACAAACTACGATACGATACGGTGAGTCGGTGGGGACTGGGGACTGAGTGGAGGACTGGAGGAGCAAAAGCAAAGTATTGCAAAGCCAGTGCTACCAGTTTAATGTTTCCAATTCTCTGATATAATAAAGCCCATAAACGCTACAGTGCTGGCTTCGGGCCTCTCTCTTAACCGCCATGCCACGTCCAAAGCGGATTATACATTATACCAATAATCTGTATGCAGGTTTTCTTACGAATTTTTCCTTCACCATCCATACATTGTAATTATATTCATAATATGCACTCTGCACATGAAAAATCTGCCTTAGTGGCGCATGTTGTCGTGGGATTCGCACTCGTGACCATGATAAAAGGCCACCCTGTTCTAGGATGATCTTTGAATTTAATACCACTTGGCTACCAGATAACAAGCGATTTGCTAATGACAGCTTGAGTTAAATCTCGGATTTTCCTGTGATTTCCCCGTATACTTTTTTATACAAATTCAAAGTTATTACGATTTAAGTTATTACAGCCGAGCGCAAAGGGTTAGGTATATTACTTTTTGCTTACTGTTAATTAATATTTGTTTATATTTTATTATTATTAAAATTATTCTAATTGCTCGAATAGCCACACAGATACGGGTGGTCATAAAAAAACAACCATAACCTACAAGCAACTTGTGCACCGAAACGGGCGTCCGTTTCGGTACGTTTCAACCCTTCCCCCCTCGCCCCTCGCCCCACACACATAGATATGCTCCCTTGCCAGAGTCCGTCTCCGGTGCGGCCTGGAAATATTAATTAATAGTAATCAAAAAATAATCTAACCTATCTTTTGCCTTACGTTAAGTTACTTACAATTTATTATATTCGGTTTAGTATATTTAGCTATTATTTTTATACTAAATTCTTGATACTACTTTGCAAAATAATGCTACTTAAATTTTTTCTCAACTCTAGTTTTATTCCACACAAATCAGGGAATCCCTCACCAAGTGGCATCACTGCGCAAAGCAACTTGACGCAAGCATATTGTGTCCATGCGTTTGTATTCACAGGACAGGTACATTTAAAGGGAAATTTATGTTATCTCAGTGGAAGTCTGCTCAGCGTATCTAGCCAATAAACATACACTTTTTTAGACTTCCACTAGCGATAAAATTTTGATATGTTTGCATATTGTATGCATCTAGAGCGACATTAGCATCATAACAGATTGGCATTTTGCCTCGTAGCGTTCAGCGTTTTGTTTAGTTTGATCGCGATACTATAAATTATTACAAGAACTAGAAAGATTTGATATGTAGTAGCGTCGTAGCCAAGGCGGGCTTTTGTTTTTGCTACGATGCCTTATTTCTGTGATCGCTACACATATAATTTTTTATTCTACCTCTATATTTTCTGGCAATCTTGCTTCGTTTTAATTTCATTGGGTATGTGTGTCAACCATAAAGCTTGTCAAAATTAGACCAAACCTTTGCCTGCCAGATTGGCAAATTAAAACAACAACAACAACATAAGTCCAACAGAATTCGCCTGCTTCATCAGATCATAACCGTAATTCGTAATATCATTTTGATATGTAATTTTAAAAAAGAACATCCCCTTTCAACTTAAAGATATGGTTACATTAAGCCAGCATTGACTATGTTCCGTTTGCCAGACAGAATAATCGCACGACGGGTGACAGCGCCTGGCTTGGGGCGGTTGGTGGTTGGGACGTGGGGTGTGGGCGTAGCGTAGGGTGAGAGCAGGGCGAGGGCGGGCGCGGGCGGCTACTAGCGCTAGTATAGTACACCTCCATCTCCATCCACTCCACTTTACCTCTGTCGTCTCGCCACGCCGCGGCCTTGCAACATGATTTTTAGCCGTTTGTCTATACTGAGTATAACTTGCCCGTAATCAATTCGACCGTTTAAGCAAGTAATTGTGCTACGTGTAAGCATGTTTTACTTTTACATGTTTTGTGTACTGCCTTAAACCGGATGTCTGACAGTTTGACTCAAAAACACTTATTGGCCTGACAATCGTTTACACCATCATATAGAATATTTTATTTATTCCATGACGCTGTTTGCCAAATGAACATAAATAGGCCGCGTCACTAATTGATTTAGAAACAATTAGCTCATATTTATGAGTTGTATTATGTTTTAATAATATTTATTAATTCTAATCATATTCTGATACAGCGTAGTTGACCAACGAAATATGTCTCCAAGTGAATGCGAGTGTCGGAGTAAGTCAATACTTGGAATCATTGAACAGACTGCCTTTATGCACATTGACTTGGGGAGGAACATGCGGGCCTCACCGGGGTTAATGAACTCGTCACAAATACACATTTCCGGATCGATGCACTACAATAACAAGACAACAGTTAATAGTTATATAGGTAGATTGTTTTTTTTTTAATAAAATTATACGGATTCATATTAATTTTTCAATATACTGTGTGCGGATGAATGATCATTTTTATTATTTACATTTAGTACTAAACAAACATTTCAAACAGTCAGTAAAGAACGTAAACAAATCAATAGGTAAATTACCTTCGACTTTCAAAGGTTACTTATGTTTGGTAAAGTACTTATGACAATTAACGACACAGGTAAGTAATAATTTAACCCGACTCAAATACAATAACAGTATATAGTAACAATTTGAGTTTATTTAAAATGTAATTATTCGATGTTGGTACACGATATCGTTGTGTGTGGCAGCCATTCATAAAATGTATTTCGTCAAAGGAGCTTTCAGTTATGAAGAATTGAAGATGCAGCTTATGCGTCATGCCACGTGGTCACAACGTGGCACGTGCGGAGCCCAGCGTGTACTTACACATCTGCCCTTTTACGCTTCCATATGGCAACACTTTTTAAATTATTCTATTTATTCGATTAAATTTAAGGTAGAATGTTTCATATTGAACACGTGGCCTGTATAAGACGAAGCCACCTGGCGCCGCCATTTTTTCCTTTGAAACGAAATGATCCGATCCAACCCCCGAAGCCCCAATACAAAACAAAAGCTGCGCAGTGCATTGAACCCTGCACCTGGCTGGGTTTTTATATCATATGGGTAAGGTATTTGAAGGAACTCATTCAGAGTTACAATATTAATTTCCACTATAAACATGTGTCACTATCATCAACTGAGTTTAATCCCGCTGTATCCTGTATATTATATATTGCTTTGGGGCCTCAGGCTCTGCTCAACAAGCATTGTGATGAAGCATTTCTTCTTCTTCTTCTTTATTTGTGCTTATGGCTCCAATGCATTTGGCATTGATTTTGCCAATGTCTATGTTATTAATAAAAGTGACAGGTTAAATAAAGCAATAGTATTAGAGAAATATGGTCGGTAAATTGAGTTCTGAGATCCTGAGGACAACACAAGAAGCAAGTTAGTATTAAATGTATATATGTAGCCTTATAAGTAAATACTGTCTACTCTCTTTTCCATTTCAAGTCGATGTCCCGACACTGACACTTAGTTGGCACCTTTAATTTTAGAAAATTGGCAAGCAAAATGCGAATATTGTTAAAACCTATTTAGGAAAGATCGGTGTTTATATGTTATATTTAAAAGACAATTTTTTTTCTGATATTACGTATATCGAAACGCGTTTATCAAACGAACATTAATTAAGGGTGTTTTAAGTGCTTTTGAGTTCAGGCTTAAATTTAAGTAGAACTAAATTAATCTGGAAATACCCATAAATAGCATATCCATAAAAATAAAAATTATCCAAAATGTTTCTTCTATATCTTCTAAACATAAAAAAACAAATGTCAAATTGAAAACCACCACCCGATGAGTCGATTGAAAATAGCAAGGATTTCACGAAAGTCAAAACGAAAAATCTTTCCGCAATAAGCAAATTTTACAATCATCTGATTGTTTTAGGTATTACTTCCTCAAATAAATAAAACTTTATTGATTATACATATTTTTAAAACAATTCATATACATATTATTGTCATTTTTAATAAGCTATCAAAAAAAATGGCGGTCAATTTTCTCGCGCGAATCCCATGGCCCCTGATCTTGTCTAGCAAATGATATTAAATTTTATATTCATTTGTAGTTCACATAAATTACGCAAGGCGCCTATTGTCAGTCTGTGAAATGTCGTAGTTGTGGCCTTGATTGGTCCTTTGACCTTACATCCGTCAGCCGTCAGCCGTGCGCCACCTGCTTCGGTGCCTCAACATAACACACTTTTCAGGAATATATTTTCAAAGTTATTTAAATTAACGAACTGAACATTAAGTACATTTTAAACAAAATTCATAAAAAAATCCGAGAAAATATTTCGACAATTATATTTTTGTTATTGTAGGTAGGTATAGCTTGACATAAATAAGTTTACGAAGTGCATATTTTATTTAAGAACCAGGAAAATTTAATTCAATGAGTATTATTATTATTTATATATTATAAATGGTCAATGGATATGTCATAAATAAAATTAATAGGCATTCTAAACATAAAAAGACCATAATAAATGGTTTCAAACAGGATTCATCATTTAAAAAAGACTTCTCTCACAATACAAAAGTATCTTATTAGCTTAGAAAGATTGAAAAAAAAATCTAAAATTCATTTACAATTCGAGTATTGTAACAAAAAGACATTTTTAAAACAATATATCAATCTGTTCTACTATAAATTAGTTTACTTTAAATTTATTTTCTTGGGAATCCAACAGAGCAAAACGGTCAATGTCCTGAACTTACAAGCTTACAACTAAAAGCGGTAAGTACCCAGACATAAATAATAAAATGATAAAAAATAAATGCGAATGATAAACCAGGTTTTTCCTTATTTACTATGAACAGGTAATTTTGGTTAGACCAGTCTACTAAAAAAGTAGGTAAATAAATCTTGGTGTACACCTACATTTGATCAGAATATATTAAAGAAACATTATTAATACATAGATATCAAAGCAATTAAATGCAAAGCGCATATACTTATTAATTACTTATACTTAATACAGGTATTAAGTTCATCACCATCATCATCATTTCAGCCGGAAGACGCCCACTGCTGGACAAAGGCCTCCCCCAAAGATCTCCACGATGATCGGTCCTGCGCTGCCCTCATCCAACCTATTCCGGCGATCTTGACCAGATTAAGTTAGCACACGTAAATACTTTTTTAAAAATTATCATTTTATTTTCGTTTAATAACTTAATATAACCTTTTGCAGATATATCACGCTATCATAAATAACGATTTAGCATATTTTATAATATTCAAATGTCATTAGATGTGCTCGAATGATTACTAAATAGATTCACATTTTACACCATACGTCTTGTTTATAAAACACACAACAACTCTGCTAATTTGAATTTGACAGACGTCGTTCAGTTAATTACATATTTCGCGAAACAGGAAACGATAGGTGCGTTGACCGAAGACGAACCAAGGCCCTTATGCGTTCCTGATACGACACCTTCGAATCGTCTGTTCACTTCGACGCCGGTTCCTTGCCAATATTTCATGTTACAATATAAGTCATTGATCAAAAAGTTCCCGGACTGACCTATGATGGTGCCACATATGCAAAATCGAAAAATTATATTAGCGCCATCCTTTATAAGATATGTCAAAATTTCATGACAATTGGACCACGTGTTTTCAAGTTATTGCTGTTAGTGTCAAGCAACTTTGGTATATTTGTCAAAAGATGGATAACAAAGAATTTCGTATGTTGATCAAGCATTGTTTTTTGACCGGAAAAATGCGAATGTCGCGAAAGATTGGCTATCAACCGGTTGCGAATTGTATAATGAATTTAAACGTGGCCGTAGCGACGTCAACGACGCTCAACGTAGTGGTCGACCAAATACGGCTGTTAACGAAGAAAACGTCAAAAAATCCGCAGAATTGTTTTCACCGAACGCAAAATGAAAGTCAGGGAGATGGCTGAGGTTTCAAAGTTATCATATGGCAGCGTGCTTACTATTTTACACGACAATTTGGGTATGAAAAAGCTCAACTCAAAGTGGTTGCCGCGTTTGTTAACACCGGACCAAAAACAACAACGAATCGACGATTTGGAGGCCTATCTGAAGTTTTTCAATCATAACAGAGCAGAATTTTTGCGTCGGTATGTGACCATGGATGAAACCTGGATACAATATTATACTCCAGAATCAAAGCTCTCGTCAGCGTCAGTGGGTTAAGGCAAGTGCATTCCAAAGCGACCAAAGACGCAACAATCGGCTGGCAAGGTTATGGCATCAGTATTTTGGGATGCGCATGGTATTTTGTTTATCGACTATCTTGAGAAAGGGAAAAGGATCAATTCTGAATACTATACAGCGTTAATGAACCAATTGAGCGAAGTAATAAACAACAAACGGTCCCCCCATGGCAGAGAAAAAGCCACTGTTCCACCAAGACAATGCACCATGTCACAAATCAATGGTTACGATGGTCAAATTGCATGAATTGCACTTCTAATTGCTACCCCACTCCCCGTATTCGCTAGATTTGGCCCCCAGCGACTACTGGCTGTTCAGACTTGAAAAGGGTGATCCGGGGAAAAAATTTAGCACCAACGAGGAAGTCATTGCCGAAACTGAGGCCTATTTTGCAAGCAAAGATCAGGCGTTCAATAAACATGGTATCGAGAAGCTAGAGAAGCGTTGGGATGATTATATCGCCTTAGATGGAAATTATGTCGATGAATGAAAACGAAATTTGCGATAATTTTGTGTTTTTATTACTTAGTCCGGAAACTTTTTGATCAATGTGTAAGTGGGCCGTCAGCCTGCCTGCTGTTCCTCGGCAGTAAAAAAATAAAAACAACTAATTTTTTATATTTCATCGTCAAACCACAAAATATAATTAGAAATATTTTCACGATATTTACTTCTTTATAATATTTAACTTCTTTAAGTAACATTTATGATATCCGTGAGATATATAAGATAATATTATTAATGATGACAATTCAATGATAAGAACAACAAGACCATACATTTTAAGGTTAACGGATCTGACATTGAGAGTATGTAACAAAATCTCGCCGCGTAAACATCGTCAGTATTGACAAACAAAGCAACGAAAAGTGCTTTTGTTGTAGAATAATAAGCAATTGTATGCAGGTATAAACAAAAACAACTTGTTTTAGCCGTAAATAGAACTGATCAAAATACAAGAATTAATGTTATCTACGCAACCTTATCACGTGCATTTCCAAAACACATTCATGCCGTCGCCTATTATCGTGACCGATATTTTTAAACACGCATTCAATTATTTATATATTTGTTATCAAGGAACATATTTAAAAAAGGAAAATTCGTTTAATTTAGTGACAAGGTATTCTTACAAACAGGTATAACTTCTAAGGAAATACGTTGCTGATAGACAGGACAAAAATTATGGCGGACTTTTTGCCGATCTGACCAATTTGGTATTCACAGGGACGAACGTTGTATGAGCCCAAAAAAGGAAAAACTTTATAATGCCCTTGCTGCCTGTACCAAAGGTACAAATGATATCATTGCCTTTTATGTCTCACTAGGAACGAGATGGTCCTATTCTTCTCGTAGGCCATGCCATCAATGAAACAAGATCAATTTTATATTATTTTATCAGATTTTTGGCATATCTAAATACATAATATCAGTCATTTTGTATGTTTATGATTTATCATTCTGTCAGAATCCATGAATATTATGACATATGTCATTGACGGGAACGGTAACAGCATAAGACCGAAACCATCACCCATTATTGGCAAATTGGGAAGAATTAATATATTATACATGTATCATATCTTTTTATCTCTTATCGAAGCAGTCTCGCCGCCATCCGCACCCTTCCAGCAAGTACAATAGAAAAACGCCATTTAGTATAGATTTTATAAAATCCAAGACTCCAGTTTTTACATTTTCAACGTATCATTGTGGTAAGACTATTAATTGTTCAACCGGGATCAGATCATGTTGAGAGAGAAGAGAGAACTGTTTTGTGCTTCGCTTCTCCTAAAGGTTAATTTTTACCAAAATTTCTAAAACAATTAACCACTGTAGCGTAGAATCATAGAATTTAAATGTCTATCAGTTCAAATATTTTAACTTAATAGAGATATAAATTGCCATGTGTAATGAAGTAAACATAGAGGTGTGCGGACTAAGGAATGCTACCAAGTCAAATATGCTGGCCGGTTGCATTTGTGGTTTTATTGCAGACAGTCTTAGGGTTATCTAATATATTGGTTACAACTTTTCCGTAATTGGAATTTTAAACATAACATTATCGCTGATAATAATTTAATACAACACGACTAAACAGTCAAAAGGTTTATTGCGAATATTAAAATAACTAACAACATGTTAATAATAACTAAAACGACAAAAAAGAGAAAACAATGAGACGTATTTTGAAATCATAAACAATAAATTAATACAATACGAGAAAACAGGAAAAAGGTTTATTGCGAAGCTTAAAATAACTAACAACACCTTAACAATAACTAAAACGACAAAAAAGAGAAATCTATGAGACGTATTTTGAAATCCTAAACAATAAATTAATACAATACGAGAAAACAGGTAAAAGGTTTATTACGAAGCTTAAAATAACTAACATATTAACAATAACTGGTTAAAACAACAAAAAAGAGAAAACAATGAGATGTATTTTGAAATCCTAAAATTGACTAGGAGTGTTGAAACAATCACAATGTGACGAAACGCCGGGTGGCAGCCCCGAACGAGCGGAATGCCTTTCATCCCACAATTCTCTATAGTTCGATAACTTCCCGCGCGTCTAGACATCGACCTCTACGATACACATTTAAGATTATCAAAAATAAATCTTAGGCCTCTATCGCAAAGGTCCCAATTACAACGAGAGCCGTTCACCTCTAACGATTAATAAAAACGGGCTCGCTATCCTCGGAAAGTGCATTGATCTCAGGGTACGTCCTTCTGCGGCACAAAAATCGCTGCACGTGAAGTCTCTTTTCCATTTTAAGAGGGGGAGCGGGTGCGAGTGGGACACACGAACGTAACAGACAGGATGCGCGTGGTGAGCCCGCGGCCAATACACCCAAGCGCAATGAACGGCGGCCATTAACGTGGTAGTACCACGCTACGTTTTGGCGCCAATATGTCCGTTTGAGGAACTATCAACTCGGAAGGAAATGAATATAACATTCAGATTACGACATTCCCCTTTGATCTCTGTGAACTATGTATGGGAAGCGGTTTGTGTATTCATTGTGTGTTACTATATCAGATTTCAAGCTTTAATGTATACAGACTACATTTCTATTTAATTATGCTCTTGATACTATTTCATTGGTTGTTAGATTATTTACGAGTGCGATAGAAGTTAAAATACAGCTAACCTTATTATTGGCGGCAAAATAAAGGCGGCAAACAAAAGTAAGGATATTGCAATCCTTGTGTGGGTGTGTGAGTGCAAATTCCACGAAGGATGGGATGTTAAATGATACATTCAACTTGGTGGAACAGGCTCACAGCTCACATTTCTTTTGAAATTTAAAAGCAAAATACCAAACACTATAAATACGTTAGTGCAAGATACATTTTAACTTAAAACATATTGACAGCCTCGATTTTAAAAGATTACTTACTATTAATAGTTATACCGATTTGATTGAACTTCTGTTTACATTGACAATATTACCATATCCTTTCTCGAAATTTAAATAAATCCCCATGTTTCAGGGCAGTAAGTTCTTTTAGAACATGTGATCAATTAAATGAAGGCGATAATAATAAGTTTAATTTCCTTATAAAGTATAATTTTCACGACTGATTGTCATATTTACGTTTTACATTTTAAAGATAATATTATAAAGGACTTACCACGTGGTCGCAGCATACAATGTGAAAAACGAAATAAGACCGTTTTAGCAAACACAGCCTTGGACGGTGAAAAACTTTATAGTTAACTGCGCGTAATTTTTAGAGGTCCATGACCCAGTAAGTCGTTTACATCAATTTGATACGCACTAAGTGTTACACCATATTTTAGACAATTTCAAATTGTTAAGATTGTTCGTGAATTTAATCATTAATAATGTGAATATTATTATTTATCTACTAGCTGACACAGCAAAATTGTTCTGACGTACAATTTTTTTAAGTAGTCTAAGTCCTTCTCTAAGGTACAATCTTTAATAAAATTGGTTCACCCGTTTAGGCGTGAAATCGTAACAAACAAACTAACTCGCTTTCACATTTATAATATTAGTATGAAAATAATAGAAAGAAAGTGTAATATATAATTAACATAATCATATTTATTTACCTATATATTTTTGGTAACCAAACTAGTAAACAGTCGCCAATGCAAAAGTTTAATAATAAGGCTTTCAAGTACTTAGAATATGGAACCTATTATTATTAAGCAGTTGACCCGGCAAACATTGTTCTGCCATATGAATTTTAAAAAAGTAGCTTATGTCCTTCGAACAACATATTGTTGATCGAAGCTTGTGTCCTACTCCAAAACAACAAACAAACAATAAAAGGTTATCTATCGTTTTTGAATTGAAATTAACACGAATACAAAGTTAAGGGTTTAGGGCGAACGTTAACCCCATAGCGTCTGGAATCCCGTCGGCGGGGACGGGACATGACTGTGGCGCCGCCGCGCAGCCCTCGCGCGTTCTCGCTAAATACATAAAATATAGTTTAATTAATTTCGTCCTTTCCCTACCACAGCGCCCCAGACGAGACATGAGAACGACCGTCTGTGCACACACATACATGCGGACGATACTAACATAAAACACACGCACGCCGCGCAGGTCGACGAACGTTTTCACCAAAACGAATGTAATCTAGACGCGAGTCATTGTAGAAAAACAAGAATTTTCGCGAATAATTTAAATTTATCGCATGTTTCGTCTTCTTTGTAAACTATTTCATTAAACATTAATTAAAACAATAATATTTTTAATTAAACCTGACCCAAGTCTTACTGTTATGCGTTAAAGAGTTTAATAATTTTTAACACAACATATTGTAATTTTTTTCATCATCAGCCAATCGTAATCCACTGCTGGACGTAGACCTTCCACAGGTCGTCAGTCCATCGGGCTGGGGGCCTTCCTACGCCACGTTGTATATCTCCACTCTAGGATCCGTTTGCTCCAACGCCCATCGGTCACTTCAGCTTGCATATATTGCGAGCTATATCGATTACTTTGGTTCTATTACGGATTTAATTGTATATCCTCAAAATAATAAAGTTATACTCATATGTATGACGTTTTTATTGCTGTAGGACAGCAGACAGGCTGACGGACCGCTTAGAATATAGCAGTTACCATCGCCTATGCGTGTTTGCAACGCCAGTGGCATCGCGAACACGCTGCTGTCCCATAAGGGTACAGGAACTTGGGTGACTAATGCCGGAACACAAGTTTATTATGGCGGCATACTTAAGACCAAAGGTGGTTGCCATCCAGACGGGCTTGAGGCCCTACCACGTAGCTAGGGTGACAGGCCGACCCCGGTCGCAGAGGTTTAGTATTCTTTCTCCGCCTCTGCACGGATAAAAAAAATAACTGGTAGCAACGCAACATCTTTAAGTCTGAATTCTAGATTATCTAATGATTTTGAAAAGTGTTATAAACTATAACCGTATGTTATACTCGAGTTTGTACCTACAAACTCAAATATTTATAAGTTTGGTATATACATTACTAGATGACAAGGCAAACGTTGTTCTGCCATATAATTAAAAAAAAAACATAACTTAATTACGAACTCCCCTGTTTCGACCCCTTCAAGTTTTATTTTCGCGACAAAAAGCCTATATCCTTCCCCAAGATCCTATCTATCTCTATACCGATATTCATAAAAATTAACTCAGCGGTTTAGATTCAACGTAACAGACAGACAGACTTACTTTCATATTCATAATGTTAGTATGGATAGTATGAATGGCCCTAAAGATATATTGTGATCTTTGACCGTGTGTTCTTCATATATAGTTAACACAACTATAAACTAATTTAATAGGAAATAGGGGATAAGGGGTAATTAAGACTATTTTTATTGAGAACCGCGAGCAGTAACGTGCCTTTTGTCCTTCGCCAGGATAAGTGTATAAAATACAATTACTAATAATTTTCCACTTTGACTAATATTTTCTAATGGCGGTATAATGTACAAAAATGAGCCGCGAGACTGAGAACGGCCTTCATGCAAATATGTATTTTAAAATATTCTTAGATGTTAGTGCACAAAGTATTGTTTGTTTTTTTTAATGTCTTTTTCCGGTTCTGTTTGAGTATACATTTTTCAAACATTAGTGATTAGTTGAATAACATTTTAGGCTTTTCAGCCTCTATTAATATACGTTCACAGAAGAGACTATTGACCACTTTGCAATTATGTTAGGCCTTCCTTGCTTGCGCGGTCTTAAATATCCATTTTTTGTATACATTCTTAGCAACTATAAAAAAATAAAATGATTACAAACTTACTATTAAATAAGTTATCAAAGCTAACAAATTCATAAGCCAATTGGGGAGGTTGTCCCCACAATTAAAGTAAAATATGCATTAATAACAGTTGATACAGGCTTGACCTAGTTTAGACATTAGCATAACGGTAGGAGGCGTCCGCATCGCCGTCGGGCCGTCCATGAATTATCTCGGACTGGTGCTCGACGGCCGATGGGACTTTGCGGCGCACTTCGAGTGCCTGGCGCCGAGGCTAGTACGGGCGGCGGCGGGACTCTCCCGTCTGCTGCCGAATATCGGCGGGCCGGGCGCAGTGTGCCGCAGACTCTTTGAGGGAACCGTGCGGTCGATGGCCCTTTACGGGGCCCCGATCTGGGCGGATCGCCTGACGGCCAAAACGACGGCGCTGCTTCGCAGGCCGCAGCGCGTCCTGGCCGTCAGGGCGATAAGGGGATACCGCACGGTGTCCTTCGAAGCGGCCTCCCTGCTGGCCGGATCCCCACCATGGGACCTCGAGGCCCGGGTCCTGGCGCTGTTGTACCAGTGGCGCCGGGACGCGGCCGAGCGTGGCTCTCGCCCCGCGCCTCACGAAGTTGAGGTAAAGCGGGAGGAGTTGCGCGACGAGGTGCTCATGGTGGAGTGGAAAGAGCGCCTCGCGCACCCCAGCGCGGGCCTCGCCACCATCGAAGCGGTGAGGCCCGTCCTGGCCGAATGGCTGGAAAGGCGCCACGGCGCCCTGACCTTCCGCCTGACGCAGGTCCTCTCGGGGCACGGTTGCTTCGGGAGGTACCTGTGTCGCATAGGGCGGGAGATGACGTCGGGGTGCCACCACTGTGGCGCGGGCGACGAGGAGGACACGGTGAACCACACTGTCGCCGTGTGCCCTGCGTGGCGCGAGGAGCGCCGCGCCCTCGTCGCCCAAATCGGCGTGGATCTGTCGCTCCCGGCCCTGGTTCTGTCCATGGTCGGGGGCGATCCTGGATGGACGGCCGTCGCCTCCTTCTGCGAGGCAGTCATGTCCGCAAAGGAGGCGGCGGAGCGGGAGCGGGAGTTGACCACCACACTCCCCTCCCGCCAACGCAGGCCACGCCGGCGGCGCCGGAGGGTCAGTAACGACCTCCGGCCGCCGTAAAAAGCAGCCGCGGGCGGCCCCTCGGGGGAGGACCCGCCGCCCGCACTATTGCCGCGAGGGTGAGGGCTGCGTGCTGTTCCGCGGCCCCCCTCAACTCCTAGAGTTGTTAGGAGAGCGCCGGGGGGACGAAACCCTGACCCCCTGGCGCCAACACTTTAGAAGGGGCCCGCCTCAAGACAAAGGGCGGGCCGGCGCCGGCCCGGGCCACGAGATCGGCAGGCCATATATCCGTGGGCCCGGGCGTAGGCGATAGGAGAACAGCGGGGTTTTAGTTTAGACATTAGTTTTCTTTGTTTATTTTTATTTAAATGTTGAATTTTATATATTTATTAAATCCACCTGCTATCGGCCGTTAAGCCGTGGGGGGGGGGGGGGTAAGCCGGGGGTCTGTCTGTCTGCTAAACTTCAGCTATAATAAAATCTAAATTAGTTGAGACTTGTAAGTTTCTGACTATTTATTATTTTACAATTACACCGATTCAAAATTTTAAAATGTTGAACTTAAAAGGTCATTTAATTCTTATATAAGCGAAAAAGCCAAAGTGATAAATATAACGCAAATATAGATATTAGACCCATAACAAAGATTCGACTGACTACTAGTACTATTTTTAAAATGTAGATTCGTAAATCGACAGTTGCACCAAGCTTCATATTAATTACATTAATCAATAAATTTTATAGATTGCTTGGAATGTAGCGAAATAATTTCCATGAAATCCATTGGGTTCTCTCGAATTCCTCACTAATAACAATTTATGACACGAGTGAGTAATGTATATGGACATTATATATTGTTTACTAGCTGTGTCCCGGCAAACGTTGTTCTGTCATATAAATTTGAAAAAGTAGCCTATGTCCTTCTTCAAGGTCCAATCTATATCTATACCGAAATTCATTAAAATTAATTCAGCGGTTTACGTGTGTAAACGACGTAACAGACAGACAGACAGGATTACTTTCACAATTATAATATTACTAGCTGTGCCCGCGACTCTGTCCGCGTGGAATTAGTGACTTTGGGCAGCATTTTTTGGATAAATCTTATGGTTTATTTTGGATTACAAATCCTATAAATCCTAAATAAACAATAAAATATAAATAAATGAAATATGCAAACAGTCAGTGTTATCGAATGCAACTGTTACGCCATGCGCCTCCGGAATACGTGCGTTTGAACCTACAAAGTCCAGCCTAAGCTAAACCCTATTTCATAATATGATTGACGATATAAATCTGAGGTCAACTTAAATTAGAAATAAAACCTACAAGGTCCAGCCTAAGCTGAACCCTATTTCATATGATTGTTGATATAAATTTGAGGTCAACTTAAATTGGAAAAAAAAAATTTCGAAACATCATTTTTAACAAAAACTATTTTTTTTTCTAAAATAAAATTAGCCTTGTTACATCAGCTATCTGCCAGTCCCGTCAAAACCGGTGCAGCCATTTCAGAGATTGGCCGGAACAAACAGACAGACAGACAACAATTGTAAATAATGTTGTTTTGGTGTATGTACCGTGTATACGTCCGAATGCACTTAGTAAAAAGCGGTTATTTTAATATTACAAACAGACACTCTAATTTTATTTATTTGTATAGACTATTAATTTTTTGACATGGTTATAGTACAAAAATTCAAAATTACATGCAAAATTCAAACGGACCCGCGGGCTGATGATATCCAGGTTTTTTTTTATTGCTATAGGACAGTAGACAGGCTGACGGCCCGCTTAGAATTTTGCAGCCTATGGGTGTTTGCAACGCCAGTGGCGTCGCCAACACGCTGCTGTCCCATAAGGGTACAGGAACTTGGGTCACTAATGCCGGAACACAACACAAGGTTATTATGGCGGCATACTGAAGACCAAAGGTGATCGCCATCCAGACGGGCTTGAGGCCCTACCACGTAGCTAGGGTGGATTGTTTTGTCGCCTTTTACGACAGGCCGACCCCGGCCGCAGAGGTTAGTATTCTTTCTCCGCCCCTGCACAGATAAAAAGGTTAATAAATAAACAAAATTATTGTGGCGGTTGTGCGTTTCTCTATTTCATATTGGGTTCACCCAAGGTGAGCAGACGGCGAGGCGGCGAGACGCGCAACGACCTCCATGCCCGATTTACTGGTTTCAAAATTATGTCTTTGATAGTCTCTATGGAAATTCAATACCGGCGGGCCAAAATAACCGTCTACTTAGCAGCGCACCTGCCTCCTAAACTGTTAACGCGCGTTAGCGCCTTCTTTTTCGTTTGTGCTTTTTTTGATTCAATTTTATAGTTATTTATTTTGTGAATTTTCGAATAGGAGAGAGAAATAGTTATTAAATTCCACAATATTGTTATAATTTGTTTACTTAATTTAGTTATTTTCTTTATACCCAGCATGCGCACAACGTGAGATAGACAGCTATTAGTAGAATTATATGACATCGTTTCATATCGCCTTGATCTTTATAGTTAAATGTTATATACACTACATTTGTCAATTTTTTGTTTAAATTTTGTTCACAAAGATCAAAGATACAGAAACTAGAAGCGTGTTTACTCTCCGAGTATAACAGATTGTTTTTTTTTACTCTCCAAATCACTAGCTATAATATAAATATAGTTATTTAGAGTTATTCAGATAGTTCTGACTTGACAAATGTTGTTATGCCATGTAGATAAAAAAAAACATTTTCGCGATAAAGTGGCCCTTTTCCAATGTCAAACCTATCTCTATACCAAAATTTATCAAAATTGGATCAGCAATTTAGGCGTGAAATATAATAGACAGAGTTACTTTTACATTTATTATATTAGTATGGCTAACAGCGCATGACGTCCCATTTTTGGGCTCGGCCCTGCCTCTAGAGCATTGGTCGCCACAGTTTTCTGGTCAAGGGCCACATAGGACAATGTGAGGTATCACTGCGGGCCACATATTTTTGGACTGTTTAGTGACATATTTAATATCAAGTGTCAAAAGGCAATTGTCCCATAGATAAATCAATTATTATTTATGCAACGTGGGTAGCTTATTAATTAGGAATAGGTGTGAAAACATATCTGTAATGAAAAAGATCTTCTATATAAATAAAAATGGATCTTCGAAATATATGTACGCTCATCACGTTCGAATGATGATTCTTTGTTTATATATATATATATATATATATATATATATATATATATATATATATATATATATATATATATATATATATATATATATATATAATTGGAATCTCGGAATCGGCTCCAACAATTTTCATGAAATTTAGTATACAGGGGGTTTCGGGGGCGATAAATCGATCTAGCTAGGAATCATTTTGTTTTTTATCAACTTAAACAAAAAGGTGGCGTTTGAGTAGTCCCAATTTAAACTGAAAAATGACTCTTCCTGACATCTATCGGCGAATAATAATACTATTTTTTTTAAATTGCTTTAACGACACAACAACACTAAAGCTATTCCAGCAGATGGCGTTGTTAAGTAACACGAAGTCAATGAGTGTTTGCTTTGAGGTTAGACTAAGAAAATCAATTGTTAATTTCCAAAACACAATTTATAAAAAAAATACCGTGCAAAGCTCGGTCATCCGGGTACTGTTATTATTATACAACATAGTCGTCATAGGAGTGACGTCACGACCACTGACTTGATACATTAAGCTCGCGATTAATTTTGTGTTAAAAATATCAAATCAACATTACATTAACATTATTAACATTTTAAAGCATTTTATTTAGAGATACTGTGTGAGTGTTATTTGTTGTTGGATATAAACGTTCTCTCTTCAATCGGTCCCTCATAGCTGAGGATCGTGACTCCGTTTGATTCCGTCAACTAGCTGTCTCCATCGATCCCGTTCTGCAGCTTGGTGGAGTGCGTCGCTGACAGGTATTTTCAGCTCCTCCGCTATTTGGTCCGACCATCGTTTGGGACTTCTACCCCTAGGCCTTTTTCCCTCGATTTTACCGGTCACCACAAGGCGTTCCAAATTGCTGGTATCCCTGCGTGCAACATGACCAAAATACCGCAATATTCTTTGTAGGCAGGTTGTGGATAGACGTTGAGTCTTTTCTATTTTCAACTGCTTGAGAATAGAGATATTGGTGCGGCGGGCCGTCCATGGTATTCGCAGCATACGTCGCCAGCACCACATCTCAAAAGCGTCGATTCTCTGCCTATCTGCGGCTTTGAATGTTCACGTCTCTGCACCGTATAGAGCAATGGAGAAGACAAGGAGAAGGATATAAACGTTAACAGTAACTAATTGCCTTTAAAACATTAATTCACGTACAACTCAGTGTTTTCTTTTTTTTTCTGTTATACGGAGGGTACATGTAACATAACCATAACCATTTCCGATAACCATAAGCTGTAAAGTATCGGATATATAACATTTACTGTTATTTACATATATAAACAACTGTAACAAATCAATATGGCTAAATGTTCGAACTGTGGAAAATATCTCGCACCGGTGGGGGCCGCTGTGTGTTCTACATGTCCGCTGGTATTTCATAAAGGATGTGTGGCAAGCTCAGATACGGCAATTATAATGAAGACCTGGACGTGTCCACAGTGTAATCAAAGAAAGATACGCAAGGACAACACTTGCGGACGAGATCCCGCACCTAAAAGTGCGCATAATGGTTTTTCGTTATCTTCCCCGGATGACAGTACCCCCCCAGAGGAAGAAGAAAATGAATTTAGAGCCTTGCGACGAGACATTTCTATGTACATGAGAGAATTAAGGGAGTTCCGTAATGAGATGGTCAACTTTCGGACGTGCATTACCGGAATGGGGCAGCGCCTGGATAAAATTGAGGACAGACTGGATGCGCTCGAGAAAAGGGAAATCTCCGTAGAATCTACAAATACGTTAACACTACAGGGTACTGTAGAACAACTTAAATTACAAATTAATCAGCGTGACCAGGACGCTTTATTATGTGATTTAGACATCGGCTGTGTTCCTGAAAACAAAGATGAGAACGTGTCGCATACTGTTTGCGTTTTAGCCACTAAATTAGGAATTAATATAGATGAACGGGATATAGTCTTTGCCGAACGCATTGGCAGAACTTCTCGAAGTAACATAGAATGTGAAAGCGGAAGAGAGGCACAATCTCGCCGCATCATTGTCAGATTTGCTCGTCAACTGTTACGTGACAGCATCCTCCGCGCCGCACGCCTTCGCCGCACTCTCAGCACTTCGGACATGGGATTATCAGGGCCGCCGAATCGTATATACATCAATGAGCGGCTGACTTACACAAACCGCTTACTTTTCTATAAAGTTCGAGACGAGTGCCGTAAAAAAAATTGGCGATATTTTTGGACCAAGAAGGGGCGCATTTTCATTAGACAAAATGATGGTTCACAGTCCTTTTTAATCAGAACTGAAAATGACATTAGACGATTGTTTGAAGTTAATTAGTAATGTTGAAATTCCAATTATCTCTTAAAATAAGATTATAAATTTACATTGTGATAAACTCTCCTCAGTATTATTCTGGTAATACTGAAAATAATATATATTTGTTAAACACTTGTAGTTGTACTTAAGCTTTTAATCTTGTTTAATATTACTTACCTACTCATTTAATATATTACACAACTTCTTGATGATGTCTTTTTATAACTTAAAAGTCACCAGAACACGTTCAGTTGTTTTGGAGATCAGGCAAGAAATATTTCTTTTTAATATTATATGCATAATGCATAAGTATAGATTTATGTTTATACACTGGAATATATAATATAAAATATTGTATATCTGAATTGTGTTCAACTATGATGTCTATAAATATGAATACTTTATATTCAGCGTGTTAAATATATTTTTACTTCATTTACTATCTGTTTTTACCAATAATTTTAGTGTATAAAATATTAAAATTATACTTTAAAGATAGAAATGTTTAATGTCTAAGATTCCTTTAAAACTTTTGAAGCATTTCATAATTTCAAATAAGGTTTAATAATATCAATATTATTCATGTTTTGAACTGTTTGTATTTTGTGTATTTGTATTTATTTTTACTCTTTATATTAAAATGTATAAAAATATATTAAGGTTTATTATAAAAATATGCTCATATTGTTTTCTGTACTGTTTCAATTTAATTATCTTGTATCTATCTGTTGCTTTTGTCTTGAGACTAATCGCTCAAATTACTATTAAATGTATGTCTACTTTATAAAAGTATTTTTATGTATTATTTTGCATTATAATTTTACAATTTAGAATTTCAAGTATTAATCTATTCTTCATGTAAAAATTGTTTTCAAACTGTAAATTCTTTGCATAATTATTAATTTAACATTGTCAGGTGTAGGTGGGTCATTGTATTAATTAACGAATAATAATATTTTGTTCCTTAATTTATTCTTCTTTACTAGTTGTGTTTATTTGATAAATATTTTTTTTTTTATAGAAAAGAAAACTATATCTTAGGTGTTAATCAAATTTAAACCAAATTATTACCCTCATGCAGTATTTTGGAAATTTAATTTCATTCATATGTATGTATACGAAATTTTCATACCTTTTTCATACATGTATTTTTTTTGTATAACGCTATGGATGTTTTTTTTTGTTGTTATTAATGTTTTTTTTTTTGGGTTTGATGAAGGTTTTGGAGTGTTCGTGACGTCACTCCAAGGGCCTAATGGAAGACCAGCGCTGGTTTTACAAACCAGCATTAATGCTGAATTAGGTCCAATTTAGGACAAAATTATTATTATAATGAACTTTATTAAATTTATAATATGTATCATATGTATATTTTGTTCCTAAATAAATGCTTTTCTTTCTTTCAGTCGTACTTATAATAGCAGATCAAGTGACTGACAGTTGACTTCAAACTGTGACAAGTGACTTCAAACTGATATATCAATGCTTCGAAATGTTTCGTATATTTAGAGTTTTATCATAGTGATATTCATTATTATCGATAAGAAAATGCCAGCAGTGAGGCCTCAAAATATATGCCATCGCAAGCGCGACGCAAGACGAGTTCAGAATCTTCGAAGCAATGAAACTGAAGAAGAGCAGTGTTATGGGTACATTACTGATACACTACATATATCGTTTTTTTAGTAAATAAAATACATATTGCCATGCAGACGGGCTTACGGCCCTACCACGTAACTAGGGTTGTTTTGTCGCCTTTTACGACAGACCGACCGCGGCCGCTCCTGTACGGAGAAATTGGGAATTGATCTATCAGAAAATCATTCAAATCCAACAACTAGGCGAGTTATATTTTATTTTCTAAATATTTGAACTTCAAATCCCTGTCCTTTTTAATTGCTCACGAGCAGCAGATAGACTGACGATCCATTTAATTATAACCAGTTACCGTCGCATCAGAAACTCACATGAGCAGCCCCCGTGGTTGCTCATGTATGCTGATGATATCGCGCTGGCAGATTCGGACAGGGGTAGGCTGGTGCGACGTGTGAAGGCGTGGAAAGAGTCGCTTGAGAACGGTGGTCTGAAGCTCAATGTGGCGAAGACCGAGTACTTGGCCTGTAACTCCACAGGTCCCACACCCGTACGCATAGACGGCAACACGGTCGAGCGCACGGACCTTGTGAAATACCTGGGATCTGTGTTTCATGCATCCGGTGACATCGATTGCGACGTCAAGGCACACATTGCTGCCGCGTGGGCCAAATGGCGTGAGGTAACTGGTGTCATTTGTGACCCCAAGATGCCGGTAAAGTTGAAGGGACAGGTCTATAAGACCATCATTAGGCCTGTCCTTTTATACGGCTGTGAAGCGTGGCCGGTGTTAGAGCGACACAAGCAAGAACTGCGTGTCACGGAGATGAATATGCTGCGGTGGATGTGTGGAGTGACGCGGAAGGACCGCGTTAGGAACTCCCGCATTCGCGGCAGCCTTCATGTCCGTGACATTGCGGATAAATTGCAGGAGTGTCGGCTCCGATGGTACGGCCACGTTTTACGGCAACCGGATGCTTACGTGGGAAACAAATGTCTGGCCATGCCGCTTCCGCCGGGCCCCGTCAGGAGGGGTAGACCCAAAAAGTGCTGGCTTGACATCGTAAAGGGTGATATGCGTGCCAATGGTCTCACTACCAGGGATGCTGAAGACCGTGCGAAGTGGAGAAGAAAAAGTCGGAAAGCGGATCCCGGGCGCCGAAGCGAGAGTTTGGGCTGCAACCGGGATTCATCGCTGAGATGATGATGATGACCGTCGCATACAAATGTTTGCGACGCTAAGGGCACCGTGAACACACTGATGTCCGTACAGGAGTTTATTTCTTGGAAAGTTCACCCAATGTCGCTTAGTAAGGGTTGCCTTTCAAGAGTCTATATTTACAATATAAAAAACACGTAGATATAATAAAAAATATATTCCAAGTCCTAATCCCCGTACCCTCAAACTTAACCGTATAACTCAAAGGAAAAGCATCGTATACATATTACATACATTGAAATAATAAATATTAGACTCTAGAAAATGTCACAACCCTTTTTTTTTTTTTTTTTTTTTTTTTTTTTTTGGTCTCGGGGAAAAACCTCTCTTGACGGGTTCCCCCGGCCCGGGGGGACCGAGGGATATGTGGGACTCCGGGATTTTTCCGACTACCCACTAAAAAACCCCGCTGTTCTCCTATCGCCTACGCCCGGGCCCACGGATATATGGCCTGCCGATCTCGTGGCCCGGGCCGGCGCCGGCCCGCCCTTTGTCTTGAGGCGGGCCCCTTCTAAAGTGTTGGCGCCAGGGGGTCAGGGTTTCGTCCCCCCGGCGCTCTCCTAACAACTCTAGGAGTTGAGGGGGGCCGCGGAACAGCACGCAGCCCTCACCCTCGCGGTAATAGTGCGGGCGGCGGGTCCTCCCCCGAGGGGCCGCCCGCGGCCGCTTTTTACGGCGGCCGGAGGTCGTTACTGGCCCTCCGGCGCCGCCGGCGTGGCCTGCGTTGGCGGGAGGGGAGTGTGGTGGTTGACTCCCGCTCCCGCTCCGCCGCCTCCTTTGCGGACATGACTGCCTCGCAGAAGGAGGCGACGGCCGTCCATCCAGGATCGCCCCCGACCATGGACAGAACCAGGGCCGGGAGCGACAGGTCCACGCCGATTTGGGCGACGAGGGCGCGGCGCTCCTCGCGCCACGCAGGGCACACGGCGACAGTGTGGTTCACCGTGTCCTCCTCGTCGCCCGCGCCACAGTGGTGGCACCCTGACGTCATCTCCCGCCCTATGCGACACAGGTACCTCCCGAAGCAACCATGCCCCGAGAGGACCTGTGTCAGGCGGAAGGTCAGGGCGCCGTGGCGCCTTTCCAACCATTCAGCCAGGACGGGCATCACCGCTTCGATGGTGGCGAGGCCCGCGCTGGGGTGCGCGAGGCGCTCCTTCCACTCCACCATGAGCACCACGTCGCGCAGCTCCGCCCGCTTTGCCTCAACTTCGCGAGGCGCGGGGCGAGAGCCACGCTCGGCCGCGTCCCGGCGCCACTGGTACAACAGCGCCAGGACCCGGGCCTCGAGGTCCCATGGTGGGGATCCGGCCAGCAGGGAGGCCGCTTCGAAGGACACCGTGCGGTATCCCCTTATCGCCCTGACGGCCAGGACGCGCTGCGGCCTGCGAAGCAGCGCCGTCGTTTTGGCCGTCAGGCGATCCGCCCAGATCGGGGCCCCGTAAAGGGCCATCGACCGCACGGTTCCCTCAAAGAGCCTGCGGCACACTGCGCCCGGCCCGCCGATATTCGGCAGCAGACGGGAGAGTCCCGCCGCCGCCCGAACTAGCCTCGGCGCCAGGCGCTCGAAGTGTGCCGCGAAGTCCCATCGCCCGTCGAGCACCAGTCCAAGATAATTCATAGACGGCCCGACGGCGATGTGGACGCCTCCTACCGTTATGCTCAGGCCTGGTGGCGGCCTCTGACGGGGCCCGTAAAATATCACGGCCTCCGTCTTGTTCAAGGCCACCTCCAGGCCTAGTCGCCGGATTCTTGCCACTGTGTGCGCCACCCCAGCCGTGCCCAGAAGGCACGCCTGGCGGGGGTTCCTCCCGCGCGCTGTGACGAGCGTGTCGTCGGCGTAACAGATGACGCCGACGCCGGGGAGGAGTGCTCCCCTCAGGACCCAGTCGTATGCGATGTTCCACAGCAGGGGGCCCAGGACCGACCCCTGTGGAACACCGCACACGACGTCTCGCCGACTTTGCCCACCCTGGACCGGATAGACGACGGCACGATCACTCAAATATGCCCCAACTATGCGACGGAGGTAGGGAGGCACCCGATGGTACTTGAGCGCCTCCCGCACGCAGCTCCACGGCAGGGTGTTGAAGGCATTGGCGATGTCGAGTGACACCGCCAATAGCACCCTACCTCGAGCAACTGCGTCCCCCGCCTGGCTCCTCAGACGCGTGATTGCGTCAATAGTGGAGCGCCCCTGGCGGAATCCAAACTGTTCGTCTGCCAGGTTCGGCCCCTCTGTCTCTAGGTGCCGGACGAGGCGGTCTGCGAGGATCCTTTCGAAGATCTTCCCCACCTCGTCCAGCAGCACGATGGGCCGATAGGCAGACGGTGAGTCCGCCGGGCGCCCCTCCTTCGCGATAAGGACCAGCCTCCCCGTCTTCCATCTGCGGGGAAACCGGCCCGATCGCAGACACGCGTCGAAGAGCCTCAATAGTCGGGGCTCCAGGACGTCGTGGGACAGAACCCACGCACGCCCCGGTATGCCGTCGAGGCCGGGGGCCGTGTTCTTGGCCTTCAGCCGCAACATCGCTGCCCCCAGCTCTGCCCGGTCCACGTCGGGTACGGGGTCGTCGTCCGCGCTAGGGTCCCTCTCATCCCAATGAGGCGGGACCATGGCAGGAGGCGAGTGCTCAGCCCTCGTGGGGAACAGAGCGCCGACAAAACCA
Source organism: Malacosoma neustria (assembly GCA_963693495.1). Taxonomy (NCBI): domain Eukaryota; kingdom Metazoa; phylum Arthropoda; class Insecta; order Lepidoptera; family Lasiocampidae; genus Malacosoma; species Malacosoma neustria. The sequence goes on along the minus strand of OY856381.1, from coordinate 10,796,773 downwards.
TCCACCTGGCGCGGGGGGAGACTCTCGGTCAGCGGGGGCGCCCACGGGCGGAGCTTGCCCCGCACCGTTTTGTAGGGTCGCCCCCAAGGATCTTGATCTAAGCTGGCCAAGAGCTCCTCCCACGCCGCCGCCTTTGCCTCGCGTATAGCGAGATGGAGGTCGTTTCTGGCGCTCCGGTACTCCCCGTAGAGCTGAGCCTCCGCGGCCGCTCTGTCCGCATCGCGGCGACTCCGTCTTCGGAGCCTGGTGTACCGGCGGTGGGCGTAGTTGCACGCCCTGCGGAGCCGCTCGAGCTCCGCATTCCACCAGTACACCTGGCGTGGGGGTCGGTGTGGCCCCCGCCTCGGCATCGCCGCGTCGCAGACGTCGGTCATAAGCGACCGCAGGTTCTCCGCCTCCTCGTCGACGTCATCGGGAGGTACGTCGCCCGGCCTCGACCACGTAGCGACGGTCAAGGCCTCGCGGAAAACCTCCCGATTCATCTTACCAAGTGTCCAGCGCGGACAGTCACCCAACAGGGTCACCTGGGTTGGAGGCTCTCGCTGACGGGCGGAGACGCTGAACCGGATGTAGCGATGATCCGACAGCGTCTCAACGCCCGTGAGCACCCTCCAGCCTCGCACACGGCGGGCCAGGAGGGCCGACGCGAACGACACGTCGACGATCGACCCCCCCAACTGCCTCACGCACGTGTGCTCGCGACCCTGGTTGAGGATTTCCAGACCCCTCTCCACGGCCCAGTCCTCTACCAGCTCACCCCGCGCGTCGGTTCGCGGGGAACCCCAGGCCTGAGATTTGGCGTTGAGGTCCCCGAGGACGAGCACGGGGCGCGGGAGGAACCGCTGGACCGCGTTGCCCAACTCTTCCATGTACCCTTCAAAGTCGGCGAGACTCCTGTTCGGGGAGAAGTAGCCGCCCACGACCACTATCTCCCCGAATCTGGCCGCGACGTAGCCCCTGCCCCTCACCACTTCCGTGGGGAGCGGGGTACCCGCGGCGGTCCTGGCGTGTATAGCCACCATGCCGTCCAGATCCCCAACCCAATCGCCTCGGGTGGGGACGTAGTACGGCTCGGCGGCAACGGCGATACTGATGTTCCACTGCGCCAAGCTCTGAATCATTAGATTTTGAGCGTTGGCGCAGTGGTTCAGATTCGCTTGGAGGAGATGGATATCCATTATTTGGTTGAGATATCCATCTCCTCAGCCGCTGGGGCCTGCGCCTGCGGGGGGGCGATCTCCCCCGTGGCAGCTTCGGCCCTGCATCTTGCTCTTCTAGCCTTCTCCCTGCGCTTTTTCGCCTGGCGTTTCGCTACGAAGCGGCTGGTCTTCTTTACTTCCTTTTCCTCTGTCGCCGGATTTGCCGGTCGGCCGGTGCGGCGGCAGGTGCATAGCGGCGGGCCTCCCCCAACCCTATGGTTGGCCGGTCTGCTGGCCGCCGCGCAGACCACGCAATGGGGCGTGGCTTTGCAGGTGGCGGCCGAGTGCCCTGGCTGACCGCAGCGGTAGCAGGCGTCGCTGCGGCTCGTTGGGCACTTGCAATTCACCGCAAGGTGACCCGGCGCCAAACACCTGAAGCACCTCGGCTCCCTCTTATCCAGCACCTCGACGAGTGCCGAGGCCCAGCCGACCAGAATGTGGCCCAACCTCTTCAGATCGTTGGCGGCCACCACCGGGACAAGCACGTTCGTCGTGCCCGTCCCGTCGCGCCCCATGCGGATACCCCCGGACGTCACTTTCTCCGCGGGGCAGCCGATGGCGCGAGCGATGGCAGCCGCCACATCGTTCGCCGTTGTGCAATCGTCGAGGCCCGAGATGCGCACCTTGACGCACTTCTCGGGCCTCGCTATTTTGACGTCCTCCTCCTTGAAGACGTCTTTCAGCCGCGCGGCGAGGGCATCGGCTTTCGCCCCCTGGTCAGCGCCAGAGAGCAGCATCATGCGTGCCCCCGTCCGCGCAGTTTTCATCTTGATGCCGCCCTGGATATCAAGGGCGGCGATGTCCACCTTGGTCTTGGCCTCCGCCAAGAGACCCCCGTAGGTGACCCCCCTCTCCGCCGCTTCAGGGCGGATGGTTAGGGTGATAGCGGCGGATTTCGGGGCCCTGAGTTTGCGGGGACCCCTCTTCCTCCTCTTCTTAGTAGCCGGCGGCGGCTGCTTGGGCCTAGGTGGTATGGCCGATGCTGCCGCCTGCCTGGCTGCGGGTGGTTGAGGGACGGTCGTCGCCTTCTTCTTCGTATTCTTTTTGGCCACAACCGTCCATCCTTCCTCCAGAGGAGGTGGCGGAAGCACTACCCCTCGTGTGTTGGCTGTTGGTTGCGCATTTTTCGTGGGCGCAGCCACTGTCGCTCCTCGGCCCTGTGCTCTGCCCCCTTTTTTCGAGGCGGGAAGCGGCGGGTAATCTGCCACCGATATTTCAGTCCGGGTGACCGCCGCTGCCCGCCGCACCTCGTGGGCCAGTGGTGGCCGGTAGCGAGGGGCGGGCAGCAGGCGGTCCTTCAGCCCCTCCAGCTTGGCGTCGATCATGGTCCCTACCTGAACCATGACGCCGCGCATGAAGAGCTGGTACTCTTCCGGCTCAACATGCGCTGCTGGGGGGGGCTGGCTGGTCTCCGTCCTTGTTGAGGTCGGGGCGGGGCGGCTGGGCGTACTAACCTGTGCCGTGAGGCGAGCCACCTCCTGCCGGAGATCGGCCAATTCGCCCTGCATCCGGCGATTGGCGGCTGCCAGCCGTCCCACCTCTTCCGATTCTGTGCGGGAGCTGAGTTCTGAAATTACCTCCCGCACCGTCTTCACAGACTGTTTAAGGGCCTTTTGACAGGTCCCTTTAAGGCCCTTGGAGACCCCGGCCACCTCTGTGATTGCTGCCAGGGCCCCATCCAGAGCGTTTTGGAGGTCAACCGACGTTTGTGCGGTGACCTCAATCTGTTGTTCTCTATTGTCTTTCTCTCTGCCCTTCTGGGCTCGAGAGGATGTCGATGCCTCTAGGGAGAGCTTGGAGTGGACCCGGCGCGCCACCTCCTCCTTGCGGACTTGGTGGCGGAGCTCCTCCTCGTATTTCGCGAGCTCCTTCGCCTCAGCCCGGGCCACTTGGAGTTCCCTCCGAGCCCTCCCTATCCCAACGTACTGCCCAGTCGACGCTGGGCGACCTCGTCCACGCTTTGACGGACCGCCGCTTGTGGCGGCCGAAACTGCCGAAGTATCTTCCTCGGACGTTGATGCTCCAGGGTCGTTTCCCCCCCCGGAGCGATCCCGGGACCTCCTAAATCCCCTCTTGCGCTTGCCCAGGACGGAACCGGGACCAGCACAAGAGGGAGTGTTCGCTCGGGAGCTCGTGCCGCTCGGAATTGTCCGAAAAGACATCCCCGAGCGGACCGAACCGTCCGAGTCCTCTCCCTCGTTCCTCAAAACTCCGCCTTTCGCAGGCAACCGCTCCAATATCACCAAAGGTGATTGTTCTCGGGAAATGTGGGCCCCCCCAGAATACGTTGGGCCCATGCCTGCGCCCGGAGGCGCAGGGGAGGATTCTCCACCCTGTCGGGTGGTACCTCCCTGGGGTAGTGTTTTCGCATTTACCGACTTCATGTTCATTATTTTGTGGTGTGGCGCTTGGGACCGGGTTTACCCCCCGGCCATGCAGCCCATCGGCGCGCCACAGGACCTTGAGCTTCGGGAGGGCTGTTATAGGTCCCCCAGCTCCAGCCCCCAAAGCTGGGGGATTCCGGACGGGACGGGACTGGCATCTCCGCCGCGTGGCAGTCAGGCGTGGGTACGACTACCAGACGACACTCTAGAAAAACCAGGGAGTCGCCTCACGTCGTAGCCGGCCCAGCAAGACTGACGGACAGCGGAGATACCGTTCCCGCCCCAGGAACACCCTCTGTGCAGGCGCAGTCGAAATGGGCATGGTTTCGACTACCAAATCAGGGCCCGGGACAGAACCTGGGACCCCAACCAGTACTCGCAACCATCCCACCGGGGACCGTGCCACGAACAGAGAGCGAATTTGGGAAAGGATGTGGGAGGTAGACGGGAAGAAAGGTAGGACTCTGTCACCTCGGACGGAAGGGGAGTGAGGCAACGGATGCTCGGGTACCTCGGGTACGCACACCCGTGCACTCCTCGGACAGAGGAGCACCCTCACACGAGTGGATTCGAAAAGAGAACACGGTTCACAACTGCGTCAAGAGATGGCGCCACTCTAGAGTATTTTTTAAAAACTTTTATTACATAGTTTTCTAAAATCGTTTATCTTTAATTCTATTATTGCTGTAGGACAGCAGACAGACTGACGGCCCACTTAAAATTTAACAGTTACCGTAGCCAATGTGTCTTTGCAACACCAGTGGCATCGCGAACACGCTGCTGTCCCATAAGGGTACAGGAACTTTGATCACTAATGCCGGAACACAACACAAGGTTATTATAGCGGCATACTTAAGAACAAAGGTGGTCGCCATCCAGACAGGCTTGAGGCCCTACCACGTAGCTATGGCAGGTTGTTTTGTCGCCTTTTACGATACGCCGACCCTGGCCGCAGAGGTCAGTATTCTTTCTCCGGATATACGCACGGATAAATGGAGAGTAATTTAAAAAAAATCCACTATACTTATTCATCCCCGCATCCTTCTCATAGCCATCCCCCGTGGTCTCCCTAAAAACATGACATAACAGTATTCACAGTTTTGTGCTGTTATTAATAACACACGAATCCGAGAAATCTGTCGATCTGTAACGTTTCAACCGCTGAACCAATTTCGATGAATTTCTGGATAGAGATAGTTTTGATCTCGGGGAAAGACATCGGCTACTTTTCTTATTTATATGGCAGAACAATGTTTGCCGGGTCAGCTAGTCTAATATATAAAATTCTCGTGTCACAGTTTTCGTTGCCATACTCCTCCGAAACGGCTTGACCGATTTTGATGAAATTTTTTGTGCTTATCCGGTATCTATGAGAACCGGCCAACATCTATTTTTCATCCCCCTAAATGTTAGGGGTGACCCACCCCCAAGATTTTTTTTTAATTTTTTGACATTTTATTATTTATATGGCAGAACAACGTTTGCCGGGTCAGCTAGTATATTATATAAGTATTTTTTATTTTAACATAGGTACCACAAACATGTCATTATTAGAAGTATTATTTATGTCTGTTATGGTGTTGTACTTTTTTAATTATTTCTTCTATGTTGGCGTTTTTGGGGCTACATGCAATTCTCATCGTGTCTTCTAAATGAGTGAAGTGGAAAGGCGATTGCGGTATTTCTTTTTCAAGAAGTTCATTTTGGAAAATGAAGCTTCACACAAATATGTCGAAGAAAATATTGTCAAAATAAATTGTGCGCTGTCTCGTAAACTTTCACTTTAGCCTCAATTCATCAGATTTTGATATTACCAGATGAATGAATTGAATATTTGAATAAATAGCTGGCAGTTTATTCTACATAACGGTTTACCAGAATTTCAAATTTGAATTTATATTATTTAAATTGTCATCCAATAAATGAATGTAGAGATTGTTTTCAATGTGTATTCCGTCGGAATTTCTGCACTTAATCACATTTTTGGCCGTTTTTTTTTTCACTGAGCTCTGAGCTGAGCGTGATTCTTAACTAAGCTCTGTGACATCCTACCAAAGAGATCTTTTCCTAAAAAATATGGATACCTCGCCCACAGAAGCCCCCCAAGTCGCAGCGTTGCTGGATGCAGGACATAGTCAGCGTGTTGTGGCTGCATCTAAGCCTCTCTGCTATCAATAGAGTGTATCAGCGTTATCGAGAGACTGGTATGTTTACTCGTCGTCCAGGATCTGGTAGACATCGAGTCACATCTGAGTAAGATGACCGGTATTTTGCGTCAGTTTCTCTAAGAAATCGCCACTTTTCAACTGCAGCAGCGGCTCCGTGAGGCGGCTCTATGAGCGTTTCTACTATAAGAAAAAGATAGGCGGAGCATGACATGAAACCTCATAAACCAGCTAATGGCCCGAAATTGACAGTAAACCACCGAAGAGCGCACCTCAACTTTGCACTTGAGCACTTAAATTGGTCATACCTTCAATAGAGCAAAGTTTTCTTTTCTGACGAGAGTAATGTCATGCTGTATGGTAATGACGGAAGAAAGAAAGTGTATTGAAGAGACGGAGAGCGTTTAACACAGTGCTGCATTGAAGAAAGAGTCAATTATGGTGGCGGTTCATGGATGGTTTGGGGAGGCATAAGCGCCGATAGAAAAACCGAACTTGCGTTTGTATTTCGACCTCGGTTACCGACATTTAATGGGTCACACTACATCGAAGATTGTCTGGAGCCTCATGTGATACCCTACGCACATTTTATTGACTAAAACTAATTTATAATGTCCACGATTAATTGGCATTATTTATATTTTTGGTTAAATGTAAAAAAAAAAGAATCCCATTCAAAACCAAACTCCAGGGTGTTTAAATTTTTTTGATGAGAAGTGTAGGTATAATTATTACATACAGTCATAATGGAATGTTTTATTACGATTTTTATCATCAATTGCTATGTTATATTCATAAGCTTCATGCTTCAGCATTAATATACTTTGATTGTGTCTAATGTATTGGGCTAAATTAGATTTTTCGAATTTATAATGGTAATTATAATATCCTGATATGTATCAATTGATTTTTTCCTGCCTTCTGAACTAAAAATTTTTGGAGATTAATGTTTACCCTGGCAACACGTAGCGAAAAACTACAATTCAGAATAATTCAGATTGTTTCCCAAAATGGCAACCTCATTTAAAATTGGGGAAATCCCCTTTAACTTAACAGTACGGCTAGCTTTTTATTGAAATTCAAACTATAACTTCATATAATATAAGGTTTATTTTATGAGGTAATAAAAAATGGGGATTCCCTGGTGCTCCTACGCTCCTAGCATTAATAATTTTCACTTTCTTGGGAATCGCCGCAAGGGTGGAAAATGGTAATGGAAAAATAATTCTTTCTCATATAAACACTAATTCTTTTGTTACTTTTTTTTCAATAAAAAATATTTTAATTTGACACTTATATTATTGTACAAATTCCTTTATAATTTTTTAAGTCGTGTTTAATCCCCTTACAGAAGGAAATTCACTTCTTTTTGTCCGATATATATCAAAAAATTGGATTTTGATATATTTATTATAAAAATCGGATTTTTTCGAACCCTGGTTTAAAGTATGCCGCTATAAAAACATTGTGTTGTGTTGTTGTCGGCATTAGTGACACAGGTTCCTGTACCCTTATGGGACAGCAGCGTATTCGCAGTGCCGCTAGCGTCGCAAACATCCATAGGCGATGGTAACTGTCTGTTGTTTCTCGGCAATAAAAAAGAACATAGAATACTAAGCCCTGCGACAAACTACCCTAGCTAGATTGGGTTCCGGAAAAAAAATCGTAACTCGAAAACTACATAGGGAACATAATATAGGGGTGATTCAGATACCTCTCAATACGAGGCACCTAAAAAAAATTTTGGACGTCACTTTTCTGGCCACCCTGTATATGTCGCCATACTAACCTTTCAGTTACGGCATAAATGCCCCAGGTTACAATTCTCCCATGCGGACGGCAGCATGTAAGCGGTGCCCCTCGCATCGCTAACATTCATAGGCGGACAGTAACTGCTTAATTGTAACTGGGCCTTCAGGCCTTCAGCTTTTCTACTGCCTTCAGGCCTTCAGCTTGTCTACTGCCTTGCTGTTTAACAGGTATAATTTGTACTATAATGTGTACTAAATAGTTAAAGAAAGAAATATTTAGAATATCTAACAAAGGAATGCAATATTTAATATTTCGATTACGAAATACTTACAAATAAACATTTAGACTGCAAAAAAAACTACAACGCTGAAATAAATCTTTTAACTTCACCGTTAAATACAAATATAATATCTATCATCTCATAATGGCGGAATGCGTGCAGAGGCACAGACTGCAGACCGGCTTGTGGCTCATGTTGCGTCTATAATCGGACGCAACGCCGAGCCATGCAAACAAAAATAAACACAAACAAACAACATTGATACGCACGCAAAAATATATTATGTGTTGATGTTGTAAATAACGCATTATCTGTATCTGCAATGCTATCAGCTTGAGCGGAAAATGTTCATCTCGCTTTTAGCCGTATTCTATCTCTCTTCCTTCATTTTACCCTGATTTTTAATATTATCACTGTATTGATCAGATTACGAGGTAATGTACTATAATGTCAGAGCATGGTTGGTACCCGCTGCTCTTTGAGCGTTTTACGGTGAAGTCTTTTGTGATACTTCTCTCTTGCAACAAGCGGCTGTCCATTAATCGCGTGAGGTTTGAAAGGGGGGAGGGGTCCATAAAAAAATCACGAAATATCACAAGGTAATAATATAACGCGTGAATTTATTTTTCCGGCAAACGCGTACAAAATCGAATTTAGCACTGTGCCTACAACTAACTTGCAAGATGCTTATCCAGTTATTGGTGTTGAAGAAAGTCTTGCTAATCCGTGGTCCAAGGATACTGTACATTAAATTATGTTCATTGTTTATGTATTAGTATAAAAAGGTTTTTCGCATTTCTTTCATTATTTTTATATCATTCAAAAACAACCTGCAACTTTTCTGTCTACCTCTAAACGTTATTATTGTAGTCTTTAATATTCTATAATAAAATTAGATGATACTTAAAATTAAGATCCTTTGTAGGTACTAAAAAATACACGTGTTATAGGGGGGAGGGAGGGGGTCTTAAACCTCACCAAGGGGGAGGGGGGTTAAAAATTACAAAAAAAACATCACGTGATTAATGGACGGCCCCCAAGGCATATTAAAGATGGCACAGATTTGGATGAAGTTCGTTTTTACAGGAACGTCTATGACTGAATCTGTGAGCAGGAACCGTATGTCACCTTTTACAACATAATAATAATAATAATACTGTGACAACTCACGCAGCTCAATAGAATTCCAAAGTAAGGAGCAGAGTGCTTAATGGGTACTAGATAAATGAAGACCCAAACACAGAACAGGTATCAAAGCCTTGACTCACGTAGACGTACGAAAGCCCAGGAGAATAAAATTCTACTTGGCTGAGGTTAAACTGCCACGTTATATTTCGCCTTTTATTAATTAATAATGCTTAAACTCGCTTAGAGCAATAATGTTTTTCATAAAAACTGCGTCGACACGGTTCGGCCTTCTCTGTATGTGTTGTATAATTTTAAATACATTTTTTCTGTTTTGGTTTTAAGCGGCGCTGATTGAGATGCGGACGTTTATTTAGGGCAAAATTGTTTTTATAAATAATACAAATTACATTTGAATGTTAGTACTTAGTAATGATTAGGTTAAAGCCACTGTGTAATGTAGAGACGGCAGAGGTGGCCTGCGTGCGGGGGGCACATTTAGGGGGCTACAAAATTTCACAATAAATAATAATTTCTTGTAAATATTTTAACCATTTCACATTTTTGTTGCACCTACAATTCGAACCGAGTGATATGAGAAAGGATTTACCGAAAGTTTTTTTTATAAATTACAGTGTTATAAATACCTACATAAGAGAGCGGCATAATTTTCATCCGCCCGGGCGGCTAATACTAACGTTACGCTACCTGGTAAAAGTTCCGATGGATACAAAAGATATCTATCTATCTATAAAGATATGCAAAAACCCATTGTATATAGGAATGGCGACATTAGATTGTTAAAAATGACGCACGAAACAGTAGCATGAAAAGTGCGTCAAGTATTTTGAATTAAGAATGGTTTTATTACGTCATCAAATGAATCGTTTCCGTAACCCTATATGCGGAACGCGTAAAATCAATTTCGAACCTCATACTTGCATTATATAGAACATAAGTACACGTGTAAAATTGTTAATGAGAGTCACGGGACTTGGCATCATGTGAATATACCTTCCATTGTAAACTATTTCGCTGTATAAACAACGAGCTGGCACCATGGTAATAGAATAACCATGTGACTTGGCATTCACGGTTATGCTACAAAGAAATTCAGGTACAATTCAAACAATGCATACCGATTTTAATAAATTCAACACCATATTTTCTTCGTGCAGAGGCGGAGTAAGAATATAGATCCCTGCGACCAGCGACGGCTTGTCATAAAAGGCGAAACAACCCTAGCTAGGTAGGGCTCCAAACCCGACTGGAAGGCAACCACCCCTGGTCTAACTATGTCGCCATAAAAACCTTGTACTCCGGTATAAGTGATCCAGGTTCCGATACCTCTGCGGCGATAGGCGACGGCAACTGTTTACTATAAAGCTGGCCGTCAGCCTATCTGCTGTTCCATGGTAATATAAGCAACATTTTAGCAATGAGTGCCAGAGTGAACTCCCAAACCCAAATCAAAAGTGAAATTATTTGTTTAAGCGTACCACAGTTATCCTTTGTCATGTTTCCGGTGTCTACTTTACTACTACAGTAAATACTGTCGTGTCACAACAATAGCCACTCTTAGCTAGTGTACACTGATACTGTCGCATAACGCTAATGTAATTTAATTAGGGTAATGTTTACCGTTGGTCGGCCAACTAATGAATCACGAGGTGCGTAGGCGCCGGTGTGCAGCTGACACCAAATCGCTCCAGTTCTATAACGCACATTCATTTTGTTTCCAACCGTCCCTATAATGTCAATGTCATAAAGATAGACTTTATTGTTGAGTTATTTTACAAAAATTACAGGTCCATAAAATTAATATCAGCAACCTTCTCAGCCTCTTCCGACCTCCACCAATCCTTTCCAATGATTTTTGTTTTGTGCCATTCTAATCCAGTATGGTCCAGCGACTTCTCTAATGTCGTCTTGGTCCGATGTTGTCCTCCTCATTTTCTTTTACCATCTCAGGGATACCACCAAGTTGATTTTTTTTAACCATTTGTTTATTTTGTGTCCCATCATGTGACCTGCCCATCATCTATCATACATTTTAATATTTTTATTGTCATAGCCATAGGTTCCAATTTAGTTTTATCCCTGATAGTATTGATTTTAATTTTGTCTTTTTTTAACCAGTATGTTTCTCTGTAATTCATTTTAACAGACTTTTCATGTTTTTTTAAGAGCCCATGTTTGGTATCCATATGATAATAAGCAGGATGTTATACAAGTATTGTTGACTACTTTTTTCTGCCAGGGATGTCAATGTTTTAGCTAAACAGAAAATGTGTATCGGCCAGCTTTCGCAGTGGCAGGTATATGTGATAGTGACCTACATTTCAAAACATGAATGCAAAAGTACAATGAAGTGAACGATTCACTCACATCTAACAGACGCAACTAATAACTTAATAAGGTAGTAATGAATGAAGTTTATCGAGAACATTCTTTTTGTTTGAAAACGAAAGTGATTAATAATACAATACTCGTATGTTATTAATTAATTTGACAATTTATATTAAGATTGCATCTTTTTAGATCCGTTATAAAACTTCTGTAATTTCAAGTGTAGAGAATATCTAAGGAATAGTAAATCTTCTAACATAAAGTGACGCTGGACGTATTAAAAATCCAATGTTTCAAGAGATTGCGACAAGTTCTAAATTCAATATTGAAAGAAAGGTCTTCAAATTCAAATTGTTAATAGATTTCAGCAATTCTCAGTTTTCTGAATTTTATTCATATTAATTACTTACTGATTCACAAAAAACATACTTATGCTAAGCAATGTTATCTTCTTCATAATAATTTAATAAACTATCATCTGTAAGACACTTTGTGTTAAATTAATATAAAAAGACACCATTACAAAATGTGTCACTAATATCAGTGTCAAGTGAAGCCAAGAAAGAGTAAAAAAATTTAGATTTTATTGTTCATCATGTTTCCAGCATAAAATTACATCAGCTAATGCGTTATGTAAACGTCATGTTCTCACGAATGTTTTGTATTATAGTATTATATCGTGGACTCGTGATCGGCAAGGCGCGGGCGGGCGGCGGTTCGCGGCGCCGAGCCAAAGCGGTGCGGTGCAGCGGCTGGCGACGCGACGCCGCCGCTGCTGCGCGCCGTCGCCACCGCGTCATCCATCCATCACATACCGCACATCATTAACTATTAATAGACCGCCAGCCTTGTCATAGTTTCATTCTTAAACTATGTTTGCACTGAACGACTGTACTTTATTCATAAACGAACCCATATAGATAATGTTACCAACAACCTTTTATATTAAATTCAAGTTGTAAACAAATGTGAAATTTGTAATCATGAATTTATTACAAAATCATTTCTGCATAACAGCCAGCCCTGTCACAATCCATGTCTACAATTTTTAATACAGTTCAAATCAAAAGTATACTTACTACTTTTAACAACAATAATTTTTAAGAAAATATTTATTATTATTCCAAATGTGTTTCTTAAATTTTCTAAGTACCTACACAAATAACAAAGTCATAATATTGTTTTCCAGGACATATGTACGTTACTACTCGATGACGATGTATTTACTGTACCTATTAAAATCAATGTTTGCTACATGCTACACGGAATTTGACTCATAATCATTACAAGCAACTTTATTTTAGTCTTGTATTGTTGCTCAGTTTTGACCGTTCAAAGTTTTATTTACTCAAATATGGAGAGTTACAAACATCGTAAACAAAAAACAAAGAGCACCGCTCGATGCGCGCTGCAAGAACATTCCGCTGGACTCCGGACTCTGATATGCTTAGACATAAACACATCGCACTACACCAGAAATACACGGCCGCTTGCGCGATGCGCCTACCAGCACAAATACAAAGACATTCCTAAGTGATTGCTTATGCACGCTTGTGTTTATAAATAACACATCACATTATCCCTATCCTTACTGCATACCACAACATTATTAGTCAGATCACTATGAATGCTGGTCCATTTTTTGACCAGAAGATTTATAAGGGAGTCAATTTTATTTATAGACGCCATTAATTGATATTGTGAACACAGTGAAGTTCAATTAATGTTATTTTTTGGTGCAGGGGCGGAGTCAAAATACTGACCCCTGTGGCCGGAGGTGGCATGTCGTAAAAGGACACAAAGTAACCCCAACAACCGATAGGTGGTAGGGGTCTAAGCCCCACTGGATGGTAGCCCATCCCTGGTCTCTAAATATGCAGCCATAATAATGATTTAAATTTGACGACCTTCTGGTGTAACGGCTAACACACGTCGGTACGCTTGCGGGGGTACGGATTCGATTCTCGTCTAGCCTCTGGGTGTTTATCTATAGTATGTATTTACTTACAAAAGAAAAGTATATATTATGTAGTATATCAGTTGTCTAGTAACCATTTTTTTTTGTCTCGGGGAAAAACCTCTCTTGACGGGTTCCCCCAGCCCGGGGGGACCGTGGGATATGTGGGACTCCGGGGAAGATGTTCAGCCATCCGACTACCCACTAAAAAACCCCGCTGTTCTCCTATCGCCTACGCCCGGGCCTACGGATATGTGGCCAGCCGATCTCGTGGTTAAACATAAGTGCTATGCAACTTAGTTTGGGACTAGATGACGTTGTATGATATGTCCCAATATATTTAATTTAATACTAGCTGTGCCCGCGACTCTGTCCGCGTGGAATAGTGACTTTGGGCAGCATTTTTTGGATAAATTCTTATGGTTTATTTTGGATTACAAACCCTATAAACCCTAAAATATAAAAATAAATGAAATATGCAAACAGTCAGTGTTATCGGATGCAAGTGTTACGCCATGCACCTCCGTAATGCGTGCGTTCGAACCTACAAAGTCCAGCCTAAGCTAAACCCTATTTCATATGATTGATGATATAAATCTGAGGTCAACTTAAATTGGAATATAAAATTTCCGAAACTTATCATTTTTAACAAAAACTATTTTTTTTTTTCTAAAATAGAAATAGCCTAAGTTACTCCTTGATACATCAGCTATCTGCCAGTGAGTCCCATCAAAATCGGTGCAACCATTTCAGATATTAGTCGGAACAAACAGACAGTCAGACAAAAATTTTAAAAAATGTTGTTTTGGTATATGTACCGTGTATACGTCCGAATGCACTTAGTAAAAAGCGGTTATTTTAATATTACAAACAGACCCTTCTATTTTATTTATTTGTATAGATTTACCAAAAGGAGCATATATGTTAATGTCCGACATTATTTTATACATTTGAATATTATAATGCGAATGCTGACATGGATGTGTGGGGTTACGAAAATGGATAAAATTAGAAATATCAGGGGAAGTAGCGCAAATGATTGACTAAGAATTAACACACTAGCGCAGTATGGGCATGGCGAATGGAAAGACCCAATGTGACAAGGAAAATGCTAGAAGTGAGTATGAATGGATACAATAGGAGGGGTACATCAAAGAGTAGATGGATGGATTATGTAAGAGATGGTATGGCAAAAGAAGGTATAAATATTAAAGGCAGAAGAATTTACCACAACAGGCATATGCCATGGCGTCTTAAAACTACATAAGTATAAACGCTACTATGCTTTCTGCAATAAATTGATAAAGAAAGCTAAACGTATCATAAATACCGAGATTTTGGAGGAAGCCAATGGTAACAATAAATTGCTATGGGAAAGGATTAAAAATATCTCATACACTACCCGACAAAAAGAAGCTAATATTAAATCTGATAATAATAGCTAATACCATCTCTTTGTACCTCTCCATTACAGTCTTGTAATGTTGTTAATGATTTTAATCAAAATAATTTGAGTAACGCTGAGAATTTGCGAAATTCTTATTTTAACAGAAATTCCAATTCATTTACTAAAGAAGAAACTGATCCAGATTAAATCATGCATTTGCATCTTTATCGATTCGTTAAAATCAAATGCGAGGCATTTGATTGATTGACAGGTTGAGATGGCATATCTACGAAATTTCTTAAAAGATATTATTGACTTTTGGCCCCAATATTATCTCATATATGTAATTCTTATTTTGATCTGGATGTTTTTCCGGACTCTTTTAAAGTTGCTATTATACATCTTAAATATAAAGCTGGGGATGTAACTCAACCTACAAATTATCGCCCTATCGCTGTTCTCACTGCCCTTTCTAAAGTTATTGAACGATTGGTGAATATAAGATTTGTTAAATACCTAGAGCGATTTGCTTTATTATCACCTTGCCAATATGAATTCAGAAGAAACAAATCTACTTCTGATACGGTTCAGGATTTAACAAACTTCATAGTAGAAAATCTAAATCGTAAGGTGTTTACTATCTTTTTAGATCTGGCGATGGCCTTTAAATACTTTACTAATAAAGCTTGGAAAATCGGTATTAGGGGAAAACAACTACAATTCGCCACTTTATCGAATAGTAAATTCTTTTAATTCCCTTTTTCACTCCATTGATATAGCAGCGACGAGTGTCAGTGTTTATAAAAGAAGTGTGTTGTTATGTAGTGTATCCCAAGACAAATAACAGCACCTTTCACAGCAACAACGCACTGAGTATCTCACTCTGAATTAATGTATAAAATATAATGTGTAATATATAATATTCTTTTTCCATCCTGACTAAGTTATTATCACAATTTATTTCTTTATAGTTTTTATTAAATAGTCATTTTTTTTATGTCACATCCAAATTATTTTTTATTGTTGCTAGTTCTTAGTCATGTTAAACTTTTCTTGTGTAACCTGTGACTAATGTTGTTGGGTTTATATTAGTACTAACATATTAAATAAGATAACTTACTAATCCTCATATAAATACTGTTTGTCCAATAAATGAAAAAAAAACTTTCAAAGTTACTTAATAGATCGCTATCTAATTGTTAAAAATGATAAATACCTAAGCAAAAAACTTCTTTTTAATTACGGTATACCACAGGGAAGTATCCTAGGCCTTACTTTATTCTTCATATTTATCAATGATTTATGCAACCTCTATTCTATGAGCCTTAAAATTATAATTATGCTGACGATACAGCGTTAACTTTTTACAGTGATACTTGAGAAAGTCTCAAATGTGTATCTCAGCAAGGTCTTGATTTAGTAGTGGCTTCAATTTCATATTTTAAATATAATAAGACTAAAATATCAATAAGACTAAACATCTAGCTTTCTCGATCACTTCAAGGAGTCACCTACTTTTCCTTTAACTTTAACAAAGTTAAACGTAGTATTACGTAGTAAGTTAGACAATAAAATCTATGCGGAACCGATTAGAATCCGTAAAAAAGGCACGTGGAGGTAATACACCTTATTAAAACCTAAATAAACCCTTGCATAAAGTTTGTGTCTATTGTTAAAACCAATTTTTTAATTAAACCAATATTCCTTAAATTTCTGTTTTTTCTTCAAAAAAGTCTTAAGGTCCTTTCCAGTACACAAACTTAAACTTAAGGATATGACCCTACGCTGTTCTAAAGTTCACGAACCAATCTAGAGGTTTCAATTTAAATCTGTATAGAAATTTTGCATACTTATTAAAAAAAATCATTTCAAAGTAATCCTGAACTTTGATGCAGTTTATGAGTCCGTCAGTTTACATTATATCTTGTTGTTATTATTGGATTTTAATATTTTTATGATCACGGTTAAATAAAATCAAAGCTCCATGTTATTAGCCAATAAAAGAACTTTAAAACAAATTATATCAGTTCAGTGGTTTTTGACTTTATTCTGCACACACAAGTTTTATTCCTTTACAACATTAGTATAAGGGGAATTATAACTTTAACGATGCACCTGCTTTGATGCCGTGTTAAAAAGAAGACAAAATCCTAAAATGACAGGTGGAGATGGCAAGCTGCAAGCTCTCTCAAGCATCGCTATATGTACAGGTGTCCAGATTAAACCTATTGAGTGTTAATTGGTTTCATGTTTACGATATTATATAAGATTTATTATATTACGACTCTATAAAGGAATTTTAATACCACCTGATCTATTTTTGTAAATTTTTACCTCCATTGTTGACCATGCGTAGTATATGAGAAGACTGGAGGAGAGAAGGGAGGGGTCTCCCTTCTAATTTTCACGTAGTAAACCATAAAAACAAAATAAAAGCAAAAAGAACAGGAAAAAAATTGCTTATATTTGTCATTATGTAGTTAAACGCGGCGAATTTGAATGTAGCTCGAAAAAGTACGCGAATTCCTTTAGAAAATATTGACTACGTGATGAAAACCTAAGCGTAGTATGGCTTTGTTACATAATGTGGTTTATTTATTATGTATATTAAAATAAATTTATAATTATAATACGTGCTCGCGATTCAATTTTTTTATTGCTGTAGGACAGCAGACAGGCTGACGGCCCGCTTAGAATTTAGCAGTTACCGTCCCCTATAGGTATTTGCATCGCTAGTGGCATCGCGAACACGCTACTATCCCATAAGGGTACAGGAATTTGGGTCACTAATACCGGAACACAACTATCACGTAGCAGTGTGGGTTGTTTTGTCGCCTTTTACGACAGGCCGACCCGGCCGTAGAGGTCTATATTCTTTCTCCGCCCCTGCAAGGATAAAAATTCCACAGAATATTATAACTTTTTAATTTGTAAAAATATTATTAATCAACTGCCTTTGTTCGTTACTTCGTACTTCTACCTTCTGAAAAGAAAACTGCCACCAAATCAGTAAACTAAGTCTAGCATCAAAATTTATTAACTATAGTTATGTAGAGATAAGACATTTAATTATTAGATGTCATATATAATAGGTATTATTACGTATCTAAAATACAGACTGTGCCTAGTTTGGAGACGTAAAGTTCAAATATGTATTATAAACCGTTTGAATAAACTGATATTTGAATATGAACCATGCAGACCCTAACGTAACAAGGCGTTGAAAAACTTGTCGCATAACAGCTAAAAGCATGCAAACCCATTTTAAAGAAGCATTACAAGAATAACTCTTCAATGGTTTCATTTAAAAAGGAACATGGAGGCTGATATGATAAATTTAAAATTATGCTTCTTCTTCCTGTCCTTATCCCAGCTATGTGGGGTCGGCACAACATTTCCTCTCCTTCCACTCTCCTCTATTAGTCGTCATTTAAACATTCACACCTTTATTGCCATGTCATCTTTTACACAATCCATCCATCTTTTATTTTGTCTACCTACCTCTTCTTTTATATCCATCCACACTCGTTTCTAGCATTTTCCTTCTTATATGGCATTCTACTCTCCGCATTACATGGCCATACCAGGCTAGCCTTTTACTTTTTTACTTTTCAGATTCTTAATCATTGGCGCTACTTTCAAACTTTCCTTGATATATTCATGTGGGATAAATAAAAGTCCTGAATCAGCGTTTAGACTTTTTATTTTACATATTAAAGTAACAAATCTTTTAACAATACACTCTTTTTATGTACATTTCATCATCTTCTTATGTTGTCCTTCTGTCACTCAACCATCTGCTGTCATTCGCCCTCATGTCTTGCCATATGTAATTTTCACAATCCCATACTCATTTATAATTTTATTCCGATTTTGTACCTCCACATAAATTTAAAATTATTATATTGAATTTTTAGAACAGTTTCATTTTCGATATTTCCCCGCCATCAATTCTGTATCATAAACACACATTTCCTTTGTTTTAAATTAATCTAATTATTTCATTATTGATGCTGTGATTGGGATGGCTACATCGCAATTATATCATAAGCAATAATGATCAGTGAAAAATTATGCGAACAATGTCAGCTTAGTATTATAACATTACAAAGCGCTCTTGATATGATAGTAATAATATAATGATATACATAGTTTATTTTCACGTGTCGCCGTAGTGGCAGCCGCGGGCGCGCCCTCTGCGGCGCCTCTTTACTGAAAGACGTAAATAGGTTTATCGACCCAGACCTTGAAGTCGTCGACGTCGCACATTATTTATTCTTGCGTATTCAATTCGCATATTAAAATAATTATTACTTAACGCCCCGCTCTATTAATATACAATTTATCGAGCATTTGAGTGGAAAATATTATTATGAATATTAACATTAGTGAAAAACCCGCGATACGGTAAAAAGATAACTAGCGAATGCTCCAAAATAACATTTCGTCATACAAATGAGGCACAATTATAGTCCGTCAGCGTCATTCACTCATGTCAGTGGGACGTGGGAACATTCTGATGCGTTTTACATTCCCATGCGTGTGATTCTCTGTTTGCGGCGCCTCAAGCGATTCAAACGTCGGCCTCGGAAATGGGCAAGCGGTGTTATAACCCATGAATGTGTATATTGTACATATATATATGTACACTATCTAAGCTGGCAAACGACCAAATTGTGAATCTAAACCATTCTCTAATCCACACTTAAATACGCACAAAAAATTAAATCAAAATCGGTCCAGACGTTTAGGAGGCGTTCAGTCAGATGCATACACACATAAGAATGATATATGAAGATAGTATATTTCATAGAGAAGAAATAGAAATAAAAGTAGATAATGAAAACATAGAATATGTAAAAAGCTACACAAACTGACATGGAAATTGAAAGGAGAATTGCGGGTGCATGGAAAAGATAACGATCACTTAAAGATATATTTAAAAGCAAAAGTTTTCTGTATTTGTTAAGAAAAAGGTGCTCAACTTGTGCATTTTGCCTTGTCTCTCATATGGATGCCAAACCTGGGCCCTGAATCAAAAACATCTAAAACAATTGAGAACATGCCAAAGGGGAATGAAAAGAAGCATGATAGGTTAGAATAAAAGAACACATGAGAGCAGATGATATACGATCCACAACTAAGGTTGAAGACATAATAAGAATAATATGAAAGCTTAAATGGAGATGTACAGGACATTATATATAACAAGAGACAGTAGAGCAAAATGGACAACATTTACAAAATAATGGCTACCACGTGACTTTAAAAGAAAAAAGAGGTAGACAGGCAAAAAGACGACATCAGGAAAGTCAGAGAGGCTACTACGAAGGAGGAAAACAAAAAATAGAAAAGAATGGAAGCAGCGGGAAGAGGCCTATGTGTTACAGGACACGCTAATCACAAAACAGGACACCGGTGTTGTTAATTGTTTTCAGCAATAAAGGCTTAATAATAATATTTCACATATAAATTCATTAATTTTTTAATTTAATTCAGCTAATTCAGTCATTAAAGATCTCCATTTCAATGAATAGTTGGTTTTCCGACTTTTTCTTCTCCACGTGGTCTTTGGCTTCCTTAGCAGTGAATCCATCAGCATGCACGGGTCCAATTACAATAGCTACTGAAGAGTTGACCCGAATTCTGAGCAGATTACGATTTAAATACATGTATAAATGGGGAGTTTTAACGATAAGAGGAATATTTAAAATATTAGGCATAAATAGATATTTTAGCTACGTGGTAGAGCCCCAAGCCCGTCTGGATGACGATTACCTTTGGTCTTAAGTATGCCGCCATAATAACTTTGTGTTGTGTTCCGGCATTAGTGACCCAAGGTCAGGACAGGTACCCTTATGGGACAGCAGCGTGTTCGCGATGTCACTGGCGTTGCAACCACCCACAGGCGACGGTAACTGCTAAATTCTAAGTGGGCCGTCTGCTGTCCTAAAGCCATAGCACTAGCTGTCACATATATCTGTCAGACATCACCTAGAATGACAGCTGTCACTTTTACAATGGCCGTCCTTCATTACAGTTTAAGCTCATCATAGTTGTACTAATATTAATATTAAAGAATAAATACAAAGTATAAATAAAACTATAACTACTAAAAATAACAACCATTTATTAAAATAATACAAATATACTATACGAGTATAGAATGTTTTCCAGTAAACAACAGAATGTCTCCACCGTCGTCGTCCTCTATTGCAACCAAAACATCACATTACAGTCGTTTCAATGTGACTGTGTAATGACATTACTTCTCAGTTCGTTCTTATACCTATTCTTATAACTGATACAAAAACAATTTAGTAATCATAGGAAAAAACTTATGCCAAAACAACATTATGCCTTTGTAATTGTAAAATATTACAAGCTGACCCGGGAAACGTTGTTCTGAAGATTAATGACACGAGATGTTCATTAACAGAGAAGATCAGATGCAAAGGACGTGATGTACAAATGGGAAGAAGTGAAGAAGACGATTCTCTATTTTTTATAGCTGTAGCAAACGTCGTATCCGATAGCAGGTCGAAGACAACTTTACCTTATTAAACCTTTGCGGTAGGATAAAGTAAATGGAAGAACTGGAGACAGCTCAGCTCCGCCCGCTATCCTCGAGATACCGTCCGGGCTAGTGGACTTCTTGCTAGCTATCTTCTAACTCTGAAAAGCGTACCTCTGACATTATGGAGTCTCCACATCTTCTATGGCGATTTTTCCTCTGTTATCAAGAGTCGAATTCACTGCGAAGATTTCGCCCAAAGGACTGGCTTTATTCTTGGCAGAGCGAGCCGCAGCTGCATATGGTGGTGGTAAGAAGGCTCGACTGAAGTTTCATTCGACAGTTTTGATAAAGACCCAAAAAGCCCTAGTTCCAGAGGGAAAGCTTGTGACGCTTACCAATCCTGCCGATGTGCTTAAATTTTGTTCTTGCAATCAATTCAATAATTTTTTGAAGGCATAGGCACGTTATAATTTTTCTTAAGATCGAAAGTTTTAGGATCTTGACAAGCCCTGGCTGTAAGCTCGATAAGTTTTTTGCTTTTGCAAATATGTAACAATAGTAAAATTGACGGTGACGGACATATTGTTTATAAGCGATTTCTTCCAGGCAATCATGTTGATAAAAGCTATACGAGTATAAAATGGATGAGACTGATTAAATGTACATAACTTTTACTATTTGTAAATTTTACTAACATTATCTATCAAAATTGGTTCAGCGGTTTAGGAGTGAAAACGTAGCAGACAGACAGAGTTACTTTCATATTTATAATTTTATAGATGACCCGGTTAACTTCGTATCACCTATATATATTTGTGTAAAAAGTTGTCAAAACTTAAGGCAAACAAAACGAATTAATATGGCTAAACTACATAAAAATCAAGTGAAGCACAAATTAACATCAAAACGGAAATTAGTCACTTCGTCAATCTCGAATGGAGTAAGTTTTCCACTTTTAGATTAGTAGAAGATATAGTTAGAAGAAATGTTACTGCCAAATGTGCATTAGAAATAAATCATCAATTTTATTTTATTAATTATTTATCATCGGCCACATCGGAATTGACCTCTAGCTTCCGGTCCTGGTTCCTCTGGCCAGTCGGAAGTGAGTCCGAATGGACCCCCGTCGCCCACGAAAAGGGCGGCAGGGCGAAGACTTGAGATGAGAAGTTACCTGTCGAAATACCTACCTAGCCTAGCGCACACCATGGAAGAAGCCCGCCCTGATATAAGGAGAGGATCGGCGCCGGCCTGGGCACTGGTATCAGCAGGCTAGTTTTCCGTTGACCGGGCGCTAGAAGATACGAGAACAGGGAACGAAACACATTTAGTGGGTAGTCGGAAGTCTTGTGGAGTGCTACATACTAATCCGAGTTTAACCTAGAGAAAAAAAAAGGAGATAAAGAGAAGATATCAACCTAGTGTTGCCCTTCTGAAGGTCAAATTTTGCATTTAAAACACATAAGAGTCTGTTTCTCTAGTCTATTCTCATACCCAGCTGTATGGACACATATACACCGTACTTCTGCAGAGTCACCAAACGCTCATTGCAGACTTAAATTTTTTACACCGACTTGAAATAAGAAGCTCCTTGATGTTTATCCGCGTACTTCATGATTAGAAAATATATGTATGTATCAAAAACATATCTATTATTGAAATTATATCAGAAAATTATTGGATTGTTAAGAACAATGCCTACGACAAATTGAAATTAAGAGTATAATTCCCAGAACTATGTTAACAGCCCTCGTCAAGAACAACGAATATATAGTATTATAACAATAAAAGCCATGTTTATATAAGGCGGATTGGGTGGATATACACATATAGATGACTATGTTATAAAATAAAATATAATTCGACAAAACTACATATGCGGATAACAAAACTATAGTATGCGGATGTAGATAGGGTTGAGGCCATACCCCAATCGATTTCACTATAAATTACTCTTAATTCAACTACAGGTCGTCAAAAGGGACTGTATGTAGCGATTAAGCGCTTACTTGCTTCAAGCGGAATATTCAAGTAGTGTGAAAAAAGGGTCATGGCCTGTCTAGACGAAATTATATACCTACAACTACAAACACCCCAGTTCAAAGTAGTCTAGACGTACATTGTACTTATCGCAATATCGAATCACGGTTCTTTTATTTTGTTTATTTATATACATAAAATGTTTTATTTATAAAAATAATTTTGTTTTTACATTAATACTGTGACATACTAGTTATTTTATTTGAATAAAAATGGTAGAATGACAAAAATAAACATTTAATTTAGTAACATACTATGATTTTAGCCATGCGATATTCTCTGAAAACCAAGAGAAGGTACATTTGAACCCTCTCTTGATACTTAATCTTGTTTTTACAAGATTTAAATAATAGAACCACAGTTCACTCTAAACACAGGGTTCTTCAAGTTTATGCCACATATGCCAGTTTCTTATCTTCATAATTCATAATGGCAAACTTGATGTAAAGGTAGTCTAGCGAGGATAGAAGCCGCGACTTGAACGACTATTAGTCAAGCAATAGACTGAAGCCAGCTTTATTGTCACTCGTTTGAAATTTTACGAGCTCTATCAGTGGTAATTTTTTTTTAGAATACCATGTATAGTTGTACGGCTGTGACTCAAACCCGGATACAAGTTTAAAGACAATTTAAATATAATC
The DNA here is from genome assembly GCA_963693495.1 of Malacosoma neustria. NCBI lineage: Eukaryota > Metazoa > Arthropoda > Insecta > Lepidoptera > Lasiocampidae > Malacosoma > Malacosoma neustria. Next base: position 10,772,977 of record OY856381.1, on the reverse strand, counting down.
TTGATAGACAAACTCAATAAAGTCGCCTACGCCCAGTACATACAATATACAGAAATCGATAATTTTATCGAGAACAATAACTTCGTACCGTCTTAGTGTTGTAATTCTTATATTTGTACACGCTTTATATTAACTTAACCTATGTATCTATGTAAAGGACTCGATTTTTAACCACTTTGAACGAAATCAAAATTTTGCACACTTATCAAGACCTGATGATGACAATACACAAATTTAATAATTTTGTCCCATAGTCCTTATCAGGATCTTAAGGATTAACGCTTTCTTTTCCTTCTGGCGTTAAATAATAAAACTGCCGGAAGATGGCGTTAAATTAATAAAAACATTAACCGATTAGGAATTGACAAATAATAAATTATATTTTATAGTTTATCAATCATTAGTAAAAAATAATTATTACCATGAGAATAAAATTAGTGACGGGAAAATTAATGTCACTGTTCTAAAAGCGTGGGGTGCTTTGTTTGTACATTTTTAAACTAACTCGGCATTTCGTAATCAAACTAGTAAACAAAGTAGTAAGTTAGTTTCAAAATATCGTATAAAGCACCCCACGCTTTTTAAAATAGTGACATTAATTTTTTCAACAGTAATTTTATTCTCATGTGAAGAATTTTTTTTCCTTTTTGTTTAATTGACTATAATTTTTATAGTTGAAGTGCAGTCTGCCGGCAAACGGCCCATCCGATAGTAAGTGTTTACCGTCGCCTATGCACGTTTAAACAAGCTGCTGACCTCGATGAACTTTAATAACACCTTTATTGAAAAACCCCATATCACAGCGATGGGAAATCCTCAGCGGAAGCTAATTTCAAGGCCGAAGCATACGCAACATGAACGTTCTAGAAAACCGTTGCGTATAGGAACGAAGATGACGTCTTGTTAATGATTCCGACCTCGAATTATAGGGAACTAAATGACCCGGTAAACGTTGTCCTGGCATATAAATTTAAGAACTTAATTACGTTCACCCCTATTTCAACCCCTTTAAGTTCCATTTTCTCGACAAAAAGTAGCTTATGTCCTTCTCCGAGGTCCAATCTATATCTATCTATCTATCTATACTGAAATTCATCAAAATTGGTTCAGGAGTTTAGGCGTGAAAACATAACAGACTGACAGAGTTACGTTCACATTTATGATATTAGTATAAATAAATAAATATATTGGGACATTATACACAGCACTTGTATATGCATAGCACTTGTGTTATGGGTACTAGACAACTGATATACTACATACATTTTGTAAATTAATACATATTATACATACTAAACACCCAGACGCTGGACGGTAATCGAACCCGTGACCTCCGCAAGCGTACCGACGTGCGTCAGCCGTTACGCCAGGAGGTCGTCAAATGGATGGATGAAACGAAATTACGAAGACAATATTCGCCGGACTGCTAACACGTGTTACATAAGTTATTGGACCCGCTAGGTGTAGCTGCATATTAGACTTTAAAAAAAGGTATTGTGATCTAATACCAATGCTAAAATATAGTGATTATATTATCAGTATATATCAGCATCACTAATAAGCAAAAGTAACACACCAATCGAGCAGATAAATAACAAAACGTATTTTACGTAGGGAAAAATACGTTTTGGTTTTCCTGTATAGTGTTTACTCAATTCAATTCAAATGATTACAAAACAAAGGCTGTAAGATAAATAAGGAAACTGATAGAAGCACTGGGAAACCCTTTCTAATTATACTCGTTTTATTTATTTTTAGAGTTTATAATTATAATTTATTCAGGTTTGCAAAATCCCGAGTTTAATTATGCGTTTATTCAGTACATTGTTTAAGCAAAAATGCTCAAACTATTATAACATTTATTTATAACTAGCTGTGCTCGCAACTCCGTCCGCGTGGAATAGTGACTTTGGGCAGCATTTTTTGGATAAAACTTGTGGTTTATTTTGGATTACAAACCCTATATACCCTAAAATAAAAATAAATGAAATATGCAAACAGTCAGTGTTATCGAATGCAACTGTTACGCCATGCGCCTCCGGAATACGTGCGTTCGAACCTACAAAGTCTAGCCTAAGCTAAATCCTATTTCATATGATTGATGATATAAATCTGAGGTCAACTTAAATTAGAAATAAAACCTACATAGTCCAACCTAAGCTGAACCTTATTTCATATGATTATTGATATAAATCTGAGGTTAACTTAAATTGGAAAATAAAATTTTCGAAACTTATCATTTTTAATAAAAACTATTTTTTTTTTCTAAAATAATAATAGCCTAAGTTATTCCTTGTTACATCAGCTATCTGCCAATGAAAGTCCCGTCAAAATCGGTGCAGCTATTTCAGAGATTAGCCGGAACAAACAGACAGACAGACAAAAATTGTAAAAAATGTTGTTTTGGTATTTGTACCGTGTACATACGTCCGAATGCACTTAGTAAAAAGCGGTTATTTTAATATTACAAACAGACACTCCAATTTTATTTATTTGTATAGATTAACTTTCACCAACTCTCTTATTAGGCATTACTTGATTGGTAGGTTAATGATATTGCATACAAAGTACATGATACCAACAAGACACTGAAGACAGGCCTTGTGCGCCTTAGCATTACGTCTTAGACTTTCTTTAATAATAAATGGACCGCCTATATCACATCCAACGTGGCTGAGCATCTTTTCAGATTTGGAACGTGCGGAAGGCAAGGGACCCAACAAAGGTAGAAGACCAGAACATTTAATCTTCATCTTCATTTCCCAACGAAGTTAATAACTTAAGCAATAATTACATGTTTTTACAATCGTGATCTATACACCTTTACGTGAAACTTTCCTGAGTAACAAAATTTTAACAGACTCGGCTATCGTAGACTCTGCCACGAAAACTGAATGTATTTATTGTAGGTATGTGGAAATTGATTAATCCATCTGTAGGTTCTTACAATTCCTTACAAAACTTGGGGTGTAATTAATAACTTTTACTCCATTTTTGTACAAAGACGTTGCGAAATAAGTACCCGTAGCAAGCAACAACACAACTCAAATTCGAGTTGTTTTCACGTGTTCCTCGCTTAAATGCCTGCTTGCAGGCGATACGTATGTACGCTGTTGGGGGGACAAAATAAGATGTTAAATCCTGTAGGTAGTTGTTATGATATGATTTTATAGTATAAATGACAAATCTTATATACATCAAACGGTCACAGTTATTAAATAGAAAACATATGGACTGGGAATATATTATGCTGTCCGATAGGAGCTATGCAATTACAGCCGTCAGTGTCGGGACAAAAGTAAACAAACAAAATTATGTAGAACGTATTCCTTTGTTGAAATTTTGAGTAACTATTTCTATATCATAGTTAAAACACATGTAAACTTTAATTGAATATTTTTTTTTAAGTTGCTGTAGGACAGTAAACAGGCTGACGGCTCGCTTAGAATTTAGCAGTTACCGTTGCTATGGGTGTTTGCAACGCCAGTGGCATCGCGAACACGCAGCTGTCCAATAAGGGTACAGGAACTTGGGTCACTAATGCCGGAACACAACAAAGGTTATTATGGCGGCATACTGAAGACCAAAGGTGATCGCCATCCAGACGGGCTTGAGGCTCTACCACGTAGCTAGGGTGGGTTGTTTTGTCGCCTTTTACGACAGGCCGACCCCGGCCACAGAGGTTAGTATTCTTTCTCCGCCCCTGCACGGATGTCGGATAGGATAATAATTCCTTTCATCTAATTTATAATCTAATATATTTTATACGCATCTTAATAGTATAGTATACCTAGTCAGGTCATAAATTCTGTCACATGTTTAATGTAAAATAATTGTAACAAGTTTATTCATTATGTAACCATTCATTTACCAAAATGAACTTAACAAAACATAGATTCTTATGACATTAAAGTTTATTCAAAATGACCTCCGTGATTTTGAATACAAGCCTTCAATCTGCGCGGCCAGTCGTCTATCGCAGCACGAACGAGGTCCATGTCAATATCGGCGGCTGCCTTAATCAAGGATGTCTTGAGTGACTCCAAATTGGGATGAGGCTTTGAGCACGGCTTTTCCTCCAAGTGTTGCCATATCTTGTAATCTAACGGATTCAAATCTGGACTGGAGGAGGGCCAGTCTTCGTGCCGGATGAAGTCGATTTCACGCGCCGCCAGCCAGTCTTGTGTGCTCTTCGCTCTATGAGTTGGCGCCGAATCTTGTTGGAATACCCAGTGCCTGTTATTGAACATGGTATGAGAAACAGGTTCCACAAGGTTCGTCAGGACTGTATTTTGATACACAACAGCATTCGTTTTTACAACTTTCTCACAAAAATGTACCTCTGTTAAGCCCCAATAAGAAACTCCCAACCATACCATGAGCGAGGATGGAAAATGACCTCGTTGGACACGCGGAATACGGTTGCTCGCTTCTTCACTACTGTGTGCGTACACCTTATCATTTTGTTTGTTGTAGCTCTCTTCTACGGTAAACATTTTTTCATCCGAAAAAAGAATTTCCCGATATTTTTTTCCCGCGTACCGCTTCAACAAAGCGCGGCATCTCTTCAGTCTCAGGTCCATTAGACGAGCATTCAAACGATGTCCTGTTTTTCTTCGATATGCCCGAAGCCCTAAGTCTTCATTTAACACCCTTTTCACCGTGGTTCTGCTTAACCCCATCTGAAGGGCCAACAGTTTCTGCTTACGTTTGGGATTTCTTTGAGTTCGTGCCTTCACAGCTTTTATCACTGCTGGAGTCCTAACAGACCGAGGGCGACCACTTCTTGACCTGTCATCTACACTAGAGTCTTCATTGTATCGTTTGATGGTACGATAAACGAATCTTTTGGTTATATTCAAAGTTTTTCAGTATGTTAAAAATTTGAATTGGCGCGTAACTGCAACGATGCAACGCAATAACTGCAACACGGTCTTCTTTAAGCGTCCACTCCATATTTAAAAATGAGTAAAATTCTAAAAGTATACATTTTTATTTTCATGAACAATTCTAAATTCGAATTCAATAAACTTTTTTGTGGCCAGCATTCTAAAAGAAAAGTTTTTACTGTGTGACAATACTTATGAACTGACTAGGTATACATCGTGTGTAAATTAATTCTCTTTGACATTAGCAAGCGAAGATGACAGATTGATAAATTATTTATGTTTCCCTTTTGCCTTACATTTGGGTTGTTGTTAACTTTGTTATTTATATCTATGCTTAAATCCGTAAGAATATTTTAAGAATTATTACAACTGTATTATTTCGCAGGATGATTAATTTATTTGACAATTAGTGTCAATGATTCTACATCCAGTGCGATGATAGCAGTATTGTCTAACGGATTTAGACGATATTTATCAGCCAATCTGAAAGATGTTATAGTGTCCGCCCTAATTTTGAGCATGACTGCATCAAGGCCCGTGAATTTATATAGCAATGTTTGTTTACTAACTGAAACGAGGACACGACACCTTTCTTGCGAAACACTTATAAAGGAGTGACTAAGTGAAGTTGGCAAAACAACTTGCGTCACTTCGCATAAGGCACTGAGTACAAATATTATCACGACGGACGCTAACGGTTGATCTTACAACCAAAAATTTTTTCGCAATACATACATGCACAAAACTGATATTGATTACATTCAAAACCATTTTAGTTCTCGTTCATACATCAAAATATTTACAAAAGAGACTTGGCTCGAGAGTATTCTAGAAATATTATTAATAGTAGTTATTATTAGTAGCAGTATAATTTGTTCCAAACGATTTCAGCGAACGTTACCAAAATTAAAGCGCATAATGTATGCATGACTCTTCCAAATGATTCAGAAACTGGTAAACAATATTTTGTTATTGTACTGAGGAAGGCAGTTAAATTCAGGAAACAGAATATATTTATTAATCGCTAAAATAGTTACTTTTTGTGTTCATTAAAATATTCATAAATTTTATTATTATGTCACAATGACTGAATGTGAATTGTAAAAGATTTGACTTTTTTAAAGGCCACGCAATAAAAGAAGAGCACTATTCAGCATGTATAGCTATAGTTAACTATAAGCTAAAGTTAACCGAAGTAAACGAAAAGGAAAACGGACTCTATTATGCCAATAAATTAATAACTAACCCCTGGGTTCGGAGTGAAAGTTTATTTAGTTCATATCTTGAAAAATAGTCAACCAATTTAGACGAATATTGAACAGTTTTCTAAATTCTGTAATAGTAGTACAAACTAATAAATGGTGAAATTAAAGACTTAATACTATTGGAGAAATTCGACCATACTTCTATTTTGGAAATTTGTTCGAAGGCTTTATTAACTTATTCCTCTCCCTACCCTTTTATTCCTTTTAATTATAGTCAGTAAAAACAGTATTCAGTGGGTAGTCGTACATTATCTCACATATGATACCTCCGACTACCCACCCCGCAGTCGGGGGATCTCGCAAGATTTTTCTCGTATAAAAGGTAGTAATAACAAACGTAGTGTTACATACTCTTTGGTAATAACAAATAATGTTAGAACATATTTTATGAATAATTTTTATTAATGAATAATTTTACTCCAATGACATTCGCGGTTTAAATCTAATGTTTATTCTAAAACGTTCGGGGCAAGATAACATAGTATTCAGTTGATAAAAACCATGGAGTAATCGTAAACAATTTGTAGACACGGTGATAAACATTTTTACGTGTTAAAGTGACGTCAAATGGTTATCATAAAAACAGGAAAAAAAGTTATGGATTTTGTACTACCTACGTCCGTAACATGTTTAGATTGTATTTCGCTCAATTACCATTTTACAACTACATAATATCGAAGAACTGTTAAAAATAATTTTATGATACATTAAGACTGAACCCTTATCAGTTTTTTTGCCTGCAAGTGCAGAGTTTGAATACTAACCCCTGTAGCCGGGGTCGGTTTGTCGTAAAAGGCGACAAAACAACTCTAGCTCTGGTTGGGTCCCAAACCCGTCTGGATGGTAACCATCCTTGGTCTATAAGTATGTCGCCATGATAACCTTATATTGTGTTTCGGCATTAGTGACTCAGCAAAAAAAGAAGACAGATATCACACATACACTTACATACAGATTGAAGATATGATTTTAGAAAAGTAAAATTTTCTAGGCAAAGTAAAATGTCCCGCGTAACTGTCCTACAGTTGGGCGTTTTAGCTGCAGCGTTATTTTTTTAGTGCAATGTTTAAATGCTATTTTGTATCTAAAACCTACCTTATTTACGTTAAATAATTAAAAAAAACTATACTAATCATCATTGTATTAGAAAAGCGGAGGACACACAAACAGACACATCTTGTTTATGTCTCAGAATAGGCAATGTAAATCTGATAATTTCAATTATCTCTATACAGTTATGTTGTGTTTCATGTAAATTCAATTATTTAGAATTCTATATCTCACCATAATCCAATAGAACTCTCCATGTTAGTAATACTTGCGTACATAACATTTATACTTATCCGTGCAGGGGCGGAGAAATAATACTAACCTCTGCGGCCGTGGTCGGCCTATCGTAAAAGGCGACAAAACAACCCACTCTAGCTACGTGGTAGGGCCTTAAGCCCGTCTGGATGGCGACCACCTTTGGTCTTAAGTATGCCTCCATAATAACCTTGTGTTGTGTTCCGGCATTAGTGACCCAAGTTCCTGTACTCTTATGGGACAGCAGCGTGTTTACGATGCCACTGGCGTTGCAAACACCCATAGGCGACGGTAACTGCTAAATTCTAAGCGGGCCGTCAGCCTGTCAGCTGTCCTACAGCAATAAAAAAATACTATTCATGTAATGTTTTTACTTGGATACTATGCATGTTATACATTACTTAAATATAATAATAACGGTTGGGTGTAAGACTAAGATGACTAAGAAGGTGTAAGACTGTAAGAACCTAATTAAGCAACATTTATAACAGATTTTTCAATGCCTTCTTGTTAAAAAAATTGTCAGTGAGTGAGATGCGACGTAAAAAGAAAGAAAATAAATATTTATTTGAATTAAACACTTCGATGACATACAATGTAACGTTGTACGAAGCGATAGGCCTCACTTCTGTTGTAACTTTGCTGCGGGTCGCGTAGAAGATATACGCTATGATAAGGCTAAAAACCTAGTAGGTCAGGTGTATAACACTCAGAGACGAATCTAGAGATCCCGGGTTCGAATCCGATGGTGAAGTGCCCCGCGTAGGCAGTTTTTCCCGCCTCGGTGACGGAAAATATAGTGAGGAAACCTGCATACCAAATTCACCGGTAAGTGTAATCCGCTTAAGACAATCGTGGCGGGTATACTCCCCGTCCCTTCTACGGGGAGGTCCCAGCAGTGGGACGCTATGGGCAGTTATCATTTTTAATATTGTATACATATAATAAGTTTATCAATTCGTACGCAATAAATTGTTTTGATTCATGCAATGAAATATAGTTTAAGCAATAATTGAAGTTGCACGTGTATTCGGCGACCTTCCATGACAATAAATACAGCGGAAATTATACGTAAATTATCACGTACTGGAATTATTGTGCAATAACACTGATAGTTCTTTATTTATCTTACATTATAACCGTTTTACTTAGGTATATTATTTTGTCTACATTCATTTTTCGTACACAACAGAAATAAAACACCGGTCCCTTGCGGTTCTATCCAGCCCTGTTCGATAACTGGAGGCATGATTCAGCCAGCAATCCAGCATAGTCCACTCGTTGTATGCTATATTTAGTAGAGAACGGTTTTGTACCATCGGCTGTTAGTTCACACTCATAGAGGTTATAGATTTTTTTATTGAAGTAAAAAATAACATAGACGAATTTCCACAGAGTGATATGCAAAACAACAAACCACCACATTTGCTAGTACATAATATGCAAAATTACATTGATGTGACCCAGACTAGCGACCTTATGCGCAGCGACCTTCGGCATTAGCGGAACTCTGCAAGGATGACGGCCAAGGCTTATATAACCAATTGGTACGGCGAAGTAGGTTCGCCGCCTCCGAGACGCCTTCGCACCCTCGCCTCACACCCACCTGCCACCCCCACCTTCCTCGCTACGATGTGCAAATGCACTGCAATAAAACCTTTTCCAGTTCCAACCACGCAACCCCCACACGAAATACCGCCCACGACTGAACCGTTAACCTTAAAAATGAGGTTACGTTTTTTCATTAAAATATAATAATTATATTAACATAGCATAATCTACAAGCCTAATTTGTAATATATAAAATAGATTTGTAATGTATCTTTCATAGAATAACGAACGATCGTAAAACTTCGTAACATAATATAAAGAAAACGATGCTGATATTACGTTAGACAATAAACATCAAATTTTTTATAAATAAAAATTCTAATAAAAGCCATTTCATTAATAGGAAAAATAAAGAACAAATAAAATAATCTTAAGACCTAAGGCATATTTTAACGAAATTTATATGTACATCATAACAAATGCAAACTAATGTAAATAATGTACAATGTATGTACATAATAGGTAAAGGGCATTGCATTATGTAGGGCGCGTCTAAGTCGAGGGTTATACTGATACGATTACAAACATGTTCATAATAAACAGAGCAAAATAGGCTGGCGCCATAATGTTGTGCATTGGTGCATTCGAATAGGGCTGTCAACTAACTATCATATCACTAAACAATTAAAGAAGCTCCTGATAAATTTAATTCACAGACGCTCTTCACTTTCCAAACATCATCAAGCTCAATCTTAAGTTTAGATATAAACTATTTATTACATTTAACAGATCATCATACAGAAAAAGCAAGTAAAAATACATATATATACTTCAAAACAATCATTGTTTATCATCACATGACGCACATACATTGCGTTAAATATAAATACATAGTTTGAATCAGTAAACGATCTGTTACGGTTATCATTTCCAGGTAATGCAAATAAATACGATAGTTCTATTAATAGCATAAGATACGTCATTAAATTTCTAAGTAAATTAAAATAAACTGTCATGAGCATAATACAGGGGAGGTATTCAGTAATTAGTCGAAAAAGTTACTACATTCAGAAGTTTAAAGAAATCTAGACTTCCTATTTCACCGACGCCGACGGGTAAATTTGTATGCATTTCGTACATATGATGCAATAGAGATCTATTTTTGTCGTGGGTGTGAGGCATCATTAGTTGACGTCGTCTGCAGGGAGGCAAGGAGGCAGTCAGTGGGAGAAGGGTGCGGCGTCGCGTCTACCTTATAGGGGTTAGGGGAGTACTACCGCGAAAGGCTCTACGTCACTTACGGTGCCACGTGCGCGATCAATAGTGACGTCGTAGTGGCGGTAAGGCATGCGGGGAGCTGCGCGCGCATCGTCATACCACAAAAGACCAGAGCACAGAACCACTACTGTACTTCTTCCTGCCCTTATCCCAAACTATGTGGGGTCGGCACAACATGTTCTCTCCTTCCACTCTCCTCTATTAGCCATCATTTCAACATTCACACCTATTTCCAAATCCTCTTTTACTACTGTACTGTAGCATAAAAAGGCATAATACGAAAAATAAGAACCATTCATAGATACATAGTGTAGGTAGTGGAAAAACCGATTAGTTAGATAACTAATCAGTTTTTCCACTACCTACACTATGTATCTATTAAAGTAATGAAAAATATATTATACAATATACGTTTCATTACTTTACATGACAAAACATCGTAAAACCTGTATAAAGCGGGCGGAATCGAGGCCCTAAATTGGTATGTGTAAGCGATGTCTATTAACGTGTATATAATTATATGCTTTGGACGGTGCGCAAAAAAGGAAGTTTTATTCTGTATTTTCTAGTGTTCTGTGGCCCCTCCACCGACCGACCTACTTTGGATTACGTTTCACGCTACTCTCTACGTTAACCGATCGAACTTCATAAGAATAGAGTGATGGGCCAAGGGGACGTATACCGTGGTGCTACAACGCATGCATAGATCCTTCGCAAACTTGTTTCTAGGCGCTAGGAGAAATATACCGAGCCAAAACACAAAAAAATGATTATTTTATTCCTATTGTATGTTTGTTTGATTCTTTGTCTGTTTGTTTCATTGCCTAATATAGATAGATGTATCCTTATTTTTTTGCTGTTCGAATGTTTGAAGTCACAACGCTAGCGCCACTATTACCTAGCGAAACATACCTCGAAAAGAACTACTTACACAAGTTTGTGCGTTATTGGACATAGGCCTCGTCCAAATACGCTATCGAACCCGATCTTTAGCTTGGTTGCATTCATTTTCAACCGTTGCGTCGCCGGCATTGCCGCCTCATCTTACCGAGGGCCACTACTTTTGCCAAGACATGATTGTTATCCGGGTTTCAACTATATTCATGTTATATGAACTAAAATTCTAAATTATTAATTAAAATAGGAAGGAAGTGAACGAAATTAAAAGACGGAAGTGTCTGGAATAACAATAGAAACACAAAACATATCAAGTAAATCCCCTAACTAAGCACACTGCTTGTATTGTGGACTTTGTGGATAACATACAACGGAAAATAACTTCCGCAATCATCAAACCATTAAATAAAACAATGTGAATAATTTTTACTTTAACTTAATTTAAAAATAAACTATATATATAATAACTACGAATATGCCAAGATAGAAGAGCTACAAAAATCTGCATTCAGAACAACCTATAGCATAAAATTGTTTAATTATATTTCCTATCTACCATATTAAGACAATTGATTTAAAAGGAAATATTCAAATTTTGAAAATCGGTTATGCAGTATAACTGCGCGATTATACAGTTTAAATTTAAAATAAATTTACTCGTGTGTTATTTCAAATTGTAAACAATGAATGATAAATACGAGTGAATATTCTAAGTGTAGAGAACGGCTCAATGGTTTTCTATTAATTATATTGTCAGGTTCTGTGTAATATTAAATATAGATAGAAGATACTTACTATGACGCGTAAGCCTATTTGATATTTTGTGTGACTGGATTGTGAGTTGCAACAGACGATCAATACCCGGGACCCAAACAAACGGTGACTGCAGAGGCGTGGGCGACTGACCTACTTACCCACCACGACCAGGGCGCCGGATGCAGCTATACGATACGGAACGTTTATGCTGCATATTACATTGCTCTTTCAGTAAAACCAATACTGAACGACAGCTATAATTAGAATTCTGGAACCAAGCTTACTTTAATAGACATTTCTACATATTTTAATGTCAATTTTTTTATTCTTCGATATTAAATATTTGTTATAGAGTAATAATGTTAAAATTATATAAACTACGTAAGCGAATTAAATATATACGAGTAGTATTAACATAAAAATTATCATTATTATTTAAAACTTGAGAGATACCATTGCGGGCATTTAAAATTTAGTTATGGTAAAAAGAACTTCTTAGAAATCTTAATGTCAAGTTTGCCTAACCAAGACATACCTACGTCTAACAGGAAAATCAATAAACTAATACAAACTGCAGATACTGTTTGGTTTCGGAGAATACTTTAGTGAACAGGAAAATATTCATGTTCTTAAGCACATTGACATCCAAGTGAATAAATGAACATCTACCAGAATATATGTAGACGAAGAAAGTAACGATCTAAATCGGGGGACCCAAACAAACCATCGTCGGCAGGTGACCTACATTCCTGATGCGTTTACCGACAGAGCAGGCGCGTTGGCTAAGATATGAATCATGCACACCCGTCACTCTGGCATACCTTCTAAGCATTCGGAAAGACCAGCTTGGAGTTATTTGATCAATTAGATCTAAAAATTTTACTTGCAGATGGGATTTACACAGGAAAATCTCGAACCGTAAAATTTTTATTATTTGAATGATCATACCTACCTAACTGTAACAATTGGTTTTATTGTTCACTCACAGAAAGTGGGGAACCATGATATTTCTTCACAAAAATACAAAGATGGTACAAATTATATACGTCAGGCTTAATTAATGGCTTAAATAACAAAGTAACAACTTGAAATAAATAGGAAATACATACGGCAGCTTGTTTATTTTAAATGCACGCAGTTTTTTACTAACATATCTTAGTCACATACTTGTTATGCAAGTAAGCAGTTTGAAGCAGAATATAGACGCGCAGTCATAGGTTTTGCTGAGTTTACAGCAAGTGCAGTGTCTACGATATTTGTCAATGTAGCAATCCTAAAGGTTATAGCTATTTATAAACACCTTCCGACACAATGATGTTATAAATAAACATCCAACCTCTTTTTACTATAAACATCATTGTTCGGGCAAATGATTTTTATTTACGCTGTTTCACATTTGTTCAAACGCTTTATTAACCGACTATTTATTTTAAATTTATAGTAAAAAGTACGGTTTAACTGTAGTATTAGAATTTTTGTGACATTGTAGGGAAAGCAAAGGAAAGAAAAACTATTACGAAAATTATATTTTACCAAGATTAAAACTTCTAGTTAATATATAGAAGACTCACGTAGAGTAAATAAATTACTATAACCTAACAGAAGAGTGAAAAACGTAATTAGTTTTGTCTGGACTCAAGTGAAAGTTAAAAAAAAATTAAACCACTTCTACGCGTCATTAATACATATACTTCTATTCTGATAACTGGCATGTGTATATCGTCTTAATATTATTTAAGATAGTGAGTGACCTTTCAGGCTAGACAGCCTTGGATAGAATTAGAGTACTTAGTTTCTAACAGGTTTTCTTCATAAAGTAATAACATTTTGGCCTACATATTTTCTTTAGCTTAGTCGTATCCCAATCGTATCGAGGTCGGCACAATATACCTTTTTCATCCATTTATTCTAGCCCGGCATCCCTTCACAAACCCTCATATATACATTTTTCCATAGCTGGTTAAGTCTACCCATCTTTCAGATTTAAATTCTTCTGGTAACGAGATTCACATCTTTTCTTAAATACTCGTACCAAGTCAGTCCCCTCCCTCTCCCTCCCAGTCTCCTTCCCCTCAATTTACCATATATAATTGCTACTTTCAGAGATCCCGGTTTTCAAATTTGTATATAAATTTTCTCGGATCCTAAAAGTAATACGGTTGTCTGGAAGAGATCGGTTTGAGCTATAAGGCCGCCTATTATTTAGCATAGTTTATTTAGTTTTATTTTTCCTAGATGATAAGTAAGTTAAGCAATAAAGAGTTATCTATTTATATAAGTGTATATAATTCTATGAATGGAATATTTGAAAATCGTAGATTTCCTCATAATTCTTAAACCTCAGTTTAAACGGGTTGGAACATCTAAAGCTGGAGTCACCCGAATACAAAAATGTGTAATAGATGCAGTAGTACTGTAGTGCGTTTGAGACACAGTATCCAATCAACTATTTGATTAAATAGGTCGCTACGAATTACATCTATCAACATTCTAAATACCGATACATAGAATTTGCGAATCAGTCTCACGTCATCAATTGCTTCCACAAGTTCATATCAAAAAATACAATACACTTTTCTTAAACAGGCACAAGTGTTTATTTTCGTTCAATCGGTCTGAAGTGCTTGTTGGCGGAGAAATATTTTTTCCTGAGATCTCAACCAGCACTCTTAGTGTCAGCCTATCGGCATAATTATATTATTAACCTGTGTATTTTTATTGTTCTGGAATAGCAGACAGGCTGCGGGCCCACGTAACAGTAAGCAGTTGCCGTCGCCATGGATGTTTGCAACGCCAAATGCCAGTAAATACTGTATTTTATAATAAATGCCATATTCAATTTAAATAAAAGTATTATAATCGATCTTTAAAAGGACAAGGACATTATCCAAAAGCACCGATTGCGAAAGAGCGCGCTGTGTGAATACATTTGACTGTTTCAGACAACCGGTTCATTTGAATAGCGAGCCCTCTCTCTCAAACAAACACTGGTTCGGTTTTATTTAGCAATGAGTTTTATTTTGCAAACATCGCCCGCGGCAAGGCTGTCATTTGACTAAAGCCAGTTAGCATCCGGCTAAACAATGTTCAAATATGTTAGAAACATATCTATAAATAATTTAAAATAAAATATTATACTGGATCGAGAGACCATTCCCTTGTATTCTTCCAAATTTCTTTTTAAAAATTTCATTTATTAAATATCTCTTAAATTACCATGATTTTCGCTCGAAACGGAAATCTCAATTTCTCGTAAATGATTGATAATTTCGTGATTAACAATTTACTAAAACAAATATACACGGCATTTATTAATTTCATACGTGATAGGCGGCGCATATACGCATTTCACGTACAAATGTGTTTATTTAAAGTCATAATATAGTCCATTTATAAATACATTTTCTTATCAAAAACTAAACAATTGTTGAACAAAATATATAATTTACCTGTATTATTCGAGCTTCGTGCGTCATTCAAGCCAAATTGAGTATTCATTGAAGGTATTAATAATTATAACATATACTTTCGCCACCCATCACGTCTCGTTTCTCGCGGGGGCGAAAAGCGGCCCATGGAGAGCCGCTTCGCTACGTTGAATGTAAGAGGAGGAATGGATGGTAAGGTAGATGAAGTATGTCAGATGATGGATGAACGATGCATAGATATTCTATGCGTGAATGAAACCAAGAGGAAAGGATGTGACACCACGGTTCATGGTCCCTACACGGCATACTGGTCGGGAGTCCCCCAAACCAGCCGAGGCTGTCAAGGAGTTGGTGTGATTCTTTCCTCTCGAATAGTTGAATGTGTGATGGAGCATGAATGTGTAAGCCCAAGACTCCTCTGAATTAGGTTAAAAGTCGGACTCACTCGCTTGTTTATCCTTGGGGTCTATGCACCAACGGATCTGAGCGGAGATGGGTCATTAAAAGCCCAACAAGAGGGAGAGGAATTTTGGGATAGCATGAGAGAGGTCTTGAATAAATGCGGAGAAAATGAACGGATTGTGATGTTAGACTTTAATGGGTGGATTAGAGTAAAGCGTGATGGGTATGAAGGAGTTCTGGGTACGTTTGGGGACGAGAGTCATGTATGAAGGGAATAATGAAAGTGGACGAAGCGAAACAAGTATGTAAGGATCATAGCAAGTGGAAAGAAGTGGTCTCTGCCTACCCCTACGGGAAAGAGGCGTGATTATATGTATGTACTTACATAAAATATTAATCGGTGTATTGAAAATATTTTAACGAACTTTAATTGATTAAATGAAAAATCAACGACCGTGTGGATCTGTTGCAGTTTTTTTCATTGTTGAGAGTCAAATTGGAAGTCGGCTTTGCAAAAGCCAAAAATGTCATTATAATTAAATAACACAATGAATCTTGTACTGTATAAGTACATTTTTGTGTGTCAAAAATCCATTTCAACAGCTACATAGTGCTACTATGTAAAAACCAATGAGAAGCCAATATTAACATTCGTCATCGGTTGATTCCACTTTAATCTAACAATCACAACGCTTTGTGACTGTTAGATTGGTATTTGTTCTTGAGAAAAAAACTAGTTTTTCTTAGAAATACTTATGTTTCTCTAATCTCGGATGCAACAGTGATCAAATCCCGCCAACCTCTTTCTCGGTGCAATGTTTTAGTTAGAAAGCAGGTTGTCTTTATAAAGCAATGAAGCAGCATTCCGTCGCCAGCGCCGGCGCGCCGTCAAAACACGTTGCGCAACGCGCTCGCATTCCGCCTCGATCGCGGATGTCACGCTGTCATTGTGGCCTGGCCACTATTGCAATAGTGGCATTGTGGGTAATCAACCGCTATACAGTTTCAATGATTTAAGTGTTCGGTATGTCGGCCTTTTTCAAATAAAAAATACTAGTAGGTACAGTAGAACGTCGTTATGTTGCTCGAAATCTGAAACCCCTCTATAACTCGAAAAAATAAATCGAATAGCTGGATTACTTGAAAACCGACTTTAAGAATATACTAATAATATACTACAGCATTGTTTCTTATTATAACTAGGATTTTAATTTATTATTAGGACCTCTCTAACTCGAAATTAGTAGGAATAAACATGTCGAATGTTTCCTTACAAAATTCGCTTATAACAAAATTTTCCATAAGTCGAAAATTCTATAAGTCGATTTTTTACCGTCTACCCTCAAGTTCGACTTACAGAGGTTCTACTGTATATTCCAAGTGAATATGTGCCACACTTGTCGTGATCCAGTCCACAGCTGAACCATAAGTTTTCTATCCAACTACTGACGTAGACTAGTATATCACGTTGTAACATGATACGCTCCTGAACTAGTCCACCCTCAAAGGAACTGGTCGTTGTAACTGAGATAAATTCTTGTTTACATAAATACATTATAGTGGGACAAAAACATGATTAAATTTAGTAGTTACAAAAATATCGCTTGTGAGAATGTTCACGTTGTTTACGGCTGTATTATACAAGACATTAATGGTGAACGCACTTGTCCGAGCCGAACGCGTCGAACGAGTCGAACAAAACGAATTTTAGAATTCTGTATATGAAATCTCATGAAACCTCGCACACTTCCCTACGTCGAATCGTCCGAATCTGGAAGAACCCCAGAAATCCTAGATGAATTCGGATAACGTCATCAGATTCGGCGCGGCTTATGCGGTCGACTCGACCGATGCGCTCGCATTCTATCAGTTGCGTATAATGGTGAACGCACACTTGTCCGAGCCGAACGCGTCGAACGAAACGAATTTTAGAATTCTGTATAATAGGTTTTTACCTATGAAATTGCCGTTCTGCAGTACGGGCCATTTCATATCAAAATAATTTTTGTTTGGCTAAGAATTCTAATATCAAATTAATTTTATTTTAAAAACATGGAATTCTTTTTCCAAAAGTAGTCATTTGTTTATTGATTAGTGTTACATTTTCATCGCATTTCAATCTTTTTTGTCATCATGGATACGTTTAAAATTCGAGTAATTATGGAATATGAGTACCGTCGAGGCAGCAACGCGGCACAAGCGGCACGCAACATCAACGACGTTTACGGAGCTAACACTACAAACCTACGCACCACCTGTTATTGGTTTGCTCGCTTCCGTTCTGGGAATTTCGACCTGAAAAATAAACCTCGCGGTCGTCCGAAGACTGGTCGACAATGACGAATTAAAGGCGATTGTGGAAGCTGATGATACACAATCTACGGCTGAATTAGCAGCAGCTTTCGACGTTAGCGTCAAAACAATATTGGTCCATTTGCGTCAAATTGGCAAGGTAAAAAAGCTTGACAAATGGGTGCCCCACGAACTCAATGATCACCAGTGCGAAGTACGCGTCGAGACGTGCCTTGCACTGCTCAACAGACACACAAATGAAGGAATTTTGAACCGCATTGTTACCTGCGATGAAAAATGGATTCTGTTTAATAACCGCAAGCGCTCAGCAAGTTGGTTGGATCCTGGTTCAGCACCTAAACAATGCCCTAAACGAAAACTTACCCCTAGAAAAGTGATGGTCACTGTTTGGTGGTCTAGCGCCGGTGTGATTCATCACAGCTTCTTACCAAACGGGGTGGGCATTACTGCAAATGTGTACTGTGAAGAACTGAACACAATGATGGAGAAGCTGGCACATCTCCAACCAGCATTGGTCAATCGCTCGTCTCCGCTGCTCCTGCACGACAACGCGCGACCTCATACTGCACAACAGACGCTCTCCAAGTTGCAAGAACTGGGGTTGGATGTTCTCCGTCATCCGCCCTACTCACCAGACCTTGCGCCTACAGACTACTACTTTTTCCAGAATTCGGATAACTTCTTGGCGGGAAAAAAATTCAATACCCGAGAGGGAGTACAAAATGCCTTTGAAGAATTTGTTGCCACCCGTCCAGCTGATTTCTTTAAGAAGGACATCAATAAACTGCCACTGCGTTGGCAAAGATGCATTGATTGCATGGGTGATTACTTCGATTATTACAAATAAAAAATACATGCAAAAAATTCATTTAATTTTTTTCATACAAAACGGCAATTTCATAGGTAAAGACTAATATGAAATCTCATGATAGAATGAGAGCGCATCGGTCGAGTCGACCGCATAGGCCGCGCCGAATCTGATGACGTCATCCGAATTCATCTAGGATTTCTGGGGTTCTTCCAGATTCGGGCCATTCGACGCGGAGAAGTGTGCGAGGTTTCATGAGATTTCATATACAGGATTCTACAATTAGTTTCGTTCGACTCGTTCGGCTCGGACAAGTGTGCGTTCACCATAACAGTGATACGATGAATATGATATTCAATAATATTAAAATGATTAAATAATTTTCTCTTCTCTCTTAAATTCTACGTGACACTTCTCTTATAACATTTTGTGAACGCATGCCCTCTATAACTACCGAATCCTCTAGGCTGCCGAGGGGAAAATTTATTCTGATTTAACTACGAGCCTTTTCCTGACATGTGTGCAAAAAAAACATTCCAACGAATTTTACACTGTTCTTGGTACATATATGGTACGTGGAAAAGTATACTAGCACATGGTGTCCGTCATGGCGTCAACTGATAATAGGCGAAAACAGGCTCAAGATACTAAATGCACTAAATTTAGCCTACACAAGTAAAAACAACAATGATGATTAGTTGTATGTATATAAATAATTTTACAAGAACATAGAACTTTGAACACAACATCTGGTCAAAACATAGAGTAATTAATATTCAGTATTTACTTCATATGCTGTTTATGTTGTTGAAATACCTAACAGGAAAGAATCAATCTTAAAAATCATTACAAAAAATATATATATGTATTATGGATTTTATAAAACCCAACCAATAACCAAAAATCAAAATATAGTCCTAAACACAACACTTTACCTCAAATCGATTGTGTGAAGTATCTTGGATATCACCTAGACAGATGCTTAACGTGGAAAACAGACCAAGTCAACTACAGGTTTCGACGAGGTTTATTGGATGCTAAGCAGAAACACAGTGTTCTCCTTGAACAATAAGCTATTATTATACAACACTGTTCTGAAGCCCATATGGGCATATGGCATTCAAATTTAAGGAGTAGTCTGCACAAGTAACAAACATCACAAACATGCTTGCAAAGGATGCAAAACAACATCCCGAGGAGTCTTGTAAATGCTCCATGTTTTGCGAGAAATGATGAAATACACGAGTGTTTACATGAGAACAGTAGCCTCAGAGGTAGAGCGCCTTAATCATCGATCTTATTCCTATTTATGATTTTTTTTATTGTTGTAGGACAGCAGACAGGCTAACGGCCCGCTTAGAATTTAGCAGTTACCGTCACCTATGGTTGTTTGCAACGCCAGTGGCATCGCGAACACGCTGCTGACCCATAAGGGTACATGGACTTGGGTCACTAATGCCGGAACACAACAATTTTCTATTTATGATCTCTAAATTTATACGTGTGCTGTCATTAGCAATAAAAAATTTAGATTTAGTAAAGATGGCGTACGAAATGCCATAAAAACAAATGTTTCCATTTGTGACAGATAATTATTACAAATTTTTAGTAATAGTAAACATACAAACATTGTTTTAATCATAGTGTTTAGAACAAACAGTTGTGTTTTACCGCGATAACAACAACGAAGTGACGCCATGAATTTTTAAAATTAGGAATCAGAATGAAAATCTAAATTATGAAAACAAAAACCTATTTTAATTCTTGTTTTTTGATAAAATATTTCTAATTCAGTTTTTTTACTGCTGCACATGTACTAGTGTTTTCGTAAATGACAAAATAGTCTATAGTGTTACAATACTGTCATTAATATATATAAAATATTAACTATAAATGTAACAACTGGTCATAAAATTCGAACGACCGCATAAAGCAATATTATTGTAAACACAGTCTGCGGCTATTACACCACAGTGGTTGCAACAAGACAAACGCAAAACAACATCGTTATGTAATTTAGAAAGTTTCCACTGTGTAAACAGCGCAAGTATGCGCGGAGAAACCTGAAAGACATTTAACACACGCAGCTGATGCAAAACATAAACAGTGTCGCACGATAATCCACTACCCATGTGATTTCAATCAAGTATCATTATATCAAAGCGATCAATACATTACTAGTATGAAACTAGCACAATTTATGAAATATACAGAAGATGAAATAAAGCCGTAAAATCAAGGGTCTTAAATAGCTTTTTATCGTCGGTTCGCAAAGGAGAGCAACAATAAAACGGTGCTCTACCGTTTTCTGATTGACAGGAGGAAGGCGAGTTGCTATTGTAAAAATCCAATTTAATTACTTCTATTGCCTTTAGAAAACGAGGTATCATGAAAGGGTATAAGGCATTAATAGTAACTCGGACTCCAAAATGTAAATTTCTAATGCACTCAGAATATTACGTTTACGAAGATATACGATACACATTCAGAATATTTTTTTCATGACTCCTTTTTTGTACACGGGTAGATGTGAAGGCAGCACGTGATTTGTTATTTATGTTTCATTTTATACTCGATCTATGGTTATTAATCATATAGTACTAGTATGTATAATACCAAATATATTAGTGATATCGAATACCGCATAATACAATTTATCTGGATTACGAATTCTTCTGTATTATAAATATCATCCATGATAGCAAGGAATTAAATCCCTTTCTTGACACAACTCTAATAAAGATAAGTTCTTTTTTTATTATATAAATGAAATTATTACTTTCATTATTTTTATTTGCTTTATAAAAATTAATTGTATTGTTAATAAAATTAAAGTGTTTGCTTGTAATGTCAAAAACAGTTTTTAATTGTAAGTAAATTTGTTATAATTTAATTAATTACTTAAATAGCATGACTCAATATTTAAAATTTTTTTTTAAATATACTTTCTTAATAAGTACACGGTAAATACAATGTATAATAACAAAACATTTTTCGGTCAGATTGTTCTGCTTAATTTTCGGATAGGATGTACTCGTACTTATTTTGACTAAGATTTAACAGACATAGAGATAGTAAAATAACTAGACTGCTTTTAGTTCTCCGCAAAAAGGCAGTATGTCGCGTTGATATCTAGTTTCAAAAAGCTTATTTATATACATTTCGTCACGTAATGTTAATCAAGTACAAACACCAAGGAAAACGGAGGAATAACACGTAGCAGATAGCGTTTCACGGAACGTGATATTTATAACTGAAATGTCTAGTTGCGACCTTCCAATAACGGTAAACGCTTTCACAGCGAATGCACATGACGGGGCATTGACGGAGGCACCAGTGCGGGGGCACTTTGTTTGTAAACACACACAAATTGACATACACGTGAAGGTTGTTGACAAAGCAGATCGCACTGGCGATCGTAATTACTTCACCAAACTCACGTACCGATCGCATTGATAACACATACCTACTATTAGTACATAAAAATTAATAATAAATAATAATAATATTTTGTGACAATTCACACAGCGTCATCTAGTCCCAAACTAAGTAGCACTTGTATTCCCTAGACAACTGATAAACTACTTATATACTTTTTTTGTAAATAAATACATATTATACATAAACACCCAGACGCGAGACGGGAATCGAACCCATGACCTCCGCAAGCGTACCGAAGTGCGTTATCCGTTACGCCACCGAGGTCGTCGGTATTAGTACATATAAATAATTAAAACAAATTTACAAAATACATAAATAACAAAATAAATGAGTTATTTTTCCCACCACGCAGACGTAAAGATATCGTAACCAGGTCATAAATATACCAAAAATCACGGTTTTTATAGCAGACTGGCTGCACTTAATAAATAGTAAGCTGTTTTCGTTGCTAGACGCTACGCTATACGACGCTAGGGGCACCGCGAATGCTGCTGTTCTATAGGGGTATAGGAACATGGGTCACTAATGCCGGAACACAACACAAGATTCTTATGGCAGAATACTTACAGACCAAAGGTGGTTGCCATCCAGACGGGTTTGGGGCCACCTAGCTTAGGTTGTTTTGTCGCCTTTTACGACTGGCTTACCCCTGCCGTAGTCATATTCTTACTCCTCCCCTGCAGGGAGGAAATTTTTTTTGTAAATTAGGAAATAATGTTTTTGCTAACTTATTAACCAGTAACCACGTAGAAAATTAGAAAAACACCGTGGCGGTGATACAATAAAACACTACACGGACATTAGGACCACCAAGAATGTAATTAACAATTACGCAACTAATTATGCCAGGAATGTCATCTGTAAAACTACAAATCATTATTAAGTAAGCGTATAGTAGATTGTACTATTCCATACAAGGTTGTTTGTTACTTACCTCGTTCCGTAATAGCGACCTGGTTACGAGCGTGTGACACCTTAACCTAGTTGCAACTACCCTTGGCTGCCATCTGCTGCGGCAATCGGCATTCCTAGTGAAAATAAACAGGGCACGATTCATTCACAACAACAATCACAACGAACGCGATGCTAGTCTTACTAAGATTTATGATCATATATTTTGTTCGATAATTTTCGCATTTAATCAAAAAGATTCGACAAACCCACACTAGAAATATCTTATTTTGTTAGTGTAAACATTCTAATTATTTTTTGAATATAAAACCAAGCGTGATCTGTGTTTTATATTTAGAAAAATTATTAATCATTTTGAAAATAATCTATTGAAAGTCAAGTACCACCGTTTCTAAAATTAAAAGGTAAAAGATAGAAACTCCCTAGTGACAATTTTTTTTCCAAAAAACTGTCGACGGTTACTTTTAAATCGACAATTTTAATATATGTATTCCAAAAGAATGAGTATTAAACTCAAAAGAAATAAAGTATTTTTGGTTTTATTGGGGAAAACAGCTTTCAAAATGGTGCAAGTATTTTTTTTCTGAAAACTTCAGTGTGTTCAGATGTATTTTATAAAAAAAATATATATTTATTTATAACACCGAATATCTGACTTTCAATGATGTCTTTTTCTGTCCTAGCCCTATTAAAAGTTGGGAAACTTGTCCTCTCCTAATAGCCTTTAAAATATTTGTCCAATAACTTATTCGAGTTATGAAGTACTAGCACGACCAAAAATAAATTAAGAGATCGTTAAAAAAGTCATTATGTCACATAACGATCTCAAAAAACGCAGGAATGTATGAGACAAGATGGAAAGCGGAATTCGGCTGTCATATTTTTTCAAATTCAAATTATAACAATTTAATAAACATGACACAATAGATTCTGAATAGGGAAATCCCAGATGATTAATGACTTTATCTTCTAACTTGTATGTAACACTTATTGATAAAACAATTTAGTAAGAAATATTAAAAATTAATTTATGGGTTTTTTTTTCTATAATTGCTTAATAATTAATTATTTTTGATAAGAATTTGTTCTTGATAAGCTTTCAATAAATTTGATTTCAATGTCGGAATAAATAAAATAGTATAGTTTAAGTATTGATTTCTTTTAGTCTACTGTCAAACATTGATATGTTTAGAATGAACATTGTATTATACTCTGTAAAGGCAAAATTTGAATATACTAGAAGTATTTGACGAATTTTAAAGACTACATTAAACATAAAGGTAAGACGAGGATTTCGGGGTATGTATGCATTTTCCTGTATTAAAAAGCAGTTAAATCCTGCTGCTGCATCCATTAATTGATCAATAAATAAGCACATTCCGCTAAAAATAGCAGACGATTTGCATACAAAGAATGTATGCGCAATGTAGCTCCTAAACGGATAAACCAACTCGGTTCTACAGTTCAACGCTAGGTAAATACAGTTTTATTTACCATTAATTTTCTGAAAAAAATTGAATTATTATAAATTAGATGTCAGAAAAATATAATTCACAATCGTACAACAGCAAACAGTTACCTAAAAGAAATAAGAAATTTTCAAATTGGTAAAGCATAGCTCTTAAAGCTTTTGCCGTATCAAAATAAAACACCAAAACGGATTTACAAATGTAAGAGTATAAGATACGGAAGTTAATATAGAACTCTGAACAGTTCTATATTAACTATATTAAGCTGATGTGAACATCAGCGGTGTAGCGTAGGTGACGTCCGCCCGGAGCGGAAGATAATCTTGCCGCCCTTTTATTTAGATATATACTATATCTTTCAAAGAAAGCGGATTCCGTCACAGAGTATGTAATGAAAAATTCCGTGCTCTTCAATTGGTCCGAATTTGTAGTTGCGATAAAAATATGAAATGGTTAAAATATTTATATTATTTATTGTGAAATTTTGCCGCTCCCTAAAAAGTGCCGCCCGGGGTAGGCCTAACGGTTAATAATCACCCAGTGTGTACTAATCATACACATCTGAACTATTTGTAGTACCTACAAATATTTTACCTTCCATCTGAATCACACCACAGACACGGCCAAACACGGCCTCTTACGTAGCAGTTGAAAAAGCTGAGTCGTCAAATTTGAAAGTCATGTGGAGTTTTTTCATAGTTCCCTAAATTTCAAACACAATAAACGTAGAAATCCCAATAACAAACGATCTTGAACTGAATTATTCCCACAATGAATGTTGTATACATAATCGCCGAGAAGGTTATAAAGGAACACTTTTGAACTTTGCGTTTCCCAGGGAAAGACTACAAATAAGTGGCTTAAATTAGAAAAAAAAAACTTCCTTTCGCGCAATCCGCGCCCAAAATCTTAATATATTATATAAAATGCTAATGTTCGTACGTGTGTCCACGGTTTTCTCTATCATACGCCACTTCGATCAACTTCCCGTTGGAATGGTAAATACCCCTCGGTCCCCTGGTGTGCATAAAGGAGTTTGGTCGAGATGGCTGGAAATGGGTGGCAAAAATGTGAAATTATATATCTGTCCTTCTCTAACTAATGTACACTTCTGTAAAATTCTGAAAATCTTGGGAATGATCTAGAAAGTTCCAGAATGTGTGCAACTGATGTAATCAATCTAGAAAGTTCTAAGACTTTCTGGAATGATCTAGAAAGTTCCAAAATGTGTGCAATTGATGAAATTCATCCGAAATGGTCTAGAAAATTCTAAAAATTTCTGAAATGATCTAGAAAGTTCCAAAATGATTGCAATTGTTGTAATCGGACTAGAATGTTGTAGAAAGTTTCTGAAGTGATCTAGAAAATTCTAAAAATTTCTGGAATGTAACCAATAAATAACAAAATAAATTTATTCGCACTTTTATATTTACTTTTTCATGTAATTCGACCAGCGAAGCGGGCGGGAAAAGCTAGTAGATTTTATACAATATGTAGGTCAACCTCATTTATAGACACCCTTTTTCTTTTGATGAACATTAACACGCGGTCTAAAGACTCGGCTCTGTCTGTACCAATCTTATGTAGAACAAAGTTTTTTTTAATATTTCTGAAGAACAGCAGACGGCCCACATAATAATAATCAGGTTCCATGGATTTTTGCGACGCGAATACGCTTTTAGCCCAAGAGCAGATGACTAATTTTGAGAAGGTTCTTTAGGCAAGCTGAAATTGCGAAAAATTACAATAGCTGCCGGGGCCCGAGCTCCTCGCGCTGTGATTGGCTATTGAGAAACCTCGTGTTTCCAGCTTACTTTCGGCACTGCGTTCACAACATCACAACATAAAGCAATCGGAGCCTCGTGAAAAATTATCCAGTGTTTTATATCTTTTTTAAAGATGGCAGCTGCCGGCATGCCTCGATTAGCTATCCTTGTCGCACTTATTTACAAACTTTATTAACGTTTGGGAATTGCTTATAACCGGCAAAATCGTCTGGCGATTAGCAGGTATTATTGAAATTACTTAAAAAATACGTGATATAAATTTTAGATTGCCTAAAGAATATTTTTTGGTAATTTAAAAAAATAATTTTGGAGTCGTCTGGCAATACTTAATAACCGACAAAAACATCTGGGATATTTTTTTAAATTCTAGAAATAATAAATTAAAAGATAAAACAAAATTCAAGTTGCCTAAAATATATTTTCTTGAATAATTTTTTTGCAAATGTTATATACTGCGCAGTAGCGAAATAACCGCTAACTCGCTAAAATACTTTCAGGACTCGATTCGCCAATTGACGAATTTGTAATTTTTCGCAATTTCAGCTTGCCTAAAGAACCTTCTCAAAATTAGTCATCAGCTCTCGGGCTATTCTGTCCGCGTAGGGGTACCTGGGACACTAATGCCGGAACACACCACAAGGTTATTATGGCGGCATACTTATAGACCGGGGTGTATACTAACCAAACAGGCTTGGAGCCCTACCACCAAGGTAAGGTTGTTTTGTCACCTATTACAACAGATCGACCTCCGCCAAAGGCCAGTATTCTCATTCCACCCTTGCACGGAGAAAAAATATATAAAGATAGTAAACATAATTCCACAACAGTTCTGCATCATCTTTAACGTTATTGAAAACATTTATAGGCAATTGTAATGGCAGTAGCGAGACGGGCTTAAGAGCCATTTTAGTTACGAAAATGATTGTCAAATTGCCATACATTGTAATGGCGTATGAGGATCTCGTTACGGCAAAAATAATTCCTTCGGCTGCTTGCGTTTTCGGTTGCTTCTATGTATAGTTGTGTATTTGATATTTTCAATATATCAAATATATTTGTTTCGTTGGTTTGGACTTAATGGCGCAATTCCTTCTATTGATAACATAGATTTTGATAAATTGCGTTGCGTTTAGGCATTTTTACTGTTTTTTTTTTGTTTTTCTTTAAAATCTTTGTGGAAATTAACTTAAAAAATAACCAACAAGTCTATTCATAAATAACAAGTGATATTTTTTAATGCTGTCGGACAGCTGACAGGCTGACGGCCCGCTTAGAATTTAGCAGTTTAGTTAGGCGACGGGCCTATGGGTGTTTGCAACGCCAGTGGCATTGTGAACACGCTGCTGTCCCATAAGGGTACAGGAACTTGGGTCACCAATGCCGGAACACAACACAAGGTCATTATGGCGGCATACTTAAGACCAAAGGTGGTCGCCATCCAGACGGGCTTGAGGCCCTACCACGTAGCTAGGGTGGGTTGTTTTGTCGCCTTTTACCATAGGCCGACCACAGAGGTTAGTATTCTTTCTCCGCCCCTGCACGGATAAAATTATTTAGAATATCAGAATAAGTATTTGCTGGACTATAAGTGTAGAATATTAATATTTATTAATTTTAAAGCCTGAATAATAATTGATAAACCTTAATCGAATCGTTACCTAGTAGCATGAAAATATTGTTTTCTAGTATGGTTAGATCCGGCGAGGCAAATAAAGATTAATAAAAATCGTAATCTTGTTTTAATCTTATCAAAACTAAACGATACCTATTTTTATTTGACAATATCAGACCTTATAACATTGGACTTAACGTTTTAAATCTAAAGCTTTGGTTGTAACGGAGTGGAATACTTACATAGATCATACTGATTCATTAAAAATTATTTGCGTTTCGCCGTAATGAATACATAGATACATTTCTATAACGTACAAAGGCGTTATAGTGCTTTTGAATGTTGTTGCACGCAATAGACTGTTTCTTTTTTTGTTATAGATTAAGTTCAGCAGACAGGCAAAACCCCTTACTTAATTTAATAACCTTCACCTATGGACGTTTGAAACACCGGGAGCATTTAATGCGCTTCCTCGAAGAAACTTTATAACGCCTTTCTTGAAAATCCCCAAATCGTACTGCGACGGAAAGCCTCAGCCGGAAGCTCATTCCAAATCCGGAGAGTACACAATATGAACTTTCTCGATAACCGTTTCGTAGAGGAAATAAGAGGCTCTAGGAAATGGTGACGAATACCAAGCCGATGGTTGTGTACCTGGCGTATCTTCTATGTCCGTCTGAGCTTGAGGTTAGATACAGCGAAATTCCGATTTACTATAAGTAGTAAAGCACATAGATGCCTCCATGCGGTATGTGTGAACCAAACTATTTCTTGTTACGGTTGCAAAGGGATGTTAGTGGCGCCAAAGGCACCGCTAACACGCTGCCGTTCGCATAAGGGAACTGGAACCGGGGTTACTTATGCCGGATCACAATCAAGGTTATTATAGTGGCATATACCATCCCGTCGGGTTTGGAGCCCTACAACCTATAGTTGTTTTTTCGCCTTTTACGACAGGCCGCCCCCGGCCGCATGGGTCAGTATTCTTAATCCGCCCAAGCACGGAAAGTAAATCTGAATTTTTAATTGCATCCTACATGCACATAATATTAGCTAGATTTTCAAGTGTCTTTTTCGATGAGATAAAAAGTCATGTGGCCTTACATGAAGCGTTTAGGCTTGAAGAGATTAGAAGAGAGTTCGCCTACGAGACAATATTTTTATGACTAAAACTACATCTTCCGAAAACTAAATGACCGTTGTCCTTCAACTACTTATTGCTTGACCTCAATGTACCGCATTAAATTTTCATATCGCTTCACCGTTTCTGATGTGTTTTTATAATGCTAATAACCCCTTAAGATTATGGGCATTTGTTTATTTGCATTTCCTCAATAATAGCTATTAATACCAAGAGTTAGGTATTTCAAGACCTAAACAATAATAATGAAAATCAGACTATAATTACCTCAAAATTTACCTCTAGCTCTCATTAAAAAAAAACTATTTTTTTATGAAATTATTTGATAACTAAACGACATTGAATTGACAAGATTAGATTCAAGGCCGTCTAGTCTAGCAGATCCATAAAGTTTGGTTATATTTTTCGACAAAATTTTCAAATCATTATAACCAAATTAAATCTGCAAAAAATACTATTATTGTATGTAAAACAATACACTTATTTCTAATACGTAAAGTCCAAAATAATATACTTACTGAATCCAACAAAATCGGCCATTGCAAATAATGACCTCGATACTTCTTTAATTTTGAGCAGTAATTTGTTATTCATTTACAAATGTCAAAATACTATATCAAAATTTGATGACACACAATAACATAAACCATCACATAAACACAAGGAGTTCGTTTTTTGCAAATTTCCAAAAAAATCTCGAATTACGGTAAATAAGCACTATCAGCCATTCAACCCACAGAACATGACAAAATGTCAAAAATTTTCTTCAATGCCATCTAGTGGCAAAAACGTAAAATTCATAGAGTATATCAACAAAAAAAAGCTCACACTTTCGCAGTCAGTGTTAGGTGGCGCTCAGTTTTGTACAAATCCGTTTCCTCCGGGTCTTTATTAGACAAAATACTCAGTTAAAATATAACAAAAATCGGCACGTCAGTAGCATCTGTAATACCAAATACCTATTCTTAAATGAAATATTAAATTCAGGTATATCTTTATACTTTTTTTAATTTAATACCTAAACATTTATTTACGCATATCCTTTTAACATAAATACGGTTGTAGTCATGGGGTAAAACTTGTAGCTTAAGACTCCGAACTCCGTGGATCCTAGCTTCCTTGCGAACCATCGCCAGCACAGTCCTCGTGGCCCGCGGCTCATCTGAGTAGCCTGGGCCGCTATTGCACAAGAGAAAACCAAGCACTTCTCTCTAAACTTTGGTACAAAAACCATTCGTGGCCAAGAGAAATCAGTCGTTTCGCCTCGGCGAGGTCAATCGCGAAAACTCACCAAACCATATTCAGACTCCGACCAGCCTCACTGGAGGACAAATCCGTTGTCCGATTTCTACTGACGCAATCAATGCTTGCAATCTATTTTTTTAAATATCAATTTAATTAAACAAAATTTTCGGTAAAGTAAAAGATGGAAAAATTCAAGGAATACTTAAAGTGTAGGTAAAATAAAACTAGTTTATTTTATACATTCATTTATTAATCTGAATTTAATACTGTATTATATAGAAGAAATGCACTTCATAGAAACATTCAGAAGACTTCCCTTTGGGATAGTTTTAATATAGGGAGGCTACCTCCTCTTTATAATTCAATAAATACAAACTATGTCGTTCCTAGACATGGAATAAACATTTATTTATGAAGATCTGCATTGCCACATACTTAAAATTCTATGTATATTTTTCGACTCCAAATTTTAGAAAATAAACTCTTAAATAGTTAAAGCACGAAAGTACGATTGCCTATGAGATACCGGTTGAAAAATTAAAATTTTGCAAATCAACAACAAACAAAACTTCTTTAAGTAAAAACGTTTTCTGCCGCTGCCCTAAAGTTGTCAACAACATTTTCCATCACAATAAATGAAAGCAGATTACCAAAGTACAAAACAAAGTAATAATATCAAACTTTTATCAATCGGTGACTTCATAGAAAGGCTTTTTGACACATATCCAACATAGTGAGTACTCGGTTTCCGAGGTCACGCAGCGAGAGAACAAATACTACCAATACAGACATCTTAATGCATTCAGTCATAGTGGAACAAGTATAAAATATTTATTAATAAGAAATAATCAGTCTTGTTTAGAGAAAACATTAATTCAAAACGCGTCTGTCGCGCGCCTTGATTTTTATTTATTATCACAATACAATATGTCAGATATGATGTCATCCCTTCTCTTGGACGTAACTAGGTTTATATAAATCGCCTGCTACGCTACTTAGTGTTATTATCACAGTTGTTTAGTAAGAGGTGGGTGCAGAGCTTTGTACATATTACAGGAGCCACTTGCATTCCGCGACCATACCATACATGACACGCCACTAGCCTGGCCACCTGCCTCACCGTTGCGTTGCGTGTTGCGTTACTGGTTGCCAGCGTCATCGGTGAAACGAAAATAATAAGCAAAATACAAATGCCAACTTACGGACAGGCTAGTACAAAATCATCTTAGAGACGAAGTCACGCACACACATCAATCATGGCAGTCTTTCATCATAAAATGTACACAAACAATGGTGAACCTCACACTTCCATCCCAAACGAGAGATCCACGGACACGCTGTTCACCCCTTCCGATATATATAGCTTTATGAGACCCCGTCGCACTACATCGTACATATGCGAGATGCTTACTATAACGGAAATCTTAAATAGATAATAACTTACGTCCCTTTCGACTGGTTCAATTTCGTCACCTTACCATAAACTGAAAACTAAATTGAATAACAATAAATTATTAAATCTTACATCTATTATAATATTATAAATATCTGTTGAACGATTTGTTGACACAGTTGTCACAAACTTATCTGAAATTCGTTCAAATAGTCAAAAAATATATTTTTTTGTCTATTATGCATTCCCTATTTAATAACAATTGACGCAAACGCAACGACAGGTTATAATGAAATATCACAGATTCTTCCAAAATCTTTGGACAGCAACGGGCTTTATGAACATCTGATTAAAACCTTTGTATCTCCCTACATAATATGTTGTTGTAACCCGTTTACGCGCAAAGAGGGTTTAATAATATAATTCGTATTGTAAACATATTCAAAACAAAGTAAAAATTATTTCACTATAAAGTAACGTGTGAATTACAAAACACTCGATAGCATGCGCCTATATAAGTTTAATGCATGTAATGAACATACTTTCTATATTACTGAGAATGGTGCCCACGACTTCAATATTCAAAGCCCTGACTTTGCCAAGTCAATTGACGCCGACTAATACCTCTAGGCATAAACATTTAAGTATATAAAGATCTAATCTTCATTAAAAAAAAATAACGAAATCAGTGACTTGAAATGTCATTGACATCACAATAAGAAAAATATTCACAATTTTATCTGGCAATACAGATTGTAATCATCCAATATATCAAAAGCATTTCACTAAAGCATTTTATAAGTATTCTTTCTCTAATACTAATTCCCATTTATTCACTGGATACAATCAATCATTAACAATCAAATAAAAAAATATTATTTCAGTAAAACATCATCTGGCTTAATTTAATTTCCCCATTTATGTTAAATATCTTCTACATGTTTCGTGCATTTCGTACATCATACAGACATATATTGAAAGAAAACGAAAGGCACCCAGCAATACAAATGGGGCACCCACACAGACTACTCTAACAAAAATTATTAATTCTAAAGTGGAACCAAGCATCCCAAAAATGTCCCACAAAATTTAATTTAATTATCCCTATTGGTCTTAGGACTCATAACATTTAATATCTGAAACATTTTTATTAGAAGATTTAACGTTGAAAAGACAATGGTTTTTAATGACAAAGACCAAAAGAGAAACTTACAAACTAATGCACATTTGATGATCTGAAATGGAATTCTGAAACAATTGGTTATATCTGAAAATGTCACATCCGAACAACAACTAATTGCCTCATTTAACTTCAATAATCAATTTGTATTGCAGATTCAGATCTATCAATTATAAGTAAACAAGAATAAACTCCATATTTAATCTACTATTAGAAAGCTTAATTAAAACATCTTTAATTTATGCGGAAAATTATACAAATTTTATAACGCCCTCTCGCAAAGTCAATTTAGATACATTAAAAATCCTTATTTTGTAGATAAAAACTTGGCTATTTTTCATAAAGCTGATTGACAATTTGATTCTAAACCAAACTACATCATGAATAGTCATGATAAATAATTGACTATAAAACTGCATTTGACCGTCAATTTATATTTTATAAAACTTTGGTTAACAAACAAAAAATAACAGAAAAATCGACTGTATGATGTTATAAAGTTTTAAAAGAGGGTGAATTTTATCATGTTTACTGTTGAATGGGTGCGGCGTAGAGAAGCGGACCGGGGGGCAAATGGGTGTAGGGCACCCCGGCGCCCACGGCGGCCTGGTAACCGCAGGGGCCGCCTCCGCCCACTCCACCCCCGTAGTATTTACCACCTGAGAATAGAATATTTTATATAAATTTGATACTGATATAAATCTATTACGACTCAAGAGATCAGATGTGTTTGCTCTTTAGTCAAGAGCTAAGAC
The DNA here is from genome assembly GCA_963693495.1 of Malacosoma neustria. Classification (NCBI taxonomy): domain Eukaryota; kingdom Metazoa; phylum Arthropoda; class Insecta; order Lepidoptera; family Lasiocampidae; genus Malacosoma; species Malacosoma neustria. The sequence goes on along the minus strand of OY856381.1, from coordinate 10,739,150 downwards.
AAAGTATTAATTATTATTTAAATTGAATCTTAAATATACTTAATCTTTAGAATTAATTTAAAGCAAAACAAACTGATAAAAAAACTTTCAGACATTTAGCTAAGATATTTGTAAAAACATTCTACTAATATTTTTCTAAAATTTAAATGCCCTTTAATCAAACCAATTAATTCACTGTTTGTATCAGAAACTCACTTGTGGGCAGCAGCCACAGGACAATAATTCTGTACAACCTGTGCCCTTCTATAACATTTTCTCCTTCAAAGAATCTCCAACTATAAGTGAAATAAAATGTGGCTAAAGATTTTACTGGGATGACAATGATCTGATCTCTCAACCCCTATAGAAAAAAAAAAAAAACGAAGCAAAGGTGGTACCTTGCATTACCTACTTTGCAAAAAATATTAAACTTACCCATAATTTCTTGATGATGAGGATGCATCTGAGTGTAATGCGGAGGAGTGGCAAAGTGTGGTGGTGGGGATCCATACGAAGACCCAGAAGCGTTTGTCTTAGTGCCATTAGTATTATTGTTGCGATACTGCTGCCCACCATTGCGAGGATCTAGAAATTAAAAATCCATGATGAAATAGAAAACAAAAACAGAACTGATATATTGGTCACTAATAATTTAACAGAATTAAATGTTTAGCAATTATAAAATTTGGTGAGCCACAAAAAACAGCATTGAAATAATTTGGTCAGCATACAAAGATTTTGTTTGCAATTAAAAAAATCAGACAGCAATCCTTGTTCCGCAAATCATTTTGATACTGGTCAAAAATTAAATCATAAATAGGCAGCTTACAATAACATGAGTTTGCATAATAAACATTCAGTCCGCAAAATAACTATTTGATCAGCAAGATTTTATGATTGATCAGCAGAGAAAACATGTCCATATGCAGTGTGTTTGATTGGTATGCATATTTAAAACATGGTGAGCAAAATAACGAATTGGATTGCGTTTTATTTGAAAAAAACGGCAATGTACGTTAAAAGTATAATTATAAGAATGTTTGTTTATATTTAATTTTAAAACTCATAATCGAATAAAGATATAGCTTAAGTACTTAGGTACAAGTAGGTACTTGTTTTATATTTTTTGATTTATCTCAGTATTTTTGCTACTTTTATATGCAGCTCAAAATGAATTTTTTTTCTTACCCTCTGATTACTTACCAAAATTATATTAAACAGGAGCAGCTTATTGCAGCTTATATAACTAATATGCTGTACAAAAATAACTACAGCCATCCAGAATGACATAAATTGCTGACTGATTTTGGAATGGCTGACCATGAGTTGCTGATCAATTAGCTATTTCTGTTCACAGATTATATTTTACTGCTCACAAAAATACGAATACTATGCTAACCATTTAAATAACACCCATAATTTAATTATCTAAGAATCATGTATATACATAGTAGTGTGGTGCTATCAGTCATGTGGAATTTTGTGATCACTTACTGTTGTATGTACGTTGGCCATATCCATTTTGATTATTATACCCATTCTGGTAGCCATTATTGTAGCCACCTTGGTAGCTTCCCATAGATTCAAAGATGTTTTGGCTTGGGAAAGGTACTTGTTTCTGGTGGTAGCCATTCTGCCGGTAATTCTGAGTCTGATTCTGAGGGGAGAAGCGCTGCACTTGCTGAGTAGAATTACGATTCTGGTATCCAGTTTGATTTTGCTGTTCCTCGTTGTTAGTGTTAGTGGCCATTTTGTTGTTCCACTGATTGTTGGTATTCTGCTGGCGGGGAGAGCTGGAACCACTGTTATTATTCTCTTTACGCTGCTGCCAACGGTTGCGCCCTTCAAGGAAAATGTATATCATTACCTCTGTATAACAAATTGATGTACTTATTCATTATTCAATGAATACTAATGTTACTATGAAAGTTGAGATAAATTGAGAAATATTGCACATATGATTATTTACATCCACATGTGCTGAAAAACTAGTACTTGTTAACTTAATCTTTTCTATAGATATATATTATAGTAAGTTAATTATTTTTTTAATGTTTTTTGTAACTTTATGTATAATTTGACTTTTAAAATATTTATCTAAATCCTTGTTCGGCTGTGAAATAATTGTGAAAAATTCAATTACCAGAGTTGTTATTATTGGTCCTTGCCATATCATTCAGCTTGTTGGGAGGATTTTGTCCAGTTTCACGAAGCACCGCAAGTAAACCACGGGCTTGACGAGAATCACCATTGGTGAAGTAAGTATAAGCTGTGCCAGCTTGCTGGCAACGTCCCGTACGACCTATTATAAAAAAAAAAAATTATTTCATATATTTGTATATAAAACAAAATATATTTTGAGGTGTTAGTTCAATAATTTTTTGTTTTATAAATACTGCAAAAACTAATAATTTTATACTAAGGAGTAAGTAATTACATACCAATTCTGTGAATATAATCTTCTGATGAATTAGGGTAATCAAAGTTGACAACGAACTTGACATCTTCAACGTCAAGACCGCGGGCAGCCACATCAGTAGCAATGAGTATAGTGGTGGCTCCATTCCTAAACTCTGTTAAGACTGCATCGCGCTCTGGTTGGGACTTGTCTCCGTGGATAGCTAACGCCTTATGCCCGTTGCGGCGCACAGCTCGCGCTATATCGTCAACCTATTAACATATATTAATTCATTATTCAATATTTTCTTAAGAAAATGGCATAAATAAGGAACTGTCGTGGTTTATGAGTGTAGCTTATCTATTGCACCCATAAACCCTAACAAAACAAATGAAACAAGCAAGTACCTTTTTCTTAGTCTCCACAAAAACTATGACTTTATTGTCTCTCTCAGATGAAATTTCTTTCAACAGTGTGGTGAGCTTATTCTCCTTTTCATGTTCTTCACAGACTTCAATGATTTGCTTGATGTTGTTATTAGCAGACAGATTCAAGGAACCAATGTTGACTTTGATGTAATCATTCAAGAAATCCTCAGCCAGTGCTTGAATTTCTTTAGGCCAAGTAGCTGACCACATCAAAACCTGCCTGTCTGGGCGAATCTGCTCTATTATTTTACGGATTTGTGGTTCAAAGCCCATGTCTAACATTCTATCAGCTTCATCTAAGACTAAATATGTGCATCTGCGCAAATTCGTGGTGCCGCGTTCTAAGAAATCAATAAGCCGCCCAGGCGTAGCAATGACGATTTCCACACCTCTCTCAAGATCTCTGGCCTGGGGCCCTTTGGGAGAGCCACCAAATAAGCAAGTGTTTCTGATACAACCACGGGCGCTGTATGCTTGAGCAACAGATTGGATCTGCTGAGCCAACTCCCTAGTGGGAGCTAATACTAAGGCAATGGGACCATCACCTCTCTGTATACGCTGTTGGTGAACAATATGAACTGCAGCTGGCAACATGTATGCCAAAGTTTTTCCGGAACCAGTAGATGCTATACCCACCATATCTCTTCCAGAAAGAGCAATGGGCCAGCCCTGAGCTTGAATACCTGTTGGTTCTATCCAACCTTGTTCTTTAATGGTATTCATGATGTGATCTGGGAAATTTCCTTCATCAAAAACTTGATTAGGGCGGGGTACATTGTTTCCACTAACAGTGATTTCCTTGCTCACACGAAATACTTGAACTTCTTCATCAGTACGAGCTTCAACATTGGCATGAGGCTTATAGAAATCCTTTTGGATTGGCTCAAGATTCGACAAATCCCACATAGGTTTCATCAAAGTGTCTCCGGGATGCTTGGCCTTTCTACTCTGTTGTTTACGCCCAGCTAGTTGAGCATCGTTCGAGCCAAAATCATTCTTTGGCATGAACTCATGTTGATTGTTGACATGTCCATTATGACTGTTGATGTAGGTTTTTGGCCCAAAGTTCTTATTGAAGGTTTGCTGCTGTTTGGGACCTCCAAATTCGTTCTTATTATTGTAGAATTGCATATTGCTTCCAGATTGCTTATTGCCATCATAATCATTTTTCTTAGAGGCTTGATTGTTATAATTATTCCTAGGCCTATACTCCTTAGGGCCACCAAAGTCATTCTGGTTGGCTTCATTAGTGTTATAATCATTCCTCATGCCATTGAAATCATTTTTAGGACGAAAGTTGTTTTTATTCATGTTATTATTCCTTGGTCCAAAGTTCTTTGGCCCTCCAAAGTCTTGAAGTCCATTAAAGAAGGGTACCTTACCCATTTGTTCATTCCGGTCTGTTCTGGGTCTGAAACTATTGATTTAGAAGAATGATAGTGGAAAATGTTCTTTTGTAAAACATAAAACTTTACATATAATAAACAAGAAAATAAAAATGCTCATGAGGGCAGCAGTTGAGTTTAATAGATTATAAGCTAAATTTCATCCATAGGCTGTCATAAAATGCAGTGATTACTTTTTACAGTTATACAGATTAAAATTTGTTTAGTTATTACTGCCAGGGTAAGGAGTCATCCATAAATTACGTCACTCGTTAAAGAGGGGGGGGGGGGAAGTATCACCGGAATATGATAAGGGGCAAGGGGTGTCAATTCAATGTTAACTTTTTTAACTCAATAGTATTTTTTTTTTCAGAAGTGGCTGTGTTTCGTGTTTGCTGAGTGAAGTGTTATCTATACAATGTCAGTGTAAAAATGATTCTGATAAGCCACGCAAATTGGTAATGTGCTGACAATTTGTCAAATTAACGCCCTTGTGACGTCATCAGCAAAGAAAAAGTACAGTTAACAAAATGTAATATTCTCATTTATTAATAAAAGTTTCATCAAATCATCATCATTCATCACATTTTTGAAAATCTTAACAACTCTTCAACTCCACTCATATAGATAGATAGATAACACTTTATTGTAAACCAATTTTACAAAAACAATGAAACTTATTTACACTTATCTATCAAACTTATCAGACTGCTATTTTTGTCTTGCTAGAACAAAACATATTACAATGAAAACTATAAAACAAGTTAAGTATCCTGATGTGTCATCGGCCAAAATACAGATTCCTATACCAGAAAAATCCCAGCACTCCATCTGTCAACTGAATCAGAAGCAGATAATGCAAGTAGCTTCAGATTTTCAAGTAGCTTCTTCATCTATCTGCTTTAAGGAAGAAAGACCACATGTACTGTATCTAAGTGATCACAATGATTTAGTTCATGATTTACACTTGTTCAAACAACAAGAACTTTTAGGATATTGATTAAAAGGATGGAATTTATTGCAACCAAACACAAAAACAACTTTTTTCCAACAGAGCGGTGAAGATCCAAAAAGCTTTTTTTCACAGGGTAATGAACTGATATTTTGAAATAATGTCTGTGGTGTTATGAATGTTTTGGGAACAGAATTCAAAAATAATGAGTGGCGTTTATTTATTGATGCTTCAAATACAAGTTTAAAAGCTGTTGTTACATGATGGTAATGAACTGAAAGAATCCCATGAAATTTCTTTTAGAAAAGATTCAGTACTTATGATGAATTTAAATGGAAAATTTGTGGTGATTTATGCCTAAAATTGCCCTTCTATTAGGATTGCAACTTGAGTATACAAAATTCTGTTCTTTAATTTGTGAATAGGATAAAAAAACCATTATATCAAGAAAAATTTACCCACACGATCTCACTCCAGGGGAGAAAAATGTCAAATCCAGCAAGTGATTAAGGATAAAACATTTAAAGAAAAATTTAATAATCTGGAAAAACAGCTTGGGAAATCACTGATCAAGTGACTATGAAAATATTGTCGAGCAGCTTTTAGCTAATTATAAATTAAGGCTGTATGTCCCTTATAATACATTTTTACACTCACATTTGTATTTTATTCCAAAAACTTAAGTACGGTTAGTGATGAACATGAGGAAAGATTCCATCAAGACATTTTACCATTGAAAAACGATACTAGGGGAAATGGAGACCACTATACTGGCGGATTACTACTGTTATGGATTACAACAGGACGTTCCTGAAGCAAGTACTACAGAAAATCACAAAACAATACTCATATTAAGATTACTACTACATTAATTATAATCTTTTTTGTTAATTTGTGAATAAAAGAAAATAAAAAACATCTCATTACAATAAAATTTTCCCTATTAGAATAAAATCTTTATTACTAATTCTACTCTACTTGACTTTTTTCTAACATAATCATTTGAATTTTTTCTTGTTACAGGCAAAGAATGATTTGTGGATCAGTATGAATGAGACAGAAGTTTCTTCTTTTTTTAAATTTATTTTATTAAATAATATTTAATAAAAATAAGAAATAAATAAAAACTATTTTCTTTTGATTATTTTTACATAGGTGCATAAAATTGAAAAATGTGACAAGGATGGGGGAAGGGGTTAAAAAGTCCTAAAATTCATGTGACGTAATTTAATGATGGCCCCTAAAGGTCCGTTTACATCTACAGACATTGAGCGTGTAAGAGACGTTCCAGAGCAAACACCGTTTATTTACATCTGAGCGTGTCAGACACGTTCCGGGGCAGACACCGACAGACACCGTTGTCAGCGTCGGGGCCGCTCTAAGGGTTGAGTCACACCGGAATGACAGCGGCGCGGCGAGCACTTTCAGTGTGAAATAATTTTAAACTTTATCTACATACTTAAAAGATCAGTATCGCTTGAAATGGTAGCGACGCCGCCGCCGTCTGCCCGCGGTGAAGCGAACAGCCGCGCGCCACTTGCGTCTTGAGCTTTTCAAGCGATACTGATCTTTTAAGTATGTAGATAAAGTTTAAAATTATTTCACACTGAAAGTGCTCGCCGCGCCGCTGCCATTCCGGTGTGAATCGGCCCTAACAAGCAGTTTACAGCTTTCACAATGTTCAGGCACTTTTCAGTGGAAGATTTATTCATAATGCGTAGTTGCTAGAAGAGGAAGAGCAGGGTAAAACAAAAAAGAGCAAAACGCATGGCCGTACATCCTATGCTCAAGAAAAGAAAATTAGAAGGAGTCTAAAATGACGTCTGCACAGTTCCGATGCTCTGTTCACACTGCTGATGCCCGGCAGGTAGCCACAGACACGTACAGACAAAATATTCTTTCCGCGAATACTGGCCGCGCACGGCCCGTGTCTGTTGGTGTCTGCGTGGTCGTGTAACGATAGAAATAAATACGTTATTAAACACTGTACTACCCGTACACATAAAGAATGGGTTTAGAAATGGCGGCTAATATAACGGGACTGTTACAAATACAAAAGACGGTCATAATAACGGTTGTTGTGTTGTGGTCCGTACCGGCGAGTGTGAGTATAGATAGTGAGAGATGAACAAAAGCGACGCCATTTTCAAGCCCATTCTTTAATAAGTATATGGGTAGTTTAAAAGAATATTATTTTGTCTGTCACGGCACCTGTCTGACACGCTCGACTTCTGTAGATATAAACGGACCTTAATAGGTCAGATGGCAATCACCGCTATAAAATACAAAGTTGACAAAATCTTTTCCAACTAATTGGTAGACACAAAAAGCGCTACCACCCTCTGCTGAAAATATTAATCAGTTACCTCTGCTTATAAAAATGAGAGCTCCTGCTGCATATGTGGGACACAACACTAATAATAGGACATTAATTCCTAAATAGCAATAACATTGTATAATTGCAGTTGTATACTTTACCGGAGGAGGGTGCTCAATCGAGTGCTGTTTTTGAAATTTTTGACTAAAACGCTCGATTTTTATTTTTAAATGCTTTTATTTAACTCTCCTCGTCTTTTGTCCTTGTGTTGTGCTCAATACATCCGCTATTAATAAAAATGCACCAACAGGCACATAAACCTAAATTACCCTCAAAGATATTAGAAATTTGTAAAAATTTAAACTTTGTTCAATTACGAATTAAAGAGAAAATGGAAATATCAATCTTAAAATTGTAGGTAGGTACTTTGCAATGGTATAGAAATCATGTAGACGAGAACTTTATTATATGTATCTACCAAATACGTACAAAGAAATATGTAAATAAATGCGGTAGCTACAAAATTGAGAACATGGTAATTTATTTTTAACAGAAATAACAATTTTGAAAAACACGCATAATTTAAAAAAAAAACAATTACAGAAAATAGAAAGCATGAAGTAGGAGAATACGTGTATTGATTTCTGAAAGTAGGTTGCGACCATCAGCTGCTCAGCTGTGCATGCACTTCACAAAATGGCCGCTGTTACATTCACGGTGTAAGTTAATTGGTTGATGAAAAGTAAATATAATCCTGATACTTACATGGGATGTTGATTTTGAAATCCATTATACTGCATGATGACGCCTTTTTGAACGGGATGAAGAAAATCGATGTGCTTAGCACTATAGTAAGAATCTAAGACAAGGAGTTATTAGCATATTTCATCAAATATTAACAATAATTATAAATAATTAGTAATGAACTTACCTCTCAATTAGAGAGAATTTGGAAATAAAAGATTTTCTTCATTCACGTATGACCCAACGCAGAACCGGCGATCGAACAATTTAACAAATGGCTGCCGGAAAAGGTATTACCATCGCTACAAATGTTATTTTTCAGTGTTTGGCTGTAAAAAATATAGCAAGAAATTCCAGCACAAGTACAGTTTAAAAAATATTAACTATGGAAAACGTAAAATTAAGAAGAGTCTGTTTAATTAATTAACTATATCAATTGTGATCTGCTTACCTTTAGTCAAAGGTTTTTAATTAATGAAAAACTAATCAATATAAAAACGTATGTAAAATTTTTAATAGTCAAATAGTTCATAGTCGTCACGAATAGTAACATGACATTAAAATACTTTTATAAAGTTGTAATGAAATAATAGCCCGTGCGTCTTGCCAAAACTTCGTATTAAAATTAATAACCATCTAGGTCTAATCCTTTATTAGCAACACTGAACGGAAATGCTTTTTACTTTTAAAAATTCATGTACGTCACTACAAGTTCAGGAATTTTCTAGAGAGTCCCTCAGCACAACTATATTTCAAATATATCATAATAGCCCAGAAGTGTATTTAAATTGCTGTTATTTGACAAATCTATTAGGGGCCATTATTAGTATATTTGCGATGGCTGTAGGAAAAAATGAGTTACAAGGACTACACATATAAAAATATTTTACTGAATTTATGCCTAATGAAATTATACTATTTGTTTGCATACAAAAAGCACAATTTCAAACTTTAAATTATAGAAAATTTTACTTGTAAGTAAAAATTTTCTGAATAGTCATTAAGAAACGACGTATTTTTCAGGATATATCAAAGAGTATATGTTTACCTATGTAATCGTAAAATTTTTTTTAATATTTTGTAGTTGGTTAGGATAATCTTTGCCTATTTCTCGTGGACAATGAAAAAACTGCTACTATACTACTCTACTCTGTGGTTTACTTTGATTGGTGTAAACTGTGAAAAATCGATGAAAATTTGTAATACATTACAATGTTTCTATTTCTGAAATTGAATTTCTGTACTATTTTCTGAAATGCGACATACGTTGTATACGCAATAAAACTAGAAATATAGTTTTATAGTACTATTGCCATTCAAATTTAATTACATGCTGAAACATAGCAACATAAAACCTATAAGATATAAGAAGCTTTAAGAAGCCCACTGTAAGTAGTATCACATTTTTTCAAATTAAAATATATTCTTTTTTTAATCTTGCTAATGATAATATAGCATTATTATTCTTGCTAATGATAATATAGCTATTGAATATTTTAATAAAGCGAGATGTTTCAAAATTTGAAATTAGATTGTAATTTGATATTTTTACTGCATTTACGGTCAGTATTTTAGAAGAATGTTCTCTAATAAAAAGCCTTCTATTGTTGTAATAATCCATATTAGTGATGATGAAAGTACTTAGAACTCAGTATAAGCTAGAATAAAAAGCTTACCATAACATTTATAATAAAACTAATATGAAATTAAGTTGTAATTAAATAACATTATTGAAGCAGTATTCATTCAGTTAATATGTTTTTGTAATGAGCACCATATTTTAATAATAATGAAAAATAATGTTGTATTTTACACTGACCACAAACTATAGTCCTAAATCATTATTTTTGTAGGAATAAGTACTTAAAATATTCAAAATGGAACAAACTACATATTTAGTTATTGAGGATTCAACAGCTGATAATCTGTATCCAGCACTTTTTCAATGTTTCACCATAATTGTATGTGGGTAAGTGGCATTTTATTATTTTAATTCTATGATTTAAAAATACTTTCAAACATTTGGCATAAAAGGATGCATATGTTGTAATTAATCCTTTCAAGGCCATTTTTTATTTGGAAAAGTTAAAAACTTTATGGTATTCAAGGAGATATAGAGAAGTCAAAGATATATTAGAAAATGACAAAAAAAATACCAAAGGGTTTGTGGTTCAGTTGATATGAATAAGTAAGGGCAATCTTCTGTTGTGGTAATATAAAGAGTGTCTCAGTAAGAGTGCACTTTTTCATTTTAAAATAAAAACAAGTATTTTATGACAGAGTTGTGATATTTTTATTGCATTGTAAAGAAGACATGTTCCGATTAAGTATGGAATAAAATATCCGGCAAATGACCCCCAGGGCTCTGATGACAGGCCATTACTCTTTTCATGAAATTTTCCATGACTTGCACAGAGATGTGGCTGTATCTCACCGATGACACATTGGATTTCCAATTTGAGCTCAGGAATGGTTTGATTTATCTTTGCTAATCACTATAAATTTCTAAAGAAAAACCAAATCCTTATGAATTCACTACCTGCACAAGCCTATGTTCGAACAACAATATCTCTTAAAACAGTTGTCATAGAATCGAGTTTTTGGTATCATTATTTAGGTAAACTTACCATCCGTGAGACACGTGCATAAAAAGAGGTTGTTCTCAGGGGTGTTTTTGTAATAACCTTGAAAAACTAAAAAAAACAATGTTAATTTTGACATAAAGTTGATCTTTTAGCATTTATTTTAATATGATTAATTAATTATTAAAATTATTTGAGTTATTTATCTCATTGTTAATACTTTTCCGTTATGGGAAGTTTTTGTTTTATGATAATCCGACATTAAATTCCAAAGTTACATAACTTTTAGTATGGCCGTTTGTACAGTCCGAACCCAGACACATTGTATACCATCAGTTCCAAATAAAAATATTATTAAAATATTAATTTTCTTTTTCATCTATAACAACAAAATATTTTAGATATATGTTGCAAAACATTTATATCAAAATGGAACTCTCCATTTTTGACAAATTGTCTATAGAATGATGTGTATCCATGTGAATTAAATTAAACCTGGTTAAAAGTCTGGTAAACCTTTGCTGGTACATATGGTTTACAGTCTTTGAAGGGTTAAATAAGATCAAAAAGTCACATAATATGCTAGTTATCTAGCATTATCATTTTCATGCAGAATCACAGCTGCTCTATGGTACATATACCAAAACATTTTTTACAATTTTTGTCTGTCTGTTTGTTCCGGCTAATCTCTGAAATAGCTGCACCAATTTTGACGGGACTTTCACTGGCAGATAGCTTTTTTTTTTGTCTCGGGGAAAAACCCTCTCTTGACGGGTTCCCCCAGCCCGGGGGGACCAAGGGATATGTGGGACTCCGGGAAAGATGTTCGGCCATCCGACTACCCACTAAAAAACCCCGCTGTTCTCCTATCGCCTATACCCGGGCCTACGGATATATTATGGCCTGCCGATCTCCTGGCCCGGGCCGGCGCCGGCCCGCCCTTTGTCTTAAGGCGGGCCCCTTCTAAATAGTTGGAGCCAGGGGGTCAGGATTTTGTCCCCCGACGCTCTTCTGAATCAACATGAGTTGATGGGGGCCGCGGAACAGCACGCGGCTCTCTCCCTCGCGGCAATAGTGCGGGCGGCGGATCCTCCCCCGAGGGCCCGCCCGCAGCTGCTTTTTACGGCGGCCGGAGGGCAAGTAGCGACCTCCGGCGGCCGGCGTTGGCGGGAGGGGAGTGTGGTAGTCGACTCCCGCTCCCGCTCCACCGCCTCCTTTGCGGACTTGACTGCCTCCAGCCTAAAGCTGGAGGATTCTGGACGGGGCGGGACTTGCATCTCCGCCACGTGCCAGTCAGGCGTGGGTACGACTACCAGACGACACCCCAGAAAACCAGTGAGTCGCCCAACGTCGTAGCCAACCCAGCCAGACCGACGGAGAGCGGAGATGCCGTTCCCGCCCCAGGAACACTCTCTGTGCAGGCGCAGTCGAAATGGGCATGGTTTCGACTACCAAATAAGGGCCCGGGACAGAACCCGGGACCCCAACCAGTACTCGCAACCATCCCACCGGGGACCGTGCCACGAACAGAGAGCGAAGTTGGGAAAGGATGTGGTAGGTAGACGGGAAGAAAGGTGGGACTCCGCCGCCTCGGACGGGAAGGGGGAATGAGGTGGCGGATGCTCGGGCACCTCAGGTACGCACACCCGTGCACTCCTCGGATAGAGAAGCGCCCCTGAGGGGGACACTGGCAGATAGCTGATGTAACAAGAAGTAACTTAGGCTATTTTTATTTTAGAAAAAAAAAATAGTTTTTGTTATAAATGATAAGTTTCGAAAATTTTATATTCCAATTTAAGTTGACCTCAGATGTATGTCATCAATCATATGAAATGGGGTTTAGCTTAGGCTGGACTTCGTAGATTCGAACATATGTATTCCGGAGGCGCATGGCGTAACAATTGTATTCGATAATACTGACTGTTTGCATATTTCATTTATATTTCAGGGTTTATAGGGTTTGTAATCCAAAATAAATCATAAGATATATCCAAAAAATGCTGCCCAAAGTCACTATTCCACGCGGACGGAGTCGCGGGCACATAGCTGTGCCCGCGACTATACACTAGCGTATATACTATTGTATATACTATATTTTGTATACTATGTATTTATAAACTATTTATATACTAATTATAAATATAATATATTGTATACGCAAGCGTGGTGGGCCCCTGGTGCGCCGGGTGCGGAATAACGTCAACGACATCCTGAACATGTTTGCGTGTAGGCTGAATTCCGCGTATATTAACCTTTAGAGCGCGAGCCGTCGATAAATCGACTCTCGGAAGTGTCGTAGCGCGCACATTATAACGTTTAAAATATGTTAATAATATTTATAAATAAACATTTAAAATATGTCCCTTACACATAACAGAAAGAATTGCGAGAATCCATCTACATTTGCGGAAAATATTTAATAAGATACTTTTTTTCAAATCAAAACAAACAAATCCTTTCACAATTTATGCAAAATATGTGAAAATTAGCTTAGCACTAAAAGGGTTAATAGGTGCTGCGGGCTACATAATCCGGTGACTTAATATTGTATTTATAGGTGCGCCCCCATTCGTCTACGTCTTCTTTCTTTGTTGTGATTATTATTAATATTTTTCTTTTGTAAAGTCACTATTCCACATGGACAGAGTCACGGGCACAGCTAGTTGAAAATAAAAACAATAATTATAGAAATCACACTCAACTAATAAATGTTTCTGTTAAATTGTATGTCTCCAAATTAAGGAGTTTATGGGTCCCTAGCTGATCCTGCAAACATATTTCTGTCATATAAATTAAAAAAAAAAACTTTTAGATAGTTTTATTCTTAATGAGCATGTATATAGCAAAATGAGTAAATTTGCTAAACTTCAAGTCAATTGAGTGTATAGTTTTAAAATAAATGAATAAAATGCTAAAAATGTTGCATAGGAATCTCCCATTTATACAGGGTACTAAAGGGTTGCTGTTTTTTTTTCATTAAATGGCCACTTTGAATTCATATCAAAATCTATAACTAAAAGGTTCTAGTGTGGCTTCATACATACATTATTTTAAATACCAGACAAACTTGTGTATTATACTGTTTTATTTCAGTTATATTGCTGGACGTCTGAATATGGTGTCCTCAACCGAATCAAAAGGCATTGGAACATTTGTTGGCACATTTGCTCTGCCTAGCTTAATATTTTTATCTCTAGCTCATTTGGATTTCAGTACAGTAAACTGGACATTTTTGCTAGCAATCTTATTAGCAAAAGGATTCATATTTTTTGGAGTTATTATAGTTACAATATTAATCTCAAAACAAGTGCATTTGGCCAGAGCTGGTATATTTGCAATATTTTGCACACAGAGTAACGATTTTGCCTTGGGATATCCAATAAGTGAGTGTTGTTTTATATACATTTGTTTCTTCATTCTTGTGTTAAACTTTGAACTTGTCTCAACATACCTTTTGAAGGTAATCTCCTTTTTTTATTTGTATGTAATAAAATGTATTGGTGGTATGGCTCCAAGCTCACCTGGATAGCAATCACCCGTGGTCTCTAAATATATGAGGGTAAGGTGAAAAGTTCTCGGCCTAATACAGAAAGTGTGTTCCAATCAGCGAAAATTTATTATTCCTGCCTGTATGTCTCACTAGTTTTTATGACAAGTTTCGATATCGTGTTGGATGATAAGCATGTTAAGGTGAGTGAGATAGCTGAGGCCATGGGAATATCGGAAGAAAGATTGCGAAACATCTTGCACAAAGAATTAGGGATGCGAAAGCTCTGCGCTAGGTGGGTGCCGCATTTGCTGAATGCCGATCAAAAGCAAATCCACAAACGATATTCGCAGTAATGTTTGGACCCATTCAATAGGGATACGACCGATTTTGTGTGGCGATTTCTTACCATGGATGAGACGTGGGTCCACCACTACACGCCAGAAACGAAACAGCAGTCGAAGCAGTGGGTAGAAGTCAGTGGTTCAGCGCCAAAGAAAGTGAAGTCGATCGCATCTGTGTGTGTGTTTTGGGATGCGAAAGGGATACTGTTAATTTATTATTTTGAAAAAGGCAAAACAATAACAGGTGAATATTACTCTAATCTTCTTGATCAGCTGGATGCCAAAATTCGCGAGAAGAGGCCTGGCTTGAAGAAGAAAAAAATCATTTTTTACCAGGATAACATATCTGCTCACAAAGGTGCATTGGCAATGGGGAAAACTGCGGGATTTGGGGTATGATTTGCTCGGCCATCCCCCTTATTCTCCTGATTTGGCACCCTCAGACTTCTATCTGTTTCCAAATTTGAAGAAATTTCTTTCTGGGAAGTGCTTTGCATCCAATGAAGAAGTTGAGAGGACCGTAAATGGATATTTTCACAGCCTTCCAGACTCTCACTTCCGGGAAGGAATACTGATGTTGGAGAAATGCTAGACTAAGTGTGTTGAAGGCAAGGGAGAATATGTAGAAAAATAAAATCATTTTTCAATTAAAAATGTAGTCTCATTGTCAGGCCGAGCGAGAACTTTTCACCGCACTCTAGTAATGCTATAATATTCTTGTGTTCTAGTATAATAAACTCAGGTTCCAGTTCCCTTATGTAGACGGCAGCATGTTAGCGCTGCCCCTGGCACCGCAAAGATCCATAGGTTTCGGTAAGAGCAACTGCCATGTGACCTTCATAGTATCTAAACCATAAAGACTAAACAGTGCCCTACTACTATTGCCTAGCATAATAAATATTCTGTTAGTCATCTATTACAGCTCTATAAAAATTATACGCCCTATTCATATTTCTAGCTGGAAGCATATGACCAAACTGAATGTAATATAAAATTGTAGTATACAACAAATAATTTCCTTCCAGTAAATGCATTGTATTCAAAAACACATCCTGATTACGCCCTTTACCTTTACTTGATGGCTCCAATATCACTTGCAATACTCAATCCGGTTGCATTTGTCCTCATGGAAATACAAAAGCAAAGGGATACTGTCGCAATAACAGCTGATTTGGAACGCAGGAGTTTGTGTACTTTTAAACTTATCAAGCAAATAGGCAAAGGTATTGCGTTTAATCCAGTCCTAGTTATGACTGTTTTGGGAATAATTGGGAATATAGTTTTTAAACATAAGTTATCTGTCTATATCGAAGGACTTTTACAGGTAAGTGTTGTACTAACAATATTAATAATTACTTGCATAAAATTTTTAATGAATTAATACATGTTAATGTTAATTTAACTAATGTTTGACAATTCGTGTATTTACTATTACTAAGTTTTAAGTATGTTTTTCGAGCAATATGTTAAATTATTGACTGATAGTTATTAGATTTGTTTATATTATGATGTATTAGATATTCATTTCTTTTATATAGTCTCGTTTAATTATGTCCCCAATACTTTGTATAATAATTATCAGTATTTTTATGTTGTAATAATTAATTAACCTATAATAATAGTATTATGATATTCACAGGTTTCAGGCTATTTTAAAAGAATATAGTAGCTATATTGGGATTGACATGTTTAAAAAAAAAAGAACAAAGTCCTTAAAACAGATTAAAAAAAAGAATTTAAATATACAGGCTGACTTTGACAAAACCGTCCAAATTCACACAAAAGAATCTTTAGTAAAAGTTATTAGAAACATGTATTTTAGTTTAGTATCACATAGTACAAAAATGTTGAGTAATCAGCATCACCAAGTTATCTCAAGAACTCGCAATTTATACATACACACTACAGCGCGCAAGTGTCAATGACCTCTCCATCAGTACCGCATACTTCGCTGCATTTCATTGATAAATAAATTACCCTAACATAACGTCGAAATACAAAAATTTCTGTTAATTAAAGGGCGCCTTTGTAATAAGTAAAAAATACATAAATCTTTAGTGATATGTACAATAATTAGTAAAAAATCAATTATAGGTTAACTTACCTTTACTGCTTTACACGTATTCTAATAAATTAATGTTCAAAATGCAATCCGTTTGTCTCTAAGCAAAGTCTAGCTCGTTTTTGAACATTTTCTTTTAACTTTCTAAGCACTAGAGTGTCATTACGCACATCTTCAAACGACAAACAAAACTATTTTAATATTTTTTATATTTTAATAAGAATAATAGCTTCCAGACTGCGTATTGGCTAATTTGGAAGCGTTGCGCTGCAGCCCGTGTGCTTACTCGGGGATCCCGTTCAAAGAAGTCGAAGATTTGTTCTCCGATATCTATTGCTAGTCTTGGCCTTGCAGTACCCCTTGCGTGTGACGGGATTCTAAACTGTCCGTAGTCTAACAGTCTTTGGTTCGCGGATAAAATCGTTTGGCGGTTAGGCACCGATGGATTTAGTAAACCATGTCTTCGGAGTCGTAGTATACTTTCCGACTCGTACAAGCGTTATACACCATTTAGGCTTTAACCACTTTAAATGTAGCAACGCACTATTTCGTAATACTCGCGATTAGAAAACATTGCACTGTCGATGTCACGAGAGAACGAACGGTAAACACAAAGGATGCACCGACGCGGCCGATTGACTTATTAATTATTTAGTCCTTTTGTCGGCCTGCAGCCGTGTTTCGCACACCCCAGCAGGTCTCCGTCACTCGCTCAAGGCCACGTGCTATATGCCTCCCGCTCGGCGTATCGTCGACGATACAACCGACATAGGGCTGCCAAACTAAAAAATATATATCAGGGTATTTATTTATAAATTTAGTAAAAAACATAACTGCACTAGCTTCAATGCTTTGTTACAGTAGAAACCGAATGTTGACGAAACTACACTGTATACTCATTTTAAAGCCTATAATAAAGATTAATCTTTTTATGGCGGGCTAAAAGTCCCACCTGAAATGTTTAATAATTATATTGATGAGTTAGAAAAAGTATTTTTAAATAATTTTGACAACGTCTTAATGAATCGGCCCGGTAGCACCATTTTCTTTTTTTTGGTCTCAGGGAAAAACCTCTCTTGACGGGTTTCCCCGGCCCGGGGGGACCGAGGGATATGTGGGACTCCGGGAAAGATGTTCGAACATCCGACTACCTACTAAAAAACTTCGGTCACTAATAACGGAACACAACACAAGGTTATTATGGCGGCATACTTAAGACCAAAGGTGGTCGCCATCCAGAAGGGCTTCAGACCCTACCACGTAGCTAGGGTGGGTTGTTTTGTCTCCTTTTACGACAGGCCGACCCCGGCCACAGAGGTTAGTACTCTTTCCGCGCCCCTGCATGGATAAAACTTAAACATATTTGATTGAATAATAAAAAATATGGTTGAATCGCAACATTCGTTTTATTACAATAATCATCATAGGCACAACCCTAGCGCATTATTACGAAGACGCGTTGGCGCGTGTCCCGCACGGCGGGCAACACAGTCTCGATTAAGGTACATTTCTTCTCGTTTACAATACCGAGAACGGTGGTCATTGCATCTGTGCGAACACACAGACAGACACAGGTAATAACAGGTCAACGTACGAAATTTGCAGCATATGACTATTTTGTACGATTGAATTAGTGACCGCGCTGCTAATTTTCCTTGGGATGAAATATTTTATGGTGAAAATTTGACTTCCATTTTTTTTTTGCAAAAATGGGTTCCTTAAATGATGTTTAGTGCGTAAAAAATATTGTCAAAGTCACCCTGTATATCCAGGGGTGAAAGGCTAATTATTTTAAGCGACATTTTGGGCGATATTGAGTTATATACGGATTCGGAATCAGCGACCTTTTCTGAAATACATTATCTACAAATAAATAAAATTGGAGGGTCTGTTTGTAATATTAAAATAACCGCTTTTTACTAAGTGCATTTGGAAGTATACACGGTACATATACCAAAACAACATTTTTTACAATTTTTGTCTGTCTGTCTGTCTGTTTGTTCCGGCTAATCTCTGAAACAGCTGGACCGATTTTAACAGGACTTTCACTGGCTGATAGTTTTTTTTTTGGTCTCGGGGAAAAACCTCTCTTGGCGGGTTCCCCCGGCCGGGGGGACCGAGGGATATGTGGGACTCCGGGATTTTTCCGACTACCCACTAAAAACCCCGCTGTTCTCCTATCGCCTACGCCCGGGCCCACGGATATATGGCCTGCCGATCTCGTGGCCCGGGCCGGCGCCGGCCCACCCTTTGTCTTAAGGCGGGCCCCTTCTAAATTGTTGGCGCCAGGGGGTCAGGGTTTCGTCCCCCCGGCGCTCTCCTGTAACAACTCTAGGAGTTGAGGGGGGCCGCGGAACAGCACGCAGCCCTCACCCTCGCGGCAATAGTGCGGGCGGCGGGTCTACCCCCGAGGGGCCGCCTGCGTCCGGTTTTTACGGCGGCCGGAGGTCGTTACTTGCCCTCCGGCGCCGCCGACGTGGCCTGCGTTGGCGGGAGGGGAGTGTGGTGGTCGACTCCCGCTCCCGCTCTGCCGCCTCCAGGATCGCCCGCGACCATGGACAAAACCAGGGCTGGGAGCGACAGGTCCACGCCGATTTGGGCGACGAGGGCACGGCGCTCCTCGCGCCACACAGGGCACACGGCGACAGTGTCCTCTTCGTCGCCCGCGCCACAGTGGTGACACCCCGACGTCATCTCCCGCCCTATGCGACACAGGTACCTCTCGAAGCAACCGTGCCCCGAAAGGACCTGCGTCAGGCGGAAGGTCAGGGCGCCGTGGCGCCTTTCCAGCCATTCGCCCAGGACGGGCCTCACCGCTTCGATGGTGGCGAGGCCCGCGCTGGGGTGCGCGAGGCGCTCCTTCCACTCCACCATGAGCACCTCGTCGCGCAGCTCCGCGCGCTTCACCTCAGTTTCGCGAGGCGAGGGGCTCATGGTGGAGTGGAAGGAGCGCCTCGCGCACTCCAGCGCGGGCCGCGCCCTGGCGCCACCGGTACAACAGCGCCAGGACCCGGGCCTCGAGGTCCCATGGTGGGGATCCGGCCAGCAGGGAGGCCGCTTCGAAGGACACCGTGCGGTATCCTCTTATCGTCCTGACGGTCAGGACGCGCTGCGACAGGCGATCCGCCCAGATCGGAGCTCCGGAAAGGGCCATCGACCGCACGGTTCCCTCAAAGAGCCTGCGGCACACTGCGCCCGGCCCGCCGATATTCGGCAGCAGACGGGAGAGTCTCGCCGCCGCCCTAACTAGCCTCGGCGCCAGGCGCTCAAAGTGTGCCGCGAAGTCCCATCGCCCGTCGAGTACCAGTCCAAGATAATTCATGGACGGCCCGACGGCGATGTGGACGCCTCCTAACTGGCTGATAGCTGATGTAACAAGGAGTAACTTACTTTTATTGTAGAAAAAAATGGGTTTAGTTAAAAATTATCAATTTCGGAAATGTTTAAAATCCAATTTAAGTAGACCTCAGATTTATATTAACAATCATATGAAATACGGTTCAGCTTATGCTGGATTTTGTAGGTTCGAACGCAGTTTGTATATTTCATTTATTTATATTTTAGGGTTTATAGGGTTTGTAATCAAAAATAAACCATAAAATATATCCAAAAAATGCTGCCCAAAGTCACTATTCCACGCGGACGGAGTCGCGGGCACATAGCTGTGCCCGCGACTATACACTAGCGTATATACTATTGTATATACTATATTTTGTATACTATGTATTTATAAACTATTTATATACTAATTATAAATATAATATATTGTATACGCAAGCGTGGTGGGCCCCTGGTGCGCCGGGTGCGGAATAACGTCAACGACATCCTGAACATGTTTGCGTGTAGGCTGAATTCCGCGTATATTAACCTTTAGAGCGCGAGCCGTCGATAAATCGACTCTCGGAAGTGTCGTAGCGCGCACATTATAACGTTTAAAATATGTTAATAATATTTATAAATAAACATTTAAAATATGTCCCTTACACATAACAGAAAGAATTGTGAGAATCCATCTACATTTGCGGAAAATATTTAATAAGATACTTTTTTTCAAATCAAAACAAACAAATCCTTTCACAATTTATGCAAAATATGTGAAAATTAGCTTAGCACTAAAAGGGTTAATAGGTGCTGCGGGCTACATAATCCGGTGACTTAATATTGTATTTATAGGTGCGCCCCCATTCGTCTACGTCTTCTTTCTTTGTTGTGATTATTATTAATATTTTTCTTTTGTACTAATAAATTATTTATCTGTACAGGGGCGGAAAAAGAATACTAACCTCTGCGGCCGACGTCGGCTTGTCGTAAAGGGTGACAAAACAACCCACACTAGCTACGTGGTAGGGCCTCAAGCCCGTCTGGATGACGACCACCTTTGGTCTTAAATATGCCGCCATAATAACCTTGTGTTGTGTTTCGGCATTAGTGACCCAAGTTCCTGTACTCTTATGAGACAGCAGCGTGTTCCCGATACCACTGACGTTGGAAACACTCATAGGCGATGATAACTGCTAAATTCTAAGCGGCCGTCAGCCTGTGCTGTCCTACAGTAATAAAAATAATTAATGTATGTATTGTGAATGGACTTTGTTTACTAATAAATAAATAATAATTATTATTATTTAGATGACTCCTGTAAAGTTTATAAAATATCGCTTAAAACAATTAGCCTTTCACCCGTCGAAATAATCCAGTATGTATTGAGAATTTGACAATATAATGTGATTCATTAAAGTCTATCCGAATCTCTTCTTCGCTTGCGTAAATGAAATGAACTTTCAGGTGTTTGGGCAATCCTTCTCGGCAACTGCTCTTTTCTTACTTGGCTTAAGGATGGTGGGTCAGATTCACAGATTGAGAGGGCCGGCACTTGTTTTGCCTTGTGTCTTGATAATGGTTAAATTGTGAGTAACTCCATAACTTATTCTATGATAACTCTTTTTGTCTATCCTTATCTAGCTCCAACATCTTAAAAAGTATAAAAAATGGTTAAAAGACAGTTTATTCAGAATTTAAATGTAATTTTCATGACAATGTATTGATAATATATAACTAAATTTGTGTAAAAATCACTAATAAAAATAATTAAGAATATTTTAAACATTAAGTCAGCGCTTTGAAATAATTCTGTTCAATAAATTTAGATAAATTCTATTTAAATTCTATATAAATAAAATGATAGAGCTCTGCAGTTGTGCGTGCACCACGGCAAAACTAATGGTTAGATTTAAATAAAATTTTCAAAATTTTATTTATTAGACACTTGACCCTTGTCTAAAAAAATATTGCAATATCTTAATTTAATTTTGGCATTTTTAATGCTAAATTTGGAATATTTTTAAACCTGTTGGCATGAAAAAATGAGCTTTAGCATATTAAACTAATCGCCCGCCGCCGGGAGCAAGAACTGACTCGCCGCGTAAGTACTAAACTCCGCTCCGCATTACTCTCTCGCACCGCTCCGCAACCTCGCTCCACTCCGGTGGACAGACACAGTACGCAACTCCGCTCCGCCTTACTCCGTCACTTCGCTCCGCTTCGGTGGACAGGCAGCCTTAAGGGGGTACATACGACCAGCAGCGCCGAAAATGCGCTAAAAGAAAAACTGTTTTTAAAAGGGATAGTAATAGAAACTAATAGTCTTTGAACACTACCAGTTTCTCGGATTCGCTTAATACAGTCCATTAAAAACTGAAAACAAAAAACTCCATTAATTGTTAATTGTTTAAACTGTTACTGGTTCTAAATATTATTTTAAATTTTTATTTTTTGTTTTATTTACATTGGGTATTGCTTTTAATTAATTTTATGGAAATTTTAAAGAACGACCTTAAGTTCGAATACGAATTTCTTCATTATGGTGAACGCACACTTGTCCAAGCCGAACGATCAAACGAAACGAATTTTAGAATTCTGTATATGAAATCTCATGAAACCTCGCACACTTGCCCGCGTCGAATCGTCCGAATCTGGAAGAATCCCAGAAATCCTACATAAATTCGGATGACGTCATCAGATTCGGCGCGGCTTATGCGGTCGACTCAACCGATGCGCTCGCATTTTATACAGAGCAACGAGCGAGTACTATTTCTGCACTAAAGGAAATAGAAACGATTTCTTCGACGCGGTCGATTCTTCTGGTGCGGATATGTGTGCGAGGCCTTGACTTCGATTCGTTCGGCTCGGACAAGTGTGCGTTCACCATTAATCGGCAAGCCAAGTTTCATAAATTTTTTTTTTTAGTTTTTTTGTTTTTAAATCATTTTAGTGGAAAATAATCTCAAAATATTGAAATAATATTGCTTTTCATTTCGCATTTTAAATTGGGACCGATAATTGTTGTTTTAATATCGATAAATAACCAGTGTTTAATCGTTTTTATAAATCAGAAGAAAAAATGAGATTTAAAATGATACTTTTTTAAATAAATTTTTTATGTTGCATTTTTGACTTATTTTACGAAAAGCAATGATAACTTAAAAATGGTTCACTTTTGCGTAATGCATATTAGGGGTTAAAATTATCGCAAACAGTCACCCCTTTCACCTAACGGGAATACGTCGAATTACCAATAACCCTGTATACTTTTGAAATATTAGTTTATCCGTGCAGGGGCGGAGAAAGAATACTAACCTCTGTGGCCGGAGTCGGCCTGTCGTAAATTTCGACAAAACAGCCCACCCTAGCTACGTGGTAGGGCCTCAAGCCCGTCTGGATGGCGACCACCTTTGGTCTTAAGTATGCCGCCATAATAACCTTGTGTTCCGGCATTAATGACCCAAGTTCCTGTACCCCTATGGGACAGCAGCGTGTTCGCGATGCCACTGGCGTTGCAAACACCTTTAAGCGACGGTAACTGCTAAATTATAAGCGGGCTGTCAGCCAGTCTGCTGTCTTACGCAATAAAAAAAATAGTTGATTGAAAGAGTTCATTACATTAGGTGACCATTCTCTTTGCACGGTCAAAACATTGGCCTTCCAGCCATTATAACCTCTATGTTCGTGTTTTGGGAATGACCCGTAAGATTTAACATTCAAAATATAAATATGGTTTAATTTGGCGATGCATTTTAGTGATCGAGTCCTAAATTATTATGGTTATTACATCTCTGAGAGTCTCTTCGTAAAGAGCTCGTAAATCTCAAAAATTTCTTCGCCGCAATCAGCCACCTTCTTTTGTAGCAATAAATTGCTACATTGTCTTAAAAGACAATAAAGTGTGGATTGTTTAAGATATTCCAGAATTTTCTCTTTTCAGGATTGTGCTACCAGTGGTGATGCGCGAGAGTGTGAGCGCTTTAAATGCAGGCGAAAACGAATCTGAGACATTGTCATTATCTACATATGCATTCTTGTACGGAACAATACCGACCGCACCAGCAGTATTTGTTTTTTCCAATTTATACCAACTTGAAATGGATTTGGTAGGTAGTGTTCTTTCTTCTCTTTGTTTTTGAGTTAATCATCTACATAAATAAAATGATATATGTCTGCAGTTGTGCGCGCATCACGGCAAAACTACTGGTTAGATTTCAATAATAATGTCTAAGTTTTATATCTTAGACACTTGGCCCTTATCTAAAATTTTTTTTTTTGCTGTAGGGCAGCAGACAGGCTGACGGCCCGCTTAGAATTTAGCAGTTACCATCGCCTATGGGTGTTTGCAACGCCAGTGGCATCGCAAACACGCTGCTGTCCCATAAGGGTACAGGAACTTGGTTCACTAATGCAGGAACACAACACAAGGTTATTATGGCGGCATACTTAAGACCAAAGGGGTCGCCATCCAGACGGGTTTGAGGCCCTACCACGTAGTAAATAAAAAAAAATTGCGATATCTTTATTTAATATAAAGTTTTAAGAAATAATGATTTTGTTTTCTTGCCTCGGAGAAGTGGAGCAAGTGGTTTGGTGCTTAGCGCGCATGCGTACGAAGTCGCGGGTATCAGCTAGTTAAATTAAGCTCATAACTAAACAATAATTATTTAATATAACCTATATTATCGTAAAATAATTATATTGTTTAAATAATTCAATTATTTACAAAGTGATAAAAGGTATTTAGACCGTGTTAAACTGTTTTTGGGTATATGATTGTATACGAGGGATGCCTTTTAAGTTTTGTCGTTTGAAGAAAAAAACACAACTAGAACCTTAAAGTGCTTTTTATTTTTTTCAAAGTATTCACCACGTAGCTTAATACACTTTTCCATTCGCTCAAACCAGTTATTATAACATTTATTCCACTTTAAAGTGAGGATGTTCAAAATGGCTGATTTGAAAGCGTCGACTGCTTCTTCACCGGACTGGAACCTTTGACCACCAAGACTTTTCTTAATTTTAGGAAATGTAAAGAAATCGTTAGGGCTTAGGTCAGGACTGTATGGAGGATGGTCAAGAATTTCTATTTTTTTCTGCTTCAAATACTCAATTGTTTGACGAGCACTGAGTGAGCTTGCGTTGTCGTGGTGCAGGATGATGCGTCGCTTTGAGTTAGATTTTCGAAGTTTAGCGATGGCTTGTGGTAAACAAACTGTAGTATACCACTCTGCGTTAACTGTTCTACGATCTTCAAGTGCAATATTCGCAACATGACCGGTTTTTTCAATGAACGTGGCCACCATCTTCTTTGAAGTACTTCGAGAACGAAGAACTTTAGTCGGCTTTGGCTCGTCTTGAAAGGCCCAGATTGTAGACTGTTGTTTGGAATCTGGATCGTAGGCATAGATCCAAGATTCGTCACCACTGATGATGTCGTAGACGTGATTTGACTCTCCTCGGTTGAACCTTTGCAGTGTTTTCTTACACCATCTGACGCGGGCCGCCTTGTGATCGTCGGAAAACAGATGCGGTATCCAACAGCAAACTAGCTTTCTCACACCAAGCGCTTCATGAAAGATCTTCTGAATGGTTGTCCCTGAGATGCCTAATAGAGCCTCTATCTCTCGATACGTCACATGACGATCTTCGAGAATTAGTTGTCTCACAGCAATGATGTTATCTTCAGTGAAGGCGGATTTTGGGCGTCCTTCGCGAGATTTGTCACTAACACTAGTATATCCGCGCTGGAATTCTAAATACCAGTGTTCGACAGTCCGCAGACATGGGGCTTCATCACTGAACACAGATGTTAGCTCTTCAAAATACTGAAGCCGTCAGGCCTCTTCTAAAGTAGAAAATTATTGCACGAAAATTCCTTAGAAAGATTCATTTTCGTACGTGACCTGACAGATTCCAATCGACGCTGTGACTAAACAATAGCATCAATCCTAATACTTTCAACAGTTTTGAGATTCAAAATTTAAACACATTCTAATATAGAACATTTCCAAATTCAAAATTGCCGGGAAATATGGAAACGACAGAACTTAAAAGGCATGCCTAGTACATACAGGTATCTAATACGTATATTATTTGTATTCATTTTTGAATATAATAATTTAATTTCCTATCTTAAATAATGTAAAACAGAAGTCACACGTATTCAAACATTGACAGCCATTTCAAAAAACAATCCAAAGAGACCATTTATTTTAGGTAATCTTGCACACTTAATCATGAATTAATAAAATGCGGGACTGGTAAAATGTGATAATGATTATTTTTATTATTAAAATGAAATTATTCGTTGCATCTGAGTGGTAGGCAAATAACATGACCGGGAGCTAAAATAAATAGCAGTTATACGCGATCGCGAGTGGGAGGCACCGCTGCAGTGGTACCGTTTCACTCATATATGATGTAGGTTTTCATGGCTGTGGAACAGGAGACAGGCTGACAGCTCACTTAATAGTTAGCGATTACCGTCACTTTAAATGTTTGCGACACTAGGGGCACAACTAGCTCACCGCTGTCTGTATAGGGGAACTGGAACCTGGGTCACTTATGCCGGAAGAAAACAAGATTAATCGCTCCGATCGCCCCCGAAAGCCGGGATTAGTATTCTTCCACCCCTACATGAAGATGAGATATGTTCTGCAGTCAATGTGTTCATAGGGAAACTTTCTCCTATTTAACTAGCCTTGATAAGTCATCAGATCGTATAGACCATGGTTTCTAGTCCAATATTTACAATCAATTTGCAGATGGCTTCTTCAATGGTGATTTGCACATTCCTGTCTGGGCCAATGATGTTCTTGTCTGCTGAAATGATATCGATAAATAAGGATTATGCGGACCAATTGAAGAAGTTTGGTTTCGATTTGTCTATAATAGCCCTTATCGCTGCACTATGGGTACTCTTTGTGTTCACAGTCACAAAGAAATATAAGCGTATGCCTCATAGGCTGACACTGTGTTTGGTTATTTCTCAGGTAAATGTTCAAGTGATATTTAAGTGTTTATTTGTAATATTAAAATAACAATTTGTTAGTAAATGCACATAAACTTTTATATGTAAGAGCCTATAATGCCCAAGTGTTTGGGCCTCTGCGATGAGAGTACTGACAATATACCTACTACTCTTGTCTATCGCAAACGACTTTGATCTTAAAACGACTGGACCTATATTAACGGGTCAAATGTATAAGGTTTGTATGTATAAGGTATAACAATTTTGGCCACTGGCCAATGATAGCCAAGGTTGGCCCACCAAGCCAAGATAGGCAAACGTACAACTGTGGTAAAGCTATGCTGAATATATATATATATATATATATATACGTTCGGCTTGAACTACATCAGTGCGGGAATCGTTGCCCCTCTGAGTTCATACCGGGGTAAAATCTTCCTAAACCTTCCCAAATACAACGTCAAGAATAAGACCCGGAGAGCAAAGCACGATTGGTTTTCCTACTAAGGAACGAAGATACCCTCGTTATCAATGTTTACGTATTCACCACTTTCGTCGCCTCATTGTTCAAAGTCAGGATTTATACAAACTTACATGTAAATAGGTCTATTTTTTATAAATTTCAATTATATGTATGTAATTGTTATTTGTAAAAAAAAATATATTGTTTTCAGATAATGTTGGCAATATGTGTTATTTGGGGTGGTCCCTCAAATAAATATAACCCGTCATGGCAGACCACCATACAACAAGCTTTGAGGATATTCAGCATGTACTCGTGTCTTCTGTGGACTTCTATGCTTTCTGTTGGTCTCTTAATGCTGCAGGTAATATTAGGTTTCCTTTTTTCCATATTCCATTTGAATTGAGAAATTGATTGTATGCATCACAGACTGTAATGCAAAGGCACCTCAGGCAGTGGAGGATTTGCAGTCTTGGCCGCCCCAGGCCATGTAGTAAGTACCAGCCACCCCTTTCTCAGCACCCATCATATTGAGTACATAATGAATTTACTTTTTTGCCAACTTTTATCGAAATTGAAACAGAAATTTAGTTAACTATAATATCTGCTAGTTTGTAATATTTTCCGAGGTTACAGGGATAATTGCACATTTAAAAAGGTTTTATTTATTTAATTACAGGTTTATTCTCATACAAGATATGATTTAATAAGTGATTTAGGGAGGTTATTGTTATACGATGCGGTGCAGTGCGGCCCACCATAATGTGCGCGAGCCTTTAGAATATTTACGTACTTTGAGTTATTTCTTGTTATCATCAGTGAATTTTTTGTCACGATTGGCCGCCCTAGGCCTTAGGGCAAATCCGCCACTGATCTCAGGGTATTCATTTCGCGTGTAGCAGCACCGCGCTTTTCTAAAATGGCGCGCGACAAGAAAAGCACGCATCTTCTGTCTCGCTCACAATTTTACATCTATTCATCGTATTTTTATAGCATCTTTTTATATACCATTATTATAAAAATAAAAGCCGCAGTTTGCCCATTAACTTATAGAATCCTACTACAAAGAAACTACCAAGGATTCTGCCTTAACAAAAATCTATTGGAGGCCAGGAATTATTGCACGTCCATTCGTGTTTGGGGAGAATATTGATGCTAGACGTGTAAAATGAAATTTAGTTACATCTATCTTTCTTGATGAAGGAAAGAAAAGTCACTGAAGGGCGCGCGACTAGATATCGCTGTTAGAATAATGATTTTGTGACTGACACAGAACCGCGGCCCGTGTTTTGTGGTAACCCTGTGGCCCGTGTTGGGCTTCGTGGCCTGGGGTGCGCCTGCAGTAATGGTAGCCGTGCTCCTGTTTACGAAGACCAGTGCTGGAGACATAGACCCCACCGCCATCGACGCCATACGCCTCTGCGTACTTGTATTCTGTCTCACCGGTATGAACCTTTAGTGTATATACTTTTGTATAATCATTACTTCTGTCGTCAAAATCGATACGATTTCTGCTAGACCGTATCATGGAATTTGAATTTCAAGTTTTTGTAGTTTTCTACAAAAAAGTTTTCTGTCAAACCTTATAGTTCCAAATAAAAACACAGTAACTTCATTCGTTCCCTAGGGTGTAAAACCATCAAATAAATTACTTATCAACAACTGTAAAAAATTAATTATAACCGATGCCGGTCACGGAACCCGAGTATATCATACAACTTTGTGGGAGAGAGATCAGTGGACTGCATGTTAGAGCGATTAATGGAATAGAGTGCTTGGTGAGATATTTTTACAAAGGACTTAACTCTTCCCGGTTTAGTTCAGCTATCTGATCACAAAGGAAGCATTGCGTAGCTACCCTTCACAATTCTGAACTTAACAAAATGTTTTGGCACGGCCAATAAAAAATCGAGTAGGTATATATATATTTTTTTATAGCTAGAGTTCAGCAGACAGACAAACGGCCCATCCTAACAGGTGGTCACCGTCGCCTATGGGTGTTTTCAACACCAAAGGCATTACACACACTCTGCCGGCCTCGAAGAAATTTTATAACGCCTTTTTTGAAGAACCCCATATCGTACGCGCTGAGAAAACCTCAGCCGGAAGCTCATTCCAGATCCTGAGAGTACGCAACATGAACGTTCTTGAGAACCGTTTCGTACAAGAAAGAAGAAGAAATGGGGATCTCCAATGGGGATACAAGAAATGGGGATGAACATCCAGCCGATGGCGGGCAGTGCGATGATAAAAAGACGACGAGGGCACCATTCTAAATAGCTCCTCAGAACACTCCCCGTTGCACAGACGGTAAAATATGCAAAGAGACGCAAAGTCTCTACGAAGTCCAAGCGTGTCTAGACCGTCTGTGAGTATGGGATCGTCCACAACACGAACTGCGCGCTGTTGGATGGAGTATATGAAGCAAATTGTGAACAGCGCAGAATTTGATGTCAGGGTGGTCAAACGTCGACACGTCCAGCGCTCGCTTTCACTGTCACCTCTCGTGAGAGTGGGGGTAGTTCTCAAAATTATAAAGCGAGATCTCATATACCCTTATACATGGATCGAACATCTTATATTCTTTTACAAGTTATTTCACAAGACTTAAAATCACACAGGAAGAAATAAAAAGCGTATAGAAGTTTGTCTTGTATTTTTTATCGCTCTGTGACAGCGGCGACAGGCTGACGGCCCGCTTAATAGATAATAATTAAGACGCCAGAGGCACTATTAACACGGTGTTGTCCGCATTGAAAATCTGAACACTTGTGCCGGAACACTACATGAGGTTATTATGGCGGTATATTTAGAAATCAGGGGTGGTTGCTATCCAGATGGACTTGGAGCTCTACCACCTAGCAAAACGTGATCTTTAATTTTAGTGACGACGGGCTGCTTGATCTTATACATAAGGCACCGCAGACGCAGTTCGCAAATCACAATTCTATCAGCCGAGGTCGCAGGGAATGATAGTCCACAGCAAGAAACGAGTACCCTGGTGGACAACATGGATCCCACTTCACAAACGCACTCTTTTAGTGTTCACGGTATGTATTGATTATTCCAGTCTATTTTAGAAGAACTCATTAAGTAGTTCGCGCAGTAAGGACGGGATGTAAGTGGAAGTGTGAGTGAAAGACTTGGTTGGTTGCAAGTGGGCGCCATCGCCTATAGCGTTTGCAATACCAGGGGCGTTACCGACTCGCTGCCGGCCTTGAAGAAATTTAATAACGCCTTTCTATGCAAATAACGCAGGAAAAACCTTTGTTTTTATAAAAATTTAAACAACCACAAATAATAATCAAAATATCTCTTTAATGAGAGGATTATCATATATTAATTATTATTATATGATGAAGCCTGTGTTATTAGAAGAGTCAATTATCGACCATGTTGTGTTTTCAGTACACATATCAGCCAATCAGATATGAGATTCTGTCTCATACACCCAAACGGACCAATCAATCTCATTCCTCATAAAACAATTTCAATTTCATCTGCACGTCATCAAGAAATGTTTATTAAGTAAAAAAAAAAAATGCTTTCCTTCGCTTTTAATGTCGTTCGTTTTTCGTGTAAACGAAATTTTTGTTAAGTGAAAAAATCGATAAGAAGACAGAAGCATATTGAGTATTTCTTTTTATTTAACTACATACTTTTACATTTCAGGTTGTTATGGGACTATAACATCTAGTCCGTCGCCGAATAAAACTATTAATGACTGTTGTTCAAATGACTTTAACTGCGAGAACAAATTGTCTACCTCTCAAGATATTGAAGATATCGGAAACGGTGGCAGGTAAATTATCTAATGTAATTATTTACTATATGCTATTCACTTTACCAAAAAATAAAATGTAAACAAATCGTAAAATGGTTTTTTGGATGTCAATTTTATAATAATCAACATGATATAAAAATTATCATAACAACTTTTAATTATTTATTAGAAATATTTCCTATATTCTTATTTTTTTTATATTACTATTCCTTACTTTTAGAAAAAAACAAAATAATTTTATTTTTACAATTATTATGAATGATAAATATTAATGCATATAAAATTTACATATTTACAACATTAATTTTAATAACTAACTTACATTATAAAGAACCTAAAAAGACAATGTTTCCAAATCCCTTACTGGTTTTATATGCTGGTAATTATAAGTGTACTGTTCAACGTACTATTGTCGATTGAAAGGAGTGTTTTATTATTACGGTCGGATTATACCCGCCATGTTGTTTTATTCTAGCTTAGTTTGAGAAACATTGGTTTGTTTGTTTACATTTTATTTTTTGGAAAAGTGAATAGCATATAGAAAATATATTTTATATTTTAATTAAAACCCCAAGCAAATAAATAGCTCGAGTTCAATTGAAGTAATGTTGGTTGACACTTCTTTACGGGAAAAAAGTTACCCGTTGCATTGTATCGCCCATTTATGATGAATAATATTGGGGAAATAAATTAATAAACATTATTTGATAGTGAATCAAGGAAGCAATCCAGCATATAAGCATTTATTAAGATTTTGTGTGTTGCCCGTGCAGCGGAGAATGCGCGTGCCCGACATCTCAGTCGCAAGCGTGCACCGGGGGTCCGGGTGGCGTGTGCCCCTACCTCTCGGAGCTGGAGCGCGCCACCTCCCGCCTCGGGCTGCTTCCGCCCGAACAGTCGCGCGGCCGCGGCGGACAACTGCTCAAGCACACCGTACTTATCATCGTGTACAGTCTCAGCATGTTTATTGTGAGTACAATATTCACAAATAATTCACAAAGCGCCATCTAGTACCAAAGTAAGTAGTAGAGCGCTTGTATTATGGATACTCTATGACTAATATTATACTTTTATATTTTTAATATGTAAATAAATAATTAAATAAATTACGTACTAAAGCCGTTATGTTGCGGAGGTGGTCAATGTGCTGTTTCATTACAAAATCTGTTATATTGATTATGGTTGTGCGCAAATTTAAAGGATTACTCATCCGCCACTGGAACCACGTACGCTAGATCGTATCGGAAGCGGGCATTACGGGATTTTACTCCCCTTTTTGGTTATGGTCAAGGCCGGGGGGCAGCGGTTGCCTCTACGCGTGGTTCGAAATCGACTGTGGCCTCGGGGGTAACGATAGTATCGAGAGCTGGGCCACGCTGCTCGCCAGCGGCATGGTATCCGTCCCTTTCGTAGCAGTTGTGTTGATAAGGTATGGATAATATGGCAAGTGGGGCGTAAAAGCAGAGTGCGGGAGTGGGAAGGTGAAGACCGGTGCATGCGCAACGCCCGACGCATACAGATTTTGAACATACCTTAATTCTAAGGATGGAGAATGGGTGTGTATACACCGGGCGTTGAGCATACACCGGTCTTCTCCTTTCCGCTCCTAAACCCCGCTTCCGCACCCTGCTTCTACGCCCCGCTTACTATATTATCCATTCCTTACCAACATACCCGCTATGAAAGGGACAGGTACCATGCTGCTGGCGAGGAGCGCGGCCCAGCTCTCGCGGAGATCATCCTCCCGCACACAGTCCACTTCAAACCGCGCAAAGAGGCAACCGCTGCCCCCCGGTTTACCAAAAAAAAGGGTAGCAAGATCCCGTAGTGCCCGCTTCCGATACGAACCAGTGCACGGGGTCCCAGTGGCGGGTGAATAAACCTTTAATTTCCCGCACAACCAGGGTGAGTAAGGGATCTTGATTAGAGTTTGAGGTTCAAATAAACCTTACTTGCCACAGGTGTATTACGTAGAAGAACAATTTGCAAACATTGTTATGACATAAAATCATGTCATAATCAATAATTAATTATCTATTGTTTTTTTTTATTGCTGTAGGACAGCAGACAGGCTGACGGCCCGCTTAGAGTTTAGCAGTTACCGTCGCCTATGGGTGTTTGCAACGCCATTTGGCATCGCGAACACGCTGCTGTCCCATAAGGGTACAGGAACTTGGGTCACTAATGCTGGAACATAACAAGTTTATTATGGCGACATACCAAATGACCTGGATGACGACCAAAGGTGGTCGCCATCCAGACGGGCTTAGGACCCTACCACGTAGCTAGGGTTGTTTTGTCGCCTTTTACGACAGGCCGACCCCGGCCGCAGAGGTCAGCGTTCTTTCTCCGCCCCTGCACGGATAAACTTGTTTAATATTTGTGTTTTATTTACCAGGGAATTACATACACGACATGGCGTATGATGTTGAAAGACGAGAGCGGTGTTTTCGTGGAAATTGAATTTTTAGATATCGCGGCCAATTATGGACAAGCTCTAGTCATGCTTATTCTCTTCGGTCTCGATCCAGACGAGGTTATTATTCCGACGATTCGATATTTCAAAAACAAATGGTAAGTTAGTCATTGGTCATCAATGTAATTCACAAAATAATACAAATATATTTTTAAATTACATTTTCGTGATAAAGAACATTTCGTCTGTGCCAAGTGTTTTAACTGGATTATTCTACCTTTTATGCTTAAAGTTCAGAGAAGCATAGAGTTTGATCGTAACAACTCAGAAGTCATACATATGGAATAAAAACAAACAAAATCCACTTTTTAAAGCCTTAAATTATAATTTCATCAATACTTCTCTATAATTGATTGTGTGCATTTCAATCGATTGTTGAAGCCATTTTTATAACTGTACTTAATTTGTTATCAATCTATGTATATAATCTAAAAAATTATAGATTTTTATTTCTTTGCTGTAGGACAGCAGACAGGCTGACGGCCCGCTTAGAATTTAACAGTTGCCGTCTATAGGTGTTTACAACGCCAGTGGTATCGCAAACACGCTGCTGTCCCATAAGGGTACAGGAACTTGGATCACTAATGCCGAAACACAACACAAGGTTATTATGGCGGCATACTTAAGACCAACGGTGGTCGCCATCCAGACGGGCTTGAGGCCCTACCACGTAGCTAGGGTGGGTTGTTTTGTCGCCTTTTACTACAGGCCGACCCCGGCCGCAGAGTTTAGTATTCTTTCTCCGCCCCTGCACGGATAAAAAAAAATCGAAAAGCAGATCCCGGTTACCGAAGCGGAAGTTTAAGTTGCAACTGAAACTTAACGCTAGGGTGATGATGATTGCATATAGATATATGTAACCTATAAAATGCAATATCAATTAAGATTTTGTATCTATGAAATGTTTTTAATTACAGGCATGGAACTAATACGGTTGTACTACCAGAAATACAGGACTTAAGCTTTGAAACGAAACATGTGTGCGATCAATTTATTACACATCACTTTGAACGATGCAAAGAGGCTATCGCCAAAGATACCAGGTAAATTAGAATTAGATCAAAAGTACAATTTTTCCATAGTACCCATATACATCTGATATATTACTTTTTTTTTATTGCTGTAGGACAGCAGACAGGCTGACGGCCCGTTTAGAATTTAGCCGTTACCGTCGCCTATGGGTGTTTGCAACGCCAGTGGCATCGCGAACACGCTGCTGTCCCGTTAGGGTACAGGAACCTGGGTCACTAATGTCGGAACATAGCACAAGGTTATTATGGTGGCATACTTGAAACCAAAGGTGGTCTCCATCCAGACCGGCTTGAAGCCCTACCACGTAGCTAAGGTGGGATGTTTTGTCGCCTTTTACGACCTTTTTCCTTTTTTTGTAAATAAATTCATATTATATATAAATAGTTGGACTCTATATCTCCATAGGAGTCCTGACAAGCGAAGTACGTTGCGCGGGAAGACGTTAATGTAATCATACTGGAGTTCGAAAATGACAATAATTCTAGTCTTCCCATACAGGGGTGGAGTAAGAATGCTAACCCCTGGGGCCAGGGTCCGCTTGTCATAAAAGGCAACAAAACAACCCTAGGTACGTAGTAGAGCCTCAAGTCCATCTGGATGACAAGCACTCCTAGTCCGTAAATATACCGCCATAACAACCTTGTGTGTTCTGACACAAGTGACCCAGTTTCCAGTTCAACTACGCGGACGACAGCGTGTTAAAGGTGCCTCTGGCGACAAACATTCGTGGTAACAGCTTGCTATTAAGTTGATCACCAATAAAATGTGCTTATGGATATCAATTGCCTTCCACTAGAGGGCAAAGGCAAGGCATTTGTAGCACGAGACGTACTATCTATTATATATTGTACATATTAGATGGCGTATGCGCACGTATCGCGGTGTTTTCCGTGGGTCCTGCCTCGTTCGCTGGCTGGTAAACTGCGGCCTCGCGAAGGACGAACAGGAGGCCGTGCAGTACGGACGCCACCTGCTCGACGGACGACTCATAGCGCACGTGAATAACGCACACCACTTCACTAACTCACCCTTGCTGTACACGTTTAAATGAATTTATTAATTTTAAACACAAAATATGTAATAGGACGAAATTTATAACAAAAATATGCATAAACTGTAGAATAATATTGTATTATGTCCTATTTTTGTTAAGTAGCGAATTATTTTACCGGCACGCTATGATGGCCGTTTTCACGGAAACTTCATGGAGTGGACAAACGTCAAAACGGCCATCATAGCGTGCCGGTAATATAGTGAGGCCTGTATAAATCATTTTATATAGGCCACGCTACACCTCTTAGCGCGTCGTTTTTTTTTTAGTATTTATAGACAGTCCCTTACTCTAGGTAAAAATGCGGGGCTTTCTTCCAAATATACAATTCACGGATATATATAGACAAAAACTATTATATTTTCATAAGTTAAAAACATTTTGTTCTTGGAGATCGTATCAAATCACTTGTGTATACGGCAGTTTAAACAATCTTACAATCGATTTGATACCTGTTCTAATATTTAGCATTAATTAATACCAGCCAATCTCAGACTGACGCAATTATTCGTACATTGTTATTATTAAAAATGCTACTTAATGCCAAAGTAAAATATGGTTCATAATGCTTACCGTTTTTGTAATTAATTTTCAGGTCTGATCGAATCTTTACAGTTGTTTATTGATTAGAAACCCATGACATATTTTATATATTATGGAAATTGTTTTAACGTTTAAGGTTATTATTCCCATTTTGTGATCTATTAGAATTTCACCTTTGAGAACATTTAATTTAATTTTATCTATGAATTAATTTTTATATCTTAAGCATTTCATCCGGATTATATACTCAACCCATTTCGTAACACAGGAACTGTTGTTGAGTTATGTAACAAAGTAATGCTAGCAAAACTCCAAAAATATGTAAATGGAATCAAAGTAGCGGAATATTGGGTCATCCATAAATTACGCCACACATTAAAGGCGGAGGAGGGTAGGTATCAACGGAATGTGACATTGTGCGACAAGGGACAGCTGGTTAAAAGCTTTGTGACGTCACTAAATGAATATGAAGGAGGGGTCCAAATTCCATGGACATAAAATGATCAAGTTTTGTATCTTTAATTAACATAATTAGTCGCCTGATCACCTAATTAGTAGCCTGATCTTCCCAAACGGCTACACGTACTAATGAATTACATTTAAAATATACACCGGATTATATATTTTGTCCAACATTATCCTTTGGCAATAAAATTTACATTCGTAAATGTCATTAAAAATATTTACCTTGAACAAATATAGATTTAAACGATTTTACAGCTACACGCGAATCACGTTTGTAAAACGATTGTAGATTCGTTACGATTGAGTAATTTAATTATGTTCGAATTTACTACTTTTAGTTGTTTTTAGCTAAATTAGATTTAATTTTTTTTATTAACAATTTAACAGTAAAAGTTAATGAGTGCCTAATATCGGGTATATAAATACTGGTATTTTTTATGAAATTGTATTATATTTTCGTTTTAAGAAGATAATATACATACTATATTAGGATCGTGTATCTCAGGGGATCACATCTCCAAATCTGTCTTCATAGATTTTTATATAAATAAATATATTGTGATAATTCAAACAACGCCATCTAGTCTCAAAGCAACAGCACACAAAAGCACTTGTGTTATGCGTACTTGACAACTGATATAGTATTAATAGGAAGAGAGTTTTGTTTCCACTTAGCTTTTGTTTATAGATTTATTTTTGCTATTATGCTGTTAGTATGCTATACATTCCAGTTTTTTTACTAGGTTCTAATTTTCTTTCTAAGACTAGATATGGATCCAAAGGTTTCACATTTTCAGCGAAGTTATTTCTGCTCTGTTATAGTCTGAGTTCAAATTTAGTATACAGCAGTTATAAAGAAGCGATTCCGTACACATGCTAAATTTAATAAGCCTCAAATCTTTAATAATGGGTAGCAATAATTCTTATAGATACATTTTAAAATGCAACAAATATTAAAGATGGCGGTGGGGAGAGATATGCTTCTATAAACCTATTATAAATTAAGGTAATTAAAAAATTAATTTTTTTATATTTCAAACTCTTATGTATTCCTTTCATATTATGTACGATGTGGTCCTTACAACAATATAAAACAAAATGCTTGTTATAAAAATAAAAAATAAACTTTATTATGTCTTTACAATTAGTTTAAATTATTCACATGAAGTGAGAAAAATGTGAGTTCCTGAAATTCGTTCATATTTTGTTACCATATTTTCAAATTAGGTGTGAATGCTATGCAAAAACCTTTTCTCTAAAGCTTACTTGTCAAGAGCTACTTAAAATTATGTCATTGGAATTTGAATTTAGTCTTGGAGACTTGAAAAATGACTGTATGCGACTAGCCGAAGATTGGGCTCAGACAAGCCTTGAGAGGCCTGCGTCCGGCAGTGGACTTCAATGGGCTGATGATGATATTCATAAATAGGTCAACCATTAACGAATTTTAGGACTATACTCCGGACGCCGAGCAGGAAGAATTTCGTACGTTGACCTGTTATTATCTGTCTCTATCACTCCTGTGTAAATATAATGAGGCTTCGCTCGCACAGAGCTATGACCGCCGTCCGTCATTGCTCTGTGCGAGCAAAGCCTCGTTATATTTACGCGGGAGTGACAGAGACAGATAATAATAGGTCAACGTACGAAATTCTTCCTGCTCGGCGTCCGTAGTTTAGATTGTTTTTTCTATTCACTTCCCGTTCATGATGTTTCTTCAAAATGATGAAGTATTAAAAATTGTTTGTTATTGTGATGTGTAGCTTGTTGGTGCTGTTATTATTTGTTTTTAAACATATACGTTTAATAAGACTTAGTTGAAAAAGTGTCTCAAATGATCTTAAGTATATAATATACTTTTTTATTTCCCACTATGAGCATTCATATTTTATTTAGTAAAAACTTTTACTTATTTTTAGTTACCTATGTAAATGTTTACTAAATAAATTGTTATAGACATATAAAATGAATTGTGTCATTTTAAATTGGATATATTTTGTATATATGTAGCGTTCGAAAATGATACACGCCAGTTTGTAATTCATTAAGAATTTTATACCTCGCCAATGTTGGCTAAAAATATTTCGAATTCCTGACGGATTTCCGCAGCTGCTTTTGCAGACGTTATACAATTAATACAACTCATTATACAGTTAATGAAAAAAAAACTGATTTTCGGCATTATAAGTATTGCTTACAGTTAATTTTTGTAACGTAAATGTGCTTAATTTTTTTTTGTTTCTCTAAGTTTTATTGTGATATGTGGCTGTTGAGTTTAATCTATAGGTGATAAATAAGAAAACATAAATATTTTATAATAATCTATTATATTATAATGTTATAAATTATAAATATATAGTTGTTTGACTAAGCATAAAAAAAATGTTAAAAAAAGACAAATAAATGTTGTATATTCATATGGACTTTTATTTAAAAAATACTAGTTGACCCGGCAAACGTTGTTCTGCCATATCGTTCAGCGGTTTCGCAAACTCACTTTTTTTTATAGCTAGAGTTCAGTAGACAGACAGACGGCCCACCATGGCAAGTGGTCACCGTCGCCTATGGACGTTTGCAGCACCAGAGGCAATACCAACGCGCTGCCGGCCTCGAAGAAATTTTATAACGCCTTTTTTGAAGAACCACATATCGTACAGCGCTTAGAAAATCTCAGCCGGAAGCTCATTCCAGATCCTGAGAGTACGCAGCATGAACGTTCTAGAGAAACGTTTCGTACAAGAAAGAAGAGGCACTTTCGCATTTATAATATTCATTAGGATGTAAGCAATAAGAAGTTATCTATTTATCTATATAATAATTACTACCAAATATGCATTAGAAATAAATTATCAATTTTTATAGTTCACTATTTTGGCAATAATGGCTTACACATAAAATATAGATATATGCTGTCGCGGGCTTTTTTGTAGGGCTATTTATTAAACATTTCCTTTATACGTTATATATATGTATCTATAACGGTTTTTGCAGCGCACGCCAGAATAGCTCGCAGATGGCAGAAAAAAAATTCCTATTTACTTGACACTTATCGTTATATTTTGGACAATTTACACAATTTCTTTATAAATTTATAGCCTATGTGTCATTCTGATATATAAGCTACATTATTGTAGTTTCATTAAAATCCATTCAGTAGTTTTTGCGTGAAAGAGTAACAAACATCCATACATACAACCTCGTGTTTATAATATTAGTAAGGATTTATTCCAGTTCCACTGAAATGTCAAGACATCTCATCTCCAGGAGATTTTAAAATGTCTGATTTTTTTCTATAATATTTGACTTTGCTTCATCCAGAATGCCTTATTTTGTGTAGTCAGAATTACTTAATATAAGGCTGACATGAACATTACAAAGTTATTATATTCACAAATACCAAATTTGATATTTTTTAAGTAAGTTCTTAAATAAAAAGTATTTTTGTGTTGCAAGTTTTATTCATCGTTATCTTCAGCGTCATTGTCATCACCATCATCTTGCTCCGGAGTTTCCCACCATGATAGCAAACCCAGTCCTGGCTCATTGATTCCACCTATTAGTCTATATGGGGCAACAGTTTGAACCGCGCATTCTGTGCCAGGTGGCCCTGCAGGCAAACTTTCTTCAAAGGCTTCACTTGTTATCCTAAATCTAATTGATTCTCCTGAGGACAAAAAATATAGTATATTTTAATACTATTCCTACAAAAACTGAAAGTAAAAAAAATTACTATTTTGTAATAATTTGAATATGAACCTGCCATATGACAGAAAAAGAATTAAGACTTTTTTATAATTGCATTATGAAAAAAAGAAGTTTTACAAATAGTAAAATTTTAAAATAGTTTAACCAAATTCCATGACATTTTACTTCCTGCTAGCAAATAAATGAATGATTCTATTCTAAGAGAAATAAACATACCAGAATCCATAAATAAATCATGTTTTTCTCCATCTTCTTTAGGGTACTCCCAAACCCAAGCTTGATCATTTTCATCGAACCTGGATGGATGCTGTAGAGCATTCACAGGTATTAAAATATCATCAAAAAATCCTAGTGTCACTGGAATTCATAAAAATATTTTGCATTATTCATGTAGTGAATAAACTCTATGCTATTTTTTTTATCAAATTTTGTTTGATAGTTTTAGATATGGATTTTTGAAGAAATTGTATATGTACAAATAAATAATGATTGGGCTATATTTTAATAAGTTATCATTTGATACAAAAATCACTTAGATGACTGATTGGACAGCCATGTAAAGTAATTATTATAGCTACCCAGTTTAAAGCATTGCATATGACTGCAGTCTTCTTCCTGCCCTTATCCCACAGTACATGGGGTCAGCACAACATGTTCTTTCCTTCCACCCTCCTCTGTTAGCCATCATCTCAACATTCATAGCCTTTTCTGCCATATCATTTATGTATTTCAACAATGATCATACAGCACAAATTTCAAACTTACATACTAATACATAATAAACAGGAAATTGGTCAAATAAGATCACAATTTGTAGACTATATATAAAGAAAACATAATAAAAAAAAGTAAATAGAATGAAATATTAATTTTAAAATTTTCGTAGAAAAAAGAAAATGCAAGTTCACAAAAAAAAAGAACTAACATTATTTATGAAAAATAAATTACGTATTGCCACACAGAATTACTAATAAAGAGGAGGGTATTTAAATATAATGTGAGTGCGGAATGTTTGTGTAGTGTGAGAGTGAATGAAT
Source organism: Malacosoma neustria (assembly GCA_963693495.1). NCBI lineage: Eukaryota > Metazoa > Arthropoda > Insecta > Lepidoptera > Lasiocampidae > Malacosoma > Malacosoma neustria. Next base: position 10,697,622 of record OY856381.1, on the reverse strand, counting down.
GAATAAAAAGTGAAAGAGTGAGGGTACAATGTTACGAATGATTTAAAGGTGTTAAAGATTAGTTTATATGGCGGCCAATTCAGATGTTTAAAAAAAATAATTAAAAGGGTTAATTTGAAAATGTAAGGCTTTGCCTGCGATTAGATTAATAGACACTATCTTAAAAACTGTCTGCTGTCCTATAGCAATAAATCAATAATCATCTTTTACACAATTCATCTTTTCTTTGTTCTACCTCTCCTTCTGCATCCATCCACTGTCATTTCTATCATTTTTCTTGTTATATGGCATCCTTTCTTTAGCATTACAATGACTGCAAAAGTAAATCAATAAAATAACATTTATTATGATTTTTTAAATTAAAATGCTTTAAGAAAAATGTTATCCATTTGGATAGAATTTTATTTTGGATGTCCAATAATTTTGGTTATGAAGGTTCATACACACGCACCTATACGACATAACACACCTGTATGAAACTATTAATGTTTAAGACTACTATCATCTGATCATTCTGATCGCACAAAACCTAGTCAGCCTTTTCTGTTTTCAGCAGGGTACACTGGCTTGATTTTAATTGATGCCAGATGAATGGATAGCCTTTGTGTCCTTGTCTAAATAACCGAATTACAATATAGTGTAGATTTCATAATTTCTTTGTATTACCATGTACTCCTTCACGACTGCAACTCCTGATCTTTCCTATTAAGATTTCTTCTATTACTGGTCTAAATACAATATATCTGAATTTGACTTCAGTGTGTGACGATCCATCGCCAGGCAGAATGTATGAGTGACCAATGTCAGTAATATCAAAAAGTGCAATACATAAACCTACATTTAAAACTACCTAAAACAGAAAGATTTCAATTACAAATTAAAATAACTTATGAAACACGATACATATTTTAAGTAATTCAAATTTATTATAATTTTATTTCAATACCTTATTTGCTAATTTTCTATTGAGTAACGTTGTTATAGATTCTGTTAAACTTAAATGGAAATTATCTGGTGTAATTCTGATAACATCTTTCATTTCAGCCAATACGAACATTGTTAAATCATTACATAAAAAAATTAAACATTATACAAATAACCAAAATTCTATTCAAATCTGAAATAAACAATAGGTTAGTTTAGTTGGTTTGTTTACTTTGTTTTAATTTTGATATTTATTACTTCTATTATTCTATTCTACTTCTGTATTACTTTTGGCATGGCTACTAAAGCATGGCAAAAGTATGTAACCTAAGCCAGGAGTGAAGCGTATATATGTATAAAAAAACAGGTTATTTAAAAGTAACAACATGGAACTGTTCCATTTTAACCGACAAACCTGTTCCTATTCCAAAACGTGAGAAACTTTTGGTCACTCAACTTTAACAATCTACTTAGCGACAATATTGAATACAGATACAAGAGGAACTGGAACAGCTTGGAACTAGACGACGACGACTGGGTTTTCTTCCCCTTGTTCAGGAGCCGGTAGGGGCCTCGAGGCTTGACCTCTTTACCCCAGCTTCAACTCAGGAGGCAACTACCCCCCGGTGACGTGGAGTTGGCTGCCGGAGCTCGCACACCTATGTGAGCGGCGGGGCGTCACGGCAGCCTGTCGATGGATTATCTTCGGCCTAGATGGCTATCCTGGAATCAGCTGAGAATACCAGTTAAGGCACCTGGGGCCTCTGTGGCCCCGGTGGGTGTGCGTCGGTGTGTGTGTTTGTGTGCGTGGGCCTGTTGCGTCTCTCCCTGTTCAGACGATGCGACTAGGTCTCTAGGGGTTGGGCGCCAACGTGCCTAGTGCGGCGTCGCGTAGGTCGCGACCCTCTACTAGGGCGGAGACTAGTAGCGTCAGGGCCCCGCAGTACCTCTCTATGCGGTCTAGCCGCTGTAAGATGAGGAACAGTGGGTCCCCGGCGCCGGCCTCTGTTGATGTGGGCTGGGTGGGTGGTATTTGTGCGTGTGTTGGTAGTGGCAAGGGCTTGGGTGTGTGAGGGTGCGGGCGCAACAGCGGCGGCAGGCGCCGTGTGGTTGCGCTCGCAGCTGCGTCCCCGGTGTTGCTTCGATGGTTGTGGCGCCCTTGGTGTCGGCTGCGGCGCCCCTGGCGTCGGCGGCACTGCGGCCGTTCGCTTTGCGGTCGGCGGCGCCCGTGTGGTCGCCACAGCGCCCGTGTGGCGCTGGTTCTTGTCTACTCCGTGGCTGGTGCGGGGAGGGGTGCTGGTTCCGGCACTTGCCTTGTGTCTTGTATTCTTCGGCCTTTTCTGTGGCCGTCACATCCCGGAGTGGCAGGCAGAGTGCGGCTTTGCGTACCTAGGAGATGAAGTCTTCCCCGTTTTCCTTTTGCGTGTCGGCAGGGGAGCCCCACGTTTGACTGGTGGGTTGCCCGGGGCGACTAAGGTCGTCCCTTGCTGTGGGGGTATTGGGGTCCTCTTTGGTGAGAGAGAGCATTGCACCTTTCTTCTCTCTGCCCGAGTGGGATTGCTGGGGGGGAGCGTTGTCCCAACCATATAGGTTGGAATGCGGGGTGAGGCAGGGAGGGTTAACATCTCCTACGCTTTCTAACCTGTATATAAATGGATTAGTCGAGGCGCTCAGTGGCACCAGAGAGCGATGGTATATTGATGGGGTATGCCTTAATAATATTAGCTATGCCGATGACATATTGCTGTTGAGTGCCTCGGCATGTGGCCTTAAGAAGCTACTGGCCATATGCCAACAGTATGCTAGTACACATGGGTTAGTATATAATACTAAGAAAAGTGAACTCATGATCTTTGAAGCTATAGTCGACAGATGTCAACACGGTACTACGCGCTTGCTGTAATTTGCCTTTGTAAAAGTATTAAGTCCTTGTTAGTTTCTGGTTACAGTGCTCATTTATTCACAACAAGTCTAAAAAGTGATGTGTATATGAAAACCTCGTAAATCATTATTATTTACGCGTTAAGTGTGATCGGACAGTGACAAATATTTTTGGCCAAATAAATATAAAAGAGGGTATAACAGAAGTGAGGTGTTCAAAGGTAAACAATAACGATTGTATAAATAATAATAAATAATCAGATCCCAGTTTAGGTGTTACATATTTATCGTTAATTACACTTCAGCGGCACGTTTACTGGTCATGGCGAAGTGTTCAGCGTGCGGCAAGTTCATATCCACGTTAACTGCTGCTGCATGTACCACCTGTCCGTTAGTTTTCCACAAAGGTTGTGTAGCTATACATGAAGATGCAACCATTTCCAAACGCTGGGTTTGCCCCGAATGTGAAAAAAGGGTAAGCAAAAGTGACAACAACGCCATCCCGATGAAAAGCGTCAGTGGCATGGTTTCGCAGCAAATCACTGACACCGCGAGGGTACCTAGTCCACCTCATCGTGAAGAGTTCTCTCCGGAAGGGAATGACAGCGATGCGCGAGCCATAACACGCGAGATCGCTGCATTTATGGAGGAGATACGTGATTTCCGCAAGGAAATAGCAGACTTCCGCGCATCTATTATGGGAATGGGGCAGCGACTGGATGGTATTGAACACAGATTAGATAAGCTTGAACAGAAAAATATGGAAATCGGATCTAAAGACATTACCGAGCTTGAAAAAACCGTGGAAAAGCTTACTTTGGAATTAAATGACCGTGACCAGGAGGCGTTATCATCCGATCTAGATATTGGATGTTTGCCGGAAGAAAAAGGTGAAAATGTGCACCAGATTTTTATAGTTTTGGCCGCGAAGTTAGGAATCAGATTGGATGAGCGCGACATCGTATTTGTTGAAAGAATCGGTGGGATTGGTGCGCGTAACGTCTCCGGCTCAGGCTCGAGTGATAACGACAGAGGACGGGCTCGTCGCGTCGTGGTTCGCCTCGCGCGCCGCCAGGTGCGAGACGACTTGCTGAAGGCGGCGCGCGTGCGCCATTTGACCACCGCAGATATAAACCTATCAGGGCCGTCGCAACGCATCTATATTAATGAAAGACTTACGCGAACAAATCGGCAACTTTTCCGTACGATCCGTGAAGAATGTCGTCTGCGCAAGTGGCGTTTTTCATGGACTAAACGAGGACGTATTTACGCCCGTCAGGCTGATGGAAAGCCAGCCTTTCATATTCGCTCTAATTCTGATCTGGAACGTGTTTTTACTAAGGATAACGTTTGAGCTGTTTTTACTCTGTTACCATAATATAGTAGTAGACTTTTTAGTATATTTTGTTGTGTCAATAACCTGCTGTCAATATTTGACCAGTTTTAATATTATATTAGTTATGAGACATTTTAATATTGTGCTAGTTAAAAGTTGTTTTAATTTTATACTAGTTAAGAGCTATTTTAATATTATATTAGTTAAGAGTTTTTTTAATATTATATTAGTTAAGAATTTTTTTAATATTGTATTAGCTATGAGTTGTTTTAATATTATATTAGTTAAGAGTTGTTTTATAATTATAATAAGTTTATTCTTTTTACACAACCGTAATTTATTTGAATGTGTACGTAATTTTTATAGTATACAATTATGTTGTTATTATTTTGAGTACTTGTTTTTATTACATCTTATATATTGTCTTTGTATTCTTGGATCTGCAATGGCTTCATCTGGAAACAATGATCAGCTTGTGGCACATATAGCACCACATACAGTATATTTTTTCCTCTTTAAAAATGATTCATAAACATCTGATGATAGGTTTGCTGAATGTACGATCTCTGGGTACAGATCACGATAACTTTGTGGCTTCAACCATGCGTCATGGTTTAGATATCTTGGCAATGAATGAGACATGGCTAAGAGCAGGAGAAGAGGGTCGTGCTCCTTTGTTGCCGGGATACCGACTACGACATGTGCCTCGATCTCAAGGGATACGTTCTCGTGGGGGTGGAGTTGGGTTTTATATTAAAGAAGATTTGAATGCGCGAACCTTGTGTCATCCAATTGACCCGTTACACAGGGTTGTTGAACAAATGTGGATCACTGTGACTTTGAATGGGATAAAGCTTCTGATCGGCACAGCATATCGGCCTCCCTGGTTAGATGTAGATTTATTTTTTGACGCTATTACAGATACATTAAACGCACTCTCCAATTATGATAACATTATTTTATTGGGCGATTTCAATATTAATCTACTAAATTTAAATGACCTAAAAACTAAGAAATTCATGGCTTTTCTGTCATGTTTAGATCTCTCACAAATAGTGACTTCGCCAACTCACTTTACTGAAACCTCGCAAACACTCATTGATGTCGTTTGTACTAACATAAGCACAAAAAAGATTAGTCTTGACCACTTGGGCTTTCTGTGGGGCCACTCACTAGTACTATGTGAATTCAACATTAAACGCATTAAGCCGATGCCTTATGTGGCTGTATATAGACCCATAAAAAATATTTGTTTAGACCACTTCAATAGAGATTTGGACAGTATAGGATGGGATCTATTTGATACTTCGAAAGACTTAAATGAATTAGTTCAAAAATTTAACCTAAATATTTTAACTCTTTTTGACCTTCATGCTCCTGTAATTTTTACAACTATACGCAAACAGACTCATCCGTGGATTACAGATACAATTAAAGTTATGATGCGTCTACGCGACAATGCACTAATTGACTATCGCAATACAAAAACGCAGATTAAAAAAAACTATTACAAATCACTAAAAAGTCTTGTAAATAAAGCTTTATTTAATGAAAAAGTAGCATATTTTAACCAAAATATAAATAGTAAAATAAGCCAACCGAAATTGTTATGGAAAAATCTTAAGAACACTTTTATTTCTAAATGTGACTCAAAACTCCCTTTGCATTTGCAAGACCCTAACAGTATAAATAACTATTTTTTAAATTTACCTGATATTAATGTTAGCCGTACTTTGTTATGTTTTTACGAACAAAATAAATTTAGCGATACGGAGTTTACCATAAAGCCTATTGATATCGATTTACTTAATAAAATAATAAGTTCTCTAAAGTCAAATGCAGAAGGATGTGATCTCATAACTTTAAATATGTTAGTGATGACTTTACCTCAGTCGGTGGATACAATCAAATTCATTATTAACCAAGCTCAACTTTTCCAGAAATTTGGAAAATGGCCATTGTACGCCCTATACCTAAAATCCCTAACCCAGTTGAACTGAAAGATCTTCGACCTATAAGTATTTTACCGTGCCTATCGAAAATATTAGAGAAAGTGGTCTATCTACAACTTACCGAATATCTCGAAACGAATAAAATTCTCCCGGAAGAACAGTCCGGCTTCAGAAAAGGACGTGGCACGGTAACAACATTGCTTCAGGTCACAGATGACATTCTTTGTGCACAGGATGCGGGTATGTGTACTTTACTGGTGCTGTTAGATTTTTCCCGTGCATTCGATTTAATAAACGTTCAATTACTACTTTCTAAATTAAAATATTATGGTTTTGACACTAAAGCGTTACAATGGTTTTCAAGTTATCTTTGCAATCGATATCAATATGTCAAGGTTGGCCGCAATGACGGTTCATTTACGGTCTCTGATAAATCAGTTGTCAACAGAGGTGTCCCGCAGGGATCTATCCTAGGCCCAATCCTTTATATAATATATACGGCAGACTTAGTTCAACATATTAATAATTGCAGATATCATATGTTCGCTGACGACACTCAGCTATATATCACCTTTAAGCCATCCGAAATAGATGCCGCAATAAGTAGGCTCAACGATGATCTGTCTAGGATAGCCTACTGGTGTGAAGAACACTGTTTGATGCTCAATCCGTCAAAGACTAAATATCTCATATTTGGTAGTCCACACCAGTTAGCAAAATTAAATCCCTCTCGAAACATCATATTAATGAATACACTTGTAGAGCGTGTTTATGAAGCCAGAAATCTTGGGTTGTACATGGACTGTGACCTTAGGTTTGAGAGTCATGTAGCGAGAACGGTCAAAAATTGTTTTTATAAACTTAAAGTATTGTATAAAATGAAACCTTTCTTATGCCAGGATCTCAAATTACAATTGACAGAGTCCCTGGTTCTTTCGCAACTCAATTATACAGATATTGTGTTTGGCCCACGTTTGTTGGCTAGAACTCAAAGACTGATCCAGCGAGTGCAGAATGCCTGTGCACGATTCTGCTTTAATGTTCCATTCAGAGCTCACGTAACACCATTTTTGAACCGGCATATGATTCTAAAAATGAAACATCGTCGCAAGCTTCATTTGGCCTGCCTTCTCTTTGATATAATTAAAAATAAAGCACCCTCTTATTTATACAACAAACTTGTATGGGCTACTAGTAAATCCGTGGGTTCCCGACAATGTGCGGTGCAGCTAGCTACAAACAAACTTAGGACGGCAAAATTTAGAGGTAGTTTCCGCTATGCTGCATCCAGATGTTGGAATAACATTCCTCCGCCCATTCGAAACATGCAGAGTTCTTACAGTTTCAAGCGCGAACTAAAGAAATTCATTTTCCAACATCAGAAGGGACAGGAGAAATTGGCATGTGATACAAGTATTTTATAAACCCAATCCAGATAAGGTTTGTGTTTGTTTACAAAGGAAATGTATGTGTAGTGTATCGGTTGTCTGGTGCCCGCGGTACGGGTGCCGTGCTGCTGCTGACGTTGGGCCTAGATGAGGTTATGTGAGGTGTTCAAGTATACGGCATATTTACTGTGAATGGGCATATGTTGTCTATGAATAACAAATTGTAGGTTTTTTTGGTTATTTAATATATATTGTTCATTTGTTGTGAACTGCAGCAATAAAATATTCCATTTCTTAATGAGTCATGTCATTCTAGAAGGCCTCTGCGGAAGACCAGCGTTGGTTTCTTATAACCAACTATGCTGAGCAGAAGACCTTTTAGGGCACTTTTATATCTGTAATGAGATTTTATTTAACATGTTATTATTTTGTGCTCTAAATAAACATTTTTTCTTTCTTTCTTTCTAGTGGTGGATCTCCACCCAGCAGCTGCCCTATCACTTTGAATGAAGCACCCCTGAAAAGGGTATTTAAGTTCAAATATCTCGGGCATATACTCTCTGTTGACCTCTGGGATGATGAAGACATTGAGTGAGAGCGAAGGGCGTTGTCGATAAGGGCCAATATGATAGCTCACAGATTTTCTCGATGCTCACTAGGAGTGAAATTAACTTTATTCAGAGCCTATTGCATGTGCTTCTACACATGCAGTCTGTGGGCTGATTATTCGCTTAGATCGTACAGCGCCCTTCGCGTCCAATATAACAACGCGTTCAGGGTGTTGTTGCGGTTGCCTCGCTCCTGTAGCACATCGGCCATGTTTGCGGACACGCATGTAGACTGTTTTTACGCTACGATGCGCAAGCGAGCCATGTCCCTGGTGCGGCGCGTGCGGGCCAGCACCAACAGCATCCTGAAAATGTTTGCTTGCAGACTTTTTTTTTGGTCTCAGGGAAAAACCCTCTCTTGACGGGTTCCCCCGGCCCGGAGGGACCGAGAGATATGTGGGACTCCAGGAAAGATGTTCGGCCATCCGACTACCCACTAAAAAACCCCGCTGTTCTCCTATCGCCTACGCCCGGGCCTACGGAAATGTGGCCTGCCGATCTCGTGGCCCGGGCCGGCGCCGGCCCGCCCTTTCTCAAGGCGGGCCTCTTCTAAAGTGTTGACGCCAGGTAGTCAGGGTTTCATCCCCCCGGCGCTCTCCTGTTGACTCAAGGAGTTGAGGAGGGCCGCGGAACAGCACGTGTCCCTCTCCCTCGCGGCAATAGTGTGGGCGGCGGATCCTCCCCCGAGGGGCTGCCCGCGGCCGCTTTCTACGGCAGCAGGAGGTCGTTGCTTGCCCTCCGGCGCTGACGACGTGGCCTGCGTTGGCGAGAGTTGAGTCCCACTCCCGCCCCGCCACCTCCTTTGCGGACATTACTGCCTCGCAAAAGGAGACGACGGCCGACCATCCTGGATCGCCCCCGACCATGGACAAAACCAGGGCCGGGAGCGACAGTTCGGCGGCCAATTCCAGACGGGACTCGCTCCCCCATCGCGTGCCGGTCAGGCGTGGGTACGACTACCAAACTTTTTTTTTTTTTTTTTTTTTTGGTCTCGGGGAAAAACCTCTCTTGACGGGTTCCCCCGGCCCGGGGGGACCGAGGGATATGTGGGACTCCGGGAAAGATGTTTGGCCATCCGACTACCCACTAAAAAACCCCGCTGTTCTCCTATCGCCTACGCCCGGGCCCACGGATATATGGCCTGCCGATCTCGTGGCCCGGGCCGGCGCCGGCCCGCCCTTTGTCTTGAGGCGGGCCCCTTCTAAAGTGTTGGCGCCAGGGGGTCAGGGTTTCGTCCCCCCGGCGCTCTCCTAACAACTCTAGGAGTTGAGGGGGGCCGCGGAACAGCACGCAGCCCTCACCCTCGCGGCAAAAGTGCGGGCGGCGGATTCTCCCCCGAGGGGCCGCCCGCGGCCGCTTTTTACGGCGGCCGGAGGTCGTTACTTGACCTCCGGCGCCACCGACGTGGCCTGCGTTGGCGGGAGGGGAGTGTGGTGGTCGACTCCCGCTCCCGCTCCGCCGCCTCCTTTGCGGACATGACTGCCTCGCAGAAGGAGGCGACGGCCGTCCATCCAGGATCACCCCCGACCATGGACAGAACCAAGGCCGGGAGCGACAGGTCCACGCCGATTTGGGCGACGAGGGCGCGGCGCTCCTCGCGCCACGCAGGGCACACGGCGACAGTGTGGTCAACCGTGTCCTCCTCGTCGCCCGCGCCACAGTGGTGGCACCCCGACGTCATCTCCCGCCCTATGCGACACAGGTACCTCCCGAAGCAACCGTGCCCCGAGAGGACCTGCGTCAGGCGGAAGGTCAGGGCGCCGTGGCGCCTTTCCAACCATTCGGCCAGGACGGGCCTCACCGCTTCGATGGTGGCGAGGCCCGCGCTGGGGTGCGCGAGGCGCTCCTTCCACTCCACCATGAGCACCTCATCGCGCAGCTCCGCCCTCTTTACCTCAACTTCGCGAGGTGCAGGGCGAGAGCCACGCTCGGCCGCGTCCCGGCGCCACTGGTATAACAGCGCCAGGACCCGGGCCTCGAGGTCCCATGGTGGGGATCCGGCCAGCAGGGAGGCCGCTTCAAAGGACACGACTACCAAACTTGATGTAGCTTACATTGACCGTTGCTGCAGGTTGCACAATCCGTTTGCATGATTTTTGTGGTATGTCTACTTGTATGTTATTTTATTGTATTATTATTATTATTTTTTGACATTTGTAATTTTGATTTTTTATTTAACTATTTTACTTTATTCATTAATTTATAATTTTTTTATTGATTGATTTTTGTAATGTAAATAATGGACCATGTTGTTTGACAAATAAACAAATTATTATTATTATTGCGAGCATGGGATGCTTGGGTTTTCGGGGCGGGGGGCGAAGGTTTTATTTCCTTTTTTCGAGCCTCTCTGATGTATTGGATACAGCGTCTGCTGTTAGCCGCGTGCGCCTTTCCGCAGTTGGCGCAGGTCGGTGGCTGGTCCTTGGGACGACTGCAGTCTTTTGCAGTATGGGGGCCTGCGCATCTCACGCACGCGATGGCACGGTGTCAATTAGCGGAAGAGTGGCCGAAGACTTGGCAACAGTGGTATTGAGGAATTCCTCCATTGCCGCGCCATGCTTCGATTTTTATGCCTGGCATAAAAAGCAGGGTGTTTGTGGCATATAGCCGGTATTTATTCTCGTTATTGAGGGGTTGGAGCGTAACGTAAAAGAGGCATCCCGGGCGCCCATTGGCACCTGGGATCCTTCTGACATAGTTGGCTTGGAATCCCAAGTCAACAAAGGCGGACTGGATCTGCTCCGGTTGGATGTCTGCGGGGAGTTCGTGGATCGCGACCTTAGTCGGGATTTCCGCTGGATTGGAGTAGCAGTACCACTGGATAGTGGTATCCTGCTTTATGGCCTCTACTAGGTACTTTTGTACCACTCTGTATTCGTCGGGTGAGGCCGGTATGAACCGGACCCCTTTCCCGTATGGGCGGGCATTGAGAAAGTGACCTAATTATGCTTGGAGTGCACTGAAATGATTTACCAAATTGGGCAGGTGGTCGACAACTATGGGTGGATATCCCTTAGTTGTAGTTGGGGCGGACGGAGGGACGCAGGAAGCGTTCGCTCCGTAGGGTGTTTTCTGAGAGGCCTATTGAGTAGTAGCGGCTAGTACTTCCACGAAGGATGTGGGCATAGGTAGCGGAGCGACCGACGGTTCTATTTCCATTTGGTATGACCCGTCTGAATCCTCTTCGGATACGGACGATTCGAACTCCTCCCCTTCACTAGAGGAGTTGGATTCGGAGTCGTCGACCTATTTAATAGTGGGCATCCCTCACACTACGTTCCCTTCTCTTAGGGAGGCGAAGCGGCGGTTTGGCAGCTATTTTTTGTGTCACAATACACTAAACTATAGATTTGGTACGTGGAAGCTTCAACGTGCGCGGACGGAGTGCTCGGACCACGCTAGGGTTGTAACGGAGACTGTATGACCATTCACTGTATGACCATTCTGGGCGTGTGTCGGCGGGTGACTTTGGAACTAGCTCTTCTATGTTCTAATTTATACTAATAGAAAGAGACAGCACTTGTACCAGCTTGGAACTAGCTCTTCTAAACTATAATTTATGTTAATAGAAAGTGACAGCACTTGTACTTGTTTCCAGCCCGTTTACTGTTCACACATTCAGATACACACACAAAAAACTATTAGGAAATTTACAGTTGAAAATTAAATTTACAAAACAATAATTTTCACGTAACATTATTAATGTAACTGTGATTTTATATTAAATAAACTTGAAACTTGAAACATTGTTAATTAAATACCTAATTCAACTAATATATTACAATTTAGTTCAATGAGATTCAGCTACTAATAATTTTACTTTGTAACTGGTTATTGAAACTGTTATTTCATTGGAACAGGAACAGGTGTAAGAGGTTTCAAATTTTACCTAGTATGAAATATGAACCATCCTTAGACTATATACCTATAGACAGAACCATGTTTGTACTTACAAAGGTTAAAGCGAGACCGCAAGATATAATTTATGCATGAAGAAAAAGGACGAAGCAATTGTTTTTTGTCTTTGTTAGCGTGGCCGGTTTTTGTTGTTTGTCAAGCTGTCAAAATACAATGTTTGGAGGCTGTATGGACCAAGTCCTTTGCCTGCCAGATTGGCAAATTAAAACAACAATGTTTGGCAAAGTTGGTTCAGCGTTCGGATAGAATTTTCGTTTTTCGTGGGTGTTTTAAATATTCTTAGAGTGCTAGTATGTTTTGAGACAGAGACTCCTTGAACTTAATGTATTTGCGATGTTGGGCTGTAGTTTATTAGGCTGCAAAAGCTGCAGTGAGCGAAAAATAACCGGGAGTAACCTTTCACTCGTAAGTAAAGAATATAATCAATTTGTAGTTAATTATGCAATTTTATGATAAACTATGGTGTTTTTATAGTGAGATAAAACCAAACTACTGCTTTTTGCGTAAGAAATTCAGATAAATTTTTAATAATTTTACAAAATTTAAATAGGTTAGGTGTTGCTATGTTGTGAATTTTATTTATCTAGATTTCGGTGAGATGATATTATTATACTACTTTTAAACAATGGCGAACTGAATTCTAGTGTATAATATTAAACCTGGTCGGTTCGGGCACAGATTAAAATCAATGTATCGATGTTTCGATCAATTTGCCTTGACCCGTGGGCACGAAATACGTCGAGGTTAGTGTAAATGATATCTAGATATGTCTGTGCGCGAAAATACTAGTTTATTCATGTGAACATGCTTAATACTAATTCACGGTTTTTAACATTTATTTCCCTTTTTAGGTTTCCCTCTGATCTTAACACAAGATTGAAATGGGTGGATACTACTGGAAAGTTAAATTGGCAACCAACAATTTATTCCAAAATGGATTTGGATGACATCACCGTATTAAAACAGCCTGTACCTCGGCCCGCATTGCCATCAACCCCCAAGAAGGAAAGGCAACTAAAGGAACTGTTGTACCGCGAGAAGATGAAATCTGCTATTCGACTCAAAAAAATTGCGAGGTGCGCGTGAAATCAAACGAAGATTATCTAAAAAGATAGGTCGTTTAGAAAACGTCATAGCAGAGCTAAAATGTAAAATGCTAATTAATTCAGAGGAGCTGGATCTATTGTCTAATATCGAAACTGAAAATGCTGATTTTCTTAGGCGATATCTGGATTAAAAAAACTGCCCGAGAAAATATTCAGCATCGTTAAGAAAATTGCATTATGTTTGCATTTTATAAGCCCGAAGGTGTATGCATTTGTCAGAAACCAATTTGATACATGTTTACCCCACCCTAAAACGTTATATAAGTGGTATACATGTATAGATTGTCAACCAGGGTTCACAAATGAAGCTTTCGAGGCAATCAAGTTACTTGTAAGTAAACAACCAGAAAATATACTGTGCTCTGTCAGTCTCGATGAGATGTAAATTCGGCAACAATTACAGTGTAACGGCAAACAGACTGTTGGGTATGTGAATGTCGGTGATAATTTGGACAATAAACGGCAAGTGGAAAGTACCTGTCGGCTATTTCCTAACAAATGGCGTCGATGGAGAACAACGTAGCGCTCTATTACAGACATGTCTACATTTCTTGAGTGAATGTGGTATAAAAATAACATCCGTCACGTTTGATGTATGTCCTGCTAACTTTACTGTACATATCCCCATTCTATGCCACGGTCGATATTCACTTTTACTGTAAATATTATTTTAGGAAATATATGTTTTTACTAAAATGGCTTACATTTTTTTTATAACCCTTACTCATTACCAATTTATTATAACAGATGGGGACCGAGTCATGGGACTTAATATCTCAGTTCTTTGGGAAATATTTTATACATGGCAACATTATGAAAACTATTGCTGTCTCTTGTGCAGCCACGCAATAGCTCTGTCTATAGGTATATAGTCTAAGGAACCACCCATGGAGTTATTATGTACAAAGAACCACCATCTTCATTTTATCATGTCATTTTATTTTAAAATTAGATTTTTAAAGTAGTCTGGTTTCCGCACCTTGTTTCCTAAATTAATTTAGGAAACACATTTAAATCCTCCTATAATACTGGACTGGAATGACAAAGGCATATGAATGATAATGATAGTTATAACAGTGAAAAATATTTTGCACTCTGTGATGTGCGCAATCAGATATATTCTGTGGAGCTCACAGAATGTTAGTAGCCAATATAAATTTTGCGTAGATCTATTCTATATAAAACCTTAGAACGTACTTGTACGTAGTGATTACATATACCTATTGTTTGTTATTCGTTGTTCGAAACTTATGAGGGCTACAATCATACTTAGAGTTCATTCATAGACTCATAGTACCTAACTATGTTCTAAATATATAAACTCTGTTTCCTTCAAGTTATGAAATTTTTATTTATATTTGTGAATTCTTGGATTAAAATATTTTCCTTATTTCTCATAAAAGTGTTGTTAATTTGACTAAAAAATATAGTTAATAAATATGCCTTGTAAGTACGAATTTTCGTAAATAATATTATTAATCACTTCAATAATAATATAGGACTAAGCTTACTGAGTAATATTTTTTAAAGTTTATTTGCATGAATTTCTAACTAGATCATATCGCTGAATCTCATTTTTTTTCTTTCATTTCAGGATTTACTTGTCTACACATCAACCAAATCAAATCAAGTAAATCCTGAATCTATCTTTTTTATACCTACATATAAAAAAGAAAGATTACTCCAATTATTCTATAAATTTTATACACAAATCAACTCTTTCACTCATTAAATTTATCGTTTTAAGCTCAGAGACTTCTGCTATAAAAGTGTATTCAACCCTTGCAAGTTTGAAGTTTTCCTTAGTATTGACCTCAAAATTACAGAATTAAATTAATATATTTTAAATGTAATAGGATTCATATGATTCCCTCACACCTCAACCTGAAAAAGGCAAAAAGATTTTAAAAAATATACTGCTAACTAGAAAACTTACTGCAGGGATAAAAAATTAACAGCAGAAAAAGAAACTTGAAAAGAAGAAAACCTGAATGATAGCATATCAGAAGTAATCGTTTTGTTGTTGTATACAACATCCTACAAATGACGCATGTAGTTGCAAAACCTACTTACTATAACAATATTTTTAGGAAAATCATAAATTGAACTAAACCCATGCTGATTTAGTGGAATTTGATTCGAAATGCAAAATCAAAGTTGAATATAATAATGGAATATATAGAGGCATTTATGCAATAAAATAGTTATGGAGATAGTTTAGTGTTTTAACATATCATAATTTTGGTAAAAAATGTTTTCCGGGCTACACGCCTCAAATGAGATATGGCTGCTCTACTTTACTAGTAAATCGAGACTACATTGCCAGGCTAATATCTACATTAATAATAAAATTTCTTATAGCTAATAGAAGGGATAGATCAAGATCTCCAATCAGTGTAGATAATGTTGGCTATAGAAGAGATAGTGATGGACCCAGTAACAAAACAGACATTTCAGTAATGCCTATGAACCAAATGATGATGCCTAATATGTTTGCACAAGGTAAAATAGTTAAGAAATCCATACCCTTAATACTATGCTCCTATTTTAACTAAATTAATTAAACTAAGTGAAGACATACTCAACTTACTTTCACCAAGAATTGCAAATCGCAGGTTTCCTCATTCTAATTTTCTTAAATATATTTTCATTGTCATTGTGTTAAATTCTCATCCCAACCCATACCTTTGATTAAGTACCTATGGTTTGATTGCTTATTAATTTTGTCCCCCTTTATACAGTCTTCATCACCCTTGTTAGTGAGTCCTTTGATAAGTCAAGGATAATTTACATCACCAAGGTAGTATTTTTGATCTACTTCTGCTACTGGGCCAAGTGAATGCAGCTTGTTTGAAATTTGTCCAATTATTGTAAAGGCCTAGTAATTGTAAAATGTATAATAGAGTTACCAATTCTCTTGCATTTTTTACATCTCTCCACCATTTTTATTGCTGTGGAACAGTATGGAGCAGTTACTGCCCCTTATGGTTGTTTGGCAATCCAGGAGCACCACTAACACGCTGTCGTCCACGTAGGGGAACTGGAACCTAGTTATCTATGCCAGAACGCAACACAAGGTTATTATGGCTGTATGTTTAGATATCAAGGGTGGTTGCCATTCAGACTGACTGAAAGCCCTACCACCTGTTCCACCATAGCATATACATCTTTGTGACATGCTTGTGTCATAGCACTGGCTACGTATCACTAATAGTAACAGTAGTAAAAGGAGATACCTAACTATAGTCTCAAACCTCTTTAATTCGACTGGTATTTTGGGGTCTCAATTAACACCAACATTAGACAATGGCGTATATTTAGCCCACGCGACAAAAGTGCGTATTTTGACGTAACCGAAGTTGTGATCTCAAGTATTTAATTTGGACAGACCAAATCCCATGTGTCCCATTGAGTTTATTGCCTACTGTATAATAACTGTAAAGTTTTGTACAGACCCGGTATATTAACCCGGTTTTCAACACTTCGATGTCAGACTCAAGGGATATTTTAGATCACAGTCGTATGATCAGCGTCTGCTAGCGTTACTTTGTCTGCATTCATTGGGAGTTCCTTGTTGTACCATAAATATAATACGCTGAACAGAAATGACTTGAAAATAGATTCTTAGATAAAAGATATGTGCGGTGGTTCTATGATCAAAGCTAAACCTGTATTGACAGAGTCAAAATGCCTCTCGAATAATCTAACACTATTCTCGTAAAACCCGTTGATAATTTAAATAATAATAAGAACATCAATTCTAGTACTCATACTACTAGTTGCATCACTTTAAGGGCTTCGTCCCTGAGTCCCTATAAACTGCGATAGCCTTCCGATTTCTCAAGCGATATCCGGTGGTTCAAAAAGTGATGCGGCGGCTTCACCTATTTATGCTGTAAACAACTCGTAGCTACATTTGCGCCATGTCCTTTCCAAGATTTTCATGATATAGATTTCTTCAAGTGTTTGTTACAAAACGGCAATTGGAAAAATCATGCGTCAATTTGTCGATTGGCTTCCGCTTTTCAAACGGCCTATGTACACCAAATACCTGAGTTTTTTTATTAAAAAAAATACCTAAAAAATATTCTTTATTGAAGAATCGAGCCTTTATTATTACCTATTATTAATATTTATTGTTGTAGTAAAATAATATTGGTTTAGGAAATATGATGATGCCAGGAGGCGTCTTTCCAAATATGATGATGCCAAGCATGATGGGAGCGGGGATTGTACAGCCTACAGGAATGGAAGTATTGAGTGGGTCAGCAATGGATCTTGTACCCCAGCCAGCTATGGATATAACGAGTTTAGGCGGGTCATCCATGTCAAATACAGGCGCCAACCCAATGGATATGAATGTGATGGGTGGAATGATGATGGATCCATCTATGATGGGAATGTATTCTATCAGTAATGAGATACCTTTGCAAGAGAGAAAAGAGCTAGTTTTTAAACATTGTAAATTATTGCCTCCTGAGCCAGGCAAGCCCCAGCCCCTGCGGAGAGCTCGGCCTCCTGTCTGTAGAACAATCTTTGTTGGTGGTTTGCCAGAGAAAATTCGAGAAAATATTGTAAGAGATATATTTGAAACATATGGCCGTATAATAACGTTGAGGCTTTCTAAGAAAAACTTTTGCCATATACGATTTGAACGAGAGCGTAGTGTTGAAGCTGCAATGGTAATATCTGGATGCAAATTGATATTGACTAGTAAAGACAAAGATGAGAAGGAGGAAGAATCTCGCTTAACGTCTGGGTGGATACATGTTGATTACGCTTTGGTAAGAATTTACGATATGTATTTAGGTCAATAGCTTCTACTCACTGAATATACGTGTACAATTGGTCCTTGGATAATTGGATCTTATAATAGTGTGTTAATGAAACCTTTCCCCTCTGTCTTCTGCAACTACTCATTTAGAATTAAGAAAAAATTGACCACCAATTATCAATTAAGATACGAGATATGATAATTTATACGGATGTGAAGCGTGTCCGGTGCTGGAGCGACACAAGCAGGCACTTCGAGTCACGGAGATGAAAATGCTACGGTGGATGTGTGGAGTGACGCGGAAAGACCGCGTTAGGAACTCTCGCATTCCCGGCAGCCTTCATGTCCGTGACATAGCGGGTAAATTGCAAGAGTGTCGCCTTCGCTGGTATGGCCACGTTTTACGACAACCGGCTACTTATGTGGAGAACAAATGTCTGGCTATGCCGCCACCGCCGGGCCCCGGCAGGAGGGTTAGACCCAAAAAATGCTGGCTTGACGTCGTAGGGGTTGATATGCGTGCCAATGGACTGTAATTTATTGCCTCGTATCGTAATATATAGATTGACCACCAGAGATACCAAAGATTGTGCGAAGTGGAGAAGAAAAAGTCGGAAAGCGGGCGCCGAAGCGCGAGTTTGGGCTGCAACCGGGAATCAACGCTAAGATGATGATGATGATACGAGATATGAAAATTTACAGTTAAAACATTTAGGACGCGTGTAACATGTTAGTATTGTTTAAAAGCAATAATGAATATATGGAAATCGTTTTTAAGAGCAGGGACGATCAAAATGAATATGAACGCCGCCAGCGTCAAGCTCTGCGCGTACAGCAAGCGCAAGTAAATGAGATCAACGAGCAACAAGATCGTCGACGGATCCTAGAAACTTCTTTTCGAAGATCACCATCACCGCCCCGTGTCACAATATTCTCTAGTGTAACAGTCTCTCAAGTTGCAGAGAAATTAAAAAGCGAAGAGCATTTCTCCTCTACAATGCCGGTAAGTATAAATTTTGTTTGACTTTTTGTATGCGAATATTAGAACACTTTAAGCCCTTTATGTTACTTATTTACTTCATCATGGAGGAATAATAAATGTAATGTGCAAAACGAAGTACCGAGAGCTGCAATATCTAGCATCTTCAAAAAGTAAAAGCGTAGAGTTGTTACTCTTGTTCTGGAAAAGTTTGCAAAGTTTCAAGTTAATCCGATGATTTTGGGTTGGTGAAAATCATATTCCGTAATAATATTCCGTAAGTGGATGGTAACCACTCTTGAATTCTAAATATACCGCCATAATAACCTTGTGTTACGGCATAAGCGACCCAGGTACCAGTTACGCGGAGGGTAGCGTGTTAGCGACGCCGTCGCAAACATCCATAGGTGACGGTAACTGCTTACAATTAAGTTGGCCGTCAACCTATCTGCTGTTCTACAGCAATAAAAAAGAACTAGAAGTTAAGTTTGAAAAAGAAAATAACAGAGCAAGATTTTAAAGCCAAGATGTATACGCAACGTTTTCACACTCGCTATCGATAAAATATCATTATGATATTATTGTTTCTTAGCCCGGTATACGGTTACCATAATTTTAGAGGCCGTCATGAATTTGAGACTAAGCGTCAAGTCCATGTATAATATTTGTCTGGTAGTATTGAACAATCGAGTGTGCAATCGTAGCAGCAGCCTCTTTATAAAATATTGTAATACCTGAAATCAATTTTGAAATTAGCTTGGAGAATACATCGGGAGTCGTGCTGTGTTACTAAAATTCCTTTTTAAAATATGAATTCGAAGTTAGATTGAAAATGAGTTTAGTATTGTTAAGGAAGTTAACAATAATTTAATCTTTGTTTCATGTAAAATTTAAGACATTACTCGCGTGGCTTGAACGCGGCGAATGCTCGAAGAAAAACGCTAGTCAATTTTACACTATGATACAATCAACCAATTCACACATTCGAAGATTGTTTAGTGAGAAAATGCAGGCTGAAGACGAGTTATTAGAATGCAAGGAACGAGTCAAAAAACGGATCGAAAATGTTATTGAATTGCGTAAGTATTTTTTTTTTCGCCCTTTAGCTGCTCTGTTACAATAACATGTAGATAAAATCCAATGCTTTATGAAGGTAAGATGTTCCCAGAGGATCAACAATCAAGTCCGTAGGTATAGGGAATTTGCTCTACTAACGAAACCACAGTGGTTTTAGCTTATGGGACGGAATGGCAGCAAATTTTCTTAACGAATTGTATATAGTACGTACGAGCTTTATGTCTTAAGAGTATAATGTATGCTACATTGGCGTGAAAATGCATACATTTTTGAGAATATGCTAGAATTCCTTATTTAGTTTGTACTTTTCACAAATAGGTCGTTCGCTTCCATTTCGTTATGGTGCAATGCAATATATGTCGGGAATCCGTTTAACATTCAAAGCAGAGTTTAGCGGGTTGGAGATAATAGGGTTAAAAAGAAGTGAATTTGCAAAAAATACATTCTTCTTCTTCGTCGTCGTGTTCTTCATTCCTGAAGGTCGTGCCCGTCTTGATAAGCCTTTACGGAGACGCTGATGAACTGCCTCCACACCACTCTGTCCTCGGCCTGTTTCAGAGCTGCAGGCAAAGTGAGCCCCGTGGTAGCCTTAATTTGATCCGACCATCGGGTTGGTGACCGTCCTCTGGGCCTTTTCCCCTCTAATTTGCATAGCACTATCAGTTAAAAACACATTAAGAAAACTCAAAGAAAATACGCATTTGAAATACTGTCTACATTCAGAACGATGTAACCGAATTTGTTAGATAATAGGAATTTATTCCGATCCTCATAAATGAAAAATATAGTTATAATTTTTGCTGTTGGATTCAACTCAATGTACAATTCGATTTAAATTGCAGTCATTTAAATATATATCCTAACACTTGATTGACCACTGTAATAAGATTCTATGATTTGTCATTCGTGCAGGGGCGGAGAAAGAATACTAACCTCTGCGGCCGGGGTCGGCCTGTCGTAAAAGCCGACAAAACAACCCACCCTAGCTACGTGGTAGGGCCGCAAGCCCGTCTGGTTGGCGACCACCTATGGTCTTAAGTATGCCGCCATAATAACTTTGTGTTGTGTTCCGGCATTAGTCACCCAAGTTCCCTTACCCTTATGGGACAGCAGCGTGTTCGCGATGCCACTTGCGTTGCAAATACTTATAGGCGACGGTAACTGATAAACTCTAAGCGGGCCGTAAGCCTGTCTGCTGTCCTACAGCAATAAAAGAATATATATGAGAGCACAGCTAGAGCATTCGTTATTCGAAACAGCACGGCCAAATTAGGAACGGTCCATAATACCAGCGGAACTAGATCATCGCCCAGTGATGTCGGCTTCTCGTGGAAAGCTTCGGGGTCATGCAACGGTATGTTTAAAGGGACGCCGAACCTCTCAACATAATTGTTATTAATAGTCGAACAGGTGGCGAAAGTCTTTGTAGCAGCGACGCATCAACGGGTCTGGGATCATTTTACGAAACCGCAAAGGAAAAACATCGAAACATGGCAAAAAATGACACAGGTAGGGAATCTATGTCCAATGTACAAAAGTATCAGGTCTGTCCAAAAGTTCGTGCGCATTTCTGAGATAATATTTTCCGCAACTATCTGCAATTTCTCGCCATCCTGCAGAGAGCTTCCTGATTTCATTCCTATAGAAATAATCTGGTTTTGATGCATAAAATCTTGAAAATTCATTTCGTACATCTTGTTCAGAAATTAACATTTTCCCAAGTTAAAAATTTTGTAAGGCAGTAAAATAAGTGAAAATCACTTGGGGCAATATCCGGGGAGTAAGCAGAATGTGGCAAAAGTTGACTCCAAATTAAATTCACTAATTCTTTGCAGCGTCGTTCGAGCCGTGTGCGGTCGAGCTGTGTATATCATAAAGAAACAACACTTTCTTGATATTCACTAATTGCGGGCGTTTTTTAAGTCTAAGTTTAAACGACAAAGTTGTTCACTGTACACATCTGCATTAATGTTTTGATTTGGTTTTAACAGTTCATAATAAATCACACCATACATATCCCACCAAACACTTGAGTGTCTTAGGATGTAATGTAAATACACCTTTGCTTCGGACAGCTCATGCGGTGTCCACTTGAGCTCCTTTGAATTACAAAAGACTGTTCCATGAGATGAATCCATCCTTTCTGTGATTTAATCCAGTGTTAATTGTGACTCTGACTCCACAAGATTTTTAAGAACGGCGTTATCAAAATTCGCATGAACTTTTGGGCTGACCTAATACTCGTATAATTTGAACTTTATTAAGTGGAGTTAAAAAAGTAATTGAAGAAATATAGTAGATGTTTTCTAATAGTTGCGCTATCTATCAAGGCATTCGATTATTTCCGTCGGATGCTGTTGACTTTTTTGAGGCTGTTGGTCTTAGACGACTTAACACCTACAGCGGGCGAAAGACATTCCAATTCCGTGGGAGCGAGGTTGATCATCCGTGGAAGCATGTTCAGGGACGCGCCTCCTGTGAGGTGCGCCCTCGACGCGACCGCTGCATGGGGAGAGAGAAAGAGCAAGCAATGAAAGGCTAGAAATTAAGGGTCATGTCGACTTCACCGGTGAAGCCGATCCTATTCGAATCTACTACCGTTTCGGAATGTGTATAGCTGGGGGAGAAGAAACGGCGAAATAAACTCCCCCGCAACATGCCTATTTACGTGTGTATTTTTGTCGGTGTGTGGATCCTGTTGACTATCAGCGATATATCCCCTTACTGGCAACCATAGAATATAAACAAGGAAATAATACTTTGAGTATTTGCAAAAACGAAATATTCGGTAAGTAATTGGACACATACACATGGCTGCAATGCATCAGTTTTAGTTCAGGCGGTGAATTGTAGGGGTACGTGTAGACCGGAGCGACTTATTACTAACAGGTAAAATTATATTTATATAAGAGGAAAATTTTATTGCATGCAACATGGCCGCACAAAATAAGTGTTAAGTGTTCTGGTTAGAACCCGACACAAAGGAGGATTTGTCTTCCATACAGAATACTTATTTGGAACCAGATTAAGATAACGATGTTAGACTCAGTGAGGAGTGCATTTTTCTTTCACTTACCTCTTTCGCCTTTTGTGAATTTAAATTGCTTCGTTGTGTTGTAAAATTTTATTGAATTATGTTTTATTTTTCTTGCGAACGCACTCATTGTTCAAATATAATATACAGAACGCAGCGCACCTCAAAAAATTTTTTTTCAACGGACCTTCAATACTTTCATAATCATAACAAAGGACTACTGTAAATTTGTTCAATATATGGATTCTTCGTAAAATAGCACCTGTTATTTGTTGTCTGCTAATATAAAGAAAAATTTTTTTTCTTCTCTTTTAAATAATTAATATTTACTGTTTTTATGTCTCATTCTATTTTTTTTAACCGAGCAAATTGAGACAGATAACGTTGATCAACTACTACCGAGTCCATGACATCCCATTCTTGGTCCGTATCACGAAATTATCCACAGACAATATATACAAACTGTTATAATACAAACTGTTCCGGCTGTCAATGCTTGTTAACTATTATTGAAGATTTGGCGCATGATTATGTTGGTCATGATGGAATTTCTAGCGAACATAGTCTCTTTCTTTAGTATATAATCAATATTTGTTTGACACGTTTGAACTACGGTCATTGTATGATATGCGGTTGAACTTTTTATGTTATCTTTTCCATAAAGCATATTAGATAATTCGTTTACAGGAGTTTAAAGCAATTAAGGAAGAGTTCAATGAGAAATTCAATGATGACGATGAATACAGCGAGAGAAAACCAGACGTGTCATGCCAACAATTACAACAGTTGAAGGTGGTGATCTTTTATTTATATACAAGTCATATACATTATAAATATCTATATTTTCTCAAATGAGATAAGTTTGATTACATTAATGGCAATCGTTTTCCAAAATAAATAGCTTGAAAATGAAAGTCTCCAATTTCAACTGGAAGCATACAAGAACGAGGTGGATGTTATAAAAATGGATGCGCAAAAAGAAATGGAAAAATTTAAGGCTCAATATATCGCGCGACAGGCATTGCAAAACAGTTTTGACAAAAATGTAAGTGTGTTAGTGTTTTCACTAGTATGTTATTAGTTGAACCCCGAATTGAAAAATAATAGAGATTGGCGAATAACATTAAAGCATGGCGAAATTCATTCTTTTGTTATGAGTTGAAAATTAATCTTTCCAAACAAAATATCTCGAATAGAGAAAATAAAGGAAAAATCTTATATATAATCGTTAATCTTTTTAGGTGGTAAGGCTCCAAACCTGCGTGATAGACGACCTTGAGTTCCGTAACGTTGCCCCTGGCGTCACAAACATCTATAGGCAACGGTAACTACCTACTATTAAATGGGCTACAGCAATTTGAAGATAATATTGTTTTCGCGTGTATCCTGCCAAGCATCCCGGCACCTACAGAAAATAAACAATGCTATGACCACTTAAAGAACTGCTGAGGATTAGCAGACAGGCTGACTGCCCACTTAATAGTAAGCAGTTATCATCGCCTATGGAGGTTTGCGACGCTAGGGGCACCGCAACACACTGCTGTGCGCATAGGGGACTAGATCACTAATGCCGGAACACAACATAAGGTTACTATGGTGGCATACGGATACCAGGGGTGGTTGCCATCCAGACGGACTTGGGGCCCTACCACCTGATTAGGGTTGTTTTGTTGCCTTTTACGTCAGGCCGACCCCGGCCGCAGGTATTGCCGTATTCTTACTTCGCCCCTGCTCGGAGAAAGGTGCATGAAAAATGAATTAAAATATACATTTGAAATATGTCGGGGTCTAAATTCTTATTTCTTCTTCTTCTTTTAAGCTCTTGTAAATTTATTTTCTTCTTATTTGTTCTTCTATTGTTTACTGGAGTTCGGATCGTGTTCGCTGTGATAAGCGTGGAATATATCGAAACAGCTTGTTAGTGAATTGAAGACGCTCGTCTCGATTGCCGATGATTTATTATTGTAATTGTAGCCGCCTTTACCTGAAGTTGGCTCGAAGCCTCCTCCGCCTCCGCCCTTGCCAGAGGACCAAGGTATGAAAATTAAAGAGAAAATCGAACCCGAATGTGGGGAGGCCAAACTAATTGGAATCATGTCTGCATTTCTTCAAGTAAGTTTTATAATAATGATTGTGTAAAAATTACAGGACCATCGATATTTGTTTTTCAAATAAATCACTACAATACACTGAAATAAATAATATATTAATATTGAGTTTTGTTTAATTAGACTTAAATTGGTTTTTGTTTTTAATTACTTGGGAGACAATTGAATTCGATAACAAAAATAAATTAGGAAACAACTGTTAAAATGTGTAATTAAAACGTAAACATAACACATTACACATATGTGTAATTATAACACATGACGACCTCGGTGGCGTAACGGATAACGTACTTCGGTACGCTTGCGGAGGTCACGGGTTCGATTCCCGTCTCGCGTCTGGGTGTTTATGTATAATATGTATTTATTTACAAAAAAAAGTATTAAGTAGTATATCAGTTGTCTAGGGCCCATAACACAAGTGCTATAATACTACATAATTTGGGACTAGATGGCGCTGTGTGAATTGTCACAAAATATTTATTTATTTATTTAATTGTTTGAGAGTATTGCGGTAGTACCATTTAATTTGTCAACAATATATCTCGTATCCGTATTTCTTGTTTGCTAACTGTTCCTAATTATATTTTTCAATAATATGTATATACACCAAATAATATATGCCATAATATCGGTTCAAATACATAAAATGCAATATTTTTTGATTATTCACATATCTCTAGTATACTTTCCATAGCATTTCTAAACTTTTAATTTTAAGCTAGAGGAGGAATGCTTAAAAAACATTAAAACAATTTAAACTGTGATTATAAAATAGTCATAAACAAATAAAATATATGCGTATATCACATACCGTACACACTTATTGACACTTCAGACCAAATGATGATGAATTTATGATCACACGATCCGACTAATGTCCGAAAGAGCTAGCAAATACCTGTATCTTCTTTTTCTTTCTGAAACTAAAGTAGTAATTTCGAATATTGTATTACATTTCAAAGTAGTAGGCTCTGGGTCCTTATAAATGAAATAATATTATCGTTATTTCTCCAATAGGTACATCCGCAGGGTGCCAGCTTAGACTACGTGGTCTCCTACGTTCGTGCTTTATTCCCCCATTTGAATCAAGGGACAATTCATCACGTACTCCAAAAGCATAGCGACGTTTTTAATAGAACAACGACGGGGGTTGGCGCCAACATTGAACATAAATGGTATTTTATTGCATTTTCACAAGGAAATGAAAACAAAGTGTAATAAGAGAACTTGCCCGATATCAAGAATGGACTTGATGATTTTGGTTTTCCGTTGTGTACATGTTGATGATGTTTCAGTCGAAATCTTTTAGTATTGTAGCTCAAAGTTGTAAATATGAATAGTGATAAGGTTATATTTATTTCGTAATATAATGTAGATATACGAATTTTGTGTTTTCTTAATTCATTCTTTTGGTGTAATGTACACCATCCAAACATATATCCAATACATTATTATTGAACGTATCGTGTGAAACGAGGCAATATCGGCGAAATCAGCTGTTCCTACGTAACCGCCTAACTGTCGCTTTAGTTCCCGACAAAACATTTCGTAATTGTAATACTGAGACTAGAAGATCGGGTCATTTTATTAAAACTAGAGCACAAGAACTTATATGGTTTTACTCTGAAAAATGCCTTTTATAAGATCCAGGCAGGTATTTCCTTAGAAGAATGTTTGATTAAAGTTGGATACTGTGCTGTTGTGCTTGTAATTGGTTCACCATCTGCGTGTACTCGGCGGTCGCCTCCTCAAGGTCTTTGTCGTTAACAGTTGGATCACTTTCCGTCACCTGTGGCCCTCCGTCGCGGTCTTGGCGCATCTTTAACCGCAACTCTCGCATTCGGGCTTCGAGAATTCTTTCGCGTTTGTTTTCTCTCTCCAATATCTGCAAAATACATATCAGAATCTTGATATAATAATTTTTTAGAAAAATTGTGCCAATTCGTTTGAAAATTATTTTTTATTTATATACACACATGAGTTAGTAGTTGTTTGTCGTTTTTGTCAGCTGTTCCCAGGTTTTGGGATAGTTCAGCCAAATATACAGTCCCCTTGCTGCTACCGCATGCTACGAGTAGGCCCTGAAATATATTGGTTTTTATAATTATATAAATTAGTACAATATATGGGGTTCAATCAAGATTTTCACATTCTTACGCTATATTGTCCCAAAGTAGTACACATGTAAAAAAATGTACATGTACATATAATATTATAACACATAACCACATAGAATAGGGACGGAAGCTACAATCGAAACCGTGACCCACGCAGGTGTTCTGACCTACGAAAGGCATGTAGCCACGGAAGTCGTCATAGTCTGTCTCCAAATCATGATATGGGTCACAAATGAAATATCTGGGGTTCCCAAAATCAGTGTTCATCCCCATTTCTTGGAGCCTCTTCTTTCTAGTACGAAACGGTTCTCAAGAACGTTCATGTTGCGTACTCTCAGGATCCTGGAATGAGCTTCCGGCTGAGGTATTTTCAGCGCGGTACGATATGGGGTTCTTCAAAAAAGGCGTTATAAAATTTCTTCGAGGGCGGCAGCGCGCTGGTAATGCCTCTGGTGTTGCAAACGTCCATAGGCGACGGTGACCACCTGCCAGGGTGGGCCGTTTGCCTGTCTGCTGAACCCTAGCTATAAAAAAATACCAGATAAGGATACAACGAGGTCTTAATGCCATGTAACAGCAAATGGTCTCCTACACCGCCCGTATTATGAATAACTTTACTCGCCCCTTCATGTGGTCGAAGTCGAAGAAGCGGTTCGTCGCAAAGTTGCGCCGTCACTATAGGCGCACTTCGTCGCCTCAGCAAGTCCCAGCAAGAGAGGCAGCCATTCCACTGTGTCACTAACAACAAGGAAAACCTGCGAAAATTAATAAATGTGACTGTATTATCAAATAATAATAATTGATTGAAAGTGAAAAGGTATAAATGCTTTGTTCTTTTTCTAGCTGAGGTCATGCGGTTGTCCCAGTTTACACTACTCTACCACAAATTTCCAAGCAGTGAGGTGTGCATCAAGCGGTCACACGAAGGACATAAAAAGATCGCTGTAAAAACTTAGTTTTGCATTTTTCCCTTTTGTACATATGAATACGTAGCAACATACTTCAGATTCTGAAGAGTAAGTCTGACGCAATCAGAATGAAGTCTATAAGAAGATATAGCATAAAACTGCAAATCTGTGCCATGTTTGTAATGCTTTTTATGAAAGCATTTTTTTTAGTATGATATGCCAATTCTCAATTCACTAACTGTTGTAACTGTACAAGGCTCAATAGGGCCATCAGCCTGTCTGCGGTTCCACGGATATTAAAAAAAGAGATTATTAACGACAGGCTAAGAAAGGGCGAATTTTGAGATGATGGATGGCTAAGAAATGAGCGGTGTGCATGAAAAATAACTCAATGAGGTTACTAAGACCTTATTGGATTCCAAGCGCCATCAGTTAGTTTGGTGCGATGTGAATAAGTCCATAAGATTGAAGATTCCCTGCAGTCTTCGCTCCATACTCGAGCTGTCCAATCACTGACAGTTAGAAAATTCTTCAAAAAGGTCGGATTGCGTTGTAAAGCATACACCGGGCCGAGATGTGCTTCGTACTGAAATATTTATACACAAGTGGAGTATGTACGATAAGTTCAAAATATTTAGTGTAGGTGCAAAGGACTCATCGACGAGGGGTCTACTTTTCTTGTACTACCGTTGTCTACCTTTATATTCTTTAATTATTAGCGTGTAGTACACAATTACAGTAATGTTAGTAATCCGAAAACAACAAGAAACTTCTTAAATTATATAAAAGGCGCCCGCACAGGGACAATGTCAATATTTAAACGGTTTTAAACACTCTGAAACATACGTCACGGCAGCACGCCATCTCTTGGTGAGAAATGGGTATCAGAATAGTGTCATCGGACCTACAGGTGTGAGGGAGATGGCACATAAGGTGTTCTCGCATGACTACGTATTACATAAGTTTTAATAACTAACGGCCTAAACACTTACTATTTATAATTTTGTACATAATCTACTTGTAACTACATAATATCTTCTAATCTCAAACGATATAATTGTCAATATATCTACGAAAAATTATATTATATACATTTTTGTAGGTATATTGTATGTTATATATATTCTCAGCTTTCTTTTAACCGTTTCATCGCGGTAAATCTGAAGCTTCATATGGACGCATGGAGTCAGTTATTTAGTATTATTAGAAGGTGAAACTGTATATTTTCGGAGTCACTGCCATTTGTTTAGACGTATTTTCCATGTAAAAATACATTAGAATACATAATGGCCCTTTAATTTTTTCACTGCTTTCGTCCTATACGTTTTCCGAGACGCCGTCTCCTCTAGAATTCCTGACCCATCATTTTCAACTTGCATATTTAACAAGCTATTTTAGTCCTAACTTAAGTGGTTCTCTTTCCGTGAGTCCGAGATATGAGGTGCAAACTCGGGGAGGCAGCATTCAGCAATAGATAAACATCAGCTGTTGGCTGATGATATATTTCTATTTGATATATTTCTGGCAGGGACTAATTGTATTATTGGCTTAAGATATACAAAGTAAAACATTTACCTTGGTGGGTAGTTTTTCCAAAGCATTCTTGCCCTTTCGATTGCCACCTATAACTAAACCAGTTTCGGTTCCGACCATGAATCTGAAAATACGAGGTTAAAATGTAGCTACCTAAACGTATGTTAATTACATGAATAATATAATTAGCATACATTTATAAAAAATTATAGTAACAAAAATAGAAATAAAATATATCCCAATCCTTTAATGTAAGTGATTATCTATAGACTACAATTGACTACATAATGAACACAATAATAACTAAAGGATTTAAAGACCTCCTTTAATTCCTCCAACATCTAAATAAATAAAATGATAGAGGTCTACAGTTGTGCGCATATCATGGCAAAACTACTGGATAGATTTCAATTAAATTTTCTAAGTTTTATTTCTTAGACACTTGGCCCGTATTTAATTTTTTTACGATATCTTAATATAAAGTTTAAAGAAACAAGATTTTTATAGGAGAAGTAGGACAAGTGGTGCAGCGCGCATGCGCACCTAAACCTTTTTCCGATTAATTTTTTTCTGTTATTTGATTCTGTTATAAAATATAAACAACATTATGAAATTCTAAATTGGTCGATATAATTTTATTACTTATTGAAAAGAAAAATCTAAATAATGGTATTACATGTAATTGTAGTATAGCTTACCTAGTAGGTATCGTGGGCTCGTATTCAAGAGCAGAAATACCAATGGCGTTTTCAATACTTTGCGTATCGCCGGCTGTTTTCACGAGATCAATTAGCATGGAGTCCGTCGGCTCATTCATATTACGTGTATCCCACCTATGAAGAAAATTAACTTCACTTAATTTAGTTTTTATTGTGAATTCTCTATAAAAATTTAAAAGTAATAATAGAGTTAGATAGATATAATAATAGTGCTATGAAGATCCACCTATGTGCTATCCCTGCTTGCCACGATGTCCTTTGCCGAAGGTTATGTATTATTGTGAAAAAGCTGCGTGTTTCAAGGCCTCTAATTTTCTAAGAGGAAGATTGCTGTGATCCACCACTAAATTATAAGAAGATTGTGCGCAAGCACCTGCGCAAGCTGCCTGTTTCTGCATTCAAGCGCAATGAAATGCAGGACTAAGAGCAATCGAAGACGCTTGACACTGCGAATTTCCTATTTAGAAGCTCTCGTGACATAGTTGTCGAATGTGATTGTGCACGGACCCCGTAAAAGTCGGCGACCCAGCAAAAGTGTCACCCTGCACATCCAAACCAACACTCGGATGTTGTTTGTTCA
The DNA here is from genome assembly GCA_963693495.1 of Malacosoma neustria. Taxonomy (NCBI): domain Eukaryota; kingdom Metazoa; phylum Arthropoda; class Insecta; order Lepidoptera; family Lasiocampidae; genus Malacosoma; species Malacosoma neustria. The sequence goes on along the minus strand of OY856381.1, from coordinate 10,666,677 downwards.
AGAAGAAACCAATAAAAGTGTAGCTTGAGGATATGTTAGATGACTAACAACGAAATTTCGTTTCCTACTTTCAATGTGAAACCAGAAAATAATTTAAATAAAAAGGATGACTGATTTTTTTTCCCCAAAAAGGGCTTAACGTCAGGCAAGCGGGTGGTTGTAAAAACTAAGCCATAACTATTGCAACATGCAACATGTTGTGCTGACCCTATATAATGTAGGATAAGGGCAGGAGGAAGAAGATTTTCATAAATGGAGATCAGCAGATCTTATCTTTATGCTATATATAAAAAACTAGCGCATCGTTTACTACTTATTTTAATAATTATGTGTGATTGAACGTTTGAAATCTGAAAATATAACCCATTTCAAGACTATACTACAATTTAGATAAGTTATTATAAAACATACTCCATTAATAATAGTGTTTATAAAGATAATACAAATCAAACTGTCATTATCATGTATTATAATGGATCATTATCGTTTATTTTAGTTTATTGGAATTTTTTATTGGTGTCGCTCATATATATGTGTAGAGTTTAAAAATAGTTGTGTGAAATTGGAATACTTTGTAAACTATGTTGTAGTTGCCCATTAATTACTACCTTTTATTGTCACTGTTGTAGTGTGTGGTGTCGCACCAGAATAGCACCACCCCATCTCCTCCCGTGGGTGTCGTAAGAGACGACTAAGGGATAGAAAGAACGGAGGATGGGCAGCAGCATCTTTCCGTGAGAGCATCACCAACTGCGAATACTGCGATCGCCAACCCGCCTGCCAAGCGTGGCGATTATGGCAAAACCCCCCCCCTAAAATGACAGATACACACAGGCCCCGGCCCCTAGTCCCCGGCGGCCCCGTTCGTGGTGGTCACGGTAGCAGCCACATAAGCGACGGGGCAGGGGGTGCGAAGAATTCCCGGGTTCGGATTCGCTACCAAGAACGACGACCTTTGGCCCTGGCAACATACAATGTCAAGACACTGCGGACCAACGAGAAGTTGGAGGAACTGGAGGAAGTTTTGAGCAGACTGCGATGGGATGTTGTGGGGTTATCTGAAGTCCGAAGACAGGGAGAGGACTCAATAATCCTAAATTCCGGAAATCTGCTCTACTTCCGGGAGGGCGACCAACTGTCCCAAGGTGGTGTCGGGTTTCTCGTTCACAAGTCTCTTGTGAACAACGTTACTGAGGTGGGGAGTGTTTCGACTAGGGTAGCGTACCTAATACTCAAAATTACCAAACGGTATTCGTTGAAGGTCATTCAGGTTTACGCTCCGACTTCGACACATCCTGACGAGGAGGTGGAAGCCATGTATGAGGACATCTCAACAGCCATCCACACTTCTAAAACCCACTTTAACGTTGTCATGGGAGACTTCAACGCAAAATTGGGGAAACGTAGCGGCGATGAGTTGAGAGTGGGGCAATTTGGGTTCGGAAATCGGAACACCCGAGGCCAGATGCTGGCCGACTTCATGGAGAAGGAGGACCTGTATATGATGAACTCCTTCTTCATGAAGCCAGAACAACGCAAATGGACTTGGATTAGTCCCAATGGTGCCACCAAAAATGAGATTGACTTCATTATGTCGACCAAAAGACAGATATTCAATGATGTCTCTGTGATCAATTCGGTGAAAACTGGGAGTGATCACCGCTTAGTAAGAGGCACATTGAATATCAATCCAAAATTGGAGAGGTCTCGACTGGTGAAGTCTACGCTCCGACCTGCACCCATACAGATCCAAAACCCGGTAAACTTTCAACTCGAATTGCAAAACCGCTTCGAATGCCTCGGTGACTGCGTTGACGTGGACGAGTATAATAACAGGTTCGTGGAAGCTGTTCAAACGGCCGGGTCTAAATTCTTCAAGGCCAGCCGTTCAAAAAGAACCGGAAAAATCTCAGATTCTACTCTCAAATTGATGGATGTGAGACGTCAAATGACCCTTCAGTCCCCGGACGATGCTTCCCAGTATAGGCAGCTAAATAGACAGATCTCCAAGTCCTTGACTCGCGATATCCGCCGCCATAACACAGACTGTGTAAAGGCGGCTATAGAGCGTAACAAGGGCTCTAAAGTATTCGCACGAGACTTGTCTATTGGGCAGAGCCAACTGACGAAGCTGAAGACCGACGACGGCAGGGTCGTTTCGTCTAAACCCGAACTTTTGAGGGAAGTCGAGAAGTTCTACGGACAGCTATACACGACCACACGGGCACCTGTTAACAACAAGGCTAAAGACCCAAGAGCCAAATTAACCCGACACTACACCGTAGATATCCCAGACGTCAGTCTGTACGAGATTAGTGTGGCCCTTAAACAGCTTAAAAACAACAAGGCGCCGGGTGATGATGGAATTACAGCCGAGCTTCTGAGAGCTGGTGGTACTCCTGTGCTTAAAATCCTCCAGAAGCTATTTAATTCCGTCATCCTCGATGGCAAAACGCCGCAGGCCTGGCACGGAAGTATAGTGGTGCTGTTCTTCAAAAAGGGCGACAAAACCCTTTTGAAGAACTTTAGACCGATATCACTTCTGAGCCATGTTTACAAGCTGTTTTCAAGGGTCATCACGAATCGTCTCGCGCGCAGATTTGACGACTTCCAGCCTCCCGAACAAGCCGGATTCCGAAAAGGTTTTAGCACCATAGACCACATACATACGCTGCGGCAGGTTATACAGAAGACGGAGGAGTATAACCAGCCACTATGCTTGGCGTTCGTGGACTATGAGAAAGCCTTTGATTCGATCGAGACCTGGGCGGTGCTTCAGTCTCTCCAGAGGTGCCACATTGATTATCGATACATCAAAGCGTTGAAGTGTTTGTATGAAAACGCCACCATGTCAGTCCGTCTCCAGGATCAGAACTCGAAACCTATCCGACTGCAGCGGGGAGTCAGACAAGGCGATGTCATATCGCCGATGCTGTTCACTGCTGCGTTGGAAGATGTCTTCAAGCTTCTGGACTGGAACGGACTGGGCATCAACATTAACGGTGAGTACATCACTCACCTTAGATTCGCAGATGATATCGTAATCATGGCTGAAACCATGGAAGACTTAAGCCATATGCTTGATGGCCTCAATACAGCTTCCCAAGGAGTAGGTCTCAAAATGAACATGGACAAGACGAAGATCATGTCTAATGTCCATGTCGCACCTACCCCCGTAACAGTTGGGAACTGTACTTTCGAAATTGTTGACGAATACGTCTACTTGGGTCAAACGATCCAGTTAGGCAGGTCCAATTTCGCGAAAGAGGTCACTCGTCGAATCCAACTCGGATGGGCAGCGTTCGGGAAGCTCCGTAAAATCTTTTCGTCCCAAATACCGCAGTGTCTCAAGACGAAGGTTTTTAACCAATGTGTGTTGCCAGTGATGACATACGGAACGCAGACGTGGTCGCTAACTATGGGCCTTATGAGAAAGCTCATGGTCGCTCAGAGAGCAATGGAGAGGGCTATGCTCGGAGTTTCCCTGCGAGATCGAATCAGAAATGAGGAGATTCGCAGGAGAACCAAAGTAACCGACATAGCCCGGATGATTGCAAAACTGAAGTGGCAGTGGGCTGGGCACATAGCTCGAAGGACTGATGGCCGTTGGGGCAGAAAAGTCCTCGAATGGCGACCGCGTACCGGAAGACGCAGTGTTGGTAGGCCCCCCACAAGATGGACCGATGATCTGGTCAAGATCGCCGGGATAGGTTGGATGAGGGCAGCGCAGGACCGATCATCGTGGAGATCTTTGGGGGAGGCCTTTGTCCAGCAGTGGGCGTCTTCCGGCTGAAATGATGAATAGAGTTAGTATTTTTGGCTTCTTACGAGACCTTAGAATGAAACTTTGAAAATAAGTATTTTTCAAGTGGGTCGACATTCAGACGGTTAGAAACCCTTAGACATTAAAATTAAAATATAACTGCTACAGTCCCATCAAATCTGAAAAATATTTACAAAATTATATCATCATATTTATCAGAAATACAATAGCAACTCATTTACTTCCTATTTAAACAAGTAATTAATCACTATATTGTTGTACCTACGCCTAGTCTACACGTAGCACTGTAGTAAACACGTAGAACTGAATGCTCTGTGTTACGACGCTACGTTATCCCTCTCGCTACGTTATCTTACGTAGCGCTTTCTTTTGCTACGCGTAAACTTCATTACATTTAAAGCGTCAAGTTATCAAATTAATGATTTTATATGAAAGCTTCTTGCTTTTTAATAGTTTAGGAGGGGGTAGGACATAATTTAGATCATTTTAACGGTTTTGGATCTATATGCATGCTACATGTTACTGACGTAAACAATTTATTATATATCAAGGAGAAAATTAGATTACAGTAGTGCGCTGGAACTTTAAGGCAGTGCATTAATGCCGGATTCATCGCTACTATCTACCTTACGGAGACTGTTGTGCTATCTATAAAACTGCAGTAGCAACTTTGAACCTTTGTGGAAGGTCACAGGATTGACTTTGCAAAGAATAAAGAAATTCTAAAGTGATGTATATTTATATTGTTTTGTAAAATTAAGAATTTTGTATCTTAGTTTAGTTAAATGAGGTCATTTAATTTTGCCGGAATTTTGATGCGTTATGATTTTGTTGCCTTTTTTTTAGTACATATTTAAATTATTACTCTAAGTTCATATCTTATCATGAAACTCACCACTTGACAACACCATCAGGTGAAGAAGAGAAGAATTCAGCACCAGTTTTGGAGTTGATAAAAAGCACATTTCTTACGAGATCACGATGTGCTACGTGGGGTGGACAGATACCTGCTGCTTCGCCTCCTTTGCGCATATCCCACCAGCCTACCTATAAGAAATTCCTGTGCTTGAAGACACATTATCCTAATATATTAATCCATTTCTGATAAATGGTATCATTTGGAATCTAATATAGTGAGCCTTCTTAATTTGGAGTTATCTATATACTTGTAGTGTATGCGATTGAATCTATGGTATGCATTTACAGCATACTTACGCCGTTTCATGCGTCTGCGTATGGTTGTCATGATGTCACTGTCAAGTTTCAAGAGCCACGGCGAGTGTGAATGACAGTCAGTGAAGGATCCATGGGATCTGCACGATGCCGGTCACGGACCGGGATTGCAAACGACAGGAATAGAAGGATAGCTCGAGAGCAGTGGACTGTATGAGAGAGGAGGGGGAGAGGAGCGGTGGTTAGAGATACGCGATACCTTGCAGTGGGTAAAGAAATTCGGAGGAGTTGTTGTACAGCACCAGTTAAATGTCACGCATACTGAACACACAATCTTATGGCACGGCCATTGAGAGTTAGGAGTAACTGAAGCCAATTGCGCACGGCGCAGAGAATCGTCTTCAGGAAGGTCGAACGTCGACCGTCCCGCGCGTTTAGAAATTCACACGATACTATTCGTTAGGGAGGTCGAACGTGGACCGTTCCACGCGTTTAGAAGCTCACGCTATAATACCTCTGTATTGTTTTCGTCCCACCCTCGCTTTTATCATTTACCTCACTGAGAGTGAGGGAAACTAACAAAAATCAGGAGGCGAGATTTCAAATACCCTTTATGCAAGGATCGAACAGGGTCAGAACTATATTACTAATTATTGATTAGAATTTACACCCTGCGGCATGTAATTTAAAAATGAGGGTATATCGGAATTTTAAACGTGTCCAAAAAAGGAGTCTCTATGATTTACGTTGCGAGGAGGCACTACGTTTAATATTACCTTCTCTTAAATCCCAGATTGACACAAAGAGCGTCGGAGGGTTAATTTCTTTACCCCCTGGCGCCAATCATGAAACGGGCCTGCCCCTGCTACAATTAGTAGACGGATGGGAATCGAACCCGGAACCCTCATATGTGTTCCAATGAACGAAAGCTGTCTGATAAGGATTGATGATCAGGTAAATGTTTGGTACAAAGATCAATTTTCGTTTACTTGACCGTTCATCATGCCCCCGACTAGAGTGTGTTGATCCCGAGGATTGTACTGCAAGTCCAGAAGCGGCTGAGGTGGTTTTATAATTAATTCCGGCGCATTTGCGTTTTCTGAAAAATTCAATTAATAAATAACGATTTGTCTTCTTCTTACAAATGTTTCTTCAGATTATATCACTCACAAAGCTTTTTGACGTCTAATTCTTATATATCAGTTGCAAGAATCTTCATCATATTATTTTCTAAGGAAATAAGCACAAATACATTTGGATAAATTAGTTTTCCATGAACAACTACTGAATGAACTAGCAAAATGAATTATCGAATTCTTTTACGACTTTCTAGCTATGGGTTATTTGTTCAAATCCAAACTCAAATATTCTTTATTTGTATGAACACGGCGCATGTGCTATTATATCATGTAAAATTGGTGTACTCTGAGCCTCAGTGGCATACAAATATTTATAATATCCTCAATTTCAGTATAAAATTGTACTGCGGCCGGGGTCGGCCGGTCGTAAAAGGCAACAAAACAACCCTAGTTACGTGGTTAGAGCCCAAGCCTGAATGGCATACACGCTGGGTCTTCAGGTCAGGAATGGCCGCCATAATAATCTTGAGTTGTGTTCCGGCATTAGGAATCCAGGTTCCTGTACCCCTCTCCAGTAGCGTGTTCGCAGTGCCGCTAGCGTCGCAAACATCCATTAGACAATGGTAACTACTTACTATTAAGTGGGCTGCCAGCCTGTATGTTGTTCTTCAGCAATAAAAAAGAATTAAAAAATCTGGTACATGATTTTGCATTTCTTATAGATAGATAGATAACGCTTTATTTATCATCAAAATTAAAAATTACAGCACAAGTATACAATAAATTGACGGTGAAAAATCGGCGGCGTAATATATTTTTCTTATATAAAATAACCTGTATATTTTTTTTAAAGTTGCATTCAGTGGTTATCTTGTTATATATAATTGATGCAACACAGAATACCCTTTTACCCATTAATGCAGTCTTATGATGGGACATACAAAGTCGGTTATTGTCTTGTCTAGTACGATTTACCTTGTCTGAAAACGATTGAATAAAAGTGGATTTGCTTTGACAAATATTGCTATTTCTAATATATAAGCGAAGGCAGTCATTATTTTATATTTTTTAAATATGATAAACTGTTCCATAAATTGTGGAATAAACGATGTCTAAGCGATTTATATCGCTTTTGAGCTTTGAAATCCATTTTTCATTGGTCGAGTTACCGTAAAATATAACACCGTACTGAAGCAATGATGACATTAAACCGTGTTATGCATTAAGAAGAGAAAGAGAGAAATTATAAATTGCAGGTAGTTTAATTTTTGTGACTTTTGTGCGCCAGTCGAATATATGATCTAATTTTAACCGGTTCTTTAATGTTCGATAAATTAAATCTTTAATAATATGTAATATTACCTATATCCCAGATATAAGAAAACTGAGGACTTCTCGAAGTTCTGACCAGTTCTACGTCAGCATGTGCAGCAGCCAGTCTGGCTCCCCCGTCCGCTTGCCACGACAGGGCTCTGACAGGCCTCCGAGCTCCTGGCTCCCGGTACACATTCACTGTGTGGCAACTACTCTTCTCCACTGGTGGTATCGATGGCAGTTCCGAATAATATGTCTGATACATGTCAACAGCGTTGTTTTGGAGAATATAGTGTTCCATGCTCTGAAACATAATTATAACAAACAGCCTATAACATCCCAGAGTTAGGATGAGCGAGGGAATGACAGTATACCCGATTAAGACGGAATGGCAAGTTATACACATATTGATGATATCAGTATGCAGTTTTCCTCAAGATGTTCCTTCATTGTCACTACGGGGTGATTATGTTATATACATATTAGGCAAAAACTGCCTAATTGTGCATACAAGAAATTAATATTTTGACTGTTGCGTCTCAATACATTTTGGAAAATGTGTTATATTATATTTTTTTAAATACCACAGACTTTCTTAAATTCAGTGAAGTTCATAGCAGACACAAGGAACAAAGATAAATTGATTACACCTCCAGTCCATTGAGTAGACATCGGAAAGTATACAATAGTTTTATTGGGCAAAGTATACTTTTTACAATATAATCCCAGAGAGAAAATCAAAGACTTTCAACAAATAAGTTTAAAAATCTATTAAGCAACGACTGTGTAGGAAAGGATATTACACCATTAAATATTATATTGACGACCGCACATTCTTGGAATAAAAATAATTATATTGCAATTATGACACCTCATATTTTTCCTCCGAGATAATTTTGTAATTAAAGTTGTTCACAATAATAAAAAGAAAAATATAAAATAAGACTAAAAAAACATTCGCTAGGGAGTTTGTTTCGCCGTTTCTTCTTTAGTCAGCGTTTTGTATTGAAAACGGTAGTAAGTAGTAGTAGTAGGTAGGTAGTAAGTGATCTGTAAGATCATAAATTGAAATGAATGATTTTTATTTGACATCACGAGATTCAAACCCGTGATAGTTGGATTGCACAAATGAATAGACAGCTGACATATTTTCTTATAGAAAGAAAGAAATTTTTTTAGGACACACATGTACAAAAAAAAATTTAAAAAAAAACAACAGATTAAGAATACTCGTCTAAGTTGGACTTAGCATATGCAGATTTTCTTGTTCACACCAGCGCACGGAAAAAACGACACTCGTAATTTATTACTTCGTTGAAAAATATCTATTGGATTAAATAATATTATTTATTTCTATGGGTAAATCTTTCTTTATTATAATATTTTTAATAAAGATTTTCTCCTTATTTCTTAAAAGAAGCAACTCACGTGTGCCAAATGCATAACAGCATGTATGTAAGCGTCGTCTTTCTCTATTTTCCGACGATATCTCTGAGTAGCTTCGGGATCGTTCATGTTGATGTCTTTCGGCCAGCCGCCTTCTACGTGATTCATGCCGGAACTTGTGTATTCAGCTCTTACAAAATAAAAAACATGCAATACAAAATCGTTATAATTGCAATTCAATTCTTTGTACGAGTACTTTCTTGTAGTTCTATTACCAAATATAATAGAACCAATCTGATATTTTTATCTTTATTTTGATAGGTGGTAAGACTTCAAGCTCGTCTGGATGGTAACCTGGTTTCTAAATATGAGTGACCAAGTTCCAGTTCCCCTACGCAGACCGTAGATTGTTTGCGGTGCCCTTGACATTAACATTCATAGGTTCAGTCTGCTATTTCACAGCCACAAAAAAAGATTTGAAAGCTTTGTTTTAACATAGTTTGCACTAGAGCTATAAAAAAGTATTATTAGAATGTTGTTTCTTCGATATTAAACAGAGATAAGTAGGTGATTAGGTGCGAGTAGCTAGAGGTCAAGGGTTCGAATACTGCAACACCATGCATAGATTACACAATTTTCTCTTTAAATGTACAAAGATTATAACACAATTGCCACGTATCAATGGTGAAGAAAAAACATTATGAGAAAACTGCATACCAAAATTACCGATATCGCCTTGGACAAGTATGGCAGGTAGTATCCGTTCCGCCTAGAGGAGGCCCAAGCCTAAAATGTAATTAATAGACAACAAGTATTTACCTAACTGAGTTCACCCAATGTTCAGAAGTTGTGCCAGTGTTCTGTATGCCAACGTGTACAGGATTACGAAGAATATAATTCTTGTAAAGCGCCGGATTGCTCGGAATGCTGACCATGAGCGTTGGTCCATGATCTTCAAATAATGTTTGCCTACCGAAATCCTTTCGCCGTCTACTATATTCAAATGTAATATCATTTTTATCCGGCTTTTCCATATTAATATATGGTCAATACTCCGAAATACGTGAGGAATGGAAAAGTTTGATCGATACCGTTTTCATGGAGTAACACTCGTACGAATAGCGTTGAGTTTGCGAAAATGTGCCTTTAACGAATATATCAGCAGATATTTTTAAATATAGTTTTGTGTGTAAAAAATTTTTAAAGGATTTATTAAAGTTTGAAAGGGAGGCCTTTTCTCGGATTATTTAAAATTGCTAATTGGGGAACTCTGTTGAGCAATTAATCACTTATTGACAGTTTTATTTTGGTACTATGGCACTTGAGAGTAGTCGCTCTTGTAAAAGTCGGAAAATCATATTAATCATTATATTACTTGATGACTTCCTGGCGTAACGGCTAACGCACGTCGGTACACTTGGGTAGGACACGGGTTCGATTCCCGTCCAGCGTCTGGGTGTTTATGTGTAATATGCACACACAATGCATTTTGATCCTCTCCCCCTACACACAGATTAATTAATAGTAAGCAAAAAATAATCTAAACTTTTTATTTTTACCAGTACCGTGTCGGAGCTCCGGAAGGAATCCAACGCGGTTATGTGGGGGTTCTCCGTCCCAATGTTACTACGGTCATTCAGACTGGCTAGCAAGTGATAGCGAGTGGTGGTCGCGAACGGCATACCCACTAAATCCCCGTTCGCCACCCAGAGTCATGTATGGGAACATTGCAGGATCGACATGGTCGATCAACATGGGTGTCCCGGCTGACATTTCCCCGATCAAGTGATAAGTCGAGATTGGGACAGCATCCCGCAGTGCTGTCATGACTGGTAAGGTCCCCCAGTCCTTCCAGCTAGCATAGGCCAACAGCACTTTCTAGGGCGGGAGGAAGTGTGCATATCGGCGTCTACCCCTGCCAGTCCGCCTCCTGCGGATGAGTGGCCCCTCTGCGTCTTTCTTCCTTTCCCGCTCGGTGGTCTCCTTCTGCTGAATGACTCGCTTGCAGAAGGAGACCACTGCTTGCCAACAAGTCTCGCTGCGGAGCATTTGGCCTGCCTTTGGGGCCACCATACCGTACACTCTGACACCGTGTGTTCTATGGTGCCGACGGGAGCACCGCATTGTCATTAGGCCGCGATAAGTTACCGACCAGCAATCTGGTGCAGGTATTTACCGAAGGTATTGACCTGCACCAGCTTATACAACAAGAACCCACGTCTCCGCGACATCCAGTGAATTAAGTGCGGGGGGCAGATGGCCTCCACCGCTATCCGGCCTGGTTCTGGGAGTCCCAGAACCCTCAACCAACCCTTATTCAGGGCCTCCTGGGAAAAAAATCTAACCTAACCTATCCTTTGCACCCAGCTAACGGAAAAGTACCCAATATTTAAACTTATTTTTTAATTTTATAATCTATATCTAATCAATATATTATTATTATAAATTAAATTTATTAGTGTTTGCATTAATAACGTTTTTTAAAGTAATAACGTTTTGGGGTCATTAATGGATTTATTACAGTAGAACTAATATGAGTATTAAAATTTTATTTATTTAAGTGTGTTTAAACAAATTAATGAATAATAGTAAGCTTAATAGAGTGGTATTGGATCAGCTTGAGTGGCCCTTCTCAGTGATAGAACGATGGCGCGTGGAGGGGAGGCAGCAATCTTCGCATGACATTGTTCCAGAAGAATTCGCCAACCAATAGCCGATCTGTCGTCTGAAGACAGCTGTTTCAGTTGTTGTACCTTTAGGGGAATAGTGGATGCAATTAGAAGAATATGTAAACCTTTTCTCATATAAATAACGTCAACACAGTGAAAAAATTCTTTTAATATAAACTACAGTACAATATTAAAAACCTATAAAATCAAAACTAAAAATATATTTTAGTAAATTATTATTTGTTAAACTTTAGTATCATAATGAAGAGTAATTATATCATGACTAAATATTTTAAATCTATAATTCATTTGTGCAAATTCAATTAAGCCAATGTGTTGTATCTATATAAATAAAAATGGATCTTCGAAATGTATGTACGCTCATCACTTTCGAATGACTGCACCAAATTGGATGATTCTTTGTTTTGTGTATTCTTTATTGTTAGGACAAGGTTTGTATAAAATGAAAATTGTAAAAAAGTTGTTTATATTAATTATTTTAATAATGTTATTTTAGAACATAGTCGCACTTAGAGCAGATCAAGTGACAGTTGACTTCAAACTGTGACAAGTAACAGTTGCCTTCAAACTTCACACTGATACATCAATTCTTCGAAGTGTTTCGTGTATTTAGAGTTTTATCATAGTGATATTTATTATTACAAATATGAAAATGCCACCAGTGAGGCGTCAAAATATTGGCCGTAGCACGCGCGACGCAAGACGCGTTCAGAATCTTCAAAGCAATGAAACTGAAGAAGAGCTGTATTAGGAGTCACTGATACACTACATATATAGTTTTTTTAATAAATAAATACATATTGCCATCCAGACGGGCTTGCGGCCCTACCACTCAGCTAGGGTTGTTTTGTCGCCTTTTACGACAGGCTGACCCCGGCCGTAGGAATTAGTATTCTTACCCCGCCCCTGCATGGAGAAATTGGGAATTGATCTATCAGAAAATCATTCAAATCCAACAATTAGGTGTATTATAATATTTTGTTTTCTAAATATTTGAACTTCAAATCCCTTTCCTTTTTTTATTGCCGACGAACAGCATACCTACAGGTTGACGGCCCACTTAAAATTTAACAACTACTGTAGCCTATGAGTGTTCGCAACGCCAGTGGCATAGCGAACATGCTGCTGTCCCATAAGGGTACAGGGACTTGGGTCACTAATGCCGGAACACAACATAAGGTTATTATGGCGGCATACTTAAGACCAAAGGTGGCCGCCATCCCGGCGGGCTTAAGGCCCTACCACGTAGCTAGGGTGAATTGTTTTGTCGCCTTTTACGACAGGCCGACCCTGGCCGCGAGGTCAGTATTCTTTCTCCGGCCCTGCACGGATATATGTCTACATGTAGGGTAGATTTAAAAAAATACACTATACCTACTCATCCACACATGCCTCTTATATCCATCTTCCATGGTCGTTACGTTTCAACCGCTGAACCAATTTCAATGGATTTCGATATAGAGATAGTTTTGACCTCGAGGAAGGACATTGGCAACTTTTTATTTATTTATATGGCACAACATCATTTGCCGTGTCAGCTAGTTAATTGTATTTTAGTACTCGTAAATCTCATATTTATTTAGATAAAATTAATTATGAAGTAAACGTAGGTAGCTTGTAAAACAATGAAGCTCACAGTTTGTCCCAGTGTGTCTTCCAATACATTGACAGGGAGCTTAACGTTCAACTCGCCCGTGTGGTCAGCGAAACGCACCTTCAACTCGTCGTCATTCATTCCATCGCTATGTAAGAAAACCAATAATATTCATAGTATCGGTATATATAATATGGATGCAGGATTTTATTACTTGAATCTTTAAGGACATTCATTTTTTGACCCGTTGACGTATTTGGCGACGGTTGTGGATGTCACGGATGAGATTCCCATCTCGCGTCTGGGTGTTAATGTATAACATATATTTATTTACAAAATAAAAGTATATATGTAGTTATTAGTTGTCTAGTATCCATAACACAAATGGTATGCTACTTAATTTGGGACTAGATGGCCCGGTGTGAATTATACCAGTATAATTATATTTTTTAATAACAAACTATATGAATGTTAGAAATGCTGCCTTCTGAGCTACTCGTACATCTAAGTCTATATACAGAACGTGGTATATAACCACTCATAAGGTCGGAGGTTACTGGAAGGGGATGACCTTCCTTCCAGTGACCTCCGGCCTCACATCGCGGTCGTTGCTACTCCTCTCGGAGGAGGTTCACCGCCAGAACTATCACTGCGAACAAGAGCACGATTTTGTTTCGTGCACCTTCTCTAATTTCTATATTGACTTGAAGAGATTTGGGAAGAGAAGAGACCCCGAAAACGGGGACGTGTTGAGCCCCTGAGCTATGCAGTCCGCACCGTATAACCTCGGTCCAACAATCAGGCAGATTTTTAGTGAGTAGGGTTCGCGAGTTCCACTCATTCTCAGACCATTTCCAGGGTCGTGGAACGTAGAGATCGACGGAGACCTTGACCATATTCAAGTGATAACGATATATCCTATTTAATTAATTTATATTTATTAACCGGACAAGGTCTTCCAAATCGAGGTGAGTGAGTACTGCGTGTAATGAGGCAGAGAAAGGCGCGCCCGAAGCTAGGCGGTCGCGAATTTGTGCCACCGAGGCAGCACTGGGTCGCTCACCGCTCCACGCCGTCCATGCAGCCGCCTCTCCACCACCTTGGTGAAAAAAGATAAACACTTGTACGTGATAGAACCACAATGAAACTAATTATAGTTTCTTTGACTTCATCCAAGTGGCTTGATCAGTGTGATACTATGCTCCACGAAATTATTATTTCCATTGAACCAACAAAAATATAGAGATTTATTCGTTTAAAGTTTAATTGCGATAAACAAACGTAATATATTTTACACTAGTGGAAAACCTGACATATTCTCATCCTCTGATTTAATTTCATCAAATATCATCATCTAGATTCATGAACTTTTAACAAAAACAGTTTTGGTTTGAGGGCTACGATCCCACCATTAAACATACCCCATAATTTTTTTCTAGTCAAAACTTACAAAACTACAAAAATATTTTTTCAAACAAACTTATTTTCACAAAATTGTAAATATGTGTACAAAAAGAGACTTCAGTTTTAATTTGTTTTGGTATATATAAATGATTTGATTACTTTACGTCTTGCGTTTTATTTCATACTTAACTATCCATTGTCAAACTCCCTGAATTTTCTACTAGATAATGATGAAAAGATGACGACTTACGCGTGTTTCCTAGGTTACGTATATAGAGACGCAGGGCTTCAGCATCAGCGGTGTGAGGCTGGTGCGTGACAACAGTGCGTCCGCTCACCTGCACGCTGACACTGCGGCCACGCCACGACACCCGCGCGTCCGCTATGAATAGCACGCTTTCCAACGGAATCCATTGTTCCGCCCTGTTTACACAGGATATTTAATTTTTTTATATAATATCATAAATTTACTTTAATGTGATCTCTCAAGATTTTATTACTGACATTAGCAGCAACTTTCGTCGTCAAACCAATACATGCTATGTGCAAGAACTTTGAGATAGATATCTCTATCTAGAGAGATAACCATTTATTGTAAACCAATTAACTTACAAAACCAATGAAAATTATTTACATAATCAATATCTAAATGACAGTAAAATGGGCGGTCTTATCGCTATAGAGCGATCTCTTCCAGAATATGCAGTAAAAACATTCTCATCTAAAATGTCTTAGAAACAATTTATTTTAAAGTGATTTATATTAAAGTAATGTAATTATTAGAATCACAGAGCGGTTAATCAAAGCTTGGATGGCACTAGGAATAATAGTCAAAATGTTAAAATATCAAAAAAGTGCACATATCAAATATTGGATTGACAACGACGTTATATTGTTATGTTTTACTTATATACTGTTGTAGCAAAGTAATTAATAAGTAATTGGTTACGCTAAGCTAAAATGTAATTTAAGGAGAATAATAAAAAAAATTAATTCAGTAAACTTCTTCTCGCGTCACTTTTATTGAATTAAAGTATACAGAACTATAACAGAACTAGATGATTTCGTGTGACAAGACATGTGATAGTAAATAACAACATTAATTAAAATAAATTTATCATGGAACAAACAACTTTTGTACTGTAACTTGAGCAAAATTAAATTTTGTGCGCTTGTGCCATTGAACTTCTGAGATTTTTTAGCTAAAGACAGGAAAGTAGATAACAATAATATGACTGAATTTAGTTTCCAAATGATTACCCTTCATCTTAAAAATACAGAAAGATGCCCTACTTATGCCAGCTGTAAATTAGAAAATGAACAATCAATTTGTTATATTGACTTCATAAGAAAGTAGTTTATTACGCCTATTCATATTAAAAATTAAGTTAACATTCTAAGCCCGGCAAAAGAATGAATAGCCCAAAAAATAAGACCTAAACATAAAGTGTTAAAAATAGTGGCCACGCCAGTAGTAAAAACAGCCTCAAACATTATGTAAAAACATGCTAAGTTTTGTAAAATTTTTGAGTTTTATTCATATGGTTTTTCTAGAAGTAATAGCGAGAGCATTTAATTGATTAAGACGAATACTACTTAATATATTTTCATCTTACCTTTGAATTGTGTCGATATCAAAAATATTCAAAGTGACCGTTGCTGGAGTTGTGTTGTCCATAATCTCAACTGTCCGTATCGTCATATCCGAACCTATAGATTAGCGTGTCGTAATATTTTTTAGGGTCTCTGGTAGCCCAGTGAATATTATAGCGTAAATGTGTACCGACGGCGAAGGAGAACATCGCGAGAAAACCTCCATACCAAGATCACTGGTGTATGTAACCTGCCAATCCATCTTGGACAAGCGAGCCCAGCTGTGGACCATAATGGGATTTTAGTGTAATAATTTTTTTACGACGGTTTTTTTAACGCCATTTTTGTTTGTTGCAAACCCCGCTAAAATGAGAGATGTCAATATCAAAACCCGCTAAATCAAGAGGTTAGTTTCAAAACCCCATAGAGTGAATTTACTTTCGCTCTACCTGTTTTATCATGTCTTAATAGATTGTTTTGACTTTTTTCTATTATTTAATTGCTTGAAATTAAAAATTTTACATTACAGAAATATTTATCTGGCATCAGAATTTAACTGTACAATTTTATCAATTTACGGGTTTCCGAAAAATATCGTTAAAGCGGGTTTTGCAACTACACGCCTCATTTATCCTAATGTATTACGGAGCCCAGGATACTTTTCTGAGTGTTGTCACAAGGAAAATTTTAGCCCGTCTTGTATCTATTGCGATTCACTACATTCTTCTTCCCGCCTTATCTTAAGCTGTGTGGGGTCGGCACAACATGTTCCCTTCGTGATAGAGCCTCAAGCCCGTCTGGATGGCGACCACCTTTGGTCTTAAGTATGCCGCCATAATAACCTTGTTGTGTTCCGGCATTAGTGACCCAAGTTCCTGTAGCCTTATGGGACAGCAGCGTGTTCGCGATGCCACTGTCGTTGCAAACACCCATAAGTGATGGTAACTGCTAAATTCTAAGCGGGCCGTCAGCCTGTCTGATGTCCTACAGCAATAAAAAAAACAATGTTAACCTGCTTTCGTTTTAATTGTTTTCGGGGGCTTAATAGATTTCACCACGACTAGTAAATCCACATTTATATTTTCGCATTCTGAAATAAATAATGTATAATGAATTTTAAATTTACTAAAATACTGGGGCTGTCCATTAATCACGTGAGACCCGAAAGGGGTGGAGGGGTCCATAAAAATCATGAAATATCACAAGG
Source organism: Malacosoma neustria (assembly GCA_963693495.1). Taxonomy (NCBI): domain Eukaryota; kingdom Metazoa; phylum Arthropoda; class Insecta; order Lepidoptera; family Lasiocampidae; genus Malacosoma; species Malacosoma neustria. The sequence goes on along the minus strand of OY856381.1, from coordinate 10,649,453 downwards.
GGAGGGGGGGGGGGTTGTAATAATCACGTGTATTTATTTTTTCGGCAAACGCGTTTAAAATCGAATTTAGGACTGTGCCAACAACTGACTTGCAAGATGCTTATCCAGTTATTGATGTTGAAGAAAGTCTTGCTAATCCGTGGACCGAGGATACTGTACTTTAAATTATGTTCATTGTTCATGTATTAGTCTAAAAAAGTTTTTCGCATTTCTTTCATTATTTTTGTCAGTCAAAAACAACCTACAACCTTTCTGTCCTAAACGTTATTATTGTTGTCTTTAATTTTCTATAATAAAATTAGATGATACTTAAAACTAAGATCCTTTTTATGTACTAAAAATATACGTGATATAGGGGGAGGGGGGGGGGGAATCTTAAACCTCACCATGTATTACAAGGAGGGGGGGGGGGGGTTAAAAATTCCAACAAAAACATCGCGTGATTAATGGACGGCCCCACTCTGTATTTTAATATATGAATAATTACGTATTTTACAGAATTGCTTTATGACGAATGAATAACTTTTAATTAAAATGTGGTAGTTGATAATTACCTGAGAGTTTAAGAAGTTCTGCGAGCCCACAATACCCGGATGGGGGTTTTGTAGGGATGTGAAGGAGTACTTGATACTTCGTATACAAATCACCATTGTAAGTAGTAATGTCCGAAGAACCTTCGTTTAGCGATAAATAGAAAGGGGATGATACCTAAAATTTTGCAAGAAGTATACGTCAATTGTATAAATATATAATTATTTCGATTTAATGATATTACTTAGAAATTAGTTCGATTCTCACCACTGACTATTTTTCTAGTCTAATATGTATGTTATACCATATTTGCCACATACTCGTACTGACGGTGAAGAAAAATATTGAGGAAATAGGAACTGTATTCGGACCCTTATGGGACAGCAGCGTATTCGCGATGCTGCTGGCGTTGCAAACACCCATAGGCGACGGTAACTGCTAAATTCTAAGCGGGCTATCAGCTTGTCCTACAACAATAAAAAAAAACTTGTGTCTGTAACACGCCAGCGTGGACCAGGGTGTACTGTCCGTTTCTTTTAGAGGGACATTTGAGCCCAGTTGTGGGTTATATAGTATATAGGGCGCCATTCAGGTTTTAATTTCAGGTTGGTAGGTCAAATGGCAATCGCACTAGTAGGAATCAAATTCAATCATATATATTAGGTAAGTACATATCTTTATACATAAATAGTATCAACGCTAGAAAAATCGCTTAATGCAAGGGTTTCCGGACATAGACATTTTTTTCTAGCATGGAACCAGAACAGCGCTCCGGTGACTTAGAGGTTCAACGTAAATTAAGATTAAGGTGATAAAATTCATGATATTGAATTTTACCACCACTTTCAGCAAATTCTTCAAATAATTTTAGCTGAACCCTATATAATTTTGTTCCTTCTAATATAAAACTATTTATATACTTACGTATGGCCTATACATTTCTTTATCTCCACTTTTGATGCATATTTTTGGAGAACTTATTTCCACTGTGAAAATAAATATGTTAGTTGAAAAAATTACGAAGTATTAATAATTATATAATAGTTACCACATTACTTACCAATATCGCCAACTAGGAACCTTTCATAAAATGTTATAACAAAATATTCCGAACCCCAAACATCGACGTTAATAGTGTCTATATCAGAGTCTCTTAGTGTAAAAGAAGTAACTCCTCTGAGATCTCCAGTTTTCTTCTTAGAGCCCCAAGTTCTGGGTCCATTTTTTGCTATTATTATTCCCACGATTAGAGCGTTTTTCAAATTCATATTTAAATTATTTAACGTTACCTTTTGTACTCCCGCCATTTTTGAAATGTATTTAATTTACTTCCGAGATTTCCTAGGTCAGAACATAGACTAGAAAATTTTATTTTTATGAGTACAGTAACCCAAGGGACTCAATTTTAAAAATATTTATTAAAATACTTCCAGTAACTTTATTGTTCAAAAAGTATTATAAATATTAAAAAAATATACATATTTTTGATTATTTTCATACGTTATTTTTGATTATTTTTGGTGAATTTACAAATTAGATATATCAGTAAAATAATCATATTTTATATTATCTATGTACATTTTTACTTTTTTTACATCTATTTATTTTTAGTTACAACGTTAGTGTCAAAGTCAAATTCTACAATTACAATTGAAAAGCCGCCAAAGCTAAAGTAAATTTCAAATAGGAAAATACAATAAAATTGAGTGCTGTTAAAATAAATATACGTTTAATTATAAAGATTTTTGAATTCTTAATATGTTATTTAAACGAGATTCTAACTCTGTCCATAGTAAAGATGAGTTTCAGCCTAGAGAAATTGATAGGCAAACTGTTGAGTATAATGATTTGTCGAAAAGATTTTATCAGGTATCTAGAAACTTTTCAAAACAATATGCTCATATTTATTTTGCTCGACTAAATACATTTAGAAATATACTAGGCCCCATCATACATAAGAAATGGTCAAACAAATATAAAGTGCTTAGGTTGTGTGATTTGCGAGAAAAAGAAACTGATTGTGTTATTATTGGAACGCTGTTTAAATTGCAATCTTTGAAGCCAAGTATTTTGAAAGAACTTTCAGATCAAATGGAGATTATTCCACAACCAACAAGGTAAAACAACATTACTACATTTGTGATATAGTAGACTTATGTAGAAGAAAACATTCTGAGACATCCGTGCTTCCTTAAATGTGCAGTTAACTACAAGATTCAATAACCTTCCCAAACTTCCATAACTTTAACTATACCTTTCTCTTGTTATCTCTAATCTTGAAACGTAACACATTGGTCAGTCCCTCATGTCTCAGAAGTCTAATGTCTACCATGTTATATATACTGTGAGAATTTACACAGTGCCACCTAGTCCCATAGTAAGCACCAGAGCACTTGTGTTATGGGTACTAGACAACTTATATACTATATATAATTTTTTTTAAATAAGAGACTTGAGATGCAAATCGAGCCTGTGACATCTATAGCTCACAGACATTGGCTGTTGACCCATGTAAGATCTTAACTTAACTATTAGATGAGCTACCTTCCTGTGTACTGTACCATTGTAAAATATATTTGTAGAACACATTTTGTCCACGATTCTGATTCATTGGTGTTAGAAGATGAACTGCAGAGAATTAAATTAGCTGGTGATTGCATTGATGTCCATCAAGTGGTCACTGGAGTTGTCTGTGCAATATTGGGTAAGTTGATATAGAATATTTTCTACCTCATTAGTGGCTTCTCTGTTGAATCATCACACATGGGAATTGTACCAATAATAAAGTAAGGAAACTTACTTTTAATTTATTAAGAAGACAAGATAATTTCTTGTCTGTTATAATGGGTTATACATAATTTTATGGAATATTTCAAATTTATTGATTTTATACACTTGGAAAACAAATCCAACTGAAATACTCTAATAATATTGAAATATAATATAATAATAATTGTTTGCAGAAGGTAACAATTTGTAATTTTCTAAAAATTATCTAATTTATAATAATGCATTACATCATTCATTACTCGATTATAGGAATGCATCTGTAGCAGTAGTAACAAATTTTGTACATGGTTGTAAACAGTTTGAGTATATGCTTACTAAAAGATCTGTTAAATAATTTAACATACTATTTTTTTATTTAGTACATTGTGATATTAAAGCATGTTATTACTTATAAATAACATTTATTTTAGGCTCTGAAGATGAAGATGGTATTTTTACAGTGAAGGATATCTGCTGGGCAGGGTGCAGTATACAAAAGCCTCTGCCTAACATTACTGATGATAGGTAAAATATATTTTGATGATAATAAATTGTCATTAATATTTTTTTAACTAATATTTATTTTTGTACATAAAATGCATTTCTTCATAGTTCGCATTCTTTCATAGGTATATTGTACTGATGTCTGGATTAAATCTGGCAGCAAAAGAGGCAGATCATATATTTTCACTCAATTTGTTGCTTGAATGGATATCTGGTCTAACAGGAACTAGTGAATACCAAGAAGAAGTTTCAAAAATTGTCAGAATCATTGTTGCTGGTGAGACAATTTTTTCTTTTAGTGTTATAAATATATTGAAATAATGTGGTAAATGCAATGTAAATCAAGACTAAAAGGTTACCGTTTCGAATCCCAGATTGATATGCATCATTTAGGCCGGTTTTCTCACCTAAGTAACACAGATATTGGTAATCCCTTTGGTATTGCAAACATCCAGAGGCGACATTGACTACCTGTTACCGGGTAGGCCCATGTCTGCTAAACTCCAGCTATAAAAAAAAATCATAAATCATTGCCACATACTGATGGTGAAGGAAAATATTATCATGTAAAGTTCAGATGCCGAGCAGGAAGAATTTCGTACGTTGACCTGTTGTTATCTGTCTCTGTCACTCCCGCGTAAATATAATGAGGCCTCACTCGCACAGAACAATGACCGCCGTCCGTCATTGCTCTGTGCGAGCTAGGCCTCATTATATTTACGCGGGAGTGACAGAGACAGATAACAAGAGGTCAACGTAAGAAATTCTTCCTGCTCGGTGTCCGTAGTTTAGCAATATAGCAGTATACCAAGATCCACCAGTACGTGTAGGCCACCAAACCACCTTAACAAAGCATGGAATATATTCTGTCAGTTAATGTTCAAGGCCCAAACTCAGCAGAGAGATGTTATGGGCTGTTTGTTTTTCAGTTATATTTTTATTAAAGAATATAACTTGGATCATGAATGCTTCAGTTCAAGTTGCAACCGAGGTTTATCTCTAAGATGTTATATTACAATCAAAGAGTACATACTACCCCATTGTTGTTGCATGGAATTTGACAATATTTTGGGTTTTGTACAGTAGGTCAGAGTTTTGGAAGCCTATTTTCTGCATATTGTTATCGCTATAACAGCAAGACGTACGAAGATGTATACTCAAATTTATGTATAAGTATATAAAAACCATCATGAATAGTATTTAAACTGTCAGTACAATCCTTTTACCACATCTCTACCACATAATAAAATTAATGAATTACATTAACTCTAATGGTATTATTTTAGGTGGAGTATTCACAAGTCACAGGAGTGAAAGTGTTCTTAAAGAGGCAGATGTGATATCGGCTGCGGGATTGGTGGATTCATTTTGTGCTGCAGTCAGTGCGGTAGCGCCTTTAGATTTAATGCCTGGTTCTAAGGATCCTAGTGGTATTATGCTGCCACAAAAACCATTTCATTATTGTATGTGTAATTGGGAATATAACATTTATATTAAAATATTATTATGTAGAAAAGTTATTCTTCTATAGAAATTTGCACATTTTATGTTTTAATACCATATATACCTATTACATAGTAAAAGCACATATTAATTGACTTCCTACTCCTGTGTAGTCTCAATTAGTGTAATACTAAATTTCACATGGTGAAGTTGGTGTCTAGTTTTTAGGGCTTTAACTTATAATTGAATTCTAAAATCCTTGCAGATTGATGATATTTCACTATCTGGAATCATGGGTTCTGTTAGCAGGAATAATGTTAAGCTTACGGCACATTTCCCATGGTTCTCCAGAAATTGTAGCAAATATTCTATATGTCAGTCCAAAATGATATGTTTGTGACTACTGCCTCATCCAATTACTAGCTTCGCAACTTCTAATTCTATCACCAATTAGTTAAGCAATAAAAGTGAAAGGCAGATGTATAATTTATATATTTATTTTTTATGTCTTCTCCATGCAGGGGCCGAGTAAGAGGTCCTCTGCGGTGTGAGGTCCTCTCCGATCTGTCGTAAAAGACAAAAACCAACCATAGCCTAAATGTTACGGCCCAAGCCCGTCTGGATGGCAACCACCTATGGTCTCTAAGTACGCCGACAACATCTACTTTTGTGTTGACGATGTCTGTTCCTGGCGTCAACTGGACTGGTCAACTGGCGTGGGGACAACTGTTTACTATTAACTGGGCCGTCAGCCTATCTGCTGTTCATAAGTAATAAAAAACAAGGCATACAAAATATGTTGATTGTTGACATAAATATGTTTGTCTTGTGATTGTATACAGATGTATGATGATTAGAAAAAATGTTCTATGGTGCATTTCAAATACAAAAATTAGGGACTAACTTTGAACAGGAAGTTCATGGCCCAAGAGTAACTCAGTTATATGAGTATATGTGTTGTAGTCTCTTATAAACTTATATCTAAAATTCATATCTCTCCACTCTGTATTTTAAATTTTTACACAATTTTAATACCAAATATTCTTTATAGGTTTATTTCCAAAAGCAATTGAATACAAATCTTTCAACCGAGTGTCCAATCCATATGAATGTGATGTTGCTGGTTAGTATCTTATTTAATATATTCAACGTTTTACTCCTTTGGTCTCATTGAGATTAAATAACTTTAATCTAATGTTACCCTTTTAAATACTTATTACTTATAAATTTTTTTTTAATATTTTATTTAGATAATATAAATAAAAAATGTCAAATGGTGTGTGTGTGTGATGACAAATACATGATTCTTGCTGATTACCAAACCATTTAAAATTACTTTTGCTGAACTGTTAATGTGTAATTTATGTAATAATTTACGGAATGAATCAAAAAGACCCAAGAAACATAAACAAAGCTTTTTGATATTGATAAATTGAACAGAACAACATAAGGGTCCAGATTTTAAATATTTAAAGTGTGGACTACTTTTTCTATAATGCCATGCGTTTTATTCTTATTAAATGACTATTTTAACTTAATAATTCTCTGGAACATCTCAAGATCAAGGTTCAAAGGTGGTTTTTTAATTAATTATTATGTTGACTTTGTTGATGAATATATATTTTTTCATTTTCCCCAGGGTTTCCATGTCTAGGATCATCTGGGGAACCTTTCAAAGATGTAATGTGTTACAGTAAAATAGATAATACTTTGGAAGTTATGAAGAAGACATTACAGTGGCGTCATATGGCCCCCACTTGTCCCGATACAGTGCCCACTACACCTTGCGTGGACACAGACCCCTTTATCATATACAGTTGCCCTGCAGTATACTTTTGCGGGAATTGTGAGGAGTTTAATACTCATTTATTTAAGGGTATGTTGTTATCAATTATTTATTTATATAAATTTTCTTAAAAAATTACATTAGTTTCCAAATATTGAAATTTTGAACTTTAAAAACTGTTATATTGTTTGTTCCAAAAGTTACTTTTAATGAAGTGGCTTTATAGAGAGTATTTACATTCCTTGTAAATCTTACATATCTTAAGTAAGATATAAAAGTTTATACATGCTAAAAAATAACTTACGGAAATTTTATCATCCAGCGTGAAGTGATCAAACCTTATCAAGAGTATTTGGATTCAGAAAATACTTTTGTTATCCATACCAAAATAAATGTGAAAGTAACTATCAATTCTGTCTGTTGCGTTTTCAATTATAATGAATATCAGTATACAGATAGATGGACCTTATAGAAGGACATAGGCGGAACAATGTTTGCCGGGTCAGCTAGTTTCTGTGTAAACTCTTTAAGTACAAGTAAAATTATTTATAAGTGATACACACTTTGTTAACCATTTGTGATGATACATATTAAGAATATTGTAGTAAGAAAAATGACTGTCATAGTAAAGGGCCTCTGCTACTGAAAAGTAAACAGGCTGACGGCCCGCTTAGAATTTAGCAGTTACCGTCGCCTATGGGTGTTTGCAACGCCAGTGGCATCGCGAACACGCTGCTGTCCCATTAGGGTACAGGAACTTGGGTCACTAATACCTGAACACAACACAAGGTTATTATGGCGGCATACTTAAGACCGAAGGTGGTCGCCATTCAGACGGGCTTGAGGCCCTACCACGTAGCTAGGGTGGGTTATTTTGTCGGCTTTTACGATAGGCCGACCCCGGCCGCAGAGGTTAGTATTCTTTCTCCACCCCTGCACAGATAACATTATAAATCATAGCAGAATGAAGCGATGACAGATACTGGAAATGAATTGTCATTGTTGACATTATGAGGAGGGCTCAGTGGAGACCATGATCTGCCTGTGAAATAGCATACAAGTCATCCGCGTATATTTTGATCGCAAGATATTAAATAAAATAAAAAATATTATTGAATAATTTCAATATAAATTATTGGGTAGTAAATGGGCACTCATGAGTACTATTATAATTATAATTTTATGTTTGGTTTGGACGAAAACAAATGGTTACTTGTCTGTTTCAAATAGTACATTTTATTTTCAGGTGAAGAAGGCCAGCGAATAAGATTGGTCTGTGTTCCAGATTTTTGCAGTACAAAAACAGTAGCACTAGTAAATTTATCTAATTTAGAATGTTATAGCATGACATTTACATAAACATTTATACATTAATTCTGTTAAATAAAATAAATAATGCTTTAACTGTAGTTATGTAGTTTTGTTGATTAAGCTCGATGAAAAAGTATCGATATATCGATATTTTTAGCCGAAATATTTTGATTTGACATATCGATACAAAATATCCAATATCGAAAATTGTATGAAAACGATGTATTTTCTATATTTTTCTAACTAAAGTCACTAGAATCCAAAGGATAGGAACGAACGGATAAAACGTAACTGTATTGGGAACTGATCAATTGGGTCATGACATCTGGCGGTTGAAATTTTAATCATAGCTTACAAATATATCGTGTTTGCATTAATATTTGTGATCACTAATACTATCTCATATGTGTACATACAGTGTGTACTATCTCATATGTGTGTAAGCTATTTTCCGCCAGTTTTTTTTAAGCCACTCATATGTGTTGGTTTCCAATTGTCTATGGTCTATGATTATTGACTAGTATGTTTGCATTGCGTGTATGTGTGCGTGCGGCCATCCGTCATTCACCAACCGTCACATTTTGTTATGTATTCTGTTCTAACACTTAAATACTTGACACCGGCTTCCATTGTACCCTTAGAGAGAGTGGCTTCTTCTATTATTTTGGCAGTTCCTAACAATAGGAGCCGGCTGACAGCGGACCATCCAAAGAGCAGAGTTCTTTTACTTTCGCTACCGGACAAATACTGGTTTGCCTAATACAATAAAATATTAGTTAGATGTTAGCTTTTTAGTTTTTATATTTTTGTAATTATTGCCTATTAAAAAGGAATACTAATAACAATACCTTCATTTTTATTGAGATTTTGTACATTTTGTATGAAAATTACTATTGAAATCTTTTGAAAATGACCGATATATCGATATTTTTTCCTCGATATATCAACGTCTATATTGATATTTTAATAAATATCGATAGTTTTTTTCACTTTCGATATCCCTATTGTTAATTGAAAACTTCACAATGTTGTTGTTGTTGTTGTTTTAATTTGCCAATCTGGCAGGCAAAGGACTTGGTCCATACAGCCTTGAAAACTTCACAAACTCTTCCTACTAGTTTTAAGTAGGGTTGCCATCTCAAAAATCTGTCAACCAGGACAAGAAATGCGATAACCCCGGATTTCGTAGCTTACAACCCGGATGTTTGAACAGAGTATTTTTTCAAAGTTAGAATTAGAATAAAATATAGTTTTGATGGTCATATATCAACTTTTATTTATTTTAATACAATTTTAAATTAATTACATTTTAAAAAACAAGAAACAAAACAGAATCTTCATAAAGTTTTAAGAGTTTCTTTAAGTTTTTCGTATATTTCTTTAATCAATAAAACAAAATTAGATCTTTCTAACAAAACAAAATTATACTACTATTTTCGTCGAGTTGTGTTAAAATCCCAAAGTTTAGAAACTATATTTTCTTACATTTTTATTTTTGTTAATAAAACAATAAATTATAATCTTTAACTTGGAAGAAATCAACAAATTTTTCTTAAAGAAACTAAAAAAAATAGTTACCTTTTTCAGTCTCACTTTTTATTTTTAAATAAAACAAATCTTTATAAAGTTCTAATAAACTTATATTTTTTTATTCTCTAAATTGCCTGTTTTATTTTTCAGGTTTTTGGTATTTTTCAGTCCTTCCAATAGCCTTTAGAATATTTATCTTGCATGTAAGAAATTTATACAAAATCAATATAATTATAGTCTTTGAAATTGTATTTTATTTTTATAATTGACGAGACTATTTCTGTTTTCAATAAATTTATTTCTTTCGTTGATTGTTGTGTAATTAGTGAAAATATTCTCTCGATATTGGCGTTATATGCAGGAACACAAAAAAAATACTGTGCAATTTTTAATAATTCCGAATATAAATGAGCATTCGGTGTTCTAAAAAATTGTAACTGGCGAGGTGCGTGTCGAGTCAAGCGTCACGCGAGCCGCGCGCGTGTTAAATTAAAACCCAGACGACAGATAAAACTGCCCGGATGCCTTCTAAACTAGGACAAATCCGGCAAACCCCGGACGGATGGCAACCCTAGTGTTATAATATTTAACAAAAAGTTGCATTAATTTTATGAGTATAATATTATTTATAGTAATTATTTATCTATATTTTAAATTACACAAATTTCTAGTGCTAATTTTTTACTGGTCAAATGTTGACTTTAGTTGGCAAACCAAGTAACTTTCCTGTGAATGTTTTACACGGGAACATTTTATGGCTTGTATAATAGGCGATTTAGTACTATTTGAGCGTGTACTTTTCCTTTTATCACAAATATGTGGCAAACATAAATATTTTACCCAAGAAAATGAAGAAATATAACAGGTTTTAACTGGTAAAATTTCAAAATAATTGTAAGATTAATTATTTTGGTGACGAAATATTCATCGTGTATTGCATCATATTTGAATAAAAACTAGAAACACAGGACGTTGTTGTTTTATTTTGTGCACTGGTATCCCTGCTCGTTTCGTGACGCGACTACGCCTCCCGCACTCCTCCCGCCGTTTCTCTTCCATTACTCATCAATGGCTACTTACTAGAAGACGTGTATTTGTTTTTACGTGCTTTCATTGCATTCATGATGGGTTTCTAGTAACCATAAGTTTGCACACCTGCGTGTGCCTTCTCACGCGTAAATAAAAATGCTGTAAGTGTTTTATTTATTTATCAAAGTTCAAAATATAGTTATGCCATATTGGTGTAAGGGATTCCTGAGGTTTGTTCTATTTATTGCCGATGTTAGTTATAAGTGGATAAGCGACAGAACATACACACACATACACACCTTAGTGAGGCTGGAATGTAAGCGGTTGCGTTTGCATGTTGATTGATTCATGGGGAGCTTTCACTTTGCGTGTACTTTATAAACATTTCGAAATTGTCATAGTTATTTGATTGATTGCCTTTCACAACTACGGCGTTAAGTATCTCTATTGACTTCATGACTAATACAGAAGACAGAAGCAAATAAGCAAAAATTCGCTGACAAAATTATTTAACTTATTTACGTTTTTTAGTGATATAATTTTTGTATTCATAGGTGTTTAACACAAATTTATTAATTTATAAACTACTAAAAGCGAGTTAAAGGTTAGTCTTTAGAAAGTTATGGCTTGTGACGTCACAGACATTACTGACTAAATATGGTAAACAATGAAAACATGAGTAATATACTAGGACAAATTTAACATTATTCAAAGCTTTCCACTTATTTCAATAGCCATAATATTATGTAGCGTTAGATTGTTTTGTTTAAATGTTGTACAGTTTCCGTTAACTGGCCTAAAAATAAATTTGGTGGGATTTTTAATACAACCATATCCTGAAGAAAAAAAAAAGAATTTTTGTCACAAAAAGTAAGATTAAAAATGCTAATTCATTCTAAAATATGTTTAGCGGATAAAACATATAATACTGTTTTTATTTTTGATATAAAGTATTGATTTACTAATTTTCGCCAAATGAAATAAAAGTTCTTGTTTATATTTGTTTATTTAAATAGTGGATATGTCATTCATTAATTAAAACAATTTTGCGACGAGTGGCCCTGCGTGAGCGGGATGGAAGCTTAATGCGCTCCCTCTTCTTCGCCGCCGCCTCCTTCGCGGACATACTGACTCGCAAAAGCAGGCGACAACGTCCCATTCCGCTTGGCCCCCGACCATCGCTAGGTTGGCCGGGAGTGAGAGGTCAAGGACCGATGGTGGCGACGAAGTCTCGGCGCTCTGATGCCCATGCGGGACACATCGAGGGCGTGGAGTGCGATGTGACACAGGTATCGCCCGAAGCAGCCGTGCCCCGAGAGTACCTGTGTCACATGAAACGACAATGCCGTGACGCCTGTCAAGTCTTGAAGGGCGGGTCGCACCGCTGCGATGGTGCTTTGGCCCGCACTGGGTTCCGCAAGTCTTTCTTTCCAAACCGCTGTGAGACTTTTCCGGAGCTCCACTCGCTTAACCTCGACCTTATCAATTATCATTCATTATAACCATCCTTGGACTACAGTTCTACAACGCTCCTAATTATGGATTTAAATGTCTAAATTTGTGCTTTATTCATGCATTTCCGCCACATTGTCATATTCCTCGTTGTCAAACCAATATCTGCTATGTACAAAAAGTTAAACTTTGAAACATGGAGTAAAAACATTCTATGTTATATTTGAATTTCTCATATAAAAATTTATAAGAAATAATTTATTTTAAAGTGATTTATATTAAAGTAATATAATGACTAGAATCACATAGCGATTTTTATGTATCAAAGTTTGGGTGACAATATAATAATAGCCAAAGGAATAATAGCCAAAATGTTGAAATCTTCTAAAAAGTGCACATAGCAGATATTGGTTTGACAACAACAATATGTCGTAATATACAAGAATTGCTTACCAAAGCTATGTATCCGGGTCACATAAACCTGAAAATATCTAAAACTAAAAATGACAAAAATATTTTTAATAGAGAAATAAATACGAGTATAGTGGCATCGCGAACACGCTGTTGTCCCATAAGGGTACAGGAACTTGGGTCACTAATGGAACACAACAAGGTTATTATGGCGCCATCCAGACGGGCTTGGGGCCCTACCACGTAGCTAAAATATCTATTTATGCCTAATATTTTAAATATTCCTCTTATCGTTAAAACTCCCCATTTATACATGGTTTACACACATGTATTTAAATCGTAATCTGCTCAGAATTCGGGTCAACTCTTCAGTAGCTATTGTAATTGGACCCGTGCATGCTGATGGATTCACTGCTAAGGAAGCCAAAGACCACGTGGAGAAGAAAAAGTCGGAAAACCAACTATTCATTGAAATGGAGATCTATAACTCGTTTACCTGTCGTTGCCAATTTAAATTAGCTGAATTAAATTAAAAAATTAATGAATTTATATGTGAAATATTATTATTATTAAGCCTTTATTGCTGAAAACATTTCTTAACACTTATAAGTTTCGCTATCCAGACGGGCTTGAGGCCCTATTACGTAGCTAGGGTGGGTTGTTTTGTCGCCTTTTACGACAGGCCGACCCCGGCCGCAGAGGTTAGTATTATTTCTCCGCCCCTGCACGGATAAGTGCTTTTATCTGTTTTTGTTTTTAAATTTTTATTAAAATTGTAACTTATTAAAATTATTGTTTTATTACTAATAAAAAAAAAAACCACAAAAAGTCCTATTGCTCGAAACTATTTTATTGCTGACATTTAAAATATAAACAGTTTGCAATAATCATTGTGCAACCATATTGAGACAGGGTGTGCGAGATGACGACACAGCTATATACGTGCTCGTTTTATTACTCCATAATAATTGGTATCATGTCTATTATGCCAATTATTTTATGCTTATATTTGCGTCATACATGTAACATTGATTACCTACACACCAACCTTCAAATATTCTTCATAAACAATTGATGAATAAACTCTGATATCAAATAGAAATTTAAACACTACGCCTTTCGTTTTAGATACTATGTTTAATAATAATATTAACTGCATATATACATTTTTCTTCAGTTTTACTGGGTTTCGAAGATGACTGGCACGCTTCCCGAACTGTGGTTGGGGTTGTGTGAGTTAAATAAATGTAGATATTTTTCTTATTTTTAAAATTAATGACAAACTTAAAATTTCCTTATATTAACTGAGTTTACCATTCACAGATGGATGATATCAACAATTGTTAAAACTCTAAAGCTATTCTAATGAAACTTATAGGACCATAGTTCAATTATAATTTTTATATTATATTTTAGTAGAAACTGCATTTATAATGATTGGTTTTCCCATAAAAAAGTGTGTGTGTGTGTGTATACGTACAATTCACATATGGCTAAAGCGAAACTTCATAAAAGTACATAGATTACATTTCATATATTAGGGTATATACCCTAAATAAGCTACGAAAGCCCGAACAAAGAGGAGACGAAGATTACCAGAATCACTGTATACTTGCATTTATTCTACATCATTGTCTCGCAGGCTTATTAAATCATATTTATGAATATGTTTGTTTCTTTTTGATTTCGCTTTTTCGTTTCATCGAATTTTCAAATCACAACTGTGCTATAGTTTCACTTCAACGGAAAATACTTAGGTATTAATTTAATTCCGCGTGTCTTTCTGACCTATTTGACAGATGAGGTCGCCCTACGTCATCATGACCGGCCCAGCCTGGAGGTGCATGCGAAAGCATATCTCCGCTCGGTTTTAGTGGGTATACCAGCGACATGCATCCGTAATAAACTATGTGAGTGTACGGGCGCTTTTCACGCAAGTACCACAACGCGCCGCGAACCCCGAAGCGTTGCAGTGGTATTAGAAGTATCAATTTTTCCTTTCGATGTAGGGAGTTTAACGTCAATAGCGCTAAAACAATTTTCTTGTAAATTTGCATGAGAAAATCAAGTGTCACGATGTACAATCAGGATGTACGTTGTTTCTAACCTTCGACTTAGCCACGATACTGTTTTTTATGCCAGTAGTTATTACCGGTCTAATGTACTTTATATTGTCGATAACACCGGCTATCGTTTATGATGTAATAGTAACAATTGGTGACGAGTGGACATTTTAAAAACTAAAAAATCTGGATGATTTAGAGATTTATTCATGTATTCTTTGTAAAGATTCTATAAATATTCGTTACTTCACAACAGTGACTGGCACTATACACGATTTGCGACTATCTCGTGATAAGACGAATTATGATCATGTATCATTTAAATCGAGATTGATTATGGCCGTCATATCAAAGAGATAAGTAAAGCCGTGCCTCCAATACAAAAGTATGTGCACAAAGCTTGAAACTCTTTCCTGCGACTCTTATCGGTGTGCGCCGTGACAAAGTTTTATACTAAATTTAGGTTATTCGAGAACCTCAAAGTGCGATCAACTTTTTAATAAATCTAAAAATGGTCTTGTGTGATGTCTTTAAGATAGTCGCATTTATTTCGAAATTCCTTAAAATATGTTGATATAATAACTACTTTTACAAAGGGGTGATAAGTATGTATTTTGAATTTCAGAGCCAAAATGGCGTCCTCACCGGACAACATTGTCCAACAACAACAACAACAACCAACGACGACATCGGAATCTGACCCCTCGGGACTTGTACTACCATCAGTGGTAAGTTATCACGTATTACGTTATCATTTTTTTTTATTGTCGAGGGACAGCAGACAGGCTAATGGCCTACTCAAGTCGCTTATGGATGATTTCGATGCTAGGTGAACCGCGAACACGCTGCTGTCCGTATAGGGGTACTACAATCTGAATCACTAATCGGAACACAACATTATTATGGCGGCATACTTATAGACCAAGAGTGTTTGCTATCCAGACAGGCTTAGAGTCCTACCACGTAGCTAGGGTGGTTTTGTCGCCTTTTACGACGGGCCACAGGGGTGAGTATTCTTACTCCGTCCTTGCCTCCGTCCCTTCCTTAGGTTATTGGTGGCGCCTGACACACAGTACTGTTACTTTTGCAGGTGTCAACAATTTACAATTGTTTATGTCACAATTGTTTGTATATTACTAAATAAAGACTATCATTATTACAATGACTTTCCGGGTTGTGGGGATTAGAAAAAGCTGGATTCCGGTATGTGTTCACCAATCTACATTGGAAGAGCCTGGAGGGTATACTGTTCGTTCCCTCCATGAGACCTGGTCCCAGTTATGGCATATTGTGCGCTGTAACGAAAAATCATTATAGGTGTCACAAAATATGTGTATGATACAAGATTACATTACTTTTAATTCACTTAAGAATGTTGATGTTGACTTAGCTTATCATAGTTAATTCACGTATTATTTGCTTCTCTTTACCCGTTTCAAGTTATAACAATGGTACGTTTACCAGACGATGTCTTTATTTTATATGAAACTATTAGATCTAGCCATCAGCGCTATAAGAGAACAGCGAATTTTTTTTTTACGACACGAAGCATGCCTTTTAAGTTTTGTCGTTTGAAGAAAAAAACACAACCAGAACCTTATAGTACTTTTTATTGTTTTTCAAAGTATTCACCACGTAGCTTAATACACTTTTCCATTCGCTCAAACCAGTTATTATAACATTTATTCCACTCTAAAGTGGGGGTGTTCAAAATGGCTGACTTGAAAGCGTCGACTGCTTCTTCATCGGACTGAAACCTTTGACCACCAAGACTTTTCTTAATTTTAGGAAATGTAAAGAAATCGTTAGGGCTTAGGTCAGGACTGTATGGAGGATGGTCAAGAATTTCTATTTTTTCCTGCTTCAAATACTCAATTGTTTGACGAGCACTGAGTGAGCTTGCGTTGTCGTGGTGCAGGATGATGCGTCGCTTTGAGTTAGATTTTCAAATTTTGGCGATGACTTGCGGTAAACAAACTGTAGTATACCACTCTGCGTTAACCGTTCTACGATCTTCAAGTGCAATATTCGCAACATGACCGGTTTTTCCAACGAACGTGGCCATCTTCTTTGAAGTGCTTCGAGAACGAACAACTTTAGTCGGCTTTGGCTCGTCTTGAAAGACCCAGATTGTAGATTGTTGTTTGGAGTCAGGATCGTAGACGTGATTTGACTCTCCTCGGTTGACCTTTGCAGAGTTTTCTTACACCATCTGACGCGGGCCGCCTTGTGATCGTCGGAAAAAAGATGCGGTATCCATCGGCAAACTAGCTTTCTCACACCAAGCGCTTTATGCAAGATCTTCTGAATTGTTGTCCCTGAGATGCCTAATAGAGCCTCTATCTTTCGATACGTCACACGCACGCACACGATCTTCGAGAATTAGTTGTCTCACAGCAATGATGTTATCTTCAGTGAAGGCGGATTTTGGGCGTCCTTCGCGAAATTTGTCACTATCACTAGTATGTCCACGCTGGAATTTTAAATACCAGTGTTCGACAGTCCGCAGACATGGGGCTTCATCACTGAACACAGATGTTAGCTCTTTAAAACACTGAAGCCGTGTCAGGCCTCTTCTAAAGTTGTAGAAAATTATTGCACGAACATTTTCCTTAGAAAGATTCATTTTCGTACGTGACCTGACCTGCCAATCGACGCTGTGACTAAACAATAGCATTAATCCCTAATACTTTTAACTGTTTTGAGATTCAAAATTTAAACACATTCGAATATAGAACAGTTCCATATTCAAAATTGCCGGGAAATATGGAAACGACAGAACTTAAAAGGCATGCCTAGTACACATGGTTCTAATGGACTGCAGCTACGTAAAATGTTCATACAGTCAAATCTACGTTCTATGTACGTCCAAATCGATCCTCATGCGGGTGAAATACATCTGTCGGTCTGGGAATACGTCTATTAATTGTGTTTGTAAAATACTTTACGACACAGATGTGTGTCTGTATCTAGCACAGTTGACTATCTATAAAAATTAGGAAATTTATATGTATAGGGAGTGAATTAAAATTGCTGGCACTCACTCGCGTTTATATATCGACTAACAAATCATCTATCTTTTTTTACTATATTTGTTACCAATGTTTCCTTTTATAAAATACTACACACAAATATTAATATAGGTATTAGCATTTATTTATTATATTGCTGAATATTCATCGTCGGAACTATAATTTTGTCAAATAGAATTTTATTAATCTCATTGTGGTTTTTAATAGTATTGATATTTATAAGTAATTTTACTCGCATCTAATCAGTAGTTAAAACATGCTTTGAAAGGCTTAAGAAATTTATAAAGTTTCAGCGCCTACTGCTTGAAAAGTTTTATAAAATGTCATTGATTTAAACAACGCGTTGACGTAACCTTAGTGTTGCAAACACTTATAGGCGACGTTACTGCTTTCAAGTGAGCAGCGTACTGAACTTCAGCTATAAATAAATGGCTCGTTCATCCTGCTAAACAACGGATGCTAGGTTACCCTTTCAGGTTTGGATGCTCAGACGCCAGTTGCTCCTATAAAATTAAGATACATACTTATGTACGACGACATCCGTGGCGCATAGTTTTAGAACGACAAAACGGCTTCGTGGGTCACGTGTGTGTTTCCTGTCCTGGTACATACATACAGCTTATGTATTTTTTAATAAATATAAGTATAATAAGTAGTATGACAGTGTACTACACATAACACAAGTGTTCTGCTGTTTATTTTGCAACTGGATGGCAGTATCTTTTTTTATTTGATGATGATGATTGTCTCGGTATATGAAGACGAAGTGTTAAAACAGCCACTAGTTTTGCCATGTGACGGTACACAGCAGTGGGCTGAGCTCCTTAAAAAGCTTTGGATGCGGCTAAGATGTACCACGATATAGTAGAAAAATAAGTGATTGATGCTATTTAATTGGACTTTATCAGTAAGATAAACTTAATATCAATGTAGTGTCATTATTGCATGTTTATAGCCTACGCTACTAGTAGGTGATATGTATTATAGAAAAGAATAGACAAACCAAACCATTCCCAATGGAATAATAGTATTAATTCATATACATGTTGATGAAAGTATTGTTTAATTTTCAGATCTTAACCACCAACAAGAATGAGTGCGAGTCCAAGTTTGTG
Organism: Malacosoma neustria; assembly: GCA_963693495.1. Lineage (NCBI taxonomy): Eukaryota > Metazoa > Arthropoda > Insecta > Lepidoptera > Lasiocampidae > Malacosoma > Malacosoma neustria. Next base: position 10,630,477 of record OY856381.1, on the reverse strand, counting down.
GGAGAAGGCGTTGGCTACGGCCGACGACCTTCTCTCTTATGAGCAGTGCGCTATCCTGCTCGACAGCGATATCTTCAACAACGATGATGGTAAGGTTCATTATATCATTATTATCAAAGATTTAATAAGTTACTGAGCCTCCAAAACGATATGTTAGATTATTAATATGGCAATGGAAGGCCGATGACCTCCCGATAGCACGTGATCACCCTCGCATATATACGTTTGCCCAGAGGCATTGCCTTCTTCTTCTAATTCTGGGTCACTTATGAACATAAGACAAAGTTATTATAGCGGCATATTTAGAGACTAAAGGCATCTAGCTAGGGTTGTTTTGTCGCTTTTTATGTCAGGCCGCCCCCGGCCGCAGAGGTCAGTATTCTTATCCCGCCCCTGCTCAAAGAAAACTGTTAATCGCTACGTTTTAAAAAACAAATTCCACAAAATGTTTGGTTTAATGACAAAATATTATTTGTTTTTGCGTAATATTTACTTAAAATGACTAAAGTCTACCAAATTATGAACGGATCATTTAAATAATGTCTGAGAAATGTTTGCTGGGTTTTTCAAGCTTTAAGTTGATATTTTGTAATTCAAATCAGAAATTGTATAAAAATAATGATCTTTCACTGCTGTTCCCACACCCTTGCAAAACGTACAAATTTGATATTGAAACTACGCTTAAATCACTTCTTAGAATGATAGTCTTAAAAGACTATATACCTGCACATACTGCATACATTAATCTCATAGTTTCAATTTTATTCTATAATATATATTTTTATTTTATACAATAAATTATCATCAAATGAACACGTTGAACATTTTAGGGCACTTTTAAAAAGAGTAGTAGGCAGGCAGGGAAAATTTAAGAATTTTATCATAATTTTAATACATATTTTATTTATTAATTAACAAATGGCTAAATAAACTAGTTTAAATTAAAACTAACATTCTTAACGGAGAATTACACAGAATCCTACTGGTGATGGTGGTCTCCTCGGTACTCGGTTCATCGATTCCTACTGCCCTAATTATTTCACAGAATGGGATAAGACAAGTTGAATATAATTTATTATTTTTTATACTTTTTAAATAATTTTTATTAACTTTTGGAAATACTCATTTTGCGTGTCCCTTGACTACAGGGGAGTCTACGAGAGAGTATGCGGGACTCTTTGGGCTTACCCAGTAAAAACCTCACTGTTCTTCTATAGCCCTAATTCCTGGGCCGACGGACAACTGGCCAATGATCTCGTGGCCTAGGCCGGTGCCGGTCCATCCTCACATTAGGGCGGGCCCCTCAATGATGTGCGCCATAGGTACATAATCCCTCGACACTCTCCTTGTCATTGCAGGGATTTAGACGTCAACGCAAAACAGAACACGTCCACTCTCAAAATTTATTACTACGTCAAGCAAGAGTTTATTGGCCGTAGCTGGGTCAGCTAGTCTAATATACATTTTTTAAAAGTGCCAGGCATTGTTGTCAAACTATTTTCAAATCGTACATATAAGTACTGTATAGATAATGACTCAACATCACTACATAATAAGGCCGTTTAAATAGCCACTGAAGCGCTAGTACCATTAATCGAGTGGAACCATGTTTGTTCATTTTTATAAATAAACTGGGGAAGCAGTAGCTTCCGCTTGTCTCTTCAGGCGGAGTTATTAATACAAGAAATTATTTCGGTCCCTAAAATATGGATATGTTTCACGGAAAGTTGATACCAAATTGCAATATAAAGTAATAAGAGAATGAATGAACTTTCGGGTATTACATGAGTAAAACTTGAACAAATATGTAGTGCAGTTCTTTTTTAAATATCTTATGACTAACCAAAATTCAAGAAAATATTGTTCAATAACAGTAGGTGTGAAACATATGTGAAATAATATCAAATATAAAAACCTGTTATACAAAGATCAATTATGTCAAATTGATTTGAATGTGCCATCAGTGATATTTAGCTTCACAGCTTGGATGAACTTAAGTAATTTTGTATGGTAGTTGTTGCTTGTAGTCTATTGTGTTCGCAATGCAATAGGTAATAAATTCTGGTAATGTTATTTCTATATCCGGGGTTGTCCCAGAGCAATGATCAAAATTCGATTCTGCGACAGCTGAGTGGCCTCAGCAGCAGGTGAAAAAACGAACGTAACCATGTTATGCTCAGCTTAATGAATTTTTCTCCTTCTTCTTCGCAAGGTAATTCTATTATACGAAGTTGATCATTAAATAACAAGACTATATATGAAATGTTTTATTTTCAAAATTACACAACGTCGCTCACCATATGCCGTTTCATTCGTTTTTCCACTGGTCTAAGCAATGCTGAAAATCTTCCTTTGTAAGAGCATTTATGAGGAGCTCCGCCGATTTTCGCTTCACTTCTTGCATCGACTTGAACCGGTTTCTTTTTTAGACTGTCTTGATTTTTGGCAACAAGAAAAGTCATGGGGCGCTGCTAACCAGGGGAGTACGGTGCGTATTCGAGCACTAGTGCCTCTAGCTGCTAAATATCTTTTTTGTAAACAGCGCGATATTGGAAGGTGCGTTTTCCTAGTGCAAGATCTACTTTTCCACAACTCGGGCCATTTTTCACAAACTGGCTTTCGCATTCCTGTCAAAGCTTTTAGATTACTGCTTCCTCCTCTGCTACCCATGCAGTCATCACTTAATATTTGTTATTAAATGTTTGTTTTATGTCAGTAGTATGTATTTATTGGTTAGTTCTATGAATTTCTAATAGATAGCGGTGTAAGTTAATTTATCGATACAACTCTAACATCGTTTGATATTTAGATTGCGTAGATATCCTGTGGATGGCGTTCTGTATTGATCTCTAGATAACATATTCCATGTCATATTTGTTTATATAAAATTCTCGTGGCACAATGTTCGTTCCCGTACTCCTCCGAAACGGCTTGACCAATTCTCATGAAATTTTGTGAGCATATTGAGTAGGTCTAAGAATCGGCCAACATCTATTTTTCATACCCCTTAGTGATAAGGTCACTATTCCACGCGGACGGAGTCGCGGGCACAGCTAGTTTGTTTATATTTACGATATAACCGTACTATTTTGGTGTATGATTTTAATAATGATCCACAACACCGCGTGGCTGGGTCAGTTAGTCTAATATATATTTTTTAAAAGTGATAGGCAGTGTTGTCAAACTACACACATCAAAAAAGTCTAAGCAACATGTACTAATTTAAATTTTAGGATGGTGGATGAGCCGCTGTATGGATGAACTTCCTGAATGCACCTGAGCCTTTCAGTATTTCCGGGCCGACGGTACACTCGCACCCTTCTTGTATCAGGCCTAAACCCGAATCGCGACTCATCGGAAAACATAATTTTATCCCATTGTTCCTGGGTCCATGTTCTGTGTTCTCTACACCATTCATTTCGACGAGCGCGATTCCTGTGACGTATCGGTGGGCACCTAATTGGGCGTAGAGCCCGTAGGCCGTACTCATACAGTCGATTTCGCACAGTTTGGGGACTTACATCAAACACTACTTGAATTTTGTAGCCTCAAACTTATCTCTTGAGCGGTTAACATCGGCTGGCGTCTTGCAGTCAGTTGTATGTACCGGTCTTGCCGAGTGGTTGTACTCCTTTTACGGCCTGGATGCTGTTCAGAGGGCTCCCTTGTATTATTGTAGCGCTGCCAAAGACGACAAATAACACTTCTATGAATGCCAAAATGCCAAGATATTATTGATACTATACAAGATATGATTGATTAGTTCCCGCTTGCAACATCCCTACAGCTCTTTGCATTTCATTTGCCGTCAAATGACGTCGCTCCATGACGTAAAGAATATCTAACAATTCAATTTTATCGCTAACTTTATTTAAATGGTTGGTAAAATTATAAAATCAAGACTTAGGCCGACTTGCACAACCAATCACTAAACCGATTTAGCGTTAAACTTATTTAAATCGTCATTCTGTCCCTGTCACATTGACAACATTTGACAGGGACAGAATGACGATTTAAATAAGTTTAGCGCTAAATCAGTTTAGTGGTTGGTTGTGCAAGTCGGCCTAAACGTAGCAATAAAAACGCACTTAAATTCAAACAAATTCCCTTTCATTTAATTTTATGAAAAAAATAAAACATAATCGAAATTTTTTTTTACAACCAGCCAGTATGTCATCAATAACAAAAAAGTTTACATACCTACGCACTTTGAGCGAGTAAAGACTTAGAAATGAATTAGTATAAATGGTAAATTTGTAATATCATGCATGTTGCTTAGACTTTTTTGATGTGTATATTTTCGAATTGTACATATAAGTACTGTATAGATAATGACTCAATATCACTACATTATAAGGCCGTTTATATAGCCACTGAACCGCTAGTACCATTAATCGACTGGAATCGTGTTTGTTCTTTTTTATAAATAAACTGGGACAATTGACACAGCGCCACCTAGTCCCGGAGTAAGTAGAATAGCACATGTGTTATGGGTACTAGATCACTAATCGTCTTCTTGTTTCTGCCCTTATCCCACATGATATGGGGTCAGCACATGTTCTCTCCTTCCACTCTCCTCTGTTAGCCGTCATCTCAACATTCACACCCTTTTTTGACATATTATCTTTTACGGAATCCATCCATATTTTTTTTGGTTTATCCCTCCTTTAGTATCCATCCACTCTCATTACTAGAATTTTTTGTGGTCACATGTCATTTTTCTCTGCGCATTATATGACCAAACCAAACCATACTTTCAGTTTCTTAATTACTTGCGCTGCTTTCAGTAAAGTACTTTCAGCGCAACGACAAAACAGCGTTTCCTGAAACATTTTAGTAGAATTTTACTCATCATCATGTTAGCGTTAAATCCCTGTTGTAACCCAAACTTTCGCTTTGGTGCCCGGCGTACACTTTACGACTTTTTCCTCTTTTTTTTTCACTTTGCTTTCTAGCTGAATTATATTGTTATGATAAGTAAAAACAATATGTATAGTCTATTTGGACATAAAAAAGATAACGTATACGTGACTCGATAATTCCAAGTTTAATAACATTTGTGCTCTTGTATTTAAAATATTCCATATCATTAACAGAGAGTGTAAGGTTATAGAGATATTACTTACAGGCGGTTTCGCTCGCCTTTATTTTATATTAGTGTTGAAGGTTATTTTACGACCTCTGCGGCAACACGGTTTTCGTCGGAACGCTTGGTTATGGTTCAATCCTCGATCCAATTCTGGTAGATTATATACTATATGTATTTGAATGAATGGAACTATTTAAATGAAAACTAGAATAAGTTACAGTGATACAATGGGCGACCTTACAATAGCGATCTCTTCCAGGCAACCCTATAATGATGTGGAATACAAATATCAATTAACTCGTGGATGGCTGTACACAAACTGGTTATACGTAATAATAACATAAATATATTATATATTATTAAACTATAAACAAATGATAATATTTTCAATCCATTTACATTACTCAAAATATAGGAAGGAAGAAAAAAGAGAAAAAATAATAATAATATTTTGTGACAATTCACACAGCGCCATCTAGTCCCAAACTAAGTAGCATAACTCTTGTGTTATGGGTAATAGACAACTGATATATTACTTATATACTTTTTTTTGTAAATAAATACATATTATACATAAACACCCAGACGCGAGACGGGAATCGAACCCGTGACCTCCCCTCGGCAAACGTACCGAAGTGCGTTATCCGTTACACCACCGAGGTCGTCAATAACAGTGAATGGATAAATAAATAAGCATGATGTAATTAAAAAATAAAGATCTGGGTGACCTTAGCGGTTTTTTAAGGACAGGCAATGTTTATACACCAATTTCTTAAAGATGGGAGGAAGGGTTTCACGAATGTATACAGGTAGGGAATTCGATAGTTTTACCGCTTAAACTGAGAACGAAATCCCAAGAAATGAAGTGGTGTGTTTGGGGATTACTGATTCTAGACTTCCGGCCGATAGTAGAGTATGAGGTTTGGTGATATGGCTGAAAGCAAACCTTTCTTTAAGATATAAAGGGGTAGAAGGGATAAAAATAGTACTATATAAGAGGGACAGTAATTGAGCATTCCCGCGAAAGCGGATTATCAACCACATGAGCTTGTTGTGAAATTTAGAAATGTGGTCATATTTGAGAAAACCGAATATGAACCTGATGCAGAAGTTTTGGAGACGCTTAAGTTTATTATGTTGTAGCTCGCATCTGCATAGTCAAGTATTGGTAGTAATAAAGTTTGTGCAAAAGTAACGTTGGTAGCAGTTGGAAGGAAATTTCTGAGCCTTTTGAGAGACGCAGATGAAGCAATCTTGCTGCTGATTTCAGTTGTGGTCTCCACGACATTTCATTGTCCATAATGATGGCCAAGTTTTTAACGGTTTTCAATAACGTCGTTGTTGAAAGTTACAAGGGGAAAGTGAGGCCAGTTTATTTTGGAAAGCATTCGAGAACTACCTATCAAGATTACCTTTGTTTTTGCAGGATATTTGTTTACAAAAGAAAATCGTATAAGTTATAGTCTGGTGTCCACGATACAAGTGCTCTAGTGTTTTTTGTTTTTTTTTCTGGCCAAAAAAAATGTTAACTCATGTTTTTATAAGACGTCGCAAGGATTTAAAAGCTGGTTCAAACACAGTAAAGGTAGGGCATCGTTCCAATTTTTTTCGGAATTGCGGGTCAAACGTCTGTCGTCCCTAAACCATAATTTAGCAACATACAGCTCTTTGTTTAGGAGAAGGAAGCGACGCGTAAAATCCGGCTCAAATGACCTGCAGAAACTGAGCCATGTGTACCGCATAACCAGCATACCTCGGGTTTATACCTAGTCAGGTCATAAATTCTGTCACATGTTTAATGTAAAATAATTGTAACAAGTTTATTAATTATGTAACCATTCATATACCAAAATGAACTTAACAAAACATAGATTCTTATGACATTAAAGTTTATTCAAAATGACCTCCGTGATTTTGAATACAAGCCTTCAATCTGCGCGGCCAGTTGTCTATCGCAGCACGAACGAGGTCCATGTCAATATCGGCGGCTGCCTTAATCAAGGATGTCTTGAGTGACTCCAAATTGGGATGAGGCTTTGAGCACGCCTTTTCCTCCAAGTGTTGCCATATCTTGTAATCTTTTTATCCGTGCAGGGGCGGAGAAAGAATACTAACCTCTGCGGCCGGGGTCGGCCTGTCGTAAAAGCCGACAAAACAACCCACCCTAGCTACGTGGTAGGGCCTCAAGCCCGTCTGGATGGCGACCACCTTCGGTCTTAAGTATGCCGCCATAATAACCTTGTGTTGTGTTCCGGCATTAGTGACCCAAGTTCCTGTACCCTTATGGGATAGCAGCGTGTTCGCGATGCCACTGGCGTTGCAAACACCCATAGGCGACGGTAACTGCTAAATTCTAAGCGGGCCGTCAGCCTGTCTGCTGTTCTACAGCAATAAAAAAAAAAAAAAAAAAATCTAACGGATTCAAATCTGGACTGGAGGAGGGCCAGTCTTCGTGCCGGATGAAGTCGATTTCACGCGCCGCCAGCCAGTCTTGTGTGCTCTTCGCTCTATGAGCTGGCGCCGAATCTTGTTGGAATACCCAGTGCCTGGTATTGAACATGGTATGAGAAACAGGTTTCACAAGGTTCGTCAGGACTGTATTTTGATACACAACAGCATTCGTTTTTACACCTTTCTCACAAAAATGTACCTCTGTTAAGCCCCAATAAGAAACTCCCAACCATACCATGAGTGAGGATGGAAAATGACCTCGTTGGACACGCGGAATACGGTTGCTCGCTTCTTCACTACTGTGTGCGTACACCTTATCATTTTGTTTGTTGTAGCTCTCTTCTACGGTAAACATTTTTTCATCCGAAAAAAGAATTTCCCGATATTTTTTTCCCGCGTACCGCTTCAACAAAGCGCGGCATCTCTTCAGTCTCAGGTCCATTAGACGAGCATTCAAACGATGTCCTGTTTTTCTTCGATATGCCCGAAGCCCTAAGTCTTCATTTAACACCCTTTTCACCGTGGTTCTGCTTAACCCCATCTGAAGGGCCAACAGTTTCTGCTTACGTTTGGGATTTCTTTGAATTCGTGCCTTCACAGCTTTTATCACTGCTGGAGTCCTAACAGACCGAGGGCGACCACTTCTTGACCTGTCATCTACACTAGAGTCTTCATTGTATCGTTTGATGGTACGATAAACGAATCTTTTGGTAATATTCAAATTTTTCAGTATGTTAAAAATTTGAATTGGCGCGTAACCGCAACGATGCAATGCAATAACTGCAACACGGTCTTCTTTAAGCGTCCACTCCATATTTAAAAATGAGTAAAATTCTAAAAGTTATACATTTTTATTTTCATGAACAATTCGAAATTCTAATTCAATAAACTTTTTTGTGGCCAGCATTCTAAAAGAAAAGTTTTTACTGTGTGATAATACTTATGACCTGACTAGGTAAGTGAAAAATAATTCAGAGAGTTGAGGTGTAATCAATCGAAACTAAATCATAAGTGTAGACATCGCGAAAGATTGTAATTTAGGGGTTAACTAGAGATCTAACTTGCCCGAAAAGAAGCTAAACCTTGCGCCAAGGTTCTCCCTGCTGTTCCATAACAAAAAACTACATACAATACAGGTCTAACCGAGAGTAGGTATATACCGTCGCCTACAGACGTTTGCAATATCAGAGGCATCGCCAACGCCCTGCCGACATTGAAGAGGATTTAGAACCTGGTTACTAGTGCTGCAACACAACACGAGGTCATTATATCAAGATCAATAGCGGTATATTTAGAGACCAGGGGTAATTCCTATCCATTCGGGCTTTGAGCCTTCCACCTAGGGTTGTTTTGTTGCATTTTATGACAGGACGCCAACCGGCTGTAGGTGCCGTATTCTAATTCCGACTGCTCAGAGCAGAACTATATCAATACGGTATTAGATTGAAGTATTCCTAGAAACTTGAAAACGCAGAAACCTGTATAGATCTTACAAAAGAAATTATCAATTTAATAAATACTATAACATTCATCTAACAATCACGTGTCAAACGTTAGTTAATATTCTTCCTTGTCAATTCTGCCTTGTGTTAGATTATTCATGACACCAATGTGCAATGAATTCAACTTACGTTTGCAATAATTACATAAAGTATATTTATTGTACCATTATACTAAAACGCAATTCTACATTTTGCTGATTATGTGCTTTTTGATATTTGTTTTTAGAGCATATATTTTGCAGTTTGGATATAAAGACATTGAATTCAGTCATTATGTTCTATTAAATAACGATTAGTCAATAAATATAAAAATTAATCGACCTGACATAATACAATAAATAGTAAATAGGTAAATAGTAAAATAGAATACGTATAGTAAAAAATATGTATATACATAAACTTGGTCTCTACCAAGCGTAATCGTCTCTAAAAGTACTCGGAAGTGTAATCGTCAAGTATTTGGCGAGGATTAGTGATTCTCTATTTCTTTCTAAGTAAGCATAGACAGTATTGGATTATTTGACGTTGGTATTATGTCGAATATATCAATAGTGCATATAATATATCTGCAGAACTTGAAATCAAAAGGTTTGTAAATTCTTTATTATTGCATGTGTTATTATGTAATAATGTTATTGTAGAGTTTTTATTTAAAACTAGTTACTTATAAAGGTTTTATCCATGCAGGGGCGGAAAAAGAATACAGACCTTTGCGGATGGGGTCGGCCTGTCGTAAAAGGCGACAAAACAACCCACCCTAGCTACGTGGTAGGGCCCCAAACCCGTCTGGATGGCAACCACCTTTGGTCTTAAGTATGCCACTATAATAACTTTGTGTTGTGTTCCGGCATTAGTGACCCATGTTCATGTACCCTTAAGGGACAGCAGCGTGTTCGCGATGTCACTGGCGTTGTAAACACCTATATGTGACGGTAACTGCTAAATTCTAAATGGGCCGTAAGCCTGTCTGATGTCCTACAGCAATAAAAAAAAAGTTTTAAACAAGGTACATTTCTTATTAACCATACAAACCACGTGGAAGAAAATCAAAACTTTTGGGTTAAAACGGGCGTGTCAAATTCAGTGTAGCTAAGCAAATTTAGTAGGTTGGTAGGTTTTCATTACATATGCGCGATAAAAATACTATGTTACAATGAAATTTAATGATATGAATGAATGGCTTGAAACACGTGTCACGCGGCAATCGCTTCTCATAAAGATATATCAAAGACAAAATCAAAGTTCAAGAGTCTCAATGAATGTCGAGAAAAATGAGACGGCGGGCGTTTAATCTATCCTTCATATTTCGTATCGATTTATCCAATTAAAACTAATCGATGGTGTTACAAGTTCACGACCTATGATAAATGTAGGAAATGTTTGACTACCTACTTTGTTTGGATTGATTGTAGCACTACGTTTTATTTCCTTATTACTCGTAATAGAATATTGAAGAATAACAAGGAAAGGTTACTGGTTTATTATACGTCTTATTTAACACAATTACGCACATGCCATATTGAGTTCATACCATCCATAATACCATCTTCAAAATAAGGTTAATAACAAGACGATTGTTATATTCGATAAACTTTGCTATTTATGTTACTGATTTATTGAAAAAATCTGTCAGTTCATATAAAAACCTAGTTATTAACAAACAATATATTTTTATATACGGTAAAGGTTGGAGCGCACTACGATTTATACTGCGTCAGATATATTTCGCGAACAAAGTTTCACCTAACAAGTATTGTAGACAACATTTGCCTAGAATATCAGTGTTAAATAAAATATTAGTTAGTTTTTTTTATTACATTATTGCATTGGATGTGGACTGAATTCTGATATAGGACTGATCCGATACCCTTCGTATCGTACATAGCACGCAAAATTTTTACACTGCCCAAAATACTAGCGCCACTTTAGTAAAATGTATACCAATTACAATTGCTTTCACCTCACCAAAAATAAAAAAATTACGTACACAGCGTGATATAAAACCCGTACGAATTTCTTCCACAGTGCGGGCTAGGACTAAAATTCACGCCGGTGGCGTCGCAAAGTAATGACTATAAGTCGATACTGCGACCCCCCATAAAAGCCTTAAGGTGGCGACTGGGGTTGTAGTCTGTATGCTGTTACGGCCGTCGCTGGCCATCACGTCTCGGCCAGCATCATTACGTCGGGTTCCCCTTGGAGTACTACGTGGAATTGGTCAATCGTTTTCGTCGGGTCTTAACCCGAACCTTAAACCTCTTAAGGTTAAGTCAGAAATCTGTAACCCATGTAATTATAATCAAATTAATTAATTATTAATAATTGACATCAATAGGTAATTTATAGGTAGATAATTTTAGCGACGGAGATGTTACATAAACAGCATAGCAACAAGTATATGATAATTACGTTCGGCAACTTATCGGTCGCCAAATAGTGCTATGTATGATTGGTCAATATTATAGAACTATAAACCAATCAGTTGTAAGGATATCTTAGCCAATATTTGTTCGTAAACCTTGAAATAGTAAATATTTTAATTGATCAATTTGAATGCGTGTAAAAGGATTTTGGGTGTAAAAGGAGGGATGGATGACTTTTTATGTTATGTTTATTTATACGATGAGTATATATTTAAAATCATTATATCTCTAGATCACGATTGAGTGGAAAATAATAAAGGCTAATTATATTATTGGACCTGGATTGTAATATCATGTTTGTATTAAAATTGCAAAAAGTGTATTACAGTTTACTTCAAATATATCATATCTAAGTAGATAGTAGTCATGTGGCATTTTTCTGATCTAACGAGCTTATTGTAAAATAATTGTAACATACTGAACTAGGCACCAAGAAAAACCAACTCCACGTGATCGCCAATGTATGTGATCCGCTAATCCGCTTAATTAATGGTAGCGGCAATCAGTATCTCTAAACGACAAGCATACCGTTTGTCGGTTGAGAGGCACATGCGAAAACACATGCCCTACACTGAGCATTGGGCAGTAGAGGCACACTGGGTTTTATATCCCTAGTATCGGTTTCATCAAGCATTTCTACAACAATAAAAAGAGGTAAGGCTTGTAATTCAAAGTCACAACTTTATTATTGTATTCAATACAAGCCGTTCCCGCTCGCTTCGTGGGTTGAATAACAGAAAAAATTAATCGAAAAAGTATGAGAAGTTTGCGTACGCATGCGCGCTACACTGCTTGCCCTATTTCTCCGCGGCATAAAACATATACATATATCACTGAACACGTAGTGCTTAAAAAAATTGTTGTTTCTTAAAGCTTTATTAACTTAATATATTAAATGAAGATAACGCAATAATTGTTTTTAGATACCTATGGGCCAAGTGTCTAAGAAATAAAACTTAGAAAATTTAATTGAAATCTATGCAGTAGTTTTGCCGTGATGCGCGCACAACTGCAGATCTCTATCTTCTATTTTATTTATAATATAGTAGATGTTGTTATGGAAAAAATGGAATCAGTAAAAATATTCCATCTGCCATGTATGTATATATTAAGAATATATATTGCGATCACTATCGTCCTACAGCTAGAAATAATATCTTATCACAAAACAACGTGGAGGTTAAAAATCTTGTCGCTAGGTGGAATATCCAGTTATTAATACGATGTTTTGTAAATTTTAAACTAAGCTTTGTAAATATTTATTGTTGTCAGTCGTAATCGTGTATATGAGAAGATATCACAGAAACAGGTAAAATAATACTGTATTTTACCGAAGATTTTTCTAAAATATCATTTACAAAACTACATTTCAGTTGCTAATTATTGTAATTATTACGGCATTGCCCGTCATCAGCTGTGCGTTCATCCCCATTTCCTAGAGCCTCTTCTCTTTTGTACGAGATGGTTCTCAAGAACGTTCATGTTGCGTACTCTCCAGATTTGGAATGAACATCCGGCTAAGGTTTTCCCATCGTAGTACATGCGCGTTTTTTAATTTCTTAGAGGTCGGCAGTGCATTGGAAATGCCTATGGTGTTGCCAATCGGTTGGGCCGTTTGCCTGGCTGCTGAACTACAGTTATAAAAAAATACGATGTTATTAAAGTTTGCCCCTGAATGCCTTGTTTGTATCTAGGTCGCCCTATCAGTTTGATGATAAGCTTTTGTGATCTATTATGGAAAATTAGTAAAGTAAACATGTATTTTTCCTTCCAGTACATATCTATTAATGATATACGATGAATACATTACGCGATTTAGATTTAGAAAACGTATCCTATCATAAATGTAATTTTTTAAAATTTATATGACAAACCAACGTTTGGGTGAGCTAGTACAAGTATAGTTATCTTTAGAAATATGAGGAATAATCTACTTGAAATTAGTTATTTGATAATAATTCATATACACAATTTCTTTTCTAAGGAGATGTAAAAATGCGAAAGGATCCGTTTCTTCTTTCAAGTTGGGCAGTCGGTCTTATAAAAACCAAATTGAGTTAATATTATGTAGAATAAAACATCATAACTGTAAATATTGTGTCTTTATTGTGCTACCAACCTGCAATACATTATATTTTATTACCAACAAATACACGATTTGAGATTAGTTGCTTTTTCATTACAGTGTACTTTTTCTTGGTTCGCAATCAAATTTGTAAAGGATACCTTGTTACCATGAAAAAGTAAATATTAAGCATATTTTGGTATATTTTCCTATCGCAAAAAAAAATCACTCGGTTTAGTCGACTTTTGTTTTTATCAAAGCTTATCCTTGAATAACAATGTGCTGACGCATTTGGATGTTATCGCAAATGATCTTTGGCACTGGCAATCTGCGCTGCTCTAGGCGAGAAAGAACGCGGCCGAACCCCCCGCGACTCGAGCGCACGAAGGCATCACACTAGATAGGGTGATAGGTCATCAGATAAATCGACTGATTGCTCTATTAATTTAGTATATTTCCATTTATTCTAAAACTAGTATATTAATTTCTTTTAGCCGGTTTAGATCAAACGATGTCGTTGGAAAATGTATTTTTAAAATTACACTGTCCATTCCTCAATTTTTTTAATATGTATTTTGTGAAATCTATATTTTTTTTAATGTATCGGAGGGCAATTTTCTCCGTGTAGGGGTGGAGGGAGAATATTGACCCCAGCTAGGTAGGGTAGGGCTTCAAGCCCGACTGGATGGCGACTACCCTTGGGCTCTAAATATGTCGCCATAATAACCTTGTGCCGTGTTCCGACATAAGTGACTCAGGGTCAAGTTGCCGGACGCTGCCGGTAGCGTGTTAGCGGTGCCTCTATCGTCGCAAATATCTATCTACGAGGGTGGTCTCAAAAGTTTTCGACCTAACAAAGATACAAGACATTTCTTCAGAATTTTATTTTTTCATAGTCTCCTTGTAACTCTACACATTTCTCCCAGCGATACTCCCATCTCTGTAACCCGTCCAAATAGGCGTTTTTCTCTGCAAACTAATTGTTTTCGAAGGTGATTGTCTCTTCATTTGACGAAAATCTGTCCTCCGAGCGTAACTTTTAGATGAGGGAACAAAAATAAATCGCTTGGGGCTAGATCTGGTGAGTAAGGCGGATGGTCAAGCAGTTCAAACTGTAATTCGTGGATTTTCGCCATGGTAACCGCTGAGGTGTGAGACGGTGCGCTGTCTTGGTGAAACATGATTTTCTTTTTCTGCAAATGTGGCCGTTTTTCCGCAAATTCTGCTTTCAGCTTGTCAAGTAATGATGCGTACTATGATCCTGTAATGGTTTTTGCTTAGATAATCGATTAAAATAACTCTATGACTATCCCAAAAAACAGTCGCCATCACTTTCCCAGCCGAAAAATTAGTTTTTGCTTTTTTGGAGCCGATTCCCCCTTTGCAGTCCACTGTTTGGACTGTTATATATACAAACAAATTTTTAATACATTTCATGTGTTTTATAATTTGTCTGGTTCATTTATTTATTTGATATCTCAGTAATTCCCTGAACAATCTTACATCCGTTTTAACGGGTGTGCATCAGTGCCGCATTATGCAAGCGCGGGGCCCGTAGCAAACCATTTCAAAGGACCCCGCACCTGGGCGCAAGTGTGCTTCCATGCCTCAAACTATAGCACCAACGTAAGAACTACATCACCAATGCACTTGTCGCCGATGGCTCAAGCGAGCTCCTGGGACGTGACTTCATCAAGTAGCCACCCTGATTCGGCGATGGAAGCGCTCAACACGTTTGTCTCATTATTGGACCGAATCAAATTCTTCACATTTATACGAGCGACTTTTTGTAACATGTGCTTTTATCGTATGAAATTCTGTTTTATTTTTGCCAAGGAAATAATGGGGGTTACCGATTGTATAACGTAGATTGTGTTAGTAGGAAAAATGTAACGTTTCACCTTTTTGTGACATCAAATGAATTCAATATTTAATTAGTTTCAATAGTTAATAAGTTTCATTTAAAAATTACGCTCAGGCCGAGATGAGCGGGTTTAAATATGCGGGGTCCCCTTTTGCGCAGGATCTGTAGCAATTGCTACTCTTGCTATGTGGTTAATCCGGCATTTTATTTATTTATTTATTTCAGACAGTTACAAAATCATGTCCATAGTGGGTTAGTAAATTATAAGTAAACTTAAAAATCTATTGTTAGTAAACATATCCAACATTGGTGTGCATACAACCGCGCGAGCAGCTAAATCGAAACGGGGCACGGACTTACTGAATTTGCGGCGTGCCAGAGTTCGTAATTTTTGTCGAAAAAAAAAAAACTAAATTGTAGTTCTGAACACGCTCTACAAGATTGACAATAAAATATTTTTCGGCATCTATCACGAGGAAAGAGAAAATAGCAAAAAACAAATTTGACTACCTAAATTTTTGACTTTTTCGATCGGTATCTCAATAACGATGAACGATAGGTAAAAAAAAGTAAAGGACCTTAATTATTGTAGAGCGTACAAAGAGCAACAAAAAAGTATTGAATCAAAATTTACCTATCTCAATGGAGAACCGAGTTGTAAAAAAAACTGAATTCAACCCTTTTTTCAAGATGGCGGAAAATGCACATAGGAGATCTTGGTCGACAATTTGAACTTAAGCTTTTCTAATCTCCCTCCCCCCACGTCATATCCAAAATTCAGCTTTCTCGGTCGTGTGTGTATGAGCAATTACATATTGAAATATGACAACTAATTTTTTATAACTTATAACTGTTAATTATATAATTTTCAATAAATATATAAAAAAAATATATACTATTCTATTCTCTAGTTTTTTCTCAATATACTGTTTTTTGAATTATGTAAATATTGCTTTCTGTTTGGTTTTTATGAGCCTTTTTCCTAAGCCCTAGGAAAATCGCAAAATTAGCTTGGTTATGTTTGCCTGTGCATCGTTTTCTTTTCCGGCACTAAAAGGGTTAGAATATGTTGAGACCATGCGTTCATGTACAGTTGCCATGCTTGCTCGTGGGTGTGTCTGATAATATAAATCATTGCTCGCCAATTGAAAGTCGTCACTCGACTTTAAAAACATATTTGTTCAAGTTACTGGCCTCCGGTCATGTTTTTAAATGCATATCAACTGTGGGCTGTTTTCCACTGTTTATCTTGTATCCAATGAAAATATGTTTTGACATACGGTTTTATAACATCTTGTTTGTCGCATGATGCATATTATATCAATTGGAATAATAATAATAATAAGCATATCAGATCTAATGGCGTGATTAACGAATTGTTCTGTTTTTCTTCTTATTAATTAGAAAAACATATTTTGATCTGGATTTCAATGTTGGTATTCAAAATAAGCTTGACGTTATTAGTTTACAGTAAATAATGTAATGTACTTGATTAGTTAGAAATATTTCATTATATCTGTTTTATATGGGAGCGTTCGAATATTACGTAACGCAATTTTTAACCTAATGTATCGCGCCATAACGTTTTTCTATACCTTCGCCCCCCCCAGTAAAACGTTACGTAACTACCAAGTGGCCATTTTTACCTAAAAGTCACAATTATGTGGCGTAAAGTACGGGATGTTATGTAACGCGTAGTTCAAACCTGCCCTCCCGCCCCTGTAACGCATCGGAACGTTTTACAAGCCTCCCCTCAAATTCGTTACGCAATACTTGAACGCTCCCTATACCATTAACCCCTCAAACGTCTTATGTTCGGTTGTACATATAAGAGAAAACGCTCCAAATGTCTTACGTACCGCATAGGTATTTAACAGCCATCAACAGTGACGGTTGCCATTGGTCATATTTACTATCTATCTATGACCAATGGCGACCGTCAGTGTTGATGGCTGTTATGTATCTATGTGGTACGTACGATATTTGGAGCGTTTTCTCTTATGAACATATCACGTTTTAGGAGTTAAATAATTATTTATGCATATAAATATGTCTTTGACATTAAGTAAGATATTTCACCGCAATCGTTTAATTTGAAATTAAACAATAAATAGGACAACAATATGTTCAATGATTTATCATTTATTAGAAAATCAATATAAATCCCATTACCTACACAAGTGCAGTTTTAATATTACATTATAGACAAACATTTAAATCAGTTTTAAGGTATGAACAATAATGGTCAACTAATTAGAAACAACAACAAAAAAGTACAAAAAACAATATGTTTTAAGTATTAGTAATTAGTATTGTTATTTACGAAATAGCTACTACCTACAGCCTACCAATAGTTATAATTAATATTTAGTGGCGTATCCTTTATTTTCAATAACAGCACTGCAACGACGTAGCATTGATGCAATCAATTTCATACATTTTTCTAGGGGGATTGAATTTCAAGCTTCAACAAATGCTTCATATAGTTCGTTTTGACTGGTGTTACGTTTGTTTGAGACTTTCTTTTTAACAATATACCAGAGATTTTCTATCGGGTTTAAATCCGGACTATTTGCTGGCCAGTCTAAAACGGATATACACAGTTCGGTAAGGAAACATTTGACGCTATTGGCCGTGTGTTTAGGGTCATTGTCATGCTGAAAGATCCAGGTTACAGGCAAATGATCGTCCGAGTAGGGAATCATTGTGTGCTCTAAGATATTTTTTATTGCCATTGATCCATTGTACCTTCAATCTTCCGAACAGGTCCAACTCCACATCTGGAAAAACACCCCCAAACTTTAATGTTACCGCTTTCTAAGAACATTTTCAACAGTTCCATGTGTTTTATAATGATCAATTGCATTAAAAACTTTCTTAACAACAATTTAAATGCCCAGCTATTCTTCTGTACGCCGACTTATGATCTATATGTAAATTAACAATTATTTGCCTAGTTCGTCAACTACGTACGGCAAAAATAAAAGTTGTGACGCGTTCGTCACAACTTTTATTTTTGCCCATTTTGAATAAAATAAAATTCAGATTAAATTTTGAATTGCCGCCAAAATAATATATTTGCCGCCTAGAAAGAAATGTTATTCTCCAATTTCAAAAAAGAACGAGCTATGGATGCTTTTTTAAAATGTTTCTAATTAGGCGTCCAAGCTTCCATTACAGAAAATAAACTCCTACTAAGTAAGACTCATTTTGTAATGAAAAGTAAGATATGTTTTATATTTTATGCATTTAATGAGTTTTTTATTTAAGTGGCTATACATAGTCAGGTCATAAATTCTGTCACATGTTTAATGTAAAATAATTGTAACAAGTTTATTAATTATGTAACCATTCATATACCAAAATGAACTTAACAAAACATAGATTCTTATGACATTAAAGTTTATTCAAAATGACCTCCGTGATTTTGAATACAAGCCTTCAATCTGCGCGGCCAGTTGTCTATCGCAGCACGAACGAGGTCCATGTCAATATCGGCGGCTGCCTTAATCAAGGATGTCTTGAGTGACTCCAAATTGGGATGAGGCTTTGAGCACGCCTTTTCCTCCAAGTGTTGCCATATCTTGTAATCTAACGGATTCAAATCTGGACTGGAGGAGGGCCAGTCTTCGTGCCGGATGAAGTCGATTTCACGCGCCGCCAGCCAGTCTTGTGTGCTCTTCGCTCTACGAGCTGGCGCCGAATCTTGTTGGAATACCCAGTGCCTGTTATTGAACATGGTATGAGAAACAGGTTCCACAAGGTTCGTTAGGACTGTATTTTGATACACAACAGCATTCGTTTTTACACCTTTCTCACAAAAATGTACCTCTGTTAAGCCCCAATAATAAACTCCCAACCATACCATGAGCGAGGATGGAAAATGACCTCGTTGGACACGCGGAATACGGTTGCTCGCTTCTTCACTACTGTGTGCGTACACCTTATCATTTTGTTTGTTGTAGCTCTCTTCTACGGTAAACATTTTTTCATCCGAAAAAAGAATTCCCCGATATTTTTTTCCCGCGTACCGCTTCAACAAAGCGCGGCATCTCTTCAGTCTCAGGTCCATTAGACGAGCATTCAAACGATGTCCTGTTTTTCTTCGATATGCCCGAAGCCCTAAGTCTTCATTTAACACCCTTTTCACCGTGGTTCTGCTTAACCCCATCTGAAGGGCCAACAGTTTCTGCTTACGTTTGGGATTTCTTTGAATTCGTGCCTTCACAGCTTTTATCACTGCTGGAGTCCTAACAGACCGAGGGCGACCACTTCTTGACCTGTCATCTACACTAGAGTCTTCATTGTATCGTTTGATGGTACGATAAACGAATCTTTTGGTTATATTCAAATTTTTCAGTATGTTAAAAATTTGAATTGGCGCGTAACTGTAACGATGCAACACAATAACTGCAACACGGTCTTCTTTAAGCGTCCACTCCATATTTAAAAATGAGTAAAATTCTAAAAGTTATACATTTTTATTTTCATGAACAATTCGAAATTCGAATTCAATAAACTTTTTTGTGGCCAGCATTCTAAAAGAAAAGTTTTTACTGTGTGACAATACTTATGACCTGACTAGGTATTATTGCATGATTATTAATTATTGAATGTGTATATTTTTTACGAACATTTGTACGTTGAAGTTATACTTTCTTTATTCTTAAGAAGTGTTTCTAATTCTATGACCACCACTGTATATATCGACTCAAAACCTAGGGTTTCGATTCGCAATAGTATACTTAGCATTGTTGGACCAAATTAGAATATTATAATAGCCATGCAGACGTAACAAGCATACTAGTGTGTGGATTGGCAATCTGGATTGTACCTAGTCAGGTCATAAATTCTGTCACATGTTTAATGTAAAATAATTGTAACAAGTTTATTAATTATGTAACCATTCATATACCAAAATGAACTTAACAAAACATAGATTCTTATGACATTAAAGTTTATTCAAAATGACCTCCGTGATTTTGAATACAAGCCTTAAATCTGCGCGGCCAGTTGTCTATCGCAGCACGAACGAGGTCCATGTCAATATCGGCGGCTGCCTTAATCAAGGATGTCTTGAGTGACTCCAAATTGGGATGAGGCTTTGAGCACGCCTTTTCCTCCAAGTGTTGCCATATCTTGTAATCTAACGGATTCAAATCTGGACTGGAGGAGGGCCAGTCTTCGTGCCGGATGAAGTCGATTTCACGCGCCGCCAGCCAGTCTTGTGTGCTCTTCGCTCTATGAGCTGGCGCCGAATCTTGTTGGAATACCCAGTGCCTGTTATTGAACATGGTATGAGAAACAGGTTCCACAAGGTTCGTCAGGACTGTATTTTGATGCACAACAGCATTCGTTTTTACACCTTTCTCACAAAAATGTACCTCTGTTAAGCCCCAATAAGAAACTCCCAACCATACCATGAGCGAGGATGGAAAATGACCTCGTTGGACACGCGGAATACGGTTGATCGCTTCTTCACTACTGTGTGCGTACACCTTATCATTTTGTTTGTTGTAGCTCTCTTCTACGGTAAACATTTTTTCATCCGAAAAAAGAATTTCCCGATATTTTTTTCCCGCGTACCGCTTAACAAAGCGCGGCATCTCTTCAGTCTCAGGTCCATTAGACGAGCATTCAAACGATGTCCTGTTTTTCTTCGATATGCCCGAAGCCCTAAGTCTTCATTTAACACCCTTTTCACCGTGGTTCTGCTTAACCCCATCTGAAAGGGCCAACAGTTTCTGCTTACGTTTGGGATTTCTTTGAATTCGTGCCTTCACAGCTTTTATCACTGCTGGAGTCCTAACAGACCGAGGGCGACCACTTCTTGACCTGTCATCTACACTAGAGTCTTCATTGTATCGTTTGATGGTACGATAAACGAATCTTTTGGTAATATTCAAATTTTTCAGTATGTTAAAAATTTGAATTGGCGCGTAACCGCAACGATGCAACGCAATAACTGCAACACGGTCTTCTTTAAGCGTCCACTCCATATTTAAAAATGAGTAAAATTCTAAAAGTATACCTTTTTTATTTTCATGAACAATTCGAAATTCGAATTCAATAAACTTTTTTGTGGCCAGCATTCTAAAAGAAAAGTTTTTACTGTGTGACAATACTTATGACCTGACTAGGTATAAGCATAGCAGAGCAGGTATACTTTTCGCGCATCGTTAGGGGACACTAGATGGGACATAGTGATTTATCAAATTTTTGACCTTGTCTAAGTAAATAAGGATCGAAACGCAGACCGACCTAGTAGTCGGTCTACCTGCGTCTAACATCGGCAGATGATGATGGATGTTGATAACGGTTATTGTACGGCTGCCCATAACACGTTAACTGACAAAATAAAATGAAAATAACAGTTATGGATCGGATCATGTTGTATGGATCACATGCCTGCCTTAAATGAGAAATACCTACTCAAAATTTGATTTAGATAAATTTGTCTCTTACTGTGTTTTGAAATTAGGCAGAGCTGTAACTTAATATGAAAAATTAATATTATAATCATCGGACTTGACATAGAATTGTTATATATTATATACTAGGACAATTCACGCAACACATATAAATAGCGATATAATTACTGCAGAAAATAGTCTTCTCTAGTTAATAAAAGTACAGTCGATAAATTCGTATAAATCATAGTTTATATTTTTAGTAGGGATTTATGTATATGGATGAGGTTAAAGTTGATTATGTTTATTTTTTCATATCGCCAGTAGTTATTCAACGGGCACTATCGGCCGAGATTTAAAGCATCATGACAGCAGGGCGTTACTTTGACGTAATATCATGCGAGGGAGATATCGTTCATATATATATCGACGTCTTCTCCGTTCCCACTGTATTTTGTCCGTTGCTTATCTAAGCTCCTTACCTTGAAGCTTCTACGATATATTCCGCACTTCGATCTTAATTAATATTCAATTAATTCTTGGCTAATAAGTTATTTTGCGTGAATAATGTGTTGTTATAAAACCAGTGGAATGTGTGACCTGTGTAGAGATTTTCAACTGTCTCTTTTGCACAGTAAGGATTTTTTTGTTTAAACGATTAATCGCTTTTTGTGTGTTTTTAATAAATGGATATGGAACACGATGGATTCAAGATTTGGATTAAGAACTTAAATGTAAACTGGACCTTCGACGATTATTTTGTACATCTTTTTCCAAATGTATATGTTGTCATTGGAGGACAAATTTTTGATCTAGTTCCAGTTTAATTTTTATACCTAATACTCCAATAATATATTTTTGAGATAACAAAACTAAATAAATATCTCCTTGAAAAATATAATGTATTTTAAGTAAAAATTTTGTGTTGTCTACAGATCTGCTCAAAAACTTCCCAACCGCTGCGCCGAAGATCGAGTACCCCAAGTTCCAAATCCAGGACGACACTTCAACCACTTTCTACCCTCCATCTCCTCCCGAGGTGAAACCTAGTCCGTCGGAACTTGCTAACGATCTTCTGCAACAGCTAGATAACCAGTGTAAACAAGGTAAGATTATTTTTTTATATTACAGTTACTTAATTACCCCTCGAGTCTTCTTATCCCGGTTTCGTATACAAACTTCAATTCAGGACTAATAATAATAATAATCGCTATAATTTTTGATCGGTTTGCATAGTTGCCCTTTCGTGATAATTACAATAAATATATAATGGGATGACTCACACAGCGCCATCTAGTCCCAAAGTAGCATAGCACTTGTGTTATAAGCACTATCACTAGACAACTGATATGCTACATAAACTACTACTACTACATAAACAGCAAGGCGCGGGACGGGAATCCAGCTCGTAACGTGCGTTGGCTGCTAAACCACGGAGGTCTTAATAAATAAAATTTCTTAAATTATTAGGTAAATAAATTATTGAACGTCTTTTAAGGCAATTCGTGTTTGACCACCCAACCTCAAAACGGGGTCTTTTCTTTGATGTATGTGCTTTATAATTATTTCATTTGGCGCTTTTTATGACAATCAATGAATTTGAAGTAGCTATCGTCTCTTAGGATTGAACCACGCTGTAAGCTCAGCGTAACTTCGTAATACATTCTATATACAAATGATGAAGTCTTCGACTATTTCAATTATATTCTATGGAAAAGAACATATCCGAATAGACATTTGATTAGATCTCTAGTAGTTGTTGTTGGTTGTACATACATATCTCAGCAGTAGGACTTTATGGTATTGTAACTATGTCGCAATTAAGTAGACGAAGGCTTTTAAGCTGTAACGACAGAATAATTTCAGAAAACCGTGAATAAATTAATGTGATTTGATTCGACTATATTCGAGACAAATAAATACCATTTGAAATAGAAATCAAAAATTTTGATTGATCTACATTATAAAATATAATACTTATTTTTTTTTTATAAAGTTTGGTGGATTTCCCAGACCCTAGAGAATTGTGAGGGGTATGAAGGACTCGCCAGACAAAAATGTGCAGTTTTCATAACGCGTTGCAGGCGAACGGTGTTTGCGAGAGGGAAACTAGCTAGTCAGTCCACCGACTTTTTAACAGACATTATGGCCTTGTAAACGCTTAGCCATCGACGATAATGTCAGGAGACGGGCCTCTTGTCCTCTAACGAATCCAACTAAAAGGAGGTTTGAAGGATATCTTGCTACATCACCCTGGCGGGCATACGCGCTGTATATTCGCACCAATGCTCTATTCTTGGCCGGCAGGTTTTACGAAGAGTTGACGCAAATGTATGTTTGAAAGCTACGACCTAAAGAGGGAAAGAGAATGATTCTGAAATTTAATCTAATTCTTTTCGGCTCGAGCCGCCCCAAACGAATTTGTTTCAGTTAAAAACTGTAATGTCAACATTTTTTGTCAGATGCCATAAAACTACTTAGTTTGGAGTAATTATACTCTTTGTAAGTATAATTATGTGCTCGATTCTTATGTGTACAGTACGATTGCGATTTTTTAAAAATAGCTGTCTGAGTACGCTAAAAACCCTGCAATAAAACAATTCCGAAGTAGCGTGAAACCGTGGAAAAGTACAATATTGTTTTAATTTAATCTGATAATAAGAAAAATGTGAGACACATATTTGCTTTGGATTGCAATTAGCAACTATTTAGATGTAGAGGCGGATGGCATTTGTCATTGGCCCGAATTTAAATTTCGCGTATAGGTGAAATAAATTTATTCAGTGGTAGCTATTGGCTTGTGTTAACTAAATTATTATCAACCTTCATTGAACACTGAATTGTCTGATTTGAACCGATTCATATTTAAACAGGCACGCATGACTATCGGATTGCAATTCTTTTTATTTGCGCTTGATTTTTAATTCTGTTTTCCTTGTCAATATACAAAGCTGTAATTTTCGGCTGTATCCGAGCTTTCATTCTGGTACTTGAATCTCGCATTGTTTAGTCGGTATTTATCTTTTCGACGCTATATTTTCTTGTGCCGAGATAGCGTAAGGAAATAGATGAAATTGATTTGGCTTATTTTGGTTTTTATTTGGACGTCTTCCGCCTAAACACAAACCAAAAACGCAATAAATATATAATTAAAATATTCTTAAATAATATTTTTAAATTAACTGGTTTTATCTAATAATATATCGTTTTTATTTCTTAGTTGTTTATTAGATAATTTACTGTAAAGCGGACTTAAATGTAGTTAAAGGTTCGAGCATGTTATCAGAACTGCGAGTTGTCTGGTAGGCATCATTGACACACCTCTGGTGGCTGGGTTCCATTATTCGGCAGCGTGACAATCTGCCTTATCATGTGTTCCTTAATAAAAAAATGATAAGCATTTTTAAATATTATTTCCAGTTGCTTAAGATATATAAAGAATGAATGATGAATAATACTTGTATGTACAGCAAGGACTATAAGATGGGAAGATCATAGGCAATTTTGCCTACTAGAGTGTTATTTCTGTTTTCGGGGTGGTGATAGGCGATTTCCGCCACTTCCCGACCCTTTAGACGTAAGTCTAAGCTTTTCAATTGGTATATCGTATTCTCGAAAACGTGCTAGTATTATACAAAGCTCTACAAAGCCAAAATTGATCATCTATTTCAATCTTTAACCCATTATTAGTAACCGCCTATTATACTGCTGTGAGAATATAGTTTTAAATGTAAAGACACATGAAATTCTGCATTATTTGCGATCTTTATGCCCATAATTTAATTGAGGCAAGAAACAGTTGCTGGCGCTATTACGATCACACTAGAAAAATAGTCGCTTGATTAGGGAAATAATATTTTGATATACCGCTTCTGTTGAGTTGTAAGCTCAAACACGCTTTTAAAAATGTATAAAAGTAAGATTACTCGAAGTAAGTAAAAAGCAAGAAAGTGGACATGCGCAAAAGTAGGAAGCATAGGACAGAACTTAACGCTAAGATGATGATAAAATTAATTAGCAAAAACCTAACGAATTCAAACCGATTCTTCTATCAGTCGTTTAGTTTTGTCAGGTGACATATAATCCAGTTTAAAATAATATTAAATATGTTATAAACACTTAATATAATTATATCAGAACAGAACTGATCTTTAGTTATTATAGTTCACTTGATTTTAATGACAACTTGATAATATTATAGGCAGTTAAGTTTATTTATAATTCTTGAAAGACCTTTTGCATCTGAGTAAACTAAGTAGGTGTACAGATAAAATTAACGATTTAATATATTATAATTAATCACTAACGTTTATAGGTAGGTATACTTTATGATTGTTTCTTGGAATCATCTTTGACGAGAATGAAAACGGCTTACAATTTAAATATACTTTGATTAAGAATTGATTCTAAAGGAATATTTTAAACACACTTCATTCATTCCATAAGAGTAACAATCGAATGATTCAAACATTGGAAATATGAGAAACGTGTTTAACTTTCTACGATGATTATTTAATTTTGTTTGTAGGAGTGTAATACAATGTTGTGTTGTGGAGTGTAGTGGTGGGGAAATATGAGGTCCGGCGTGCCGTGGCTTGTCGGTCGGTGGTCGCGCACTCTCAGTGCCAGGCTGTGCCGCGTCGCGTCGCGTTTGCTGGTGATCAATCCAAGCACACAACCCGTGACAATAAATTCAACTCGCGAAGCACGTTTCGGGCGTTCGCCCTCCGACCGCAATCTATGTCTGCCGCCATCGACGCGCTGTCTTGACGCCGTTAGAATGAAGTGCCGCCGTTATCGTTGCATCTGGAACAAGGAAATTGTTTTTAACTCACAGAAACTCGTCAAGAGACGTTAGATCCTGCAAGGAGGATCAGGACTATATACGACGACTATCGCTAACACTACGAGGATTCCAGTTTTTAGAATATACTGCCTTGTATAGTTGTATAAAAGTTAAGGACTTATTGTTAACTATATTGTAAAGACTCTTCATCGACTTCAAAGACAACATAAATATAATAATTGGAATTCGTGATGGCAGATATTTACGTGGGTAGGTGTTGTGTATGTTCTTTTGATGTCTAAATGATCACTGTAGCGGAAAGGCGTGCTCAAGGTTCACTCCACGCTTTTGACTTGCAACAAAATAATAATGACGTGTTGACATTGCAACAGCTTTTCTAGTATCACGTGTTCACTAAATGCTCAATTGCTTACGAGTCAATATAATTAATGTAACCTAGTTTTGTGAACAGATTCGTTGGTTATGTGGTTGCTATATGTCATACAAAATACTTTATGATATATTCACGCAAATTTACATCAGCACTACCAAAAATACTTGTTTATCTTATAGTACTTGAATAGAATGGCGCATATTGCCCATTAGCCGTATTGGTGTCTTCGCTGGAATTAATGCTGTTTTGCGTAGTATGCTTTCATTTGTCCTGTCGTGGCACAAGTCATAGGAGTCTAACTGCAGCGATACCGATAAACGCGATATCGTATGGAAATTGTATGCGATATTACAAATTGTATTCAAACAAAGCGTACATATATTCCATAACCGCATAGCTATTCATCAAATTAGTGTTAGGATACAATTATTATTAACGATTCATACTTTTGTAAAGATTAAATTAATACTTAGTAGGCATAATTTACTTTTTATAAGCGTTAACCACAATATTTCCATTTATTTTAAATTCATTTGAATATAATATATTCTGATTCTCAAAGTTAAAACTAGTAAGTTATAATTTCCGCAATTTATTTTCAAGTATATTCGATGGTTGCATAGATATGAGTAACATTACTTGGACAATATATAGTAAGCGGTCCCTAGTGGCTTGTACCGTGGTACTTAAACCAGTTCTAGCACAAGGCGACCTCGCCGGTTCGCCCAATAATTAAAGCGTACTGACCACTTGTTTTACATTCCTTATGTATACAGATAATATAGTTCCTTTCGAATGGAAAAATAACTATCTCAGCACGTACTTTACACGTGATATTTTTTAATTTGCTTTCGTTGCCTTGAGGGTGACCATGTATTTGTCTAGTATCGTAAAACTGAATTAATATAATATGTTTAAAATTTTAATGCTTCCTTGTAATAAATCACAACACTAATTAGCAAAAATATAAAATTATGAAATATATTTTCCATGCATTACGAAAAACAAAGACAAACGGGTAGTTTGTTTAATAATTTATGCAGTAATGATATTCCGCGATTTTCTAAATGGTCTTACTAAAATGAAATATTCAATTAAATGCAATGTACCGTAGAATTCCGCCAGATACAACATTATAATTTATTCATTACATAAAAAATCTGAAATTGTAAAACCATAGGTTTTTTTTTTAGCATTTTACAGGTCAGGTCGTCTAGAAGTTAGGCATTTTATATTTGCCAAGACACCAAGTATTTGTTATAAAATTCGATGTTTTTGTCCGTTTCACAAACTGTTAATCAAAAGAACGAAATTGAGTTTAGTTTAACACTTGTTCAGATTTTTTTTATCATTTCTTATCACAAGATTCATAAATCTTAATATTTAAATATCTGTACGTGTAAGACTCGAAATTATTATAAAATGATAAATGAAATGGTACAGTTAATACTATCAGTGGCAAATTCCACAAGAAGAGCAGCATTTATTTTTATCATTAAGAGCCACGATTTGTAGAGTCGTTGACATTGGCAGATCTAATATACATTTATAATGAGGATCATTTATCTAGCGATCCGCTCTGTCGAGGGCGTGATGGAATAGAACCCAGATTGTAAGGTTATCTCGGGTCAGGGCGCCTGCTGTTAGTGTCCGAGATGTGTATGTATAAGAACATTTGCGAAACAGAATGCATTTCTATAATTAACTTTATTTACTTATAAATTGAAAATACAGCTCTCTTGTAATTTATCACTTGATATAGTAGGTTCGTCGAAACCACCGATGCTATCACCATAAATCCTAATTAATTTTATCGGTGCAGGGGCGGAGAAAGAATACTAACCTCTGCGGCCGGGGTCAGCCTGTCGTAAAAGCCGACAAAACAACACCCTAGCTACGTGGCAGGGCTTCAAGCCCGTTTGGATGGCGACCCACCTTTGGTTTTAAGTATGCCGCCATAATAACCTTGTGTTATGTTCCGGCATTTGTAACCCAAGTTCCTGTACCTTTATGGGATAGCAGCGTGTTCGCGATGCCACTGGCGTTGCAAACACCCATAGATGACAGTAACTCCTAAATTCTAAGCGGGCCGTCAGTTTGTCTGCTGTCCTACAGCAATAAATAAAAAGTATGTCTTTGGTTATTTCATTGGAATTCATAACGAATTCGCTAAATCAGAATTAATCTTATATGATACGAACTTGATGAGATGACAATTACATGTCAAACTGGGGATTTAGAATTAATTGTATTACGAAACAAACATGAAAACGATCATTAATTATAAGAATATTGATCATTGAAAAATGTACATAAATCAATGTTTAGCAGTGTGTGTATGTTTGTGTGTGTGAGTGTGTATGTATGAGAGTGTGGAGATTGAAGGACCCCTCCAATTGATCGGTTGAATTACATTCGGGTATTTAAATGTCAGCTAGGGTCAACGAACGTTACAGACGTGTCGAGATAAGAAAGTTCGTATTTAATGATATTTAGTTAATTGTTAGTAGTTGATAATAAAGTACTTCCCTAATCTTACTCTTATAATGTAGACTTCATATTGTTTTTGTAGGGATTATTTTGCTTTTACAAATGACACTAAAGTATTTGATTACGTTTAGAATACTATCAACCACGTCTAAATGATAATCCCGTTAAGTAAAGACACAAACAAGATTTAAATGTTAATTTTATATGTCAAAAATTCTGGTTTTCATGCAAATACAAAGTTGTTCTGTGCGCTTATGGAAAAATTCCAATGCGTAACCTCGATAAGATACATGTCATTTATATATTGAATAATATTATAATATTTATATTGTAATTAATGTTGATTCAGAAATTGTTATACTGACGCGTATACTCGTATATTTTTAATCACCGTTAAATGTCAATTCTATTTTAATCATCCTAGATTTCTGCTTTCTTTCATCATTTAGTACATACATATTTAGTAGTAGCGCGTTTAGCATTTTCATCAAACTCAAACTCAAGATGTACAACATATTTTTTTGTAAACTGTAATTTATAAACAATATTTTTTTTTTTACAGAAAATATCCTTCAAAATTGGCTGGAGGAAAAGGTGGAATTAGGCATCTATGATAACTTCTCGCAAGTGGCAGAGCGTGTGGAGCTGTCGCCGCCAGTGGCCGTGGCGGTGCCTGCACCGTACGTCTCCGCCCAGCCTACCGAGGACCTGCTGCGGGAGTTCGACACGGTGTACGGTGTAGTGCAACTTGAGCACTTGACGCCGCCGCAGAGCCCGCCCGGGCCTGCCACCCAGCTTCTGGTGAACATTGCTCAGAACGCATTGCATCCTCTACTTCCCGTGCAAGAGCCATGGCCGCTGCCAGAGGCGCCTGTTGCGCAACTCCAGCCTGAGCCGGTAGTGCCCGTGGACTATGAATGCGATTTGGAGGCAGTGGAAGAGTTGGTACGCATGCGTGCGGCGCAGCTGGCATCGCCGCAGGCGTCAGGAGACAGCTCGAGCGGTTCGCCACGCTCCTCCGCGCCGTCATCTCCGCGCTCCACGGACGATGAGTGGGCGTTACCCTCGCGGCCCAAGCCTTACTCGCGTGGCTCTGACGACCGCCGTTCGCGCAAGAAGGAGCAGAACAAGAATGCCGCCACGCGCTACCGTCAGAAGAAGAAGGCCGAGATCGAGGTGCTGCTCAGCGAGGAGCAGGCCCTGCGCAAACACCATTCGGAGCTGAGCGACAAGTGCTCCGACCTGCAGCGTGACATCCGCTACCTGAAGGGCCTCATGCGCGACATGTTCCGGGCCAAGGGCCTAATTAAATAGAAACAGCGAATCCGCCGCCTCCAGCGCTAGAACACTGTACTGCGCGTCAGCGCCCGTTTGATCCCACGATTGCGTTCGAAAAGTTGCTATGGGAGTTTTATTTTTATTATCATAACATTATAATCTATGTTAAGCTAAGTAATTAAGTCTACTGGTATCGTTTACACATTGGGTGAGCAGACCTGATAGCGCTTCGAGCAGGAGCCACGTGTTCAGTCGAGGGGCACGAACATCTCCACGTACCACCAGGTGGTGGCACCATCTTTATCTTTCACACTTCTTTAGAATGGGTCGCATTCTTTGCTCTGAAAATGTACTGTCTACCCAATTTTATTAATTGATATTTACCTTTAAATTAAATAAATTGTTATATTTTCATGCAATATAAGGAATGCGATGGCGGATATGCTTTTGTTTTATTTGTACCACGTTCACACCAAATGATGACCACTACGTGGACTACGACCGTATATTAGATATAGGAAACATAGAAAAAAGGATTGATTAGCTTTGACAAGAATTGTTTGGTTACATCAATGTCGGCCACGTCGCGCGAATTACTATCCACGCCTTGAAGCATCGCCCTCAACTGCATCACATTTCTCGGGCGACGACAATAATATCATCAAGGATCTCTCGGCGGCAGATATATGATCGACGGCGCGACCACATAAATATAGCGCGATGTCATAGCCAGGATAGGCGCGAGCATGCCTCGCACCCGCATCCTGTCCCGCGTATTTATTTACATCGCCTGCGGAAGGAGGCGGATGCGCGGGACGAGGCCACAAGCAATTTCTTGGAATTAGTCTCGTGTACCAATACAACATTTTCAACGATTCTGATTGGTCGACGAGCTCTAGGCAAACCATTTCTTGGAACTAGTCTCGGGTACCATTACAAACATTTCCAACTCTTCTGATTGGCCGACGAACCCTATTAGCCAAACCATATAAAAAAGCACAAATTTTGAAATAAATATTCAGTTTTGATTATTCAGTAACCGCCTGCTGGTTTTTCACATATAACCCAAAATGGTGACCTACACACTAAAGTACTGACCTCGTGTCACCAAATACTAATTAGCTTATAAATAATATTCGACTTGGCTTCATTATTTATTAAGGATAAAGACTATCTTTGTACATAACGATACCTTGTTCGAGTTTCACGGTAAAGGAGAGATGGCACTCTTTATTTCCACGAACTACTAAATAAGCAGCATAAAGAGGTGTATCCGCTGGATCTTCCTCCGAATGAGGGGCTAGTGCTACAGGTAATACCTACAGAAGTCCAGAATTTTCTTTTCACGTGCTGCTAAAATCATTTGGAGACTTCACCCCCAGGTAATCCGGACGATATACTTTGCAGCAATCGAGCCGATAGTTATGTACGCGTCGAGCGCCTGGGTTCCAGCTGCCAATAAGAAAGAAGTGCGTAACCGGCTTGGCTCAGTGCAGAGAGGCTTCGCGCAAAATAATTATTATAACAAAATGTTTATTTACACCAAAATTAAATATTTACAAAAAAACTAACGCGCAAACTAGGCAAAACACAGGTCCAAAATACAGATAATATAATTCAGACAGAAAGGCTTGAGGTACAGGTTAAAATACAGATTTTGGACACTAGTACCTGCCTCTGTTGTTATCTATACATATGAGCTAATATTAAATATAATTAAAGTAACATATCGAAGTATAATAAAAATATATCGAAGGCGTACCCCACGGTCTTCCTTAACGCAGCGCTTGTGTTGGCAGGACTGCTACCTCTTGACCCGAGGAGTAGAGCGGCTGCTAGTTTATATCGGGCTAAGGGGGGTATCCCGCTGCCTACAATGTCTGACAAAAAGACACGAGAGTGGTCTGAAAAGTTTCCGACCTCAACATGAAGATAGCAGCACTCGTAAATAAAAGCTAGTGAATTTCGTTGTTCATCTGTTGACAGTTACTTACCAAAGTTTCAGTCATTTTGTACGCGCTGTTGTTATGTAACCGTCGTTTGAGTGAGTTGATGTGATTGTTATGAAAATGGACAAACGCGATTATCGAGCTGTCATTAAATATTTATTTTTGAAAGGCCTACGCAAATCAAAGATGAGTTGGATTCTGTGTATGGGGACTGCACCATCATTTACCACAGTGAAATTTTGGGCAGCTGAATTTAGATATGGCCGTAAGATCTTCGAACAAAAGTGCATGGTGACATAAGACCTATGGGGTCGAATATACTTACAAGTAATTTTAATACAGAACTTTGTATATTTTGTATTTTTGTTTTAAATATTTTGTATCTATTATGTTGTAATTAAAAAGAGAATCGGACGAAGGTAGCCAAGTCAGACCTAAAATCTTCAAAGATGATGACGTATCATCTTGAAAATTTATACTAGTAATCTGGTCTTCAGACATCCTAGAAAGCAGCTCAGGTTTATTGCTAGCCCAATTGCGCAGATCAAAACCTGCGCTTTTTAGAAGTGATATTAGCTCATCCTGAAGGGAACAAGCTTCAGAAACTGGACGGCATGACCACAATAAGTCATCGACATAAAAAAGCCTTGTGTAAGTACACGAGATGCTTCTGAAGGCGGAGAATCTGCGGCGAGCTGATGCAATGTGCGAACAGCGATGAAGGGAGCGCTACGAAGTTCTTAGGTGTTCGTTTTAAGTTCGTAAGTACGCAAACGCTGGTAAGGAGATTTACGCCAAAGTATACATGTTGGAACTTCCGCTCTGAGGGGTCAATGAGCACGGCTTGATACATCTTGGACACGTCAGCAGTGAAACAGACGTCATAAAGTCTAAATTGTGTAATGATTTTTATGATGTCCTGATGTTGTAACTTGTCATCAATAAGTAACGTTCCAGTGCTAGTATTCGCGGGACCGTCAAACACTACACGCAAGGGCTTTGTGGTCGATGTTGGATGAAGCACACAGTGGTGTGGGATAAAGTATTTTGAGCGTTCAGGACCATGGTAATGTATATGTCCTAGGGATGCATACTCTTTCATGAATTAATATAAGAAGACCTTAATTCTGGAGACCGAGCCAGACGTCGCTCAACTTGCACGAGACGCTTATAAGCAGCTACTTCACAAGAATCGCCAAGTGGTTCATGACTGGGATTTAAAAGGCGAGGTGCGACATATCGGCCAGTGGGGTCACGATAATGTCTTTCAATAAATATATACTTTTATATTTACTTTCAGCATAAATATGAGGAAAAACATCACTAACCAATATCATATCAATTGGCGATTTCATGTGAAAGAAAGGATCTGCTAAATTCAAATTTTTATATTGCATAACAACTTGTTCTGGTATTTGAATAGTAGTATTACGTAAATTAACTTCCGCAAATCGTAAGTTAATTTACGTAGAACAACGAAATCATTAAATATGACTCACGATTATCGCGAGGTTGTATTGTGTATGACGTCATGCCATAATTTTTAATATTTTCTCCAGCTAATCCGTAAATACTAAAAAAAACATTTACGTTGAGATAAGCCGAGACGATGTAAACAAGACAACGAAATAAAGCTCTAGCTTTATTTCGTTGTTTTGTTTACATCATCAATCTATTGCACGTTGGAATCAATCAAAAGACGGCACGATTGCAATTCATTCATCATCATCTCAGCGATGAATCCCGGTTGCAGCCCAAACTCTCGCTTCGGCGCCCGGGGTCCGCTTTCCGACTTTTTCTTCTCCACTTCGCACGGTCTTCAGCATCCCTGGTAGTGAGACCATTGGCACGCATATCACCCTTTACGACCTCAAGCCAGCACTTTTTGGGTCTACCCCTCCTGCCGGGGCCCGGTGGAAGCGGCATGGCCAGACATTTGTTTCCCACGTAAGCATCCGGTTGCCGTAAAACGTGGCCGTACCATCGGAGCCGACACTCCTGCAATTTATCCGCAATGTCACGGACATGAAGGCTGCCGCGAATGCGGGAGTTCCTAACGCGGTCCTTCCGCGTCACTCCACACATCCACCGCAGCATATTCATCTCCGTGACACGCAGTTCTTGCTTGTGTCGCTCTAACACCGGCCACGCTTCACAACCGTATAAAAGGACAGGTCTAATGATGGTCTTATAAACCTGTCCCTTCAACTTTACCGGCATCTTGGGGTCACAAATGACACCAGTTACCTCACGCCATTTGGCCCACGCGGCAGCAATGCGTGCCTTGACGTCGCAATCGATGTCACCGGATGCATGAAACACAGATCCCAGGTATTTCACAAGGTCCGTGCGCTCGACTGTGTTGCCGTCTATGCGTACGGGTGTGGGATCTGTGGAGTTACAGGCCAAGTACTCGGTCTTCGCCACATTGAGCTTCAGACCACCGTTCTCAAGCGACTCTTTCCACGCCTTCACACGTCGCACCAGCCTACCCCTGTCCGAATCTGCCAGCGCGATATCATCAGCATACATGAGCAACCACGGGGGCTGCTCATGTGAGTTTCTGATGCTGTCTGACAATACGTCTAATACCACGCTAAACAGAAACGGACTAAGGACGGATCCTTGGTGCACCCCGACGGTGATGGGGAAAGGTTTTGTGTCGCCAACAGCGGTCCGAACAACGGAATCGGAGTCACGGTACATGTCTCGGATGATGTCAACATAGGCCTCTGGAATCCCTTTGGACCGCAATGCCCACCAGATTATCGCGCGAGGAATACAGTCGAAGGCCTTCTGCAAGTCGAGAAACAGGCAATGCAGAGGCGTATTCTTCGCCCTGTATTTCTCCGCGACAGTCCTTAGAGCAAAAACAGGGTCCATTGTCCCGTGACCAGGGCGAAACCCATATTGACAATCCGAGACAGTGCACTCCTGTCGAATCCGAGAGTCGATAACCCTTTCGAAGAGCTTCATGGTGTGGGACATGACCTTAACTCCTCGGTAACTACCGCACTCCTGCACCGACCCCTTGCCTTTGAAGACTGGAGTAATGATACTCAGTCTCCATTGGCTCGGGATCGTACCGGTGAGGAGTGTCCGGTTGAAAAGGTCTGTTAAAATGCCCACACCACGCGAGCCCATCGCCTTCCAGGCTTCGATGGGGACTCCATCGGATCCAACAGCTTTCCGATTCTTCATGCGGCGAAGACAATTCTGGACTTCTGCAGGCGTTATCAGTGGCACTAGTCCTTGATTCGGAGGAAGATCAGGCGGCTGCACCTCTTTGTGCTGCGTGTTCAGCAGCTCGTGGAAATACGAGCGCCATCTCTCCTTCACCGCGAGGTCCTCGCATAGCAGATTGCCCACAGGGTCTTTTACACAGCGGCACTTGGAAATGTCCTGTGCCGCTTTGACCCTGGAGCGCGCCAACTTGTAGATGAGCTTCTGCCCCTCAGACGATTCCAACTTATCGTAAAGTGGTTGTAAGTGGTCTCGCCTGGCTCTGGCAACAGCTCTCTTAGTGGCGCGCTTTGCTACCCGGTATGCGTCGCGGTCTTCAGGAGATCTGGACGCTTGCCACTTCTTAAAGAGGGCTTTCTTCGCTCTAGTCTCCCTCTGGACTGTGTCGTTCCACCACCATGTCTCCTTGTCACACTTGCGACCACCCTTAGACACCCCAAGCACCTCCTTCGCCGACCCAAGGATAGCCGCCTGAATCTTGTCCCAGTAAGCCTGAACTGGTTCGCCCATACCACCGGTGCACTTGTCACCGACGGCTAAGGCGAACTCCTGGGACGTGACTTCATCAAGCAGCCACCACCTGATTCGGCGCTGAACGCGCTCGGTATACGTGTCTTTAGGCTTAGCGCAGAGGTCCATGACAAGAAGACGATGTTGTGCAGTGAGACTCTCACCGGGTATGACCTTGCAGTTGGCTACTTTGCTGATGTGGTGTCTCCTAGTGAGTAGGAAGTCGATTTGGGTAGCATTCCTCCCGCTCCTGTAGGTGATGAGATGCTCGGGTCTCTTTTTGAAATACGTGTTCACGATGGCAAGGTCGGCCGCCGCACACGCATTGAGGATGTCCTCCCCTTCTGCGTTGCGGCTGCCGTACCCAAATCCACCGTGAACACGCTCGAATTCCCCACACTCATCACCCACATGACCGTTCAGATCACCCCCCAAAACGATCCCCTGTGATAATGGGATTCCACGGAGCACTTCTCCGAGTAGATTCCAAAACGCTATTTTATCGGCGTCGTCACAACCGGCCTGTGGCGCATAGGCACTTATCAAGTGGGTAACTACCCCATCGATAAGCACCCTAACGACCATAAGTCGGTCGCTATGACGTTTCACTTCCAAAATGTCGTTCTGGAACTCCTCCGAGAGCACTATGGCAACCCCATTCTCCCCACCAGGTGCACCTGTGTAGATCAGCTTGTAGCCATTCCCAATGAACCGGGATCTGCTGGCCTTCCACCGAGTCTCCTGCAGGAACGCCACGGCCACCCTCCGCCTGGAGAGCACATCGGCCAACTCTCTCGCGCGTCCGGTTAACGTGCCTATGTTCCATGTTGCGAAGCGGATCTTTCGAGATGTTTGGGCTGCGTGAGTTGGGGCTAGCGTCGTTAGCCGTGCCCGCCCATGACACGGTAGCCCTTGTCCACTTCTCACAAGAGTCGGGCGAAGCTCTTGCGCGCCGTTATGCGGCGGCGCCCTAGCCCTTATACGATCTCGCATTCGTGTTCTGTCCATATGATTTGGCAGATTTGGCTTTTACGGGGGCGACTGCCGTCTGACCCCCCAACCCCAAAAGGAAAGCCGTCGTCAGAGCCTCGTCCGTTATTCAGCAGGGTGCGCCGACTTGCAGGTGAGGTTGACTTGGGCCCCGAAGATGTTGGTAGGGCCCCTTACACCCCTACGATTGCAATTCATTATTCGCATCTAAAACATTAATGAGCGCGGTCCCCAATTAACTACACTACTATAGTTCCGAGCCGATGCACACGAACTTAGGTCGGCGGCAGGTGACGGTGACGAGAGCGTGCGACTGCGCGTCGTCGCGCGTCGATTTGATATTATCAGCAGACTCGCTGTTATCAGTATGCAAAAACAAACGATGCTGTTTTTTAAACACCAAACATCTAAAACGACTAGTGCATTTGTTTACATTATGATTAGGCTTTAAACAATTACAACATAAAAAAGAACGGCAGGACGGCTGACCCGTTCCCTATTTGATAAATCTTTAAACTTGTCGCAACGATAAAATAAAAGTGATCATAATATTCACTGCAATGTAAACAAAGCGTAATATTTTTACGTTAAGAAGTGGTGTTCAAAACACGTTTATTAAATTTATTTTTATTTAAATTATTGTTTGTATTGAGATTTATTTAACAGATATTTGGAACTAATTTTATTTGTATAAGATTCACTCTGACCTAGAATTTTTATTTGGTTGTGTATAAAAGAAATAAGATCCAAAAAATCTGGCAATAATTTTTGATTTAGAGTTTGTTCGAAAAACTTTCGAGTTAATGCTCGATGTATAACATCGGTTAGGGCTCTCAAGGCGACACGACACAACATATAACTGCCTAAGTTATCAATTTTTAAAGCTTGAATTGGCTTGTACGAATTTCCAAATGTATCTAAAAACATATTTAGATTAACAGAATATTCCTTACTAAGAAGTAAAAAAATTAACATTTTATCCAAATACCTATCGACGAGCATTCTTTTGTAATCATATTTGTCAAGTAAAGATTGCCAAACAACCAGTGCTGGATTAAGCAAGCGCGGTGCCCGTAGCAAATCTTTTCAAAGGACCCCGCACCTGGGCGCAAGTGTGTTTCCATACCTCAAACTACAGCATCAATGCACTTGCCGCCGATGGCTCAAGCAAGCTCCTGGGACGTGACTTCATCAAGTAGCCATCACCTGATTCGGCGATGGAAGCGCTCAATACGTTTGTGTTTGGGTTTCACGCAGAGGTCCATGACATGAAGACGGTGTTGTGCAGTGACAGTCTCGTCAGATATGATCTTGCAGTTGGCTACTTTGCTGATGTGGTGTCTCCAGTCTACAGAAGAATTTGAGTCGGTCCGCGGCCTGATAATGAGCTAGAGCTCCGCACTCATATTCTTCACATTTATACGAGCGACTTTTTGTAACATGTGCTTTTATCGTATGAAATTCTGTTTTATTTTCGCCAAGGAAATAATGGGGGTTACCGATTGTATAACGTAGATTGTGTTAGTAGGAAAAGATGTAACGTTTCACTTTTTTGTGACATCAAATAAATTCAATATACCTAGTCAGGTCATAAATTCTGTCACATGTTTAATGTAAAATAATTGTAACAAGTTTATTAATTATGTAACCATTCATATACCAAAATGAACTTAACAAAACATAGATTCTTATGACAGTAAAGTTTATTCAAAATGACCTCCGTGATTTTGAATACAAGCCTTCAATCTGCGCGGCCAGTTGTCTATCGCAGCACGAACGAGGCCCATGTTAATATCGGCGGCTGCCTTAATCAAGGATGTCTTGAGTGACTCCAAATTGGGATGAGGCTTTGAGCACGCCTTTTCCTCCAAGTGTTGCCATATCTTGTAATCTAACGGATTCAAATCTGGACTGGAGGAGGGCCAGTCTTCGTGCCGGATGAAGTCGATTTCACGCGCCGCCAGCCAGTCTTGTGTGCTCTTCGCTCTATGAGCTGGCGCCGAATCTTGTTGGAATACCCAGTGCCTGTTATTGAACATGGTATGAGAAACAGGTTCCACAAGGTTCGTCAGGACTGTATTTTGATACACAACAGCATTCGTTTTTACACCTTTCTCACAAAAATGTACCTCTGTTAAGCCCCAATTAGAAACTCCCAACCATACCATGAGCGAGGATGGAAAATGACCTCGTTGGACACGCGGAATACGGTTGCTCGCTTCTTCACTACTGTGTGCGTACACCTTATCATTTTGTTTGTTGTAGCTCTCTTCTACGGT
This sequence comes from Malacosoma neustria, assembly GCA_963693495.1. Classification (NCBI taxonomy): domain Eukaryota; kingdom Metazoa; phylum Arthropoda; class Insecta; order Lepidoptera; family Lasiocampidae; genus Malacosoma; species Malacosoma neustria. Next base: position 10,590,754 of record OY856381.1, on the reverse strand, counting down.
AAACATTTTTTCATCCGAAAAAAGAATTTCCCGATATTTTTTGCCCGCGTACCGCTTCAACAAAGCGCGGCATCTCTTCAATCTCAGGTCCATTAGACGAGCATTCAAACGATGTCCTGTTTTTCTTCGATATGCCCGAAGCCCTAAGTCTTCATTTAACACCCTTTTCACCGTGGTTCTTCTTAACCCCATCTGAAGGGCCAACAGTTTCTGCTTACGTTTGGGATTTCTTTGAATTCGTGCCTTCACAGCTTTTATCACTGCTGGAGTCCTAACAGACCGAGGGCGACCACTTCTTGACCTGTCATCTACACTAGAGTCTTCATTGTATCGTTTGATGGTACGATAAAACGAATCTTTTGGTAATATTCAAATTTTTCAGTATGTTAAAAATTTGAATTGGCGCGTAACCGCAACGATGCAACGCAATAACTGCAACACGGTCTTCTTTAAGCGTCCACTCCATATTTAAAAATGAGTAAAATTCTAAAAGTTATACATTTTTATTTTCATGAACAATTCGAAATTCTAATTCAATAAACTTTTTTGTGGCCAGCATTCTAAAAGAAAAGTTTTTACTGTGTGACAATACTTATGACCTGACTAAGTATTATGTTACCATGTGTTAATAAGTTTCATTTAAAAATTACGCTCAGGCCGAGATGAGCGGGTTTAAATATGCGGGGCCCCCTTTTGCGCAGGGCCTGTAGCAATTGCTACTGTTGCTATGTGGTTAATTTGGCACTGCAAACAACATCATATTTACAAGCGGTAATCGGCACACCTTTTAACAATATTTAAAGCGGGACCCTTGGTGAACGATAATAATTTATTAAATTTATCAATTTGCGGTATGCTAGATTGATTATGTACCTACGAACAAAAGTTCTCGTAGAATGTGGTAAAATTCTCGATGTTACCATCAAATATTAATAATTCTAACTTCGGCAGATGAGGGCGATATTGTTGTGTAGGAATTTCAACCGTATCACTACATTCCGAAGGCGTAGATTTGGATGCGCACATTTTTATTTTATATTAAATTTAATAATTTTAATTCAGGTGAAGTAGAAGACTCATTCACACGATTTTTAGGCATAATGAAATACTACTTGCTACCTATTTACTCGAGAATAAATCAATGTTATAATTTGTTAAAGTAAATGTATTTTTAAATAAAAGAGAATAAATAAATAGTATGTTTATAAATATAATGTTATAGTAAGAGAGTTATAATGTTAGAATAATAAGATTAAATAAATGTAAATGTTATAGTTTTATATTTTATTTAAAGGTTTTAGAAAGGAATGTAAGAAATGTTAGAAAAATACCTTCCGATATTTTTTATGAGAAATATGTATAAATATGAGTTTATTATAAGAATTACATAGGCTGCCTAGGCCCAAAAAAGATTCGGCTACGAAGGCCAAAAAATAAGTTGTATGATGCCGATCACGGACCGAAATTGCACCGTACAGGAATGAGAAGGATAGCTCGAGAGCAGTGGACTGTATGAGAGAGGATGGGGTAGAAACGGTGGCTAGAGAGACGCGATACCTTGCAGTAGGCAAAGAAATTCGCACTGCGCTTGATTCCACCCCTTCCCGGATCAATGCAATCACACACACTGAACACACAATTAATTATGTCACGGCCAATGAGAGTTTGGAGTGACTGAAAGGAGGTCGAACGTTGATCGTCACGCGCGTTTAGATGCTCACGCGTTACTACCTATGTTATTTGCGTCCCACCCTCGCTTTTACCATTTACCTCACCGAGAGTGTAACAAAAACCAGGAGTCGAGATTTCAAATACTCTTATGCAAGGATCAAACAGGTACTGTCTCTGAGTGTTAATATGGGTTCGCTTTGGCTATGGGAAGAAAGGCCCTGTTTTTGCCCTAAGAGCTTTCGTGGAGAAACAAAGAATGAAGAATACACTGCTTTGCCTGATTTTGGATAGGTGGACTGGACCTGGTTGACAATGCGGTCCAAAGAAGTTCTAGAAATTTGTATTGACATCATCCGACGACACTTGTACCGCGATTTCATTTCCGTAGTTCAGATTGCTTTTGGTAATACCGAACTTTTCCCATCAATGTCGGGTTACACCAAGAATCCGTCCTTAGACCGTTTCTGCTTAGCGTGATTTAAGACGTTCTGTCAAACAGCATTAGAAACGCACATGAGCAGCTCCCGTGGTTGCTCATGTATGCTAATGATATCGCGTTGGCAGATGCAGACTGGCGGTAGGTTGGTACGACGCGTGAAGGCGTGGAAGGAGTCTAAAGAACGGCAGTCTGAAGCTTAATCTGGCGAAGACCGAGGACTTGAAGTGTATCCACAGATCTCACACCCGTCCACATAAGCGAAGATACGATCGAGCGCACTGATTAGGCTAAGTAAATGGGTCCTGTATTTCACGGATCTGGTGACATTAATTACGACGTAAAGAACTGCTGTCGCGTAGGCCAAATGCCGTGAGGTGACTGGTGTCATTTGCGATCTCAAGATGCAGGTTAAATTGAAGGTACACTATTATTAGATTTGAATTTTATATGGCTGTAAAACGTGGCCGGCTATAAAACTGCAGGACACTGAAATAAACTTAACTGAACTTTTCTTAAGGTAAGAGAGTATAATTTAAAATGTTTGCTAATCGTTCAATAAATCAGAAAGTAGTGACTAAAAAAAGCTCGATTTAAAATATTGACTGAATTGAAAAAAATGTCCTTTGTACAAAAAAGAAAGTACCAGTATTAAACAGGTTTAATACTGGTACTTTCTTTGACAGTACAAAAAGGTGCATACATTTTTGGCTTTAAAATCTTAGTTGTGCTGCGTGCTGCTGTGCTACGGTTAAAATAGAAGATGTAACATATTGTACATACTGCTCTCTGTGCAGAGGTGGAGTAAAAATACTGACCCCTAAGGCCGCAGGTGGCATGTCGTAAAAGGCGACAAAACAATGTCAACTAGGTGGTAAGGTTCCAATCCCGGCTGTCTCTGGTCTCACTGGTCTCTAAATGTGCCACTAAATCAACCTTGTATCGTCTTCTGAAATAAGTGACCCATTTCCAGTGCCATACGCGGACGACAGCCTGCTAGCGATGCCCCTGGCGCCGCAAACATCTATAGGCGATGGTAACTGCTTTCTATCAAGTGGGCTGTCAGCTTGCTGCATTTATTTTTTTTATTTTAAGCGTATATTTTTATTGCTTTTCCACAACTATAAAAATATATTCTTCTGATAGAATTGTAATTTTATTACTAACTGCTTATATGTATGTTGTTCAATGACAATAAATACTTGCCTCTTAATTTGATTGTTTTCCTACAGAAAGGCAAACTTCTAATATCTGCGACGTAGAAGTTGAAAACGAGTAATAAGTATGCGCGTTGCGTATCTGCTAATGGTGTGAGGACAGACCTACATAGAAAGGAATTTGTGCCCATCGTTATGAATGTATTACGGTAAGCGAGAAGGCATTTTCATAGATACCGCCCTCGCTCCGAAGGTTCCGCTGACCTTGGACTGCTAATGCAGTAATATAACGAACACGCCATTTTGTTTATTAATAATGATAAGAGCTTGCTATAAGTTAACACCTCGGTGCATTAAGTTGCGTACTATTTTTGCCCGATTGCACACGAACTAGTTAATCGAATTATACAATAGAGAAGGTTGTGATTTCGACGTGCATTTTTTGCATGTCACGTCTGTTTGAAGTGTGTCAACGTTGAACTAATTTGAATAATATATTTTTTATGAAAGGTTAGATATATTTTCAAATAGTTGACCCGGCAAACGTTCTTCTGTCATATGAATTTAACAAAAATGCCTACGTCCTTCTTCAAGGTGCAATCTACGACTATACCGAAATTCATGAAAATTGGTCGGCGCCTTAGGCGTGAAAGCGTAACAAACAAACTCACTTTCGCATTTATAATATTAGTTATGTAGTTACTGTCATAGATTTTAAAGTTTAATATTCTGAAACAGTTATTTTGATGTTTATAGGGAAAAGTGACTTTTGGTGATCATTCGCGAAATATATCTATATATTTCTCGAGTAGCAATCATGTTTCTTAGTTGTAGTGTTAATATAAATAAACTATACATGAGTAGATCGTAGTAATTTTGATAAAACCTCGTGGATCAAATCATAAGAACTTTTTTTTATTACTATAGGACAGCCCGCTTAGAATTTAGCAGTTACCGTTGCCTATGGGTGTTTGCAACGCCAGTGGCATCGCAAACACGCTGTTGTCCCATAAGAGTACAGGAAATTGGGTCACTAATGCCGGAACACAACACAGAGTTATTATGGCGGCATACTTAAGACCAAAGGTGGTCGCCATCCAGACGGGCTCCGGGCCCTACCACGTGGCTAGGTTGGGTTGTTTTGTCGCCTTTTACAACAGGCCGACCCCGGCCGCAGAGGTTAGTATTCTTTTTCCGCCTCTGCACGGATAACTTTTTCCTGTACTTTACAAATGTTATATATACCCTAACTGTTAAAACCTGCGTGTTTTGTATATTTATATAATCAAAGCACTGGCATGTTTTAGAAGTATACTTTAAAAATATTCTAGTGACTTTTAAACCGTAACTTGTTTTTTCATTCCACTTCTGTCATGTCTTGTTAAAATAAACTCTTGTTAATCGGCATCTTACAAATTTATTTATTTTAAAGAATTGCTTCATATACAGCAATTCTTTTCGGGACTCTGCTTCAACACTAACAATATTAAAAAGGTAATAAATAACTATAAAGTATAAGAAAACTGAAAAGGAATTTACAACTTCATTTTGCATGAAGTTTTGACGTGTACTTGTTAAAACTTACATGTTATCTCGCATTGAAATATATGTATTTTGTTTTACTAACCTGTATTAAATAATTAAGTTCTCATATTACAATTTATGGCAGTAAATATTCTATGTGAACATTTATTATTACACAATACACATGACTGGCTCAGTGGCTACGAAAGTGATATGCTACGGTCGGGTCTGTGGGTCCAATCCCCAAGGAGGACGAAGTTTTTCTGTGATGCAAACGGTTTGTCTTCATCTGGGTGAATATCCGTCAACTGTATGTTTGTAAAAAGCACTGCTGTATATCATGTAATTGACACAATGAAGTAATAAGAGGATATAACGTGTGACTGTGTTGTTCGTACATTCATGATGTAATGTAATACAATAGACACTCGTACAGGGTCAGCACACTGATGAACGAAAAAGAACGTCTCAACAAAATTCGTAACTTTATTTCGTCTACACTAACGCTAACGTGTTTCACTAGGTAATTTTCATATTTTAACAAAAATGGCGTTTCAAATTATAATCGCAAACTTCATGTGTCTTATTTGCAAAATGTTTCAATGTTTTTATTTGGAGTACATTATTATTGTTGTAATGGCTAACTTATATAATGGCTTAATATGATTACAGAAACGGGGAGAAAAGGCGAGGAAGATAATTCAACACAACTCAAGGTTTTTTTTTGTTTTTTTTTTTGTTTTCGTGCACACCGGTTAAACTGGACTAATATTATGAAGTCGAATACTTGCGTTGTGATTTTACCACGCCAGTAAAATTCTTGCAAGTATAAAATAATCCAATATTTTTTCTATATTTTTCGAAGATAACACTTACAGACTTACGACTAGAGGACGCTGCTGGGTATTGTCATACAGCTAAACATTTGACTGGCACGCCTGTTAGTATCGGTACACCACGACATTTGCTTTTACTGTGCAAATCATAAGAAAATAAATGAAACTGAGGTGAACTTGAACCCGATAGTAAAATCTTTGCTGATTGAATTAGCAAATGGAAAGATCCGTTTCTCGCCTTTTATTTACTAAGAAAATGTTTGTAATCGTCACCTAAAAATATTATCCATAAAAGTATAAAATAATTTATAAAATAAAGAAATAATGGATAATAATAAACAGGGGCATTTCACACAACATCATTAGTCACAAACTAAGTAGCATAGCATTTGTGTTGCTGCATAGCATATGCTACTTAGTTATGTTAGGTACTAATATAATACATAAACACCTAGATGCTGGACGGGAATGGAACCTGTGACTTCCGCAAGCGTATCGAGGTGCGTTGGCCGTTACGTCAGTTACTTAGACCCGTAGACCTGTTAAGTCTGACAATAGTATTTTGGTTATATGACAGTTTCAATTCAATATTGAGTGCTCGTACTGTCAATTGATGACTATTTGTATGAAACATGGAATTAACATTCACAAATTATGTCAGTGTTCATGTTCCTTCATTATTGACATTTTAGTTACTATATACACAAAATAAACTAGTTTCTCACAAGTCAAATATTCTAATAATAATAAGGTCTAATCTAATAAATACGAGTATGTGTAAAAAAGTTATAAAATGTTAATAATCTGTAAAATAAAACAAATTTAATAACGTCAAATATTTAGTCATTCAATATACAAAAATAATCAATGTTATATATAATTTATACTATAATTGTAGTGCAATGTTATTTAGGTAAATTATAAAATAAAATCATTTAAGCAAATCTTTTACTTTATATCTCTTTATCCATTAACAACGAGAATATTTTTTAAAAATTGTTATAGAGGCTTAGAGTTCTCTTATGGTAGCCGGTATTTTGTTCTACTATTTATTTTGATTGCAATGATTGGTTTCTATAACTCAACGCCATTTTACATACATTCGTAATAGTAAATTTAACTGAACCTTAAATGTAGTGAAATGACATTCACGTTCTTCTACGAAGACAGCCACTTGGAAGTCAGAAAGATCAGCCAGAGAAAAAGGACTTACGCCACAGCTCGCTCGGATTTTTTTTTTTGGATGTTGAACACTCTTTTGACTTGCCACATAAAATTAGAGGATATCGTAATAATGATAATATATAGCCGTCATATGCTTTAAGTGCAGTATATTGTAGGGAAGTAGTCGATTGTTTTATAGTGTTGCCATAATCAGTTGTAAAAATGATTTTTGCCTAACATGCTGGAGTAGTATTTTTGTTACTGGGAAATCATATTCATACCAAGTTAATAAATACCAAGTTAACCATATTAATGGACGTTGAATATTGAACATATATACATAAGCTGCAGGCAACCTATTTTAGTTCATCAGTCACATTGGATCTTAAGTTAAACGTGGCTAAAGGTTGTGTATTTATATACACAATATGGGTCAAAGAGAGTAGATTTCTTATTATTTTAGTAACTAGGTATTTCTTGCTGGCCTTTACCTAAAGGTATTTAAATTGAAGTTAAAAATATTTTATATATTTATTGTTTTATGCGATGCTTTCTGGATAAATTTCAACTCTTTTTTCAGACCACTCATCCTTTGCTAGCCAGTTGAATGGTCGCAGTAGCAGGGTGGAGAACCCCACATACTCGCGTCGGCTTCCTTCCGGAGTTCTGATGCGGCAATGTTAAGGTGCAGTTTATCCGATCAGCGGAGGTAGGGGCGTCGAGGTGAACCTCTTTTACCTAGGTAAAGAATGCTAGCATCAGCGCGAGAGGTTACTATCTCTTGGTGACGTGGAGTGGGCCACCAGAGTAAGCACACTTATGTGAGAAATGGTGCATCACGGCGGATCATCGAAGATATATTTTTGGCCTGGATGGCCAATCGACTTAATCTAGTAATGGATGGTACCTGGGCCTTGATGTTCTCACTGACGATGAGAATGCAGGCATAGTTCGAATATTAAGTAAGAAAGAAAAATATTTATTCAGGACTACAACACTTTTAAGAATATACAACATAAAAGATTAAGTGAATTTAAAACTAGTCCTAAAGGAGTTCTAACTCAGCATAAAATTGTTGGAATAAACTTGCGCTAGTCTTCCGTTAGTTCCCGGAAATATTGATACAGAACAAATAAAGAAACATAATAACAACAAGACAATCCATTTTAAAACTTGTCCAATGAGTAGCTAAATCTATAACTTGGATAAATGTTAACATGAAAAATGAAGAAAAAAAAAGAAAAAAAAGAGTGTTAAATACACAATAATAAATATCATTAGTGGGAAGAAGTCAACGAAATAAGTATACCCATTCCAGGATGTGAAGTGGCAGCTACGGAAAGTAGATAAGTTGTAAAGAATCATATACAAGACTAACTGTGTCCGCGACTCCGTACGCGTGGAATGGTAACTTTGGGCAGAATTTTTTGGATATCTTATGGTTTATTTTGGATTACAAACCCTATATATAAACCCTAAAATATAAATGAAATATGCAAACAGTCAATATTATCGAATGCAACTGTTACGCCATGCGCTTCCGATTACGTATTAACGTACGTTCGAACCTACAAAGTCCAGCCTAAGCTAAACCCTATTTCATATGATTGATGACATAAATCTGAGGTTAATTTAAATTGGAAATTCAACCTACTATGTCCAGCCTAAGCTGAACCCTATTTCATATGATTGATGATATAAATCTGAGGTCAACTTAAATTGGAATTTAAATTTCGGAAACTATTTTTTTTTTTCTAAAATAAAAATAGCCTAAGTTACTCCTTGATACAGCTATCTGCCAGTGAAAGTCCCGTCAAAATAGGTGCAGCTATTTCAGAGATTATCCGGAACAAACAGACAGACAGATAAACAAAAATTGTAAAAAATGTTGTTTTGGTATATGTACCGTGTATACGTCCGAATGCACTTAGTAAAAAGCGGTTATTTTAATATTACAAACAGAACCTCCAATTTTATTTAATTGTATAGATTTGTATTTAATTATAGTAACGACTAGAGAATTTAATTCACTGTCAAATACAAAATAAATGAATACAGATATTCTTGGTAGATTTTAATTATACTTACATTTTATGTAAACATTATAGGGACTGATGTGGCGGGCAGGGGACGTGCTTGCTGCTGAATTATACGGATTATCGTAAATCTATTGTTGACGCCCGGCTCGATTCAAATCGCTTTCACATTTACCTATCGATTTCAACTAATTGGGAGCACTAAAATAACTAGTGAACTGAAGAGTTATGAATATTTGCAGTTCAACAGATCGATAGTGAACTGAATAATGTTTAATCGGCCTTAGTGGCGCAACGGTTTCACGCTTCGGAATACCCGTAGAGGTCCTATGGTAGTTACATTTTTTAAATATTTATTTAAACAAAAGTTGTCTAGTACCCATAACACAAGCGCTCTGCTGCTTGATTTGAAACTTAATGGCATTGTATGAATTATATATATAGCAGAACTAGCTGGCCCGGCAAATGTTGTTAAGATATATACATTAAAAAAAGGAGTCTATGTCATTCTTCAAGGTTCAATCTATCTCTATACCGAAATTCATCAAAGTTAGCGGTTTAAGCGTGAAAACGTAACAGACAGACAGAGTTACTTTCACAATTATAATATTATATATATATATATATATATATATATATATATATATATATATATATATATATATATATATATATATATATATATATATATATATATATATATATATATATATATATATATATATATATATATACCTAGTCAGGTCATAAATTCTGTCACATGTTTAATGTAAAATAATTGTAACAAGTTTATTCATTATGTAACCATTCATATACCAAAATGAACTTAACAAAACATAGATTCTTATGACATTAAAGTTTATTCAAAATGACCTCCGTGATTTTGAATACAAGCCTACAATCTGCGCGGCCAGTCGTCTATCGCAGCACGAACGAGGTACATGTCAATATCGGCGGCTGCCTTAATCAAGGATGTCTTGAGTGACTCCAAATTGGGATGAGGCTTTGAGCACGCCTTTTCCTCCAAGTGTTGCCATATCTTGTAATCTAACGGATTCAAATCTGGACTGGAGGAGGGCCAGTCTTCGTGCCGGATGAAGTCGATTTCACGCGCCGCCAGCCAGTCTTGTGTGCTCTTCGCTCTATGAGCTGGCGCCGAATCTTGTTGGAATACCCAGTGCCTGTTATTGAACATGGTATGAGAAACAGGTTCCACAAGGTTCGTCAGGACTGTATTTTGATACACAACAGCATTCGTTTTTACACCTTTCTCACAAAAATGTACCTCTGTTAAGCCCCAATAAGAAACTCCCAACCATACCATGAGCGAGGATGGAAAATGACCTCGTTGGACACGCGGAATACGGTTGCTCGCTTCTTCACTACTGTGTGCGTACACCTTATCATTTTGTTTGTTGTAGCTCTCTTCTACGGTAAACGTTTTTTCATCCGAAAAAATAATTTCCCGATATTTTTTTCCCGCGTACCGCTTCAACAAAGCGCGGCATCTCTTCAGTCTCAGGTCCATTAGACGAGCATTCAAACGATGTCCTGTTTTTCTTCGATATGCCCGAAGCCCTAAGTCTTCATTTAACACCCTTTTCACCGTGGTTCTGCTTAACCCCATCTGAAGGGCCAACAGTTTCTGCTTACGTTTGGGATTTCTTTGAATTCGTGCCTTCACAGCTTTTATCACTGCTGGAGTCCTAACAGACCGAGGGCGACCACTTCTTGACCTGTCATCTACACTAGAGTCTTCATTGTATCGTTTGATGGTACGATAAACGAATCTTTTGGTTATATTCAAATTTTTCAGTATGTTAAAAATTTGAATTGGCGCGTAACCGCAACGATGCAACGCAATAACTGCAACACGGTCTTCTTTAAGCGTCCACTCCATATTTAAAAATGAGTAAAATTCTAAAAGTATACATTTTTATTTTCATGAACAATTCGAAATTCGAATCCAATAAACTTTTTTGTGGCCAGCATTCTAAAAGAAAAGTTTTTACTGTGTGGCAGTACTTATGACCTGACTAGGTCGGGTATAGGGTATAGGTCGGACTAGGTATATATATATATATATATATATATATATATATATATATATATATATATATATATGGCCATATAATGCGAAGACAGGAGCGTCATGTAACAAGGAGGATGCTAGAAATGAGAGGGGATGGATACAAGAGGAGAGGTAGACCAAAGAAAAGATGGATGGATTGTGTAAAAGATGATATCGTTAAAAAAGGTGTGAATGTTCAGATGACGGCTAACAGAGGAGAGTGGAAGGAGAGAAAAGGCCAATAGTAAGCAGTTATCGTCGCCTATTGATGTTTGCGACGCCAGCGGCAGCGCTAACACGCTACCGTCCGCGTAGAGGAATTAGATCCTCAGTCATTTATGCCTAAATACAACACAAGGTTATTCTTCTCCCTTTTTTTTATTGCTGTAGAACAGCAGACAGGCTGACGGCCCGCTTAGAATTTAGCAGTTACCGTCGCCTATGGGTGTTTGCAACGCCAGTGGCATCGCGAACATGCTGCTGTCCCATAAGGGTACAGGAACTTGGGTCACTAATGCCGGAACACAAGGTTATTATGGCGGCATACTTAAGACCGAAGGTGGTCGCCATCCAGACGGGCTTAAGGCCCTACCACGTAGAAAATATTCTCCCTGCTATTTTCCCAACTTACATGGGGTCGGCACAGCATGTTCTCTCTTTCCACTCTCCTCTGTTAGCCGTCATCTCAATTCATATCCTTCTGAATCCATCCTAATCTATCCAATCTAATCATTTCTATCATTTTCCTAGTTATTTAGCATTTGACTTATTAAGGTTATAATGGCGACATACTTAGACCAAAGGTGGTCGCCATCCAGACAGATTTGAGGCCCTACCACGTAGCTAAGGTTTTTTTGTCGCCTTTTACGACAGGCCGACCCCGGTGGCAGAGGTCAGTAGTCTTTCTCCGCCCCTGCATGTATATGATATATGGCCAAACCAAGCTAGTATTTTACTTTTAAGTTTTTCAACCACTTGTGCTACTTTCACACTTCTTCTAATATAGGTGTATAATAATAGGTCTTGAAACCTATGAAATTGCCGTTCTGCAGTACTGGCCATATCAAATCAAAATAATTTTTGTTTGGCTAAGAATTCTAATTTCAAATTAATTTTATTTTAAAAACATGGAATTCTTTTTCCAAAAGTAGTCATTTCTTTAATGATTAGTGTTACATTTTCATCGCATTTCAATCTTTTTCGTCATCATGGATACGTTAAAAATTCGAGTAATTATGGAATATGAGTACCGTCGTGGCAGCAACGCGGCACAAGCGGCACGCAAAATCGACGACGTTTACGGAGCTAACACTACAAACCAACGCACCACCTGTTTGTTTCGACCTGAAAAATGAACCTCGCGCGGTCGTTCGAAGACTTTGGTCGAGAATGACGAATTAAAGGAGATTGTGGAAGCTGATGATACACAATCTACGGCTGAATTAGCAGCAGCTTTCGACGTTAGCGTCAAAAATATTGGTTCATTTGCGTCAAATTGACAAGGTAAAAAAGTTTGACAAATGGGTGCCCCATGAACTCAATGATCGCCAGCGCGAAGTACGCGTCGAGACGTGCCTTGCACTGCTCAACAGACACACAAATGAAGGAATTTTGAACTGCATTGTTACCTACGATGAAAAATTGATTCTGTTTGATAACCGCAAGCGCTCAGCAAGTTGGTTGGATCCTGGTTCAGCACCTAAACAATGCCCTAAACGAAAACTTACCCCTAGAAAAGTGATGGTCACTGTTTGGTGGTCTAGCGCCGGTGTGATTCATCACAGCTTCTTACCAAACGGGGTGAGCATTACTGCAGATGTGTGCTGTGAAGAACTGAACACAATGATGGAGAAGCTGGCACATCTCCAACCAGCATTGGTCAGTCGCTCGTCTCCGCTGCTCCTGCACGACAACGCGTGACCTCATACACAGACACGCACAGCAGACGGTCTCCAAGTTGCAAGAACTGGAGTTGGAAGTTCTCCGTCATCCGCCCTACTCACCAGACCTTGCGCCTACAGACTACTACTTTTTCCAGAATTTGGATAACTTCTTGGCGGGAAAAAAATTCAATACCCGAGAGGCAGTACAAAATGCCTGCAAACGGCCGTGCTGCTTTCGAAGCTTGTAAGTTTTGTCGTACAAAACTGCAAGGATTTTTCTATAGTTGCTTTTAGTGATTCAACTATAGTTTTATCCTGGTTTCAAACACAGCCTTACAAAATCGGTGTCATCCAACTCTTGGCACCATCTAAGAAGCAAAAATAATATCGCAGATGTATGCTCTCGTGGTCTTCTCCCTGATCAATTGGTAGATCAATACAGAGAATGGATCCATGGCCCCGTGTGGCTATCAGATAACTCTGAAAAGTGGCCTATTGGTACATTTATTATTACAGATAAAACCGAAGTCCTTGAGATGAAAACTTTAGTCGACGCCTTTTACTTTAACTCGTCTAATGAACAAATATTAATTTTAAACATTTAATAAATTTTCTTCATTTAATTGACCCACCCAGTTTAACATACCGCTAACATGATAATCGAATATTATCATAAATTATATTTACATGTAGGGCCACGTACATTACATGGCATTTTATGTAAACTCTTTTGGATAATTGATTATTAACATTGATGTTAGAAACGTTATTCGATCAGTTTTATCAAAATGTCCTAATTGTTTTAGGTTCAGCCCCAGAAGTTCTCAACCTTTGATGAGTCCCTTGCCTGCCGCACGTATCAAATCTGAAAAGGTTTTCAGCCACGTTGGCTGTGCTATAGGTGGTCCGTTTTTTGTTAAGGAAAGTTTAAGGCGTAATGCGAAGGTGAACAAGGCCTATTTATGTCTCTTTGTTTGTTTCTCAATAAAGGCTGTGCACCTGGAGCTTCTCGCTGATCTATCTTGTGATTGTTTTTTAGCCACATTTGATATGTTCATAGTCCGTCGTCATTGTGGGACCGACCGCGGAACTAACTTCATCGCAGCAGGTAAACATTTAAAAAAAGTTACAACCTTTTTTGAACTTAAATCTAATAAAGATGCAATCTTGGATGAACTCTTCACTCGCAATATAACTTGGCGCTTCCTTCCTGATAATGCATGCATCCATGGGTGGCATCTGGGAGGCTGTTATCAAGTCAGTAAAACATATTCTTTACCGTAGTATTGGAGATAGATCCCTAACTTTTGAAGAGCTGACTAGAGTATTTTGTAAAATCGAAGCAATAATGAACTCTCTCTCTCTCTCGGCCATTATGTGCTATTTCTAATGATTTTGATGAATCCGATGTTTTGACCGCAGGTCATTTTTTGGTGGTCAGAATCTATTGACAGTACCAGAACATGACGTAACCGACCTGCCTTTAAATAGATTGTCACATTGGTAATTGTTACAGTAGGTAACTCAGAATTTTTAGAAACGTTGGTCAGACGATTATCTTCACACTCTACAACAGAGATCTTTTTATCTGTGCAGGGGCGGAGAAAGAATACTAACTTCTGCAGCCGGCCTATCGTAAATGGCGACAAAACAACCCACCCTAGCTACGTGGTAGGGCCTCAAGTCCGTCTGGACGGTGACTACCTTTGGTCTTAAGTATGCCGCCATACCTTACTCGTATGTTGTGTTCCGGCATTAGTGACCCAAGTTCCTGTACCCTTATGCGACAGCAGTGTGTTCATGATGCCACTGGCGACTAGGCAACGGTAAATTCTCAATCCTAAGTGGGCCGTCAGTCTGTCTGTTGTCTTAATAGAATAAAAAAAATATAAGGGTGTGAAAAATTATAAAGTTGGATGCGAGGCGATTATAAACAAATTTCTTCAAGTTGTCAGATGAAAGTTTGAGGGTGTCAAATGAAAGCATATAAAAATGATTTACTGAATTTTGTAAAAACTGACAATTATTTTTAACTAGTGGAGGAGCTGAAAATAATTTCACCAACAGGGACGGACATTCATCACAAATAATAGATAAAATAATTCTAGCCAAAAATTACCTATTCTTCCTGTATGTAGGTATCTTATCAACTATTATTCAATCCATGTGGTCAAAATGATTCGATAAATATTAGTATTTTATTTTTCAAGATTTTCCTATTAAAAGATCAAGTATTTGTCATTCGAATTGATGAAAAGTAGATTGAAACGTCACTTCAAATCACGAGAACTTTTCACCATGCCCCTAGTAGACCACAGTTTAAAAAATGGAATACTTTTTAAAAATAGAAATCACTATCGATATTCGTAAGTACCTTACAAATGGCAGACATGGACGTTTGTCCCGCCAAAATCATGCACTGGGTTTAGAATTCAATGTAAATTTTTTCATTGTACTCATTTTTTACGGCAAATCTTAAAGGAAATTAATTTTGAAATACGTTATCTTCTTTTTAAATCAAGATATCGGGTTAAAAATGTTGCGTCCGTGATGTTGCGTTCGTATCGGGCGAAGGCAGACGTACGTCGATGGCTACTCAGATAAGTTAGGTGAGGTGAGGCAGAGGTGAGGATGCTGCAAAGTGAAGGACTCGTGATATCGGCGTAGCGGGCGGGGTTGGTAGAGTGGCCCGCGGGGCGGGCGGAGAGCGGCTGCCGGCGCGCAGGGCGGGCGGGTGGCACGTAACAAGTGAAGCGGCCCCGGGAGCAACAGTCTGCCGCAGCCCGGCCACGCGGCTTCACACTTCTCATAAAGTGTAGTGCTCGGGTCCACTGCTTGCTCCTCGCGTAAGTAGTACTTAACGTATCTAATTGCTCACGTTAGTCCTGTGGAAGGGTGGGATCCCGCGGCCCTAGTGCGGAGCCGAACGTCTACGGGCGTGCCGCCACGCTCGGCCTAGCGGCGGGCCTAGGCGGGCGGTCGGCGGCTGGCGGCCGCGGCTTTTCGTGCCCGCCGCTATTCCACACGGTGTCATAAAACACGTTCTTACTCGTTGTGAATCTCGCCCCACACAACTATACCTGTTGAATGCATCACAAATAATTGATAGACCCGTTTTATAAAGTCATTTATTCGAATTATAATAGTATTTTAGGGTTTTAATGTTAATGTTACGATTTAAATAACAGAAACGCAGATTATTAAGTAGGTACCAATTAAAATAAGACGATGGAATAACGATGGTTAACTTGTTTTAAAATGTAATAGTAACCAAATATAGTTAAATTGTATTAATTTTACTTTAATTTTATGATGATTTATTTTATTTTGAGCTTATCGAAATATCTGCGTTGGTTTTTAAGAACCAGCATCATGCTGAGTTAGGTTTTATTTAGTACAAAGTAACAGTAATTTGTTGTGATATTACGATATAAATATACTGTACAAGTTATCCAATTAAATATTTTTTTATAATTTTATGCACATAGGAGCTCAAAAGATGTGAAAATACCACAAGAAATACACGCATGTCTCCTGTACTTCATAAAAATCTAGTTTGAATGAATTTTCTTTATTTTATTTCTCTATATTCTTTATTTTGCAATAGTTTTTAGACACATATTCTTTATTAGTTCTTTTTACTGTCTTTAAATACTTTTCGATAATAACGGAAATTACATTTCATCTACTTTTGACTTAACTACTGTTTGAGAGTTAATTTTGGTTAGCTAACTCAATACTGGGTGATCTGGGGCACCCAATGAGTGCCAATATTTGTTTATCGAATTCTCCGATTAATATTTACTTGAAAGCACAGATATCTATTATCTGTTTAGACTTGTTTATTTGTCAGTTGGAATAGAAAAGAAAGAACAAATAAGTAACTATTTAAAATTATAGCAAATTTGCTATAAAGCTGAAGATGATTAGGAAATATAATTTGTTTTAGCTATTTGAATGTGGTTTAGATCAAATTCAAAAGTGTTCAATTATAAATGCAAATCCGTTACAATTTTTGATTTATTATTTTACGTCTACTGTTTTTTTAATTTGGTATTGGATAACAAGTTTAGACGGCTACGTCCTCGGTCTCATCACGGTGCGAGTGCCTTAGGTCCTATTACTTCATTTTTCCACTTTGTCTGACTTCAAATTTATCCTCTTATATCCTGTGGAAAACTATGCCTCATTACTGCTGAACTTCGGGGGAAAGTCGACGCCAGTTTTTGAGGTTTTTCCCACTCTCTTACTGCGGCATTTCCAATAAAAGCCCTGGTCAACATCTGAACCTTTGTGGATAGGATGCATGATCTATAATTAGTCTTTTAGTTATTGCTCTGTTCAAAATATTTCCGTATTTTCCCCGTTAGATTAATCTTGATCCTTATGGTCGGGGCGGCCTGTCATGAAAGGTGACAAAACAATACTATCTAGGTGGTAGGGCTCCAAGCCCGTCTTTATAGCAACGAAATATAAACCCTGGTCTCCAAATAAGCCGCCACTATAGCCTTGTGTTGTGTTCCGGCATAAGCGATCCAGGATTATGATTCCTCGCCACAGACAGTAGTTTGTTAGCGATGCGATAGCGAGAGTAACTGTTTACTATTAAGTGAACCATCATCCTGTCTGCTGTTCAACAGCAATAAAAAAAAGCTTTAAGTTTAGTTTACCTCTACATACCTATGTTCCCTAATATTATTGATGTAGTATGTATAGAAATTTATATGTATAAAAGATGTTTTATTTATACATGAACGCATCCTTGAACAAGAAAAGGGTATTACGTTTTAGAGGTTCAAAGTGAGGTCACTTGCCGATTATGAGCCTTGTTTTTATCAAGTCTTTTGAAACCAAGATACGTGTTGAATGTATAAAATATTGAGGTTTTTGAATTAAAAACAAACCAAGACTAAAATGTTTAGGTGTTATTTGTATGGAGGTATTTTTAGTATTATATGGCCCTAGTTTATTGCCTTAAGTAAACCGTCTATAAGGCATAAATAACTTGTCTAGAATTTTCTCCGTGTAGGGACAAAGTAAGATAATTGACTCCTGCGGCCTGGGGCGGCTTTTCGTAAAATACGAAAGAACAACCCTAAGTGGTAGGTCTTCATACTCGACTGGCTGGCAACTAACCCTTGTGTTAATAGTCCGCCATAATGATCTTGTGTTGTATTTCAGCACTAATATACCAGGTCCCAGTTCCTTTTTGAATCCTATCAGTGCGTTGGCACTGGTGCTGCAAATGTCTATAGGAGCCTGTCTGCCGATCTTAGCTGTAAAAAATGAGTTACAAGCTTTGAAGGAATTTAAGAAAGACACAAAAGACATTTCATGACCATAAAGTTTTTTTATATGATCACTTAACATTATTTAATAATAACTGGAGTGTAGTTTTGAATTGTGTTATTTTCTACTAAGCGCAGCTGAGTTACTCTACATTTTATATATATGATACAATAAATATCAGATGTTTTATGAGGTGTTACGAAAAACTTTAAAATAGTTGGTTGTCCAGCGGCATCTTAAATAATATTTTTCCAACAATTTTCAAGAATATTATACACTCAGTCAGAGAAGACGCATTTAAAATACACAACTAGGAATAACTTCTCGGTAAAAAGCTTAGAGGGTTGTGTGTTGGATTCGCGTGGGCTGTTCATCAGGTATGAACCCACTCAAACATTAACAATAATGATTAAGTTTTTGAACTGTGAATTTACAGAATCATCCAATTTGATTCAAATACTAAGTTACGGGAGTTTCAAAATTATTAAAATATAAATGGCCTGGCTTCGCACGGGTGAAATTTTTTTATACATTTTAGGATAAACGTAGAGTATCTTTATGCAAGGCATAAGTAGTTTTTTCATTACTATTTACATTTTTTTTATAAAAGAAAAATATAAACGTGTAGCCATTGGCATGCAGCTGAGTGGCGTTTATTTTTCTATTAGTATTTTGTTTAGATTGACATTTTAAAATTAGTAATATCTTTTGACTGGTACTTATGTACGATTTGAATAACTCAAAAAGTAATCTACAGGTATTAAAAAATCTTGACATAAAAATAATTTATTTGGATAAGAATTAATACCAATTTATGGAAAACGTGGTCTGATTTTGGTCGGCGTTTCTATCAAGCTTTAAAATATTATAAAAGTAATTATAGTGACATAACTACAATAGTTGGCCATATGGTATCGCAAAGATTTTTGTAGTTATTAATATGTTCTTTAATATTTTTACACTGCTGTTTGTTTTATCATTATTAGTTTCTGCCGCATAACAGCGATGTAACAGGCATTTAATGGGAAATTTTTAACACCATTTTAGTAGAGATCTCTTTTTTCTAGGAATAAATATAGCCTATATAACTCAGGGATAATGGTATTATTTAGAATTTCTAATTGTGTTTTGAAATCAGTCCAGTGCTTTTTGCGTTTATTCACGTAAAACATTAGTTTATAATATTAGTGTGGAGTATATTAAAATACTTGGCTGAAAAATATATGAAGCACAATGAAACATAAGTGGATTCTTGCACAAAAATAAACAAATAAAAATTTGTTGTTTAAATATATAATTGGAGAGCTTTGAACTTCTTTTGATCTGTGAACAGTCTATTGCACAAAGAGATTTGATTATCTTCATAAATTAGGGTTTCGGTAACTTTATTTAATCGTATTATTAAGGTTGACCTCTTCGCCTTCTCTCATATAAAAACTCTTTCGTGATTACTACGCACTTATTAAAGATATGTTCATTTATATTTTGAATTAATATAAAATCGATTATTCAAAATTATTGATCCCGAAAAATTATTGATTTAAATTCAGATTTGGTCATTCGTGGCTTGCATTGGATTCGCTAGAAATCTAAAGGTTGGTTAGTTGAAACTTATATATTGTTAATAAAAAAAAAACATGAAATTTCAAATCCATTGATCAAGTGTCTTTATGCTTATTTCAAATTCAACCTCCATCCATCCAACCAAATGAAACCTTTTCGGAGCTTGGACTCTTTCTCTTTTTCTTCTCTGTTTTGCATGATTTTCACAATGTTTCCTTGATTTTGTCAAGTAAAACAAGCTTTTTTAATATCGAGTACCAGCCCTTATGATATAAAGTTAAAGGCGACAGTGAAGTTTAAACTCAACTGAATTGATTTTACAGGCGTGGTACGGCTTGAGTAGTTTTCAATGATATGAACTTAATGGAATGAGATTAGTCGAAGGGTGAATATTCATTCTTATTATTAAATGAACATTTAAAATTAGTCTAGTGGGTTTATGACTTATGTTATTAAAAAAAAACATGCAGGGCAGTCTTTGGGGACTGCCGATAGAAGAGAAAACCAAATAACTTGTGAATTGTATCGTCGAGCTATTAGATTATTATTTTCGGTTTATAAAGAAGTGTTTATGATAAAGGATTAAGGTTTAAATTGGTCATGAACACTTTTTTACAAACCAAAAATTGTTCACCCAAAAAGTGCTCAACGCGCCTAAAGAAGTTTTCACTTCAAAAAACTCAATTGTATTTCATTGTAATAAAGTCGCAATTCGAATAAATATGTATAAGTAATGCAATGCAATCATTTAAAATAAACCTTAAGTCATTATTAATAAGTTTGGTATTACTGGAGCAAAACTCCGTCTTACGTCTTACGAATTCTTACGATCAGAACACGTGACCTGACGCGAGTTTAACATTTTATACCCATCACAAAAAAAGTGCACAACGCCGCTAAAGAAGTTTTCACTTCAAAAAACATGTTTACAATGTTATATTTTACGTATGTGGCGTAATATTTGTTTGATTCTGGTAACTTAATATTACAATTATACATTTAGTTAAGAGGACATGTAATAGACTTGTGATAACGTTACGCAGGCGTTCCGACGTACGCTAGTGGTTGCGTCATGGAGATCGTTAATTAAATCTTGTTGGAGGTCGATAATTACTTAATATTTCTAGTTCAGCTTTTATCGTACGGTTAATAATATTTTTTAAACCTCATTAATTATGTTGCATATATGATGGTGACAGCTCATCTTCTATATACATTCCAACTCAATCCGAAACCTTTCCTTTCGAACTGTGATGTATGTTATTATAATATCAATGGACAGAATTTTAGCGCCTAATCATGACACTCTCTTTTACGATCAAAGACACACAAGAAATTAAATGAAATATTTTATATATAATGCGATTGTGTACTGACCCTCCAACTCTGAAACGGAAACAGACCAAGGCCGTGTCTTTACTTATTACTCTTCACGACTATCTTAGAAAGTAATTGGTGCACCTTTCTTTTTTTGGCTTGAATCACACAAGAAAATGTTTTAATGAGCTGCTGTCTGCATAGGGGTACTGGAACCTGGGTGTCGAAACACAACACAAGGTTATTATGGCGGTATAATTATAGACCAGATGTTACCATCCATGTGGTAATTACTATCCAAATGGGCTTTGGAAAGGCAAATAATAAGTTTTTAAAATAATTCTTTTAAATACATGCCAATAAAACGGTCGCAGTATGCTCAAGCTATCGTTTTACCGTTATCTTAGTCTTTTATCTACCAAGTTATACATATATTTAAAACTATCCACCATTTTGTTATCCTAAATTTCATCTAATTATATCATACCGTCTAATCAACAAATCTCCTAATTGATACCTTTAAAGCCTTGTGTGGGGTATAAACATCAAAAGCTAATAACCATCCCGAAATGGAAAGTGATAGTATTGCCTGTAAACAACACAACCCTTTCAGGCACACCCTTCGAAGGCTCTCCCCAATGTCATTAGTATACAAACATCAATAAAACAAAACTAAAAGTAGTGAATGTTGCCAACACGTAAACCGCACATAATCTGCCATAATATCTGGTTATTTTATTGTCATGCGACATGAATTTCAGGAATTAGGTAATTAAAACAGTTCTTGATTTTTTTGTGTAGATATTAAAGTAAAGCCAAAAAATCATATGAACAATGACGTTTTTTTTATTAATATGTTGGTCGCGTTACGAATATATTTATAGTGGCTACTTACACTAATAGTAATTATACATTAGCATTATATTATTATATTTAAAAATATAATAACAGTATATTAACAGTATAGTAGTTAGTAATCACATAATATTAGTCTACGAACATTGTGCTTTTAATAGGCGGATTTCATTAAAAGACGTAGGCGTAGTCGATTCAGCTGTTGTTATTCAATAATAGAGAAGGCTTTGTTGAAAGGTGTTTTACATTATAAATATATTAAATATTGTCGGCATAGTTATCAGAATGCATAACTCCACAAAATATCGAAATAAGACTTTTAAATTTAACTAGATAGCTAGTAGAGTATGTTGAAGCCTATATATTGGACTACTTCGTATGTCCTACAAAAATATGGCTAATTTGTTATGAGTAAAATAATTCCCATGCATAGCAAAAACAAAGTTTTTACTTGGTCCTGTAATCTCTGATAATTATTAAGCACCAAACTAAGTTGCATAGCACTTGTGTTATGGGTGCAAGACAACTGATATACTACATATATATACTTTTCTTTTGTAAATAAATAGATGCTGGACGGGAATCGAACCCGTGAACGTAACGTACCGACATGTGTTAGCCGTTGCGCCAGGCGGTCCTCAAATTAAAACTATTATATATTTAAAATATTTGGCATCATTTTCACGCAAGCATATATTCCTGATATGACATGAACGCATTGGAGCTTCGTTCTTCGTTTAACAGACTTTGCGTAAACCCTCCCGTAGCTTGCATGAGAGATTTACGTCAACATCAAAATCTTGGTAGTATTAGTAGTACTGTGAATTATTTTGTGTAAAACTTAACAATGGCGACCAAAATTTTGATTTTCACAACCATGTACTATTTGCTTATGATAACGTTTCTTTTACTCTAGATCAATTTTTGCTACTTGAATAAAATAATTTTCTCTGTCAAATGTAAAAAGTCCACCATAAGACCTACTTATTTTATGTAATGTTATATATTTTAATATTCAAATTTATTTTAAATATTGCGGATTAGACTGATTTTAGAAATTCAGCCATAAAAACCCACGTACATTAAAAAGGAACGAGCATTTAATTGGATAAAAACGAAGGAAACGTCGTAATCCTTGTTGGTTATACCTGTACATAATGTAACACGAGACATTTGAATAAAAAAATGTATCTGAGAAAATAACATTCCATTCCAGATGGTGTTCGCGTTATTTATAGTATGTTTTCGCATCAGTGTGAAGACGGGGCGTTATGTTTTCAATTATTTTTACGTCGCACATTGAATTATACAACTTGACCGAGGTATATCGATTTTAGTATCAGTAAAAAGTAATTGCCCGGTTCAGACTATAATTTCTAGAGTATATGGCTAATATAGATTCAAGTCGATAGTAAAAAGGCAAACACGAAAGTCGTGCGACGAGCAGAAACAATAAAATTGTCTTGTGATAAGACAAAGGTGTTGTTCACTCAAAACATTCCTTGTACTCAGGTATCTGTATCTGATTTAATTGAGATGGCAAGGCTAACTTCATTTAGTTAATGTCTTGCTACTGACACGCACGTATTTCCTTTTGTTCAATTGCTCCCATTGTTCTTCTACACTTAACGTAAACGAATTTACATTAAGATCAAACTAATAAATTAATGGTACCTGGTAGGTCAGTGGTATACTCGGAGACGAATCTAAAGGTCCCGGGTTCGAATCCCACGGTTGCATGCACCGTTTAGACAGTTTTTCTAGTCTAATGTGCATATCTATATAAATAAAATGATAGAGGTCTACAGTTATGCGAGCATCACGGTACTGGATAGATTTTAATAAAATTTTCTAAGTTTTATTTCTCAGATACTTGGCCCTTATCTAAAAAAAAAGTATTGCGATATCTTCATTTCATATAAAGTTATCAAAGTTGAGACAACGATTTTTTGGTGATGTGTGTTTTCTTTCCGCGGAGAAGTGGGCAAGAGGTACAGCGCAAATGCGTAGGGGAGGAGAATTCTGTTCTACTTCTGCCTCCTGAAGAAAGCAACGCGGTTCAAGTTGCGGTTATCAGATAGTTATAGCATAAATGCCAAAAAACTAAAAAAAAAGCCATGAACCAACTGTTAAGGGAAACTGTAAGGAAACCGAGATTACCAGTATGTGTAAGCCGCATGTTCACATACCGGTCCCTCCCTCTAAGGGGAGGCTAGCAGTGGGACGTTGTGAGCTGTTTTATTATAATAAATTAGCATTTTGTGAAAGTACCTTCGTAAATTGGTTTCGTTGATACATTATGTTGTGACCCGGTTCACCACCTGTCTGCTGCATCGCGATCAAGCGATCGATTAATTTATATGACCTAAATACATTTAGCAAGTATTATAAATATGAACAGAATTGTGGATGTAAGATTAACATACATATATAATCTCAGGTTTTGATAATTACTAGTTTAAATATCTGGAATTATTACGCATAAATCAAATACAGTCAAGTTCAAGTTACAAAATAATGGAAAATAAACTGACGGCACGCTTGCGTTTTTTTTTGGTCTCGGGGAAAAACCCTCTCTTGATGGGTTCTCCCGGCCCGGGGGGACCGAGGGATATGTGGGACTCCGGCAAAGATGGTCCGCCATCCGACTACCCACTAAAACCCCGCTGTTCTATCGCCTACGCCCGGGCCTACGGATATGTGGCCTGCCGATCTCGTGGCCCGGGCCGGCACCGGCCCGCCCTTTATCTCAAGGCGCCTCGGGTCAGGGTATCGTCCCCCCGGCTCTCTCCTGTCCCGACTCTAGGAGTTGAGGGGGGCCGCGGAACAGCACGCGGCCCTCACGCTCGCGGCAATAGTGCGGGCGGTGGATCCTCTCCCGAGGGACCGCCCGCGGCCGCTTTTTACGGCGGCCGGAGGTCGTTACTTGCCCTCCGGCGCCGCCGACGTGGCCTGTGTAGGCGGGAGGGGAGTGTGGTGGTCAACTCCCGCTCCCACTCCACCGCCTCCTTTGCGGACATGACTGCCTCGCAGAAGGAGGCGACGGCCGTCCATCCAGGATCGCCCCTGACCACGGACAGAACCAGGGCGAGGAGCGACAGGTCCGCGCCGATTTGGGCGACAAGGGCGCGGCGCTCCTCGCGCCACGCAGGGCTCACGGCGACAGTGTGGTCCACCGTGTCCTCCTCGTCGCCCGCGCCACAGTGGTGGCACCCTGACATCATCTCCCGCCCTATGCGACACAGGTATCTCCCGAAGCAACCGTGCCCCGAGAGGACCTGCGTCGGGCGGAAGGTCAGGGCTCCGTGGCGCTTTTCCAGCCAGTCGGCCAGGACGGGCCTCACCGCTTCTATGGTGGCGAGGCCCACGCTGGGTTGCGCGAGGCGCTCCTTCCACTCCACCATGAGCACCTCGTCCCGCAGCTCCGCCCGCTTTACCTCAACTTCGCGAGGTGCGGGGCGAGAGCCACGCTCGGCCGCGTCCCGGCGTCACTGGTACAACAGCACCAGGACTCGGGCCTCGAGGTCCCATGGTGGGGATTCGGCCAGCAGGAAGGCTGCTTCGTATGACACCATGCGGTAGCGTTGTTTTTTTTTGTCTCTGGGAAAAACCTCTTTTGACGGGTTCCCCCGGCCCGGGGGTACCGAGGGATTTATGGGATTCAGGGGAAGATGTTCAGCCATCCGACTACCCATTAAAAAAACCCCGCTGTTCTCCTATCGCCTACGCCCGAGCCTACGGATATTTTTGGCCTGATGATCTCGTGGCTCGGGCCGGCGCCGGCCCGCCCTTTGTCTCAAGGCGGGCCTCTTCTGAAGTGTTGGCACCAGGGGGTCAGGGTTTCGTCCCCCCGGCGCTTTCCTGTATTGTAGGAGTTGAGGGGGGCCCCGGAACAGCACGCGGCCCTCTCCCTCGCGGCAATAGTGCGGGCGGCGGATTCTCCCCCGAGCGGCCGCCAGCCGCCGCTTTCTACAATGGCCGGAGGTCATTGCTCGCCCTCCGGCGCCGACGACGTGGCCTGCATTGGCGGGAGGGGAGTGTGGTGGTGGACTCCCGCTCCCGCTCCGCCACCTCCTTTGCGGACAAGACTGCCTCGCAAAAGGAGGCGACGGCCGTCCATCCAGGATCGTCCCTGACCATGGACAGAACCAGGGCCGGGAGCGACAGGTCCGCGCCGATTTGGGCGACGAGGGCGCGGCGCTCCTCGCGCCACGCAGGGCACACGGCGATAGTGTGGTCCACCGTGTCCTCCTCGTCGCCCGTGCCACAATGGTGGCACCCCGACGTCACGCCCTATGTGAGACAGGTACCTCTCGAAGCAACCGTGCCCCGAGAGGATCTGCGTCAGGCGGAAGGTCAGGGCGCCGTGGCACCTTTCCACCCATTCGGCCAGGACGGGCCTCACCGCTTCGATGGTGGCGAGGCCCGCGCTGGGGTGTGCGAGGCGCTCCTTCCACTCCACCATGAGTACCTCATCGCGCAGCTCCGCCCGCTTTACCTCCACTTCGCGAGGCGCGGCGCGAGAGCCACGCTCGGCCGCATCCCGGCGCCACTGGTACAATAGCGCCAGGACTCGAGCCTCGAGGTCCCATGGTGGGGATCCGGCCAGCAGGGAGGCCGCTACCACACACGTGCCAAAGTGTTTACCGTTCGATTCCCGTTTCGCTTCTGGGTGTTTGTGTATAATTATTTTTTTATTATTATTTTGATATGTGTGTAAAATATGGATCAAGAGTCAGAAATAAATGATTATTTATTTATTTACTTAGGGATTATTTGCTTACTTAGGGACTAACATTTATTTATTACTTAATTTTTCAGAAGTCAAATTGTAATTACAATACTTATAAAATTAAGTAAAATTCTTAACTTCATTAAATCAAAACATGTTCCTGAATATTTAAAATGATATTAAATGGTGGCCAGTATCTTTGATTCCGATTGCAGGATAGAAAACGTGAAGGTTTGATAAATCGTTCATAATTATGAATAATCTCAAGCCATTTGTATTCCAATTCGTCCTCTTACATTAAAATAACTGTGAAAAATTACTTGACTGGTTCGGTGAAATATTAAAATATCATTTATTGTCTGATCTGTAACTTTTCCTAAGTGTCTAACATAAAAATAAATAGTAATGGTTTATAAGACAAGAAACTTTTATTATTATCGTATATTGAATTAATTATTGACGGGAAAGAACACAACCCAGATACGTCTACCTGAGAAAAAAACTTGTCTTCATTCCCTAGGCTTTGAGAAAAAAACTTGTCTTCATTCCCTAATAGGTGATGTCAATAATTTCATATTTAAAAATGCAAATACTGGGTCACAGTGAGTAGAAAAGGCAGGAAAGCATGTTATTGGTTTCAAAATGAAAACGAGAATAAATGTTAATGCTAGAAAATTTTTCTTTCTACATATTTAAACAGCTCTAGGCTAAAATACTCTAAATATTAAAAGAATACGAGCGTGATTTCGGTACATAGAAGAACAATCTAAAACAAATGGTTGAGTGGGCACGCCTCGTCGTTTGTTCGGATTTCTCTCCAGTAGTCGATGATCAGCAAATTTCTATCTTTACAATTCAGACGAAAGATTCAGTGAATTTTTATCTGACTTTATTTTGTTTTAAATTGATGTTTATATACAACCTTTAATTCTCGTTCTTAACAAAGCGTGTTATACCTCTATTTATAATATTTATTTGATGCGGGTCATTGAAACCCCGCTGGTAACCGACGGTGCTTAGCATGCAAATCACTTCTGGAACTCGGACCCGTAAATAGCTATTTTTCCGATTTGTATTTCTTTCGTACTGTAAAAAGTTTTCATACAAAAGCGACTTATCCTAAATATTTTATTACATTATGTAAAATTTTCGAGAAATATCTACGAATTTATTTTAATTTTCATTACACGTAGAAGTAATCTTACTGTGAATTTATTCACTAAATTTGTGTTTAAATTAAATTTAAACCACATATTAGGATGTTGGATTTTTTGGGTACAATTAAGCCTTATCTTTGTTTTTGGGGTGAAAATGCTTGATGCTAAATGGGGGTTTGTTTCGGAGTTGTACAGGACTACTATGCTAAACGTTCGTGCGCCTTTATTGTTGATAAGGGGACGCATGTCGCTCGGCGCCACCCCAGTATTTCTCTACTGTCCAACACGCCCGGCGGCCGGTGCCTCCAGCCCGGCTGAGCTGAGCCAACCGTAACGAATTATTCCGGCCTCTCCAATGTGTCAGCTAGGGTGTGTGTAGCTTACTCTGGCCTCCAGTCTCTCACATAGGTGAGAGGGGCGTGGGAACTCTACAAGGCTTGTCTCCGACTCGCGGTCCTACGTTTTCCCATGTCTGTTGGCCGCGTGGCCGGTATCTACTACGGTGGCCACCGGCCGCTAGCCGTAGCTGAAGGTTACTACCTTCTACCTCCACTGGCACTGCTTTTAGCGGGCTAGAGCGTTACTGCACTCTTTTACCTACTCTATCGCCTCCTTCACAGACATGATATCCTCGCATAAAGAATCGGTGGCGTACAATTAAATTAAGCCTTTGGCAGTTTTGGGCAAGCTTTTATTTAAATCAAAAAGCAAATACTCCTTAAAAAAGAGAAGAAATATTGAGCGAAAAGTGGGTGTGGCTTGATAAGTATAGGTAATGCCATATACTAGGGTGGGCCGGCGCCGGCCCAGGCCATGAGATCGGCAGGCCACATACCCGTGGGCCCGGGCGTAGGCGATATGAGAACAGCGTGGTTTTTTAGTGGGTAGTCGGATGGCTGAACATTTTTCACAGAGTCCCACATATCTCTCGGTCTCCCTGAGCCGGGGGAACCCTTCAAGAATAGGGGGTTTCCCCGAGACAAAAAAAGAAAAGCTAATAACATATCATCATCATTTCAGCCGGAAGACGCCCACTGCTGGACAAAGGCCTTCCCCAAAGATCTCCACGATGATCGGTCCTGCGCTGCCCTCATCCAACCTATTCCGGCGATCTTGACCAGATCATCGGTCCATCTTGCGGGGGGCCTACCAACATTGCGTCTTCCGGTACGCGGTCGCCATTCGAGGACTTTTCTGCCCCAACGGCCATCAGTCCTTTGAGCTATGTGCCCAGCCCACTGCCACTTCAGTTTTGCAATCATCCGGGCTATGTCGGTTACTTTGGTTCTCCTGCGAATCTCCTCATTTCTGATTCGATCTCGCAGGGAAACTCCGAGCATAGCCCTCTCCATTGCCCTCTGAGCGACCATGAGCTTTCTCATAAGGCCCATAGTTAGCGACCACGTCTGCGTTCCGTATGTCATCACTGGCAACACACATTGGTTAAAATCCTTCGTCTTGAGACACTGCGGTATTTGGGACGAAAAGATTTTACGGAGCTTCCCGAAAGCTGCCCATCCGAGTTGGATTCGACGAGTGACCTCTTTCGCGTAACAACATATAATATAAACTAATGATCGTAAATTATACAAGGTAGTTTCGCGTGATGGTCAGTCTACCGTTTACAATGAAATAGTAAAAAATCCTTTTTGAACCTCAGAAATCCTTTTTACTGCGATAAAAAGGGTTTTATCGATGTTGGGTCAGCAAAGTGTATGTAAATTAAACGCGCCGGGGCATTGCGATAGAAATAAAGCGAATGGATGGCTAGAGCCATGTAAATCATAGGTTCAATTTACGTAAACACAAACCGACGTTGTTTATGAAAGATTTTAAAAGACATCAGTGCGTGTCGAGACAATAGTTAAATGCTCAGTTGGAAGAATTTTAGGACGTGTGTAGTGCTTATATAGTTCTTTTGCAATTTGTGTTTATAAATCTTTATTTCTGGTACCTTAAACTGCTTCATTCAGTATTATGGCGAAAATAGCGTGTAATAGAGAATATCATGAATTTTGTGTATCATGCGAAAATGTGCGTTATATAAAATGTACACGCTAAAATATATAATCCAATATATAGTTCTACATATAATTAGATACTGTATATAATATCTGATAAATTACCATCACAAATATTATTTTTTTAAAAAATAAATGAAAAGATAAGTAAATTATTAAGCCTTACACTTACTAAAAGCCATAGATTATATTTGGACTTCGTTAATATATTCAACAAAAATAAGTTAGAAATTATTAAAATCTACCAAAACTTCAAATTAATTTCGTATAACTTTCGTAAATATTTGGGTTGTAACTAAAAGAACCTGCATTCGATCTGCTTGCAAACTAAGGGTATTTTTTCACGCATTATGGACTTAAATAATGTAAATATTTGACCAAATTTCACGAGAAAAATATGGTCAGCAAACCTAAAAACCAAGCTATGTAACCTGGTAAACCAGCTTGCATAAGATAAGGGGTATTTTGACTATAACCTATGAAGCCCGAGTCCAACAGTGGGAGGATGTGGACATGTGATTGAGGTTATAAATAAATAAATAATTAAACAAATAAATAAAAATCGACATGTAACTTGCACTTCATTTAAAATGTACTTATTTTATTTTTTATTTCATGTATATTATTATACATATATATTAAATGATAAAATTATATTTTCCGTTGTATTATTCGTGCAGGGACGGAGAAATAGTACTAACTTCTGCGGCCGGGGTCGGCCTGTCGTAAAAGGCGACAAAACAACCCACCCTAGCTACGTCGGGATTGCGACCACCTTTGGTCTTAAGTATGCCGCCATAATAACCTTCTGTTGTGTTCCGGCATTAATGACCCAAGTTCCTGTACCCTTATGGGATAGCAGCGTGTTCGCGATGCCACTGGCGTTGCAAACACACATAGGTGACGATAACTGCTAAAGTCTAAGCGGGCCGTCAGCCTGTCTGCTGTCCTACAGCAATAAAATAAATATGAAAAAGTTTTAGCGTTGTGCATATAGGTTACCTTTGACAATATTTGTAAGCATTGAACGTATCGTGTGAAACGAGGCAATATCGGCGAAAGCAGCTGTTCCTACGTAACCGCCTAACTGTCGCTTTAGTTCCCGACAAAACATTTCGTACGCCATTGTAATACTGAGACTAGAAGATCGGGTCATTTTATTAAAACTAGAGCACAAGAACTTATATGGTTTTATTCTTTGAAAAATGCTATTAAAATTATTATCTTTAATATTTTTAATGTCAGTGTCGACTAATGGACCATAACGATGATATCGGTTACTGTCTTCAATAGCTGGAGAATTGTTAAAGAGAAAGGAGGAAAAGGCCAAGTTGGGGTGGAAAATGAAAAATGTCACTGGAACTCTTCTTACTCAACGAAATAATAATCTACTAAGCAAACCACGTTAGTTCAGTTCTTTGAATTTGGAATGAGCTTCTAGCTTAAAATTTTCCATCTCACTACTAAGGTGGGCCGTTTGCCTATCTACTGATCTACAGCTATAAAATAAGTTTTTTTTTCGAAATTGACGCCGTTTCAATTAGCTGAAGGGAAATAAACTTGTTAAGCCAGTCTCTACGTACGTACGTCAACAATACAGCGTACAGATGTATAAAAGTTAGAAAATAAAACCTACGTGAACGTTAATCACCACAAATATATTTCACTTTCACTTATCAATTGTGTTTCTTACACTGTCCATTTTTTAGTATTCCACCGTCTTTTATATTATTCTGTTGCTAGTTTCTTTATCCCGTCGACAAGTGTCTACCCTCCTGCTATTACTTGCCAATAACCAACATTAATTATATACCCAAATATCAGAAACGGAAACAATTCCGCTGGTTAATATCCATAGAAAAATTATGATCTTATAACATTAAATTAAAAATATAAATAAAATTATATGGACATTACTTATTACATTATTTCTATAAGTATTTTGTATTAAGAGTAATTTTAGTTATTGCGTTTTTAAACATTTACAAAGTTCCGGTTAGTTTATGTTAAGAAAACCCGCATTTAGGTTATTTAAAAATGACATTATATAATAGGTCTTTACCTATGAAATTGCCGTTCTGCAGTACTGGCCATTTCAAATCAAAATAATTTTTGTTTGGCTAAGAATTCTAATTTCAAATTAATTTTATTTTAAAAATATGGAATTCTTTTTCCAATAGTATTTATTTGTTTATTGATTAGTGTTACATTTTCATCGCATTTATATCTTTTTCGTCATCATGGATACGTTAAAAATTCGAGTAATTATGGAATATGAGAAGCGTCGTGGCAGCAACGCGGCACAAGCGGCACGCAACATCAACGACGTTTATGGAGCTAACACTACAAACCAACGCACCACCTGTTATTGGTTTGCTCGCTTCCGTTCTGGGAATTTCGACCTGAAAAATGAACCTCGCGGTCATCCGAAGACTTTGGTCAACAATGACGAATTAAAGGCGATTGTGGAAGCTGATGATACACAATCTACGGCTGAATTAGCAGCAGCTTTCGACGTTAGCGTCAAAACAATATTGGTCCATTTGCGTCAAATTGACAAAGTAAAAAAGCTTGACAAATGGGTGCCCCACGAACTCAATGATCGCCAGCGCGAAGTACGCGTCGAGACGTGCCTTGCACTGCTCAACAGATAAACAAATGAAGGAATTTTGAACCGCATTGATACCTGCGATGAAAAATGGATTATGTTTGATAACCGCAAGCGCTCAGCAAGTTGGTTGGATCCTGGTTCAGCACCTAAACAATGCCCTAAACGAAAACTTACCCCTAGAAAAGTGATGGTCACTGTTTGGTGGTCTAGCGCCGGTGTGATTCATCACAGCTTCTTACCAAACGGGGTGAGCATTACTGCAGATGTGTACTGTGGAGAACTGAACACAATGATGGAGAAGCTGGCACATCTCCAACCAGCATTGGTCAATCGCTCGTCTGCACAGCAGACGGTCTCCAAGTTGCAAGAACTGGGCTTGGAAGTTCTCCGTCATCCGCCCTACTCACTAGACTTTGCGCCTACAGACTACTTTTTCCAGAATTTGGATAACTTCTTGGCGGGAAAAAAATTCAATACCCAAGAGGCAGTACAAAATGCCTTTGAAGAATTTGTTGCCTCCCGTCTAGCTGATTTCTTTAAGAACGGCATCAATAAACTGCCACTGCGTTGGCAAAGATGCATTGATTGCATGGATGATTATTTCGATTAATACAAATAAAAAATACATGAAAAAATTCGTTTAAATTTTTCAATACAAAACGGCAATATCATAAGTAAATACCTAATATTTAAGAAATGTCAATACTAGAATGATACACTATTTACATTAAACTTGAATCTAATAGATGTCTTCAACGAAAAACAAAAATAAATTGCATTGCAAGATATAATTAAAGCAATAAAACTCGCAACGAACTAAAAATAAGTTTAAATGAAGTAAATAAATCTGTATAAATGTACTTACGAAGATTCTTCGCAGAGATTTTGACTTTAAAAGCCCTCGAAAAGGAAAAGAATACGAACGATACATCTAGGTGCTCGAGCCCCCAGTGACGTCAGACCTTTTTACAATTTAGCTAACGTTGTATTGTGTAAAAGATATGGATTTATCGGGAATCCATAGGCCGTTTTGTGCTATCGTATTTCATCATTAAAAATAGCTTTATTGTGAGTTATTATGTTGAATATTAACTTCATTATATATATATATATATATATATATATATATATATATATATATATATATATATATATATATATATATATATATATATATATATATATGTATATATATATATATGTATATATATATATATATATATATATATATATATATATATATATATATATATATATATATATATATATATATATATATATATATATATATATGTATATATATATATATATATATATATATATATATATAAAGGGGTTAATTCAATCCTCCGCTGCTGGTAGCCCTTCGGGGGAGGACCCACCGCCCGCACTAATTGCCGCGAGGGTGAGGGCTGCGTGCTGTTCCGCGGCCCCCCTCAACTCCTAGAGTTGTTACAGGAGAGTGCCGGGGGGACGAAACCCTGACCCCCTGGTGCCAACACTTTAGAAGGAGCCCGCCTTAAGATAAAGGGCGGGCCGGCGCCGGCCCGGGCCACGAGATCGGCAGGCCATATATCCGTGGGCTCGGGCGTAGGCGATAGGAGAATAGCGGGGTTTTTTAGTGGGTAGTCGGAAAAATTCCGGAGTCCCACATATCCCCCGGGCCGGGGGATCCCGTCAAGAGAGGTTATTCCCCGAGACCAAAAAAAATCTGAGGAGGATAATTTTACGTAAAATTTAATTGTGTTTGTTTAAATTACATTTATAGAGCTGTGGATGTCAGTCACTTGATTGAAAATTTATTATTATGTTATTATTTTTCTCCCGGTACCAAAATGGTACAAAATAATTTAATTTATTTAATTCGCAGTATTTCTTCTTTTCTTCTTCTGGTTCTTATCTGAAATTACGTGGGGCAGACATAACAAGTTCGTTACTTCCATTTTGTCTGTTAACTGTCTATATTTTAATACCTATAATGTATGTAATACCTTTTTGAGCATGTCATATTTTATGAAATTTAAATTTTCTTTGGTATATCCATTTTTCTGGTATTTTACTTATCACATGGAATTCTTTCATTCGTTTTTGTTAGAATATCGTCAAAAATATAAATAAATACGAAATAAAAATAATATAATAAAATAATGTAAAGATACTAAATAATGTGAAAATGTATCAATTCGATGTTTCATTATTCGTATTCTATGAAAGAATTATCATGATGTCACTGACTGACGGATTGTAATGTAATTCAGTAAATGTATGTATGGTCCTTTTCAATTTCAGAGAGTATAATTTCGGATTGACCGAGTCTTAGTAATTTTCGACCACTCAAAATTGGGTGTATATAATATTAGAGGTATATCCAACCGGAAGTGATTTATGACAGGGATAGTCTGTCTTGATTTTCCAGTTCCGTGCAGATGAATTGGTTAACTCATATTCGAGTAACTCCGTTGATATTTGGATAGCGGAAAGTTAGCTAGTAGGTATGTTTAATGAACGGTGCCAAGTCAAATACGCCAAGGGAACAGCGTAGTCGGCTATAATCATTACTTGAGCGGCTTTTAACTAATTGAAAATTTAATAAGAATTTAAATATGTACATAAATATTGTAGCAAAAATGAAAACGAGGAAATTTATCTTGAGTCACTTTTTTTGTGAATGCAGGATTTTTGTGGCCGTTTTTAAGTTTATCTAAAGTTAAGCAAATTTAACTAAATAACGATTAAATTTTGAAATGTATTTAAGAAATCAATTAGTACTTTTTATTTATGCTTTAGAATGTGTATATTTTTCTGATCTAATTTGCATGTATTAACATAATTGCTACTGGTGAAGGAAACATCATTTTATGTGACCTGTTAAGCGCTTTGAAAAAGTTTACTGTCCGAGGAGGACCTGAAGGAGGCTCGAGCCGCTAACACGCTGCCATCCGCGTAGGGGAACTGGAATCTGGGTCACTTATGCCAGAACACAAGTTTCTTGTGGTGGCATATTCAAAGACCAAGGG
This sequence comes from Malacosoma neustria, assembly GCA_963693495.1. Classification (NCBI taxonomy): domain Eukaryota; kingdom Metazoa; phylum Arthropoda; class Insecta; order Lepidoptera; family Lasiocampidae; genus Malacosoma; species Malacosoma neustria. The sequence continues at coordinate 10,555,414 of OY856381.1, read as the reverse complement.
TGGTTGCTATCCAGAAGGGCTTGTACCACCTAGTTAGAGTTGTTTTGTCACCTTCTGTGCCGCCCCTGGCCGTACGAGTCAGTGTTCTTACTCTGCCCCTGCACGGTTGGGTTGTTTGGAAAGTAATTTAGTATATTTTCGTGAAAATATTTTTTTTTGTAAAGGTGATAAACATTTTATTTAATTACATATTGTCTATTCTGATCCAGCTGCCATCTTTCTGACAGTAGCATGATTCCACGCTGGTAAAATTTTTTGGTGTTTCCTGGCAAAAACTGGTCCATGTGATTCTTGACATCATAATTTGAAGATTTTACCGTCTAAAAAAATCTGTAGGGACTAGAACAAAAAGTAATCCGAAGGTGTCACATCTAAAGAATATGATGGGTGTGGCAGTACATTGCATTCAAGCTGTACATTGTACAAGCTTTTGGTGAGTTACCAAACTTGGTGGAATTAAAGTGTTTCGCCAGTGAGGCGGTTAGCCAGTGAAGTGGTACAGTATTAACAGTGAAATAAAATTTTTAATAATTAATTTTTATTTGTACCGTTTTATTAAAGTAATGCGGTGCACTTCACTGGCTAACCGCCTCACTGGCGAAACACTTTAATTCCACCAAGTTTGGTAACTCACCAAAAGCTTGTACAATGTACAGCTTGAATGCAATGTACTGCCACACCCATCATATTCTTTAGATGTGACACCTTCGGATTACTTTTTGTTCTAGTCCCTACAGATTTTTTTAGACGGTAAAATCTTCAAATTATGATGTCAAGAATCACATGGACCAGTTTTTGCCAGGAAACACCAAAAAATTTTACCAGCGTGGAATCATGCTACTGTCAGAAAGATGGCAGTGCTTCAGTCTCTCCAGAGGTGCCACATTGATTATCGATACATCAAAGCGTTGAAGTGTTTGTATGAAAACGCCACCATGTCAGTCCGTCTCCAGGATCAGAACTCGAAGCCTATCCGACTGCAGCGGGGAGTCAGACAAGGCGATGTCATATCGCCGATGCTGTTCACTGCTGCGTTGGAAGATGTCTTCAAGCTTCTGGACTGGAACGGACTGGGCATCAACATTAACGGTGAGTACATCACTCACCTTAGATTCGCAGATGATATCGTAATCATGGCTGAAACCATGGAAGACTTAAGCCATATGCTTGATGGCCTCAATACAGCTTCCCAAGGAGTAGGTCTCAAAATGAACATGGACAAGACGAAGATCATGTCTAATGTCCATGTCGCACCTACCCCCGTAACAGTTGGGAACTGTACTTTCGAAATTGTTGACGAATACGTCTACTTGGGTCAAACGATCCAGTTAGGCAGGTCCAATTTCGCGAAAGAGGTCACTCGTCGAATCCAACTCGGATGGGCAGCGTTCGGGAAGCTCCGTAAAATCTTTTCGTCCCAAATACCGCAATGTCTCAAGACGAAGGTTTTTAACCAATGTGTGTTGCCAGTGATGACATACGGAACGCAGACGTGGTCGCTAACTATGGGCCTTATGAGAAAGCTCATGGTCACTCAGAGAGCAATGGAGAGGGCTATGCTCGGAGTTTCCCTGCGAGATCGAATCAGAAATGAGGAGATTCGCAGGAGAACCAAAGTAACCGACATAGCCCGGATGATTGCAAAACTGAAGTGGCAGTGGGCTGGGCACATAGCTCGAAGGACTGATGGCCGTTGGGGCAGAAAAGTCCTCGAATGGCGACCGCGTACCGGAAGACGCAGTGTTGGTAGGCCCCCCACAAGATGGACCGATGATCTGGTCAAGATCGCCGGGATAGGTTGGATGAGGGCAGCGCAGGACCGATCATCGTGGAGATCTTTGGGGGAGGCCTTTGTCCAGCAGTGGGCGTCTTCCGGCTGAAATGATGATTAAAGTAATCAGAATGATGTTAATAATGAAATATATAATGTCACATGGATATAACAACAGATTTGTACGAATTACAAGGACTCTTAAACAAGCTCCTTAACTTGAATGCCATCACTACAACAAAGTCTTGAATATAATCAAAACGATCACCAGATAATGATTACAATAATAACAATGACACCACGACCTCTGAGACTATTACTAAATACGAGCAAAAGACAAAAGACTCCGACACAAGACACCTTGCGTTCATTTCCCATATGGATTTATAATATGTCATTGGGAAATGTTAGCGTGAGCTAATATTGCCACAGGTGCCATTAAGTGGTAGCGGATTTGATTCCTACAGAATACTACACCTTTTCTGTTGTTCAATTCTGGATTTTTCTATTTGAGTGAATCATTCAGTTCCTCCAGCTGGTGACATTACACTTCACAATTCATCGTTGTGTTGTCCGGTAAAAGTTAAAAAAGAAATGATTCCTTTAAAATCCATTTCTCGTCACCAGAGATGATGCGCTTTCTAAATGGCATTCTTCTTTATAAATCAATTTTTTGACGTTTGCGAAGCAAGGCACAGATGGCAATGCGATGACACTGATTTCTTTTCGTCAGAATATATGCCGAGGTTACCTAGGCCTTACAAGTGGACATGAACGCGGTTGAATTCAATAAATTCAACCCGTCTGCGATCTCACAAGTTGTGCCTATATGACACTGCCTGTATCGTGTCTTTATCAGCTTCAACTGACCTTCCAGAGCGTGGAATATGATTAGTATTAAAATTGCCAGATCAAAATTTTGAAAACCAGTTTTAGCACTAGCGTGCTGTCAATACATCTTCTCTTTACACCTCGGCAAATTTTTTTCTTAGTTGAACAGATGTTTATCTTTTCGGTAGTGAAAAAAGTAAAAATGCCGAAAATGAATATTTGAAAGGACCCCAACCAAAAAAAAAAAGTGCGTGTTAATCAATCAGTCTTAAAAGACAAGCAGGTCTGCTATACCCGCTGTTGAAACAAATGAAATCATGCGGCCCAAGTGTGAAGTTAGGTGTGAAATAAAACAATTAAGGCCTATGTCGGGGAAAACGAAACTACAATACTTTCCGAACTATCTTATATATTGTCACTACGTCATCAGATATGTTACCTAATATTTTAGAGGGCTACTCGTATGTATAAAGAAACTGAACAACAAATATATTTTACATATTCTTACCTAATATTAGGTTTAAGATATTTATTTATCTTAATAATTACAAATTCACTTACATAGAAACTTAAAAATAATTATTTTAAAAGCGTAACAACTTTCAACTAACTAGTAACATATCTTAATATCTTATGTTATAAATCATAATTAGTAATAAATATAAATACACTCGAACAGATTATCATAATAAAGATAGGTAATGTAAAAATGTGAAAATAGTAAAATTATATTTCTTCTGATTACCCTCTAAATTTTTTTTTATTAACAAGACTTTCGGTCACCGGCCGGATTACCGTTTTATATAAAGAAGAGAAAAGAATAATATTATAAGAATTTAAAGAAAAAAACAAATGTTCACAGATAATTTAAAGAAAATAATTTTCATGCTCCACAGCATTGTTCAATAAAAACGAACAGATTACCGTAAAAATAAACAGCTGGCCCGTTGTTCGCCGGCAGTGATACCTACTTATAAATAGATTAGCAATACAAGGAAAATCTTATTTAAGGGTAATTTTATTATGGATCTGTTTGTTTGTCGTGAATAAAGAAATATTATCTGATTTTATCGGATCACTGGAACACTAAATTGAATTAGTAATATTAAAATATTAACTTGATATTAACGTACTCTCTTATCATATTTTTGTTACTACATTATTATTACATTGCGAGAAACTTGTATCACATGGATTTTCACTAACGTATTCGTATAATTGACCGATATGTTAGATGTAACAGAACAATTTTGTGTCCCACTATACCAATTATTTTATGCACTTTGATTGAGGATTGATAATTTTTAACTCTGTGCAGGAGTGGATTAAAAATACTGATCCCTGCAGCCGGGGTTGGCCTGTCATAAAAGGCAACAACCCTAGCTAGGTGGTAGGGCCTCAAGCCCGTCTGGATGGAAACCAACCATTGTCTCTGCAGCCATAATAATTATGTGTTGTGTTCCAGTACTGAGACCCGGTTCCAGTATCCCTATGCGGAAAGCAACGTGTTCTCGGTACCCTAGCGTCGCAAACATCCATAACTGCTTACTATTGAGGGCCATCAGCCTGTCTACTGTTCCAAAGTGATAAAATAAAAATTTTGGAAACACCCTTTCTGCTAGTCCTGCCATTCGTGGGTAGTCGGGGGCATGTGGGCCCTCTTCGGGTTTACTCAGTAAAACCACACTCTCCTTCTACCACGGCCACGAAAGGTACTCGTATGTCAAGATTACTAATACCGGTGAGAACCGAACCTACGGACACGCCTGTATAAATTTTATGTGATATAAATTAAACAATTTGATCCGCATCTACAATTTAACTCAGTGAACATCACTGAGTGAGTAAAATAATGAAAGAACAAAAACCCCTGGGTGAATATTTAGATAATAATTGTGTAATACGAATAAAATTTAAATCCTAGCTATAAAATATTTCCACAATAAATTTTGCTCTGGATTTGTATATTGGTACAAATATAAAATTTCTGGGGAACAAAACAAAACAAAAATATAATTTTATTTAACCGTAACAACCTTTTTCCGATACCAAATTACGGGATCGCCGAAAAGATGCGCCTTAAGCGAAATCAAGTTTGATGAAATATATAAATATTATAACATAAGTCTGTAAATCTGTCTCCTATCTCCTAAGAAGGCATCTTGGGGTTTATATTAATAGGCGTAATAAGGTTGATGTAGGAAGGCATATAACCTTTTACTCAATATATAAATACATTGTTTTATATCTTGAAAATAACCTTATCTTAGAAATGTTTTCTAAATAGTTGGCTGATATTAGAAGTTATTCCGATTTTGGTATTTGAATGGTATGGTATTAATCATTAGATAGCTGGGATTTCGCACGGAATCTTTACACATGACGGATTTTGCACCGAAATGACATGCGTAGAATATTTAAATAAACATACCGCTATAATAAACTTGTATTGCGTTCAGGCATGAGTAATACAGGTTTTAGTTCTACGCGGACGGCAGCGCGTTAGCGGTAGGTACCCCTGGCGTCGCAAACATCCATAGGCGACAGTAACTGCTTACTATTAAGTGAGATATCAGTCTGTCTGCTATCCCACAGTAACAAAAAAACCCCGACTGTCTTGATCATCAATATGACGCAATTTTTGAAGATATCAGGAGATGGTGTTAGGGTGATATTAAGCATATTTATCATTTCACCAGGAAGAAAAAATAACAGCACAAAGTCAAAGGGAAAGCAAGTTAAAAGACATACGGCAAGGACAGTAAAGGTTATATTAAACTCATGTCAACCGTGGAATACTAACAAACTGAAAATAAATGACCTGTAAATATTTTGAGACGTTATTAATATAGAATAGAATATTATATAGAATACTAGCTGACCCGGCAAACGTTGTTCTGCCATATAAATAATAAAATGTCAAAAAATTAAAAAAAATTTTTTGGGGGTGGGTCACCCCTAACATTTAGGGGGATGAAAAATAGATGTTGGCCGATTCTCAGACCTACTCAATATGCTCACAAAATTTCATGAGAATCGGTCAAGCCGTTTCGGAGGAGTATGGCAACGAAAACTGTGACACGAGAATTTTATATATTAGATTAGAATATTATATAGAAGTTATTAATGTTACATAACTTAGTTACTGGTTAATATTTAAGTTATGGTTTATCAAAATATCGCTTTGTTATGAGCGAATTGAGCTATCGATGTTTGCATGAAATAACTCCATGAAAGAAACATTTTTTTTTTTTGTATATATTTTTGCGATCTGTTTCATTATTAACATTCAGCAACTAGTTAAGTATGTTTAGTGTCTTGGAGGGCGGTCTGTCCAGTGACATTTGCCCTTTATTGCAAGTGGTGAAGCTTATGAAGGTAGGTCTGAAAGAAACATAAGCGATATAACAAATACAGGAGTAGATTGTGATTTGGTATATGTATAAAATTTATGTTTATTAACTTTGATTTTTCTGTGAATATGATATTCAAACCGAAGCAGAAATCACCACAACTATTTTATACCACTCAATTTTCGTCCCCATCATCTTAGCTTTAAATCAAGTCAAGCACTACGTGAACCTGACCCTCTTGTCAGCGCTCTTGTCAAGGCGGTGTAGATATTTGTTACTCGTGTAGGAAGCCGGATGCCGTAAAACGTGACTACTAGTCAAGACGACTCTACTGCGGTTTGTCGGTCATCTTATGGACATGGGGACGGCTGAAAATAGGGGAGTATATAACATGGACTATTTGCGTTACTCCTATATCTGTCGGAGCTATTTTCCATAATTGTCTCACTCACTTATTTCACAATTTTGTACTGATAACTACGTTTACTAGGTCTTATTGAACATTCTCACTTTTACCACTGTTGTTAGAATTGTTAAGTATATAAATGTTATTTATATTAAAAATACACGTAGTATTAATTAATATCTAATAGCTTATAGCGAAAAAGTTATTAATTAAAATTAATAAAGTTCTTTTTTAAATATTGGTAAAACTATCAGTTCACTAACTATATAAGTGAGAAATTTACAAATCAAATAGAAACGACAGATTATTGAGTCTATGCTCATAAAATTAGATACTAAATATTAATGAATATTTTAAACACACGCAATATTTTTAGGCACAGAGTAACTAATTGACATGTAATTAATTTCACCCAAATTGGTTCTATTTGGGATAATTAATTTGAGATCATCCTGTCGGCACCCTTTACGGCGCGCACCCATCACGTCGTGTGCTCGCTCTTCACTAATCCATGCTGTTAGACAAATTTAATTTTCTCTGTTCGTCATATTCAAATAAAACATTACATAATATGTATAGTATGTAATTTTGTTTCTTTAATATTGTCACTATAATTGTTGTCGTCTCACTCTATCATTACTCTATTGATCCTAAAACTTTGACCACATATTATTTGTGTATATATGTTTGAAATTAAACTTCTTTAGCACCACTGCAGTGGTGAATGTTATTCAACTTGCAACTTGAATAATATTCATGATGAAACGAAAAAACGACACCAAACACAGACAAACATATTCATAAATAGGATTTAGCCTGCGAGAAAATAGCGTAGGATACAAATATACAGTATTACTCATAATTTTCGTCTCTTCTTTGTTCGGCCTTTCTTTGCTTTTATAAACTGATATGTATATGAAATGTAATCTACTTTCCCGAGTTTCATTTCTATTATATGTGAACTGAACACATACTTTTTTAATACTGTAGAATAGCAGACAGGCTGAGGACACACTCAATAGTGAACAGTTTCCGTCGCCTATTGATGTTTACGATGCCACTGGCACCACTAATATACGTAGTCCGTGGAGGAAATTGGAACCTGGATGACTTATGACGGAACACAACAAAATGTTCTTATGGTAGCAAATATGCCATAAATTAAATATCAGGACCAGGGGTGATTTCCATCCAGTCAGACTTGGAGTGCTAAAACCTAAGCTAGGGTTGTTTTTAATTAAACTAAAATCAAAAAATTATCAGTGTTTAAATTTTTTTATTATATTGCGTGTTCATATCACGTTGGGGTCACCAATTGTAGGGTGCCGTGTGCCGTCAACGGGTTGATTAAATCTGAAACAAAGCTTCTTTACGACTACTATATTAAACTATGCCAACTTTTTACAAACAAATTATAAAAACTGAACACTTTGATTTTTGAATTTCCAATCTGGCATTTTTGGATAAAAAATTATTTCGCTATAATTATTTCGCGAAAATATAATATTTTTTTATTCCGTGTGTAGTCTTAGCAGACCCGACCTTTGGTGCACTATAGGCTTGATCCATTTATCAATAGTCATAGTGGTGTGTGTCTGCAACCTATGTTTCATCAACTAATCAATCAATTCAATAATCTTGTAAAATATTGCCTTTTCGCCAAACTGTTGAAGTCCGCATAATGTCATAACGCTAAACTATCGTATCTAAAATGAACAAAGTATTCGTTCTAAATAATAGTTAGCATTTTACTTCTAGTCTAAGCACTTCAATCCACCAGTCCAAATTAATTCTGAAGAAATCAAACTAAATAGGTACGAGAATGCTCTGAATACAGAATCGATTAAACAACTGGAACAAATTTGGTTTAGATCTAGTTCGTCACAGTTGGTTAATATTGAAAAATAGATTGATCTTTCCAGACTTCGTGATTTTCAAATTACTATTCGCTAGAGGGCTATTGGAATAATGGATAGGTTGAATTTATGTTAGCTATGCAATTTGATTTTAATCCGTGCAGGGGCGAAGAAAGAATACTAATTAATCTCTACGGCCGGAGTCGGTCTGTCAAAAAAGGTGACTAAACAATTAAAGTTAGGTGTCTAGGTGGCTCCATCTTGTCTGAATGGCAACCACACCTGGTTTTTAAATATGCCGCCATAATAACCATGTGTTATGTTCCAGCATAAGTGAGCAGGTTCCAGTACTACTACGCGACGGTTACTGCTAACTACTAAATGTGCCGTCAGTCTGTCTGCTGTCCTACGGCAGTAAAAAAATAGCAACTGACAAGCAATGATGAGAGCAAACAAACCAAGCAAGAGAAAAAATAGTTCTAATCCTATTTAATCGCGTAAAACGTTATCAAATACATTACTCGGTTTATAAAAATTCTCTTTTCTTATTTCAATATTTGTCGTGTTTATAAGATTAATTATTTCTTTATAATTACAGCTGACGGCTTTAACGGACAGGGGTAAAGTTTTATTAAAAGTAAACTGGGGAATTGCACCCCGTGGCTGCCCTTTGCCGTACTCCAGCCGTCTCAGCTGTATCCCGACTCATTCTTACAAAGGAATAAAATGTCGTTTCCCACTTTTCTTTGTAGCTTCTTTTTATTAAAAATGTTTGAATGCAATTTTCATTTGTGAGCCCAGAATCGTTTATTGTTATAACGCAATGTTACAACAGTATGAATTCAACTGAATTTTAAAGAGGAACACCAAGACCTTCGACGTTAAATTAACCTTACTTTCAAGCTAGTATACCCCGCAAATTCTGAGGATCAGTAGCGAGGTTTTCTTTTCCAAAATAGGAAGATAGGCTACAGTCAGAGCTTTAGTAAAAACTAAATTTTGCCAAACTTTTTACAAATTTAAAGATTTTAATAAATAAATTTTGGTTGAAGTGAACGAGTAATGAACTTACAAACTCACATTCGAATTTTTAATATTAAGATACCTAATTTTAATCATATTTTAATTAATATGTATATTATTTGTATTATTAATGTTTAATATCTTTAGTATACAGAGTTATTGGTAATTCGACTTATTCCCATTAGAAGGTGATAGGGGTGATTTGCGATAATTTTAACTCCCATATGCATTATGCAAAAGTGAACCATTTTTGAGTTATTAAGGAAGTAGGCGGGAATTCGTATTCGAACAACTTAAGGCCATTCTTTAAAATTTGCATAAAATTAATCAAAAACAAAATACCCAATGTAAACAACTTCCAACGTTGTTGGAAGGGCTGAAAATGGGAAGGAACGATTATTCTCTCATAGCCCTAACATGCAGCACATATGGAAGTAGTTCATGATGAACTCACCAGGAACTACTTTCAACTGGTCAGACGATTTATTCTCAACTCTACTGGCGCAACTTTTACTTAAAACAAATCTATTTGGTTTAAATATATTCATGACGTAATCAATAAATATAAGTAAACCATAAACTGATTTTAAAGTTAAAACCAAAATCTTTATACAGCGCAAGCGCATGGACATCTTGTGTGCCATTTTTTCTTTTTCTTACTTAGTATCCCTTTCACGCTCATACCTCTCACTTACACTTTCAGTAACGTTTAATTCTTCCCAACAATCTTTCACCGTATTGAAAAATTGACTCAAGCGATAACTAAAAATAATGTAACCTTAACGTTTCACATTTCAGTTTGAGAGACTGCTTAGCGAATGCATTGTTTAGTAGGGTAAAGGCCGACCACTAACCTCGGAACAAAATGTTGTAATTATGTATTGTTAGAAATAAATATTCAGTAACTTATGTGGGCAGTACATACAAGAGGTCGTTCATCATCCTATTTCAGTTAAATATATTGAGGCGTATATAGTTTTGTCGGTTCATAGAGTGCAACATGTACTGCAAAATATCCTTTTTTTCAATTTTTTAAATAGTAGAATGTGTTGTATTTCTACATAAAAATCTCAAACATATAAATTCGTGTTAGAAATTCTTAATTATTTTACTTCTTATTCGATTATTCGAAGTTAATGTTGTATAATGTCTCTTAACAAAATTATTTAATTTTGTGTTCAGAAAAGGTTTTAATTATTGTAAAAGTGTAGATATTATTTGCAGTTAAACATAAATAGTGTTGAAAGTGTGAAGTTGTAATAAAATCATACAAATAAAAATGCCTTTTTAATTGTATTTGTATTGTGTTCAAGGACTACCTTCATTTTTATTTTAACATCGTAACGTAGACAAAAGGGATTCTCAGCAATAATGGTGCAATGTTCAACTTGTAATTCTAATACAATCGTTACACATAAGCGGATGAAATGTACAAATGCTAACTGCACTCATAGTTATCACGATGAATGTGTAAAATATAATGATGCATCGACAGTCTGAGTAAAATGGGTCCCGTTATATTCGTCTTCTCGACCCAAAGAAGGTGATAATAGAAATATTCCGATATGTGTTTGTGGAAAAAAATATTACGAGGGTGAATCAAATATAGACGTTTTTAAATAAACTGTAATTATTAAATGATGAAATACAAATATAATTTATTTTTCTACGTAGTTTCCTGCTTTAAAAATATATTTTCCCCAGCGCGTAGGAAAGTTTTTATCCCAGCATCGTAAAATGAAACTAGTTGGGACAGGAGCCAATTGCGCAGAAACTCCTCAACATCTTCGTCATCTTCAAATCGTTGCCCTCCTAAAGCTTCCTTAAGCGACCCAAACAAATGAAAATCACAAGGCGGCAAGTCCGGGCTGTATGAAGGGTGTTCAAGTTGAGTCCAGTACATTTCTTCCAGTTTTAACATTGTTAGAGCTTGTAGTATGGGATCTGGAACTGTCACGGAGAAGGATGACCTCTCGAATCCGTTGTTTTCGTCTTTTAGAGCGATATGCATTTCTCACCCCAGTCAATAGCTCGCAGTAGTAAGCAGCATTGATTGTGCGTCGCTCGTGCAAAAAAATCAATGAGTAAAATGCCTTGCTGGTCAAAAAATACAATAAGATACTTTAAACAAATTCTGTGCAACTTTAAGCACAGTTCAACAAGAGGTATGGGAAGTAGGTACACAGGTTATACACTCGTACTATTACGAGTCCATTTCTCATAGTTAAGTAACTATACAGTTACTCAACTATCAGAAATGGACTTGATAAAGTTTGTAAATCTGTGAGTTTTTTGTCTGAGAATCATAAAGAACAAATTAAATTTGATCAAATCAGGATAATTTGATATCTAAATTGCAAACTGAAAATAGTACGTTTAAAATTTAAAATTTATTAACAATTTTAAAACAGCTTATAAATAAGGTCTCAAGCAGCTTAATAGAATCTGATATAGTTAATTTTCACAGGGTAGCAAAGTTAAATTCTCAGTGCCCTCGTGGTATAGTGGTAAAATTTTCTACAGCCAGATCAAGCTATAACTTACTGGCAGCTACTTAAATGTTTAATAAAGCTCATGAAACAGATAAACTGAATTCTAGTCATCTGGGAATCAGCGGCAATAAACAACAAATATTTGTATTAAAACACATTTCGCCCGAGAAAAAAAACTTCATTCAGTAAGAAAGCAAATAGCTAAAGAAAAAATATCAGTATGTCTGTGGGGTTAGAAGTGGCTGAATTTTTCTGCGCAAGGACACCATCTCACCGCTTATATTAGTCAAAGATTTAGCTTTTCTTGACAGTCTTAAATCTTAATTAAGTCTAAAATTCTTTGATGAATGATGTTTATATATTTATATTTTAAAATTCTCCTATAAAATATACTACACACTATCAAGCAAATAGCTTGTCATTCAATTTTCGAAAGTGTTAATGTACTAACTTTAAAAGGCTGTTATCTTTCGGAGCAAGACGCCTTAGAAGAATTACTAAAATTTGATTATAATAAAAGTCCCGGACCTGACTTATTGCCGCCTATTTTGTTATCTCTTATCACTGTGCAATTAACCTCTGCAGACCGTTAGAAAATACTTACAAAAATCTTTGGATTCTGGGATTTTTCCTAATAGATGAAAGATCTTTCCAAGATCTTGGAAATCTTTCCAAAATTCCACCTATATACAAAGATGGCGAATTAAATGATATAAGTAATTATCGGCCCATATCTCTACTATATTGCTGTCCAAAAATTTTCGAGTCAATAATTCACAAAAGTATATTTACCCATGTGAAAAGACAAACTGCAACCAGCATGGTTTCTTACAGCTTAAATCAACAACAACGAATTTATTAGAATATATATCTGATATAACCTTAGCTTTAGACAATAATAAGGAATTTATACATATTTTCGGAAAGCGTTTGATTTAGTCAATCACAACCTTCTTTTAGATAAATTTTAATGTATTGGAATCCATGATTCTCTCATCAGATGGTGTAAATCGTATTTAGAAAAACGCCCACAATTAGTTGCTATATGCGGATTTAAATAACGCTCTTTTTCGTACTCAGCGGGGTCCCACAGGGGTCTCACTTAGGTTCTTGTTAGTATTTATTAATCATCTTTGCAATTTTATCCAAAATGACTTCAAACTACGCTGATGACTTATATACCTTTCACATTTATTACTAAAATATTATAAATTTACAAAATTTTCCAAAATCTATTCCAAAATTATACTAAATAATTCCCTAAAATAGATTTATGTCAATTTTAAAAGAAAAAAGTAAACTTCAATATAAAAAACAAATCAAAAAAGGGAACTTTTGAAGTTAAAGTCTATACTTATATAAGAAGAAGTGTATACTTATTTAAGAACTATTTACAATGCTTCTGATATGAATATTTTGCAGTCCGATTTAAATAACATTCAAATTTGGTGTCATAATAATTTAATGCTTTTAAACCCTGCTAAATGAAAATTTTAGACGACCTCCTGGCGTAAACGCTAACACACGTCGGTACGCTTGCGAAGGTCATGGGTTGATTCCCGTCCAGCGTCTGGGTGTTTATGTATAATATGTATTTATTTACAAAAAAAGTATATAGTAGTAGTATATATGTAGTATATCAGTTGTCTAGTACCCATAATACAAGTGCTATGCAACTTAGTTTGGGACCAGATGGCGTTGTATGAAATGTCTCATTAGATTAAAAAATTTTTTTTTTCTTCATTAGGTTTACTAGAAAGAAAAGTCCTTGTAAAGTAAAGTATTTCTTAAGGCTAAATATAATTAAAGAAACCTGTACTGACTGAAATATAAATTAATATGTGTTTGCAATTAACTTTTTAAAGTGAAACCTTCTTTAGATTCGTTGTGATCTGAAACTCGATGAAACGGAAAAGTCTCAGTAAAAAGAGACACCTATATACATCTTTTTTTTAAGTGTTTAATAACTTGAATAATTTTAACCTTAAATTTTGAGCGGACTGTAGCTCTTGGGCTGGATCTCTTGGTTTCGGATTGGTCCGGGTTCGAATCCTGAGATCCAAAAGTCTTTATAATCTAACGTGGAGTGTATGAGATAAAATACATTATAAAGTATTACCTATATTTGTGATCTCTTCTTTGTGCGTTTTATACTCGTATTGAAGTTTACATTTTTCAAGATTTCACTTGTATCTGTTATGCTTATGTTTTATTTACAATTAATGTATAGGTATTCTTAGCTTACATAACGAAGTTGTGTCTTCATCTAGTAGAATACATTTTATAATTATATAATTTTAGCTTTAGCCATATTTTTGAAAACCGGAAATAAATAATGAATAATCTAAAATGAATTTTGAATCTAATAATGTAGCATTTTTTTTAATTTGTGTGCAAGTTAACAATGTTTGATACTATACTACACATGGACCGGAATTATGTCTAAATGATAATTTATTTTTCAGGTAGACTACAGAGATATCGAGAGCACCTTTAAAGTGAGTACTACTTTTGTATAACTGGCATTTGATTTAAAAGAAAATAACTTTAAATGGGTCAGATTAGTGTTTAAGTTGGAGGTTAGATGTTATATTTACAAAAAGTCATTGTCCCATAGACAAACTATTAGTATTAAGTGGACCCTCAGCTTGCCTGCTATTCCTCATCATTAAAAAAAGAACAGCTCTAGGATCTACTAAGTTAATTTATTGTCATAGTTCGGTATTATTGGGATAGACCTCTTTACGGCTTTTAAATACAAAACCTACAAAAACTATTAGACAATACAAGCATCGATTCGTCTGTCACTTTTGATTATATATATATATATATATATATATATATATATATATATATATATATATACATACATATATATATATATATATATATATATATATATATATATATATATATATATATATATATATATATATATATATATATATATTGTTGCGTACTTAGCGCAATCAATTTACCGCGAATATTTCTTAGTATCGAGTTGATCGTCTCTAAGCAAATGTATTGCCACCCCTCTTCTACGACGACGCTGCCTTCTCTCGATTCGATACATTTCAAAAACATACGCTGCGGACGCGTCGCATCGATCTCCGTTGTTCTTTTCAATATTTCCATACATTAACTAGCGCAATCGAAAGTAGTTCGGGCCAGTGCTTCCTACAGTCTTAATAGAAGAGCTCCAGCAGCACGAAGACAAGAGGTAAGTGGTAGTGCATTTGTGGTGCTAAGATTCTACTTCCGATACCGAACATATTTTTTGGTCCATTCGAACCAGATTACGAATGAAATTGATTGTGCTAGTATTACAACTTTTCAATATTCCTGTTCATTTATGCATATTTTCATAATTAAAAGCTAATTAATTTATTTCAAATTGTACTAAGAACTATTTTTTCCAAAAACTACCTACTTCATAATTTCGTATCAATATCGTTCACGACGATTGCAAATTGCTCTCTGCACGGATAAAGGCGGTTGCACACAGTGAGGTGTTAAAAAAGAAACTCATTAAGAATCAATGAACTGTAATAAAGAATTATAATTAACGCTTTCCATTTAACCTTTCATATATATTTAATACACTCTTTAGTCAAAATCAATATTAAATAAAATATTAGTGTATTTACTCTTGTAAAAGTATATACACATTGCAAAATTGCATTCCTTTTCTTATTTCATTTTATTTAATGTACAGTTAAATTTAGTTTCGTCCAATTTAAGTACATATGTTCCTTAATTTTAATTTTCTATTATTTTAAAAATGTAAACAATTGTCGACTGTTTAATAAAATTAATTCAGTGTGCCCCTAACCTATTTTATAATTTAGTAGGTCACCGTCACTGTTTCTCATTATTTCTTAAACGTTTATTTTACATTATTTGCTTACTACTACATTACTATTTACTTACTTTTATATTCAAACTTACCTTTTTATATTATTTACTATTTAAAAAATGTCGCTTTCCGAGAAAGAGTACACAGAAAAAGAACAATTATTGTTCGAAAGAGAAATACGGATGGGCAACATTAAAAAAATGTTAGATTATTCCACAAAAAGTGAGGTTCAGTTTAGGTGCAGGCTTCGAGAGCTAGCTTCATGTAAGAAAGAATTCATTAAAGCTCAGACTAAACTAGAAAAATTGTTAGTGAAAGAAAAAACATTTAACAAAGATGAACAATACGCGATTCGCGAACAATTTGACGATATGTTTTATGAGGTTCAAGCCGCGTCGGACTTATTGAAGTCGCGGAGTCGACACAGTGAGCCCAATATACACTCTCCTCTAACACGTTCTTCCCATTTCCGTATGTTACCGTTACCACCTTTGCAATTACCTTGTTTCGACGGAAATCCAACTGAATGGCACAGCTTTTATGATCTATTTAAGTCTTTAATTACTGACAACGAACAATTATCCGACGTAGAACGGTTTAGGTATTTATTATTATCTTTAAGAGATGAACCGTATAACTTAATCAAATCATTACCGGTCACTAATGAAAATTACGAAAATGCAATAAAAATCCTAATAAACCGCTACGACAACAAACGAATTGTGGCATCTAAACACTTGGATCGCATTATTGACCTCGAGCCATTGAACAGTAAGAAATTACATGATAGTTTGCGCAATTTAATCAACATATATTTCGAAAATGTAACCGCTCTTAAATCCTTAGGCTTTCCTATAAAACATTGGGATTTTTTTCTACTAAATATCTTACTTCGGAAAATTACAGATGATATTAGAAGCCGTTTCGAAACATCACTTTCTTCGCCTAGTGATGTACCTTCCGTTGGCGAGTTACTCGATTTTCTTGAAAAGGAACTAACAGCCTTTGAAGTGATGTCCAGCGCCGGCAAAATACTCTCTCAACGAGAGACAACGCTTTCAATTCAGCCTCAATCGCGGCGTCGTTTTCCTCTTTCGCGTTCACTTACCGAGACTCCGCGTTTTACTTCTTCTACTCCTAAATCTTTCAATGTCCATGCCACGACTGCTAATAATCTGGAGTGCAAAAATTCCTCCGTTGCAAGTCCTTCACATTTCTACAACCGCACTAGGAAATGTTTTTATTGTCAGTCAACGTCCCATCCACTATACAGATGTGACAATTTTAACCAACTGGATTTAGAGGAACGTAAAAAAATCATTTCATCGAATAATATCTGTTATAATTGCTTATCTGTGGGACATCGAGTGATAAATTGTAATTCTACATTTTCATGTCGGAGTTGTGCACAGAGACATCATTCAACTTTACACGAAGATGACCCAAAGGTTACATTTCGAACTGCTTCTCCGGTAAATGCCAGTTGTAACAAAGTGTCTCTGGCGCCATCTGTCCGAAGTTCTCCAAATGATACTGTCCCCGATAAACAAGAAAATTGCACAGTCCTCTTAACTACAGCATTAGTCAAACTAAGACCAACCGGCAACGAACCCTATGTTCCACAAGCGATCCGTGCACTCATAGATCAGGGTAGTCAAGCCACTCTTATTTCCGAGTCGTGCATCGAACGCTTAAAACTACCGAGATTTCCTGTTAATCCTAACATGTCTGTTTCAGGCATAAGCGATGCCAAAGCAACTCCTCGTGGAAGGACGTTATGTAAAGTTACTCCTCACGATAAACCAGATCCCAAGCTTTATATAGAAGCTTTGATTATTCCTACAATAACAAATTACGTGCCTATTGTTCCCCATACTTTCGAAAGCATTTCTCATTTGAAGGATATTCCTTTGGCTGATCCAGAATTACGTTCTGCACGTCCTATTGAACTCCTGATAGGCTCAGATTATAGTGACAGGATATTACTTCATGATAATATTATAGGCCCGCCAGGTACGCCCGTGGCCATGAATAGCGTTTTCGGGTATTTACTGAATGGTAAAATATCAAATTCAAATCATTTGAATTTTTCCGTAAATTTAAGTACTTACAATTTAAATATGCATCTTCAGCGCTTTGAGGAAGTAGAAGCTATTTCTGAAGAAAAATCTCTTTCGAATGAAGACCAGATTTGCGAAACTATATTTTCCAAATCATTTACACGTGACGACTCTGGTCAATACACAGTAGCTCTTCCTTTTAAAAATAGTGTTATTACTTTGGGTGAATCTAGAAATATTGCGCTTACTCGCTTGCTTCAATTAGAAAAACGTTTCAAAATGAATCCTTCTTTGCATACGGAATACTGTAGATGTTTGCAAGAATATTTAGACTATGGACACGTGGAACCGGTTTTATCTTACGTGGCCAACAATTCCTATTATATTCCGCATCACGCTGTCATTAAATCTTCTAGTTTTAATACAAGGGTCAGAGTTATTTTTAATACCTCTTACAAGTCAGTCAATCGTCTTTCCTTAAATGACAATTTACTTCCTGGTCCTAAATTAGTACATAAAGATCCTTGCGTTCTTTTATTAAAATTTCGTCTTCACAAAATGGTTTCTACGGCAGATATTAAAATTATATATCGTTGTATTAAAATTCGTGCCGACTATCTCGACTTTCAAAGATTCCTGTGGTGCTTTTCACTTGACGAGCCAGTGCATGATTTTCGTCTGTGCATTATAAACATTTAGCGTAGCCGTTGCGCCATATATTGCACTTCGTACACTACATCAACTGGCAATAGACAAGTCTTCCAATTATCCTCTCGCTTCAGAAGTTTTATTGAATGATGTGTATATCGATGACATCATAACGGGTTGCGTTAGTCTCGATAAGACTATTTTACTTCAAGAGCAGCTTCAGGCATTATGCCTTTCAGGTACTTTCCAACTACGCAAATGGTCGAGCAATAATTCTGCTTTTCTTAACATCATAAATGACAACAGTCACACTAATGATGGCACAATGATTCTATCAGCTCTAAACGATGGTTTGTCTGTTAAGGTGTTAGGGTTACAGTGGACTCCTAAATACGATACTTTTCATTATGATTTCACGTCTCCATCTATAACTTGTTCCAAACGAAATATTCTTTCTGAAATTGACAGGATATTGGATCCTATAGGATTTCTTATTCTTATTACGATTTTTGTTAAATATATGATCCAACTTTTATGGATTTCCGGCATAGATTGCATCTGTGATCAATGGTTTCAATTTCTTTCCGAATTACAATTACGAGTACTTGCAAGTTTAAAACTTCCTTGGTATAAGTTTGCTAACAAGGCGAGTGTACGAATACATGAATTTACAGATGTATCCGAAAAAGCATGCGCGGTTTTGGTTTACATTCCTGTTATTGATGAACTTGACCATATTTCCGTCAATCTAGTTTTCGCGAATACTAAAGTTGCACCATTTAAAAGGCTTTCTTTACCCCGATTACAGTTTTTAGCTACCGCTCATCTTACAAAATTACTAAACAAGAGTAATCATGTTTATAAACCTTACGTCCAAATTGAAAATATACACACATGGAATGATACTTCAATTACGTTAACATGGACTCGCTCGTGCTCTCATGAGTGGAAAATATTTGTTTCTAATCGGATCAGTTTGATCACTGGTGCCATTCCGGCATCACATTGGAGACATATTCGTTATGAAGACAATCCAGCTGATTTTGTATTTCAAGGCATTCTCTCATCAAATTGGGATCATGTCGTATGTTTTAATAGTCCAGAATGGTTGACTAAATGTGAGATGATGTGGCCGGTTTCAAAAGTCGATTTCACTAATGACGAAGAACGTCGTAAGATTGTACAAAACTCCAATTTTAACGATATTACATTTTTTGAAAATTTTCCTTCCTTTCCAATGGTCCTTCGAGTTATGTCCTATATCTTTAGATCTTATCTTAGATGTAAAAAGATCAAATTTTATGAGCCGAAATTCATAACATTACTGGAATTTAAATCTTGTAGTAATGGATTGACTTTTGCTGTTCAGTATTTATGGAAACGGTGGAGTGTTGAATATTTGTCTACACTGCAATCTCGTTCGAAATGGTTTCACAACAATAAATTGTCGCAAACGCCGGCACCCCTCACTGAGGGCTCTGTAGTTGTAGTGAAAAACGACAAACTTCCTCCCTTGCAGTGGAAACTTGCAATCGTACATAAACGGTACCCAGGTTTCGATAATATTACTCGCGTCGTTACTCTACGTGTGGGTCAGTCTTTCTTCAAAAGACCAGTGATTAAAGTTTGCCCTTTACCAATTGCACAATAGCGTTCTTAATACAATTTTTTAAAATTATCCATTTTATTTCAATTATTCAGTTAAAGTTGCTTCCTTATACAAAGTATTATTACAAGTTAAATTTCGTTAGCATTTCTCCACATATCTATCTTTGTTCAATATATTTTATTTTCTGTTTTAATTATTTTAGTTTCTAGTATTTTCCTATTATTTTCCTTTAAAACCATAACCGGTTTTAACGCCGGCACTATGTTGCGTACTTAGCGCAATCAATTTACCGCGAATATTTCTTAGTATCGAGTTGATCGTCTCTAAGCAAATGTATTGCCACCCCTCTTCTACGACGACGCTGCCTTCTCTCGATTCGATACATTTCAAAAACATACGCTGCGGACGCGTCGCATCGATCTCCGTTGTTCTTTTCAATATTTCCATACATTAACTAGCGCAATCGAAAGTAGTTCGGGCCAGTGCTTCCTACAGTCTTAATAGAAGAGCTCCAGCAGCACGAAGACAAGAGGTAAGTGGTAGTGCATTTGTGGTGCTAAGATTCTACTTCCGATACCGAACATATATATATATATATATATATATATATATATATATATATATATATATATATATATATATATATATATATATATATATATATATACACATATACAAATCAAAATAATTTTTGTTTAGCTAAGAATTCTAATTTCAAAAGAATTTTATTTTAAAAACATGGAATTCTTTTTCCAAAAGTAGTCATTTGTTTATTGATTAGTGTTACATTTTCATCGCATTTCAATCTTTTTCGTCATCATGGATACTTTAAACATTCGAGTAATTATGGAATGTGGGTACCGTCGTGGCAGCAACGCGGCACAAGCGGCACGCAACATCAACGACGTTTACGTAGCTAACACTACAAACCAACGCACCACCTGTTATTGGTTTGCTCGCTTCCGTTCTGGGAATTTCGACCTGGAAAATGAACCTCGCGGTCGTCCGAAGACTTTGGTCGACAATGACGAATTAAAGGCAATTGTGGAAGCTGATGATACACAATCTACGATTGAATTAGCAGCAGTAACGTTAGCGTCAAAACAATATTGGTCCATTTGCGTTAAATTGGCAAGGTAAAAAAGCTTGACAAATGGGTGCCCCACGAACTCAATGATCGCCAGCGCGAAGAACGCGTCGAGACGTGCTTTGCACTGCTCAACAGACACAAGTGAAGGAATTTTGAACCGCATTGTTACCTGCGATGAAAAATTGATTCTGTTTGATAACCGCAAGCGCTCAGCAAGTTGGTTGGATCCTGGTTCAGCACCTAAACAATGCCCTAAACGAAAACTTACCCCTAGAAAAGTGATGGTCACTGTTTGGTGGTCTAGCGCCGGTGTGATTCATCACAGCTTCTTACCAAACGGGGTGAGACTATTACTGCAGATGTGTACTGTGAAGAACTGAACACAATGATGGAGAAGCTGGCACATCTCCAACCAGCATTGGTCAATCGCTCGTCTCCGCTGCTCCTGCATGACAACGCGCGAAATCATACTGCACAGCAGACGGTCTCCAAGTTGCAAGAACTGGGGTTGGAAGTTTTCCGTCATCCGCCCTACTCACCAGACCTTGCGCCTGCAGACTACTACTTTTTCCAGAATTTGGATAACTTCTTGACGGGAAAAAAATTCAATACCTGAGAGGCAGTACAAAATGCCTATGAAGAACTTGTTGCCTCCTGTCCAGCTGATTTCTCTAAGAAGGCCATCAATAAACTGCCACTGTGTTGACAAAGATACATTGATTGCATGGGTGATTACTTCGATTAATACAGATAAAAAATACATGAAAAAAA
This sequence comes from Malacosoma neustria, assembly GCA_963693495.1. NCBI lineage: Eukaryota > Metazoa > Arthropoda > Insecta > Lepidoptera > Lasiocampidae > Malacosoma > Malacosoma neustria. The sequence goes on along the minus strand of OY856381.1, from coordinate 10,533,648 downwards.
ATCGCTAATATCATTTAATTAATCGTGCGCCAAAATAAATCTATATTTAACATAATAAGGTGACAATGTTTCCATGATATGCTCACCGACATACAAATGAAGCAATACATTAAAGCGAACCAGTATTCATTAGCGTGGAATATGCCAAATATAAACACCACGTCGGAATTATTATCTTATTCATCATATAAATTTTATTTATATTCCAAATTAAATTCGACGTTGTTTACGGTAATTAATAGGATAAAGGATTCTTAACATTAAATTATTTGTATGTACTTTAAAATAGACTTTAATGATTTAATACAAATTAGAATAGACTCATTTGATGAACTTTAACATATCTGGTTAGGATATGAACAAAGATAGAACTTGAGAGGGGTTTGCCTTGATTTTAAGCTGTGTTTCTACAGAAAAGCGGTTAACCAGATCAATGTATTGTGATTGGTGGTTTTACGACAATCGCAGCCGTATAAAAATATTTGAAAAGTAAATATTTTTATTTTATATAGGTATGCATGTCATGAATATCAAAATAAGCTTAAATGGTTGCCTATCCGCTTTCGCCGGAATGCTCATTTTTTTATTGCTGTAGGGCAGTAGACAGGCTGACGGCCCACTTAGAATTTAGCAGTTACCTAGTTAGCCTATGGGTGTTTGCAACGCCAGTGGCATCACGAACACGCTATCCTATAAGAGTACAAGAACTTGGGTCACTAATGCCGGAACACAACACAAGGTTATTATGACAGCTTACTTAAGACCAGCTAGGGACAAATGGCGCGCGGTGGTGAAGCGCTGCCGAGCGTCTTGCGTGATCACGACTGCTCTGTCAATAGTATTCGACTGAGAAGAAGAAGACTTAGACCAAAGGTGGTGCCATTCAGACGGGCTTGAGGCCCTACCACGTAGCTAGGGTGGGATATTTTGTCGCCTTTTACGACAGGCCGACCCCGGCCGCAGAGGTTAGTACCGCCTCTGCATGGATAAAAATCATCGGATAAGGATCCTCCACGTATAAGGATCATTTACTCTCACTTCTTCACAATATCCTTTTTCACTCCCTTACCTTAAGGATCAGTTTAGATTTCTTCATTTCTCTCATTCTCGTGAATGCAATCTAGCGAAAATATCATGTTAATGACACATGTACATTCTTCTTACTTTGTTGCCGATTCATATTTATGGTATATTTGTATGTAAATGTGAATAAAATATGTTTTTTCGTATATACAGGGTGACTTTGACAAACCCGTCCAAATTTTTTTACGCACTAAACATAATTTAAGGAACCCATTTTTGCAAAAAAAAATTGTATGTCAAATTTTCACCATAAAATATTTCATATAGGATCATTAATTCAATCGTACAGAATAATCATATGGTGCAAACAGCGTACGTTAACCTGTTACCTGTCTCTGTCACACCTGCGTAAATGAGTAGTGCGTATTCGCTTCAATGCCGCCGTCCTTAGCCTTTTACTAGGTCAGATGGAGAGGTCATTGACACTCTAGCGCCGTATTATGTAAATTGCGAGTTCTTTGAATGACTTTGTGATGCTGATTACTCAACATTTTTGTACTATGTGATACAAAACTAAAATACATGTTTCTCATAACTTTTATTAAAGATTCTTCTGTGTGAATTTGGACGGGTTTGTCAAAGTCACCCTGTATATTTCATTTTTTCCTTTACCTTAATTCAACCACCACCTCCATAGATTTATTTATTTTCAATCTTTCCTCACAGTTAGGGTTGCCTGAAAGAAATTACTCTAAGCGATAAGTCCACCCATTGTTCAGTAGCTTGTAAGTTTATTTTATGTTCTTGTATATTTAAGTTGAACAATAAAGAGTTTTCATTCATTCATTCATGTAATTAACTTACATTGTCTTTTCATCTGACGCGCTAGAATTTATCTATGGATCGATTTTATTAATCTGATCGGATACCCTCAACGCACGCCCCTATATTAAAGGTTCATATATGGTGGGAGTACACTACAGGTTTATCCCCATATGGTTTTTGACGCACTTGAGTAAAATATATGTAAAATCCCCACTTGGGCAACCCTACTATACCTATAGTGATTGGACAGTAATCATCAGTCATAGAATTAATCAGCTCATGAACATTGACTGTCCCTAATAATGTGGGTCGTTATCATTACAATAAATGTAATAAATCATTTTATTTGGCCACTAGCTTATTTGCCTCTATTGCTTGTTATCTGGAAGACCATAAAAGGTTTATATTATTTACTATACAACCCTAGGCTTATCATTATATACTCGTATATTAATTGAGTTTTATACTCAAGTCGCTGTATACAAAACACAAAACCCACATGTTTTGTTTGCTTTCGATTGAAAGTTTCCGTCCGGAGTAACAAAAAATAGTAAACTAAAAACTAACTGAAATTTAATTTACGCCAAGGTTCGGCTCAACTAGTTTACTAAATTCAGATTTTTTGCTGATAATCTATAAATAGTCCATAAAGTCCTACTCCTTGGCCCCGGACCACCTCCTAATTGGAGTAGATAGTATACCGCCAAGCTTGTTCACCGTAGATGGTCGGGTTATAAACGTACGATAATCGTAGGTTTTCTCGGTATGTTTCCTTTCACGATTGGCACGTGATTACTATGTTATTAAGTGACCTCGGTTGGTCTCTAATACCACTTGGCTACCACGTACCCTATGTAATTTAAGGTATAACTAATATTTTCAAGAGAAATCGGTTATCCGGTAGTAATCGTTTAAAACAGTGAACTCTATTACAGAAGTTATAAAAAATATTATACTGCTTACGTGAACGGCCGTAGATCCGTGTGGTTTTGGATATATTGAAGAATAGAGGATACCCATAATTTGATCATAAAACGTGACAAATAAGTTACTTTTTTTACTGTTTCAAGTAATAAAGGAAATACAATATTTCGTTTTGTCTTTCAGGGTGAAGGGGCCAGATGATACTGGCCCCTATGTCCTATCGTAAAAAACTATTCTATTTTTTATTGTGCCTTTATGGCTAAGAAAAGAACAAAGCAAAACTTACTATATGACATAAATATTTTATTAACTTAAGACTTGAACCCCACCCGAAGTGGAATTAATGCACTTAACTTAGTTAAACGTCATGCCTTTTTTTTGCAAGGTAGAAATGCTTGCTGCACTCCCCGCTGCGTGGGAATGGTGGCGTGATAATGTGGAACTCCCCGTGCAATGTGTCCGTACGTCCTGCTCTCTACGCTGGGGGACGCACGTCGCTGGTATACCCATGCGTCTGTACTAAAACCACCGCAGTGTTCCTTCGCGCGCCTTGAGAACCGTTGTCCCGACTGGTGTTGGCCCACTTTTCTTTTAATTTATTGCTGTAGTTCAGCAGACAAGCTGACGGTCTACTTGGAATTTAGCAGTTACCGTCGCCTATGGGTGTTTGTAACGCCAGTTGCATCGCGAACACGCTGCTGTCCCATAAGAGTACAGGAACTTGGGTCACTAATGCCGGAACACAACAAAAAAATTTATCATGGCGGCATACTTAAGACAAAGGTGATCCCATCCAGACGGCCTTGGCGGTACCACGTAGCTAGAGTGGGTTGTTTTGTCGCCTTTTACGACAGGCCGACCCCGGCCGCTGAGGTCAGTACTCCGCCACTTTCATGGTGTGACAGGCCTAGGTGTTAGTTTTTAGAATTAAAACTACCAGGCAGCTACATAATATTAAATAAAAAATAATGATGGTAGTTCCTTTTAAAAAAAATATTTAAAAGATGGAAAGTAATTTTCTTAGAAATAAATCTAAAGTAGGTAGGTCGGGGTTCGACATAGATCATCCCAATGCTCATTAACGCAACCATTGGCCTGTGTAATAGATGTCCTGCAGATTCGGCGGCGAAAAAGTGGCAACTCTCTGCAGCCAGTACTCGGCAAGGTACCCCCTCGAACAGCTTTATGGTGTGGGACATGACTTCATACCGCGGTAGTTACCGCACTCCTGCACCGACCCCTTGTCTTTGAAGACTGGAGTATGATAGCCTCCATTGGCTCGGAATCATACCGGTGAGGAGGAGGACACCTGTCGTAGGCCGGAGCACTCCCGCAATACCTGGCCGCCAGCCTCGCCAACTCGTCGGCGCGCTCGTTGCCGGGGATTCCCACACGAGCGTGGACCCAAAACAGCCTAAGTGTATTGCCACTCCCCTCAATCTCCGCTATATTCTCGCGAATATGAGTAGCGAGGGGATGGCGCGTGTCCGGGTTCCTGACCAAATCCAGTGAGGACCTCGAATCACTGAGCACAGCCGCCCTTTGCAGCCTTGCTCGGATAACCAGGTCCGTGGCCTGGCTAAACGCGAGCAACTCCGCCTGGAAAACTGTGCACAGTGACTCGAGCCGCATCCGTTTGGTCCTGATCTCGGCTCCACACCGCCAGTAGGTATATGCAGCCCCAACCCCATCATCTGACTTATTCCCATCGGTGTAAATTAGATGATCGGGTATCTGTAGCCGAGCCACAGTCTCAGGCTGCATATCTTCCAGACACTCATAGTGAATGTCCGGTTCCTCGGCGGGGTGGGGAGCCTCCCAAAAGACAACACGCTCCTCCAGCTCTCTTCGATCCAGCTCAGGAATGGGACGTCCGCTTTTGCACTCATACAGCCGAGCGGTCTCCCATATCCGAAGATCCAACGGGAGGAGACTCGATAATATCAGTGCCGCATTGAGCGACATCGTACGGATGTGACATTTGGCGATCTTCTGTGCAAACCCCCTCTGCACAACGCTGAGGACCGCCGTTCTGCACAGAGATCTTCTCAGCGGCTTTAGCCTAAGAGCTTGCACCGTACACAATAATCGGCTCTATCACCGCGACATACATGATGCGGATAATCTCCGGACACAACCCCCACTCGACCTTAGCCATCGCTGACAGCCGCCTGTATAAGTTAGTTAGCGTACCAATGTTCCATGTTGCGAAGAAGAGTTTGGATTGCCCTTACGTCTTTACCCGTGCTCGCCCACGGCGCGGCAGCCCTTGTCCACTTGTCATAAAAGTCGGATGAAGCACCTGCGTGTCGTTTTACGGCGACGCCCTATCCGTGACTGAACCTTTTCTTGTACGTACCACTAGTGATTATGCTAGTTTTAGCTCTTGCGGAGTGACTGCCGTGCGACCTCCCAACCCCTAGAGGAAAACCTAGAGATGCACTTCCTTTGCCGCATGCAAAGGACGTCCATCGGCGTCCATCAGTCGCCTTTTACGACTTCCTTGGAATGACCAGGGGTGACCCTATTCTTTTCACTGGCCGGGGCCACACAGCCATACCTAATATATAATTGTATATATGATAAAAAATTAAAGTTGTGATATGTATATAAGATATTAATTATTCAAATCATCATCATCGTCCCTTCTTCATTTCTCTATTAATATTCGCGTATACTAGATTAAACATTGCTAAAAACGTATGAATTACTAAACATAGTGAAAATCGAGATTTGGATTCCAGTAATTATCGCAGCGGCTCGGCGCTGAAGCAACCTCGTAAATTACCGAGGAACCGCGATACTGATTTAAAATGTTAAGTCGAGTTATTTACTGACTCTCTTCTCAAAATTGGCTGAGAATGGGATAAGATAAGGGATTTTATTTTATATATACATTACTTTAAATTTCTCTTTATTACAATTCTATAAGACTTATAGATATGTTCTTATAGTCATATCTTTAAAAATTATAAGTCTTTCATCATTTCAGCTTATAGCTGTCCACTGCTGAACATAGGCCTCTCTAATCGATTTCCAGTGTGACCGGTCCAATGCCACTTGCATCCAACGAGACCCAGCGATCTTCACTAGGTCGTCGGTCCATTTGGTAGGCGGACGTCCCACGCTGCGCTTACTAGTTCGCGGTCTTCACTGTCGGTACTTTGGTTCTCCTACGGCAAAACAACAAAATTTTTCGAAGGGCTAAAATCCGTTTACGGACCCCGCGCTAAAAAGACTGCCCCTGTTTACTCGCGAGATAAAGCTAAGAAGTTAACAGATCCAAAAGAGGTTCTTCTTCGTTGGGCTGAACACTTTAATGAAGTGCTCAATCCCGGTAGTCAAGGAGCAGATCTGTCTTACATTAATTCACTTGAGAGCTTGCCATCTGCTTCGGGCTTGGATGACCCGCCTTCGTACGCCGAGTTCGTTACTGCGATCAACCGCTTAAAAAATGGTAAATCACCTGGTTCGGACGGTTTGTCTTCTGAGATTTTCAAATACGGTGGACCGAGTATCAGGTCCGGACTTTTTGAACTTATCAAACTGATTTGGGATGTTGAGATGGTTCCACAGGACTGGAAGGATGCTTCTATTAGCAAGCTATATAAAGGCAAAGGGGACCTCTCTGATTGTGGCTCGTTTAGAGGCATTGCATTGCTTTCCACAGCTGGCAAAATTCTGGCGCACATCATCAATAGTCGCCTTAGTAATTTAGCTGAAAGCTTCCTTCCGGAGACCCAGTGCGGGTTCAGACCTAGAAGAGGTACGGTTGATGCCATCTTTGTAGTCAAGCAACTTCAAGAAAAAAGTTTTGAACAACACCGCGACCTCTATTTATGTTTTGTGGACCTAGAAAAGGCCTTTGACCGTGTTTCCAGGACCGCCCTCTGGATTGTTATGGAAAAATGTGGCTGTCCTGCAAAGTTCGTCAATTTAGTGCGCCAGTTCCACGAGGGCATGACAGCCCGTGTGCGTCACGAAAACAACTTTACAGACCGGTTCCCGGTCACTAGCGGTGTCAAGCAAGGCTGTGTAATGGCTCCGACCCTTTTCGCTATCTACTTCGCTGCAGTAATGAATGACGCTCTTAAAAGCTGTAATGGCAAGATTACCATAAATGTCCGCATGGACAAAAGCGTTTTCGACCTCGCACGTCTCAGAGCAAAACGCAAAATGGACTCTGTTTCAGTAATAGATGTTCTGTACGCCGACGATGTCTGCCTTATGGCTGACAGTTTGGGCGACCTACAGAGTTTTTTGGACAAATTAGATGAGTCCTGTCGTAAATTCGGCTTAGTAATCAGTGCTTCTAAGACCCAGATTCTAAAACAACCTGCGAAAGGTAAATCTGCGGACGATGGTGTTGTTTACCTACGAGGAAAGCCACTGCCGGAAGTGGGTACCTTCCGGTACCTTGGAACTATTTTGCGCAGTGATAATCGTCTCGAGTCTGAGATCTCTGCGCGAGTCGCCAAAGCAGCTGCGGCTTTCGGTGGTCTTAACCGACGGGTTTGGAAATCACATGACCTGAAACTCCACACAAAACTCGCTGTCTACAGGGCCATAATCTTACCATTGTTGCTCTATGCCTCGGAGACCTGGTGTCTTTACAAGGGAGATATCAGACGCCTTGATACCTTCCACATGAAGTGTCTTCGGGCGATTCTTCAGGTGAGATGGCAGGATCGTGTGCCAAACTCGGAGGTTCTACGTCGAGCTAAGCTCGCTGGAATGGAGTGTATGCTAATGAAAGGCCAACTACGCTGGTGTGGACACCTTGTACGCATGGAGTCTTCCAGATTACCAAAAAAGGTATTTTATTCTGAGCTTAGCTCAGGTAAACGAAAGCCTGGAGGACAGTTTCTGCGTTACAGGGATGTCTTAAAACGCCACTTGACTGCAATTGGCATGTCTAGTGAGTCATGGGAGGAGCTTGCAACGCAGAGGTCGGAGTGGCGAACTGCTGTCAACACGGGTATAAAAAACTTTGAGCGTTCCCGTCTTGAAAACCTTGACGCCAAACGCCTGATCCGAAAAACTCGACCCAAGCCCTCCTACAACTATACTCGCAATTCAGGTGGGTCTCTTTACTGCGCTTCTTGTAATAGGACCTTCATAACAAAATTTGGTTTTGCGAGTCATGCTCGCGCTCATGCAAGAGTCCAGGCAAGGACGAGCTAAGGGTGTCGCCGTCGACGGATACGTCTGGGAGGACATCATCATCATCATCATCTCCTACGAATCTCCTCATTTCTGATTCAATCCATTAGAGTAACGCTAAGCATAGCTCTTTACATATCTTGCTGCATGACAATTAACTTTTTAAAGATCTTTTGTGAAAGACCATGTCTCGGAACCATAAGTCATCACTGGTAACACACATTGGTGGTAAACCTTGGTCTTGAAGTACTAAGGAATTTTAGACGAGAAGACAGTGTGTAATTTACCGCATGTTGCCCAGCCGAGTTGGATTCGCCTACTGGCCTCTCTCTCGAAGTCAAACTTACCTAATCGGACTGCTTGTCCTAGGTATACATATTCGTCAACGATTTCGAGAATAAAGTTCTCAACAGTGATTATGGTGGGTGTTTCATGGACGTTACGAATGGTTTTCGTTCTGTCCATGTTAATTTTAAGCCCCACTTGTTGAAAAACTCTGTTGAGGTCACCGAGCATTTGCCCTAGGTTTTCCATTGTTTTAGACATGACTACTATGTCGTCGGCAAATCGAAGGTGAATGATGTATTCGCCGTTAATATTGATGCCATGTCCTTGCCATTCCAGGAGCTTGAAGGTATCCTCCAGAGCAGCGATAAACAGTTTCGGAGATATGACATCTCCCTGCTTTACTCCTCTATTTATGGGGATTTCCTTCATGCACTGCTTCTGTACTCGGACTTACATGGTGGCGTTGTTATACAAGCACTTGAACACTTCAACGTACCAATAGTCTATGCAGCATCGCTGGATAGATCTAAGGACTGCCCAAGTTTCGATGGAATCAAAGGCTTTTTCATAGTCCACGAAAGCCAAGCATAGTGGCCGGTTATACTCATCGGCCTTTTGTATAATCTGCCGCAGCGTATGTATGTGGTGCCTTGCTGCCATGCCTTTTCAGAAACCGGTTTGTTCGGTAGGCTGGAAGTCTTCAAGCCTGCATTCGAGACGATTCGTGATGACTCTCGAAAACAGCTTATAGACACATGGCTCAACTGTGCCTGTAATTCTTCAACAGAGTTTTATCACCCTTTTTGAAGAACAGGACGACAACACCCCTGTTCCATGCTTCCGGCGTTCTCCCCACTAGCAAGGAAGAATTAAACAGCTTCTGAAGGACTTTCAGTAGTGGCGTTCCACCCGCTTTCAGAAGCTCTGAGGTAATTCCATCCTCACCCGGTGCCTTGTTGTTCTTGAGCTGTTTAAGAGCCATCCTAACATTATACAGACTGATGTCCGGGATATCTTTGTATATAGTGGGTTAACTTGGCTCTAGGTTCTGTTGCCAAGCTGTGTATAGAACCTCTATATCTCCCATAGTACCTCTGACTTATTTGACGTTACGCGTCAATCTTCCGTTTTCAGCTTCGTCAACTGGCTTTGCTTAATAGACAAGTCTCTTGCAAATACTTTGGAGCCTTGGTTCCGCTCTATTGTTTCTTTAATAAGCTGTGTATTAAAGGAGCGTATATCGTGCCGCATTGACTTCGTGATCTGTCTATTGAGCAGCCTATGTGACTCAGCTTCTTCGGGTGTTTGGAGCGTCATAGAACGTCGACTAGCCATGAGGTTCCGGGTATGGTCGAATATTTTTTGAGGTTTATTTTTACTGTGGGGTTTAAAGTAATTAGACCCTGCCGTATGAACAGTTTCTCATCATCATCATCCTTGCGTTAAATCCCGGTTGCAGCCCAAACTTTCGCTTCGGCACCCGGGGTCCGCTTTCCGACTTTTTCTTCTCCACTTCGCACGGTCTTCAGCATCCCTGGTAGTGAGCCCATTAGCACGCATATCACTGTTTACGACGTCAAGCCAGCACTTTGTGGGCCTACCCCTCCTGCCGGGGTCCGGCGGAGGCGGCATGGCCACGTAAGCATCCGGTTGCCGTAAAACGTGACCGTACCAACGGAGCCGACACTCCTGCAGTTTATCCGCAATGTCACGGACATGAAGATTGCCGCGAATTCGGGAGTTCCTAACGCGGTCCTTCCGCGTCACTTCACACATCCACCGCAGCATATTCATCTCCGTGACACGCAGCTCTTGCTTGTGTCGCTCTAACACCGACCACGCTTCACAGCCGTATAAAAGGACAGGCCTAATGATGGTCTTATAGACCTGTCCACCAGTTACCTCACGCCACTTGGCCCACGCGGCAGCAATGCGTGCCTTGACGTCGCAATCGATGTTACCAGACGCATGAAATAAAGATCCCAGGTATTTGACTTGGTCCGTGCGCTCGACCGTGTTGCTGCCTATGCGTACGGGTGTGGGATCTGCGGAGTTACAGGCCAAGTACTCGGTCTTCGCCTTATGAACAGTTTCTACCAACCTGTTATTAATATCGTCTGCCGATGCGCAGCTGTCTAGCCATTCGAAGCTATTTCTTTAAGAAAGACAATAATATATTCAAGACATGTAGTAATTAAAAAAACAAATTAGGAATATAGTTTATTGAAGTCAATAATTTTCATTTTTATCTTAGCTTATTGGTGTTGACATAAGAAACAGCGCTGTTCCTCCAATAGGCCCAAAGAAACGCATTTGGCTCTTTATTCTTCTTTCTTTGTAAGATGTCTCATAAACTTTTTCACTGTAAAATAAGGTTAAAGTCTAATAATGCTGGGTGCAGGCTTTCTCTTAAAGCGAACAAACACTTGATAGGGAACTTAGGGGTGGGTTTTACAGATAGCGGTAAACTCGGTATGCAGGTTTCCTATCGGTATGTCTTCTTCCTACCCTTATCCTAATATGGGGTTGGCACAACATGTTACATGTTGTAATAGTTTGGACTTAGTTTTTACAACCAGCCGCCTGCCTGACGTTGACTAACGTTAACGTTAACTTAACGTTTTGGGGGAAAATCTGTCATCCTTTTTATTTAAATTATTTTTCTCGTTCCAAATTGAAAGTAGGACACGAAATTTCGTTGTCAATCATCTAGTATATCCTCAAGCGACACTGATTGGTTTATTCTTGATTAAACAACAACCGAGTGTCGGTTTGGATGTGCAGGGTGACACTTTTGCCGGGTCGCCTACTTTTACGGGGTCCGTGCACAATTCACATTCGAAAACAATGCCACGACGGCTTCTAAATAGGAAATTTGCAGTGTCGTCGTCTTCGAATGCTATTGGTCCTGCATTCCGTTGCGCTTGAATGCAGACACAGGTATGTGCAATCCGCTAATCCGACTTGAACAAGAGTGGCGGCTATACTGTCCGTTCCGGAGAGACCAACAGTAGTTATAGTCTATTATATAACTTAAGGCAAGAAAACAGTCTGTTTATGCTATTAAATAAATATATTGGGTCAATTCATACCACGCCATCTTTTTTTATTGCTGAGGAACAGTAGACATGCTGACAGGCCACTTAATAATAAGCAGTTACCTATCGATGTTTGTGATATCAGGCGCACCGTGAACACGCTGCTGTCCCATAGGGTACATTAATCTGGATCACTAATGTCGGAACACAACACAAAGTTAATATGGCTACATACTTATACACCACGGGTGGTTGCCAGCCAGACGGACTTGGGATCGTACCACGTAGCTAGGGTTGTTTTGTCACCTTTTAGAGAGGCCGACCCCGGCCGCAGAGGTAAGCCCCAAAATAAGCCGCATAGAATGTTTATTCCATTATGAATATAAGACAGCTAACATGCTACATACATACTTTTATTTTGTAAATAAATAAATATTACGTATAAACACTTAGACACGGGTCTGTGTCATTGTTGTGTGTATTGTGGGTTTCGAAGCCGTTACTTGTAGATTAGTCTTCGAGAACGACTTAGCATGTACCTAAATTCTATTGTAGCTATTGTCTATGTTCGAATATTGAAACTGCGACAATAATACCGCATATGTTCCGGGTAAGGCCAAACAGTAGAGCTAGCCATTATTTTCGTCGTTTGTCACAGCCAGGGTACGGCTGATTCTAGTCTAGGCTAGTAAATTGCTGGCTGTATAGGGTTGGCAAAACACGTACTATATAAATAATTGAAAATTCATTTCATTTCATTCATTACTTAGAATTCTTGTTGTATGCTGAAGTTAGTATCTGAAGGTGGGTTAAACCATTTGAACATTATTAAGAATTTCAAGTGACTACAGTTCTCACAATTTCTTGGGTCTAGATACAGAAAAATTGAAGTGGTAATTATATAAACTGAAATTAAGATTTTTGTTCATATAAACTTCAGTTCAACGGTAAATTGCGGTTTAATAATATATATGTTGCAAGAATCCACAATTTTTAAAACATTCTGACGTCTTATGTGGCGTAATGGGTTTCACACAACGTAATGCGAATATGACGGGTTCTATTCCCGTCCCGAGACTGGGTGCTTATGTATAAGGTGATTTAAAAAAATACTTATTTATAACACAAGCTCTCTGTTACTCATTTTGACACAAGATGGCGCTGTGTATGTCCCAGTATATTTATTTATTATTTATATGATATTATTGCTTTTTATAGAATGGTTTCTAGAGATTTCAAAACAGTAAAGAAAATCCCGTCTGAATATCATCCTTCTTTTTTATTATTGTGTATGGCAGATAGGACTACCGCCCAGTTAATAGTAAACAGTTTCTGTTGCCTATGGATGTTCGCGACGTCAAGGGAAGGATGTTTGCTACCACGTCGCCGTCCGCTTAGGGGAACTGGAAACCGGGTCAACAATAGCGGAAATTATACAAGGTTATCATGGCGAAATATTTATGTTAGAAAACAGAGGGGGTTGCCGTCCAGACGTTATTGGACAGTTATCACCAAGCTAGGGCTGTTTGATCGCCTTTTGAGACACCCGGACAGGTCAGTATTCTTACTCCGCATATGCACGAGGAAACCCTCCCTTCTCTCCTAGTAACTATAAAGTTACTAAGAGAGACTACTAAAGTAGTTTTGGGAACTTATGTTCTCAAAAGGCTCACGTTGAATTCAATTTTATACTCCTACTGTCTTAGCATCAAGGCAGATAAACATTGTCTTATTTTGTATAGATTAATAATGAGAATTTAATAATGAATCTTGCACCAATTAAATCAGAAATGATAACTTTTTACTAAGTCAAAATATGATCTGTTAATTTAAAAGATAATAACATTTTACTAATTACAGCAGCAATTAATTTGTTGGTATAAGCATCAGGTGTAATCATAAAATTGTGACGTAAATTAAACTATAATTACACCAGTTGAATGTAGTTAAGTGTAGGTGGCAGGTGAAGGTCAAGGTGTGTTATATCCTGGCAACCCTAACGGGGCAGCCGCGGGGAGCTCGGTGCACCTGCTATGTCGGTCACAGAAGTCGGTCAGGGCCGAGCCATCTTTTAGCATATTATAAATTTGCCCCCGCTTGGGCTGTACAATATTGCAGCGTGCATTTGTACCCTTCTATAGGGCTTGCAGTTTTTTTAATAAATTACGGCTGGAACTGCAATGGAAACGTTTTTAAAAGATCGCTATATTGACTAAAATTAATTTATTTACGTTTCTTACAAACCTTGAACAAAATACTGGTGCAAACATTAAATCTTGACCTAAACAATATGTCTCAAAACTATAGGTTAAAAGCTAAGTAAGGACCGGTTATTGGTATTAGATACCAGGTGATACAATTATTAGATTAGAAATAATTTATAACAGTTTTATTTTATACTAACACAACAAAAAAAAATTATATTCGTTTTATAATATTAGTAGTTAATTAGTTCAGCCACAAAAATACTCGTACTTATTATTAAATCTCAACGAATATAAGAATGGATATAATAGTAATAAGAATTTTTAAAACATAACGACATTTTCTGACACAGCTAGTATTTGTCTAAGTGAAATCGCGGTCACGCCCTATTTATACGTTGGAAAATTTCTCAGTTGATTTATCCATAATCCTCTTAGAAAATGACATTTCTGCACAAGATTATTTCTAAAGGTTAGTACTGAGATTTCTTAGAAATACATACATACATATAATCACGCCTCTTTCCCGTAGGGGTAGGCAGAAACCACTTCCTTCCACTTGCTACGATCCTTATATCTTGTTTCGCTTCGTCCACTTTCATTATTCCCTTCATACATGCCCTTCGGTTTCGGGTACTCTTGACCTGGCCTTTTTTCAAGACGTCCCTGATCTGGTCTCGAAACGTCCGCCTCTACCCCTTCCAACACTTCCATTCACACTCGCCTTATACACTTTTTTCGTCAATCATTCTTCATTCATTCTCTCGACATGGCCAAACCATCTCAGCATACCTTTCTCAATTTTTGTCACTACATCTTCTTTCAGACCACAACGTTTCCTTATCTCAATATTTCTTATCCTGTCACTCAGTTTGACTTCTACCATACTTCTTAATGCTCTCATCTCAACTACATTTATTCTGCTTTCATGTTTCTTCTGCCATACCCAACTTTCACTTCCGTACATGAGTGTCGGAACCAACAACCCCTCATGCAAAGTCAGACGAGCCATGCTAGCTCCATTCACCATATTTCTGGTCTCGGGGAAAAACCTCTCTTGACGGGTTCCCCCGGCCCGGGGGGACCGAGGGATATGTGGGACTCCGGGATTTTTCCGACTACCCACTAAAAAACCCCGCTGTTCTCCTATCGCCTACGCCCGGGCCCACGGATATATGGCCTGCCGATCTCGTGGCCCGGGCCGGCGCCGGCCCGCCCTTTGTCTTGAGGCGGGCCCCTTCTAAAGTGTTGGCGCCAGGGGGTCAGGGTTTCGTCCCCCCGGCGCTCTCCTAACAACTCTAGGAGTTGAGGGGGGCTGCGGAACAGCACGCAGCCCTCACCCTCGCGGTAATAGTGCGGGCGGCGGGTCCTCCCCCGAGGGGCCGACGGCGGCCGGAGGTCGTTACTGGCCCTCCGGCGCCGCCGGCGTGGCCTGCGTTGGCGGGAGGGGAGTGTGGTGGTTGCCTCCCGCTCCCGCTCCGCCGCCTCCTTTGCGGACATGACTGCCTCGCAGAAGGAGGCGACGGCCGTCCATCCAGGATCGCCCCCGACCATGGACAGAACCAGGGCCGGGAGCGACAGGAAACGTCACGACAGTGAAACGTCCGCCTAGGTCTACCCCTTCCAACACTTCCAATTACACTCTGAGAAATAAGTCATAAATAATATTAGCAAGCAAAATAAACGGTATTAAATATTCAAAGAAAAGTGTGTCTAAACACGGAGGCCGAGTGGCCGCCATTTGGCGGTGGAAGAGGGAGAGCCACGGGATGCTCCTTACGAGTCTAATCATTTATTTAAAGAGTGTGTATCTACCTATTTTATCTCCCTGAGTAGTTGTAAATATATTTGCATCACTGTGTTTAATTTTAAAAGTGCCTTGAATAAATTATGAAAATAAATAATACTAAATGTACTTTTTAATCGTAATATTTGGGCTGCTCTTTCAATCATGTAGCTTGTGAGCTGTGATCTATTAAAGCCCGTAATAATGTTGCTGGTCTGAATTCGTAATCTCTCACTGGGACAAGAGTAGTAGCTAGTAAAGCTGTGGACATATTAACAGAGACCTGTAATGAAAGGACTACTTGAGCTTCTTGTGCTGGATTTTGTTAATTGTCGACCTCACTATTGTGTACTTGTATCGGATTAGCTGTATGATCAGGTGACTTCGTATAAAAACAAGAATTAATAATGGCAAAGAGGAAATGTACATTTTTTTGGTGATTCAGATTCATATTTGAGGCATTTTATATTTTGATATATACATATAAATAAGCATAAGTTCCTGGTCTATAGCTTTAGCTAGTTTATTCATTTCATTATTTACACAGGAAAATTGTTTGTTGAGAACAATTGAAAACAAAACATCTCAGTTAAGATTACTGTTAATGTATCTAGATATTACTTAATTAATTTATTTGATTTGTTACAGTTACTACATCCATGTATTGATACAAGAACGACCATATAGAAACATAAGACTAAATGTGTAACATACAAAAACAAACACAACATTCGTAAAACTATTTTAACAATAATTGATAAATGTTAAGTAAAGAAAATATTTTAAATAAGAATTATTATTTATATTGATACTTAAGAACAGCTACTTAAGCGTTGAATATTTTGTAATTATTACTAACAATCGTAGTAAATTGAAATAAAATACTCGTATACTGACTACTGGAATACTTGGCGGCCTTTAAATTCAATCTGAATCTCGGAGTTTTACACCATTAAAATTCCTGTGAGTTGTTCCTTCATTTATTTTATTCTCAGTAGAAGTGAAATTTACATTTATCCAATTAAATGAATTATGAGTAAATATCCATAGAAGTTCAATTTTTATGCTATAGCAGTACTCTGATGCTAAACAACATTTTTTGATATTTTAATTTTTATGAAATAGAATTAGTTGTTAAAGTTTCCTTTTGGAGTTAGCGGGAAGATGCAAATATGAAATTTTATATCTTCTCTTCACGAAGTCTTTTCAAATTCAAATAATATTATTTTTAAAAAAATAAGAATATATAGCAATATATTCGTTTTAGCGTCACAGCAATTTGCTATTATAAATTATTATACATGAACTTCCCTAAGGCACTGTTCAAAAATTAGATTTTAGTAAAATTAAATTTTTCTTTTAAAAACCTTGTGGTGGGTTCCGAAGCTTTAATTGTAAACTCTAAAGTCGCCGTTGAGATAGCACTCATATAATTTATAGTATAAAATATCGATGCGTCTTTTTGTGATGGTGCCTTTTAGTTACAATTCCTTCTCTTCCTTATACCCACATTACTGTGGAGTAAGAAAAGATCCTACTGCTTTAAAAGAGTAGACTGGTCCCTTCTTTTTGCTCCCTGTGATTTAGTAGAAGAAGTTACCTATTTGTTAGCATATTACGCTGGGTGTGATTATAATAAACACTATCATTATACTCATATACATAAAATAATAACACATAAAACAATATCTCGTAGTTGCCTATATTTTTAGTAATACATTGTTTTCTCGCGCTATTGTCTAATTCTTATCTTACAAAACTAAGATTTTGTTCAAGTAGTTTAAAGGTAAATACCGTATAGACCTAAGACAAAATTCTTACGGCAAATTTTCTTTAGGCGTTCTCAATGCAATTTACCGGAAATATTGCCATCGATTGACAAGGTTGACCGTAGCTCCCACAACAAAGGGAAGATTGAGTATTTTTATAATACGAAAAAAGTTCTACTCAGAAAAACGAAAATTTTCCTCAATGTAGGATAATTATCATTTTAATAGGGTTGTAAATTTGAATCAGATCTGCTCAAACAAGTTGTTATTTGTTACGATTGGATATGATTTGTAATGTTAAGCTATATAAAAGAATAATAGTAGAAATCGTGTAAATGGAGATTACGCTTTTATTAAAAATATTTAACCTGTAAAGTGGAGGAAAGGCGGAAAATTTGGAAAGGCGTAGAATCTTGAAATTTGGTAGAAATATTCTTTTTGCTGAGTAGTTTCACTCAAATCAAGCTAACTTTTTGTCAGTGTATTAATAACAAAATAAATTTATTCGAACTTTTATATTTAATTTTTTCACGGTTATTCGACCAGCGATGCGAAGCGGGCGGGAACGGCTAGTAATATATAAACGAAATATAAGTATTTTTCGGGGGAATGTGAACCACGCCGTACAGGTAGTTTGTTCAAGCCCTAAATATCGAAAGGCGAGGCTCAACTGTCCATATTTCACGTCCGTGATGCCACTACGTAAACCCTTTTTGTTCGATTGTGACCACTTTTATTTGTTTTATAAGTAAGCACATCGAGTTACGTAAAGCCTTAAAGAGCTGTGATTTATACTTTTCATTCTTTAAGGCGTTTGTAACCTACGTTGATGTATTCCAAATGTTATTTTTTTATGTACCGACTTTACCTCGATTTAAGCCCCTGTCATAGATATTACATCTTTTAAGAGGCAAATATTATTTTTACTTTCTAGTTTTATTTATGCTTAAAACGGCCACTGTTCGTTCCAACTTCTTTAGTCGCTGCTGTCAGTTGCCTGGTCAGTGACCTTTCGATCGCGCAATCCTTCATAACTTTTAAGCTAAATTTTAAGCAACTTATACATTACAGTTCAATAACCATATTCATGTATTTTGTTACAAAATGAAAAATTCCTCATGTTCCAAAGTAATCGACCTACGTCGTAGTACCTTCGTAGCGCTGTAAATCTGTAGCACTCGTAGCGTTCGCTTAGCAGCTTGATATAGTGCTCACTTGACGAACATCAAAGATTTAAAAAAAATAGGAATTCTTCAAATGATTTGAGTTCGACTATAATTCTATAATTAGGTTCTGAAGTGCTGATAATAATGTATAGCGAATAATAATAACCTGACTTAAATTATTACATAATGCACATGTTTAAAGTGTTTAACCAATTAAAATCAAAATATATTGTATTAAAATGTTTCTGATTGGAGAGGTTAATAAATAAATATATTAGGACAATTCACACAGCGCCATCTAGTCCCAAAGTAATAGCATAGCACTTGTGTTATGGGCACTAGACAACTAACTACATATATACTTTTCATTTGTAAATATATACATGATGATACAAATGAATTTAAAAAAAGTAGCCTATGTCCTTTTTCAAGGTCCAGTCTATGATTATACCAAAATTCATCAAAATTGGTTCAGCGGTTTAGTCGTGAAAGCGTAATAAATAAAAAACGAATCACTTTTGCATTTATAATATTAGTTAGGATTATGGATAAATGTCCAGATACGAGACGGGACTCGAACCCATTACCTCCATAGGCGTAATGAAATGCATTAGCCGTTACGCTACGGAGATCGTGTCACTCACTTGCGCGCGTGTAAATGCTAATGCATACTAATTAAATGCACTATTACTAACAGAAAAGCGATTACTAGAAAACAAGAAAGCATTTCTTTTTCAAATTACACATTTTAATTACATTTGGCAAAAGGTAAGCTCCGTATATTTTCTAAAAAACATATTGTAGATAATTGAAATGATTTTAGTGTTTTTCATTTTACTTTCTATTTTTGTAATAGATTTTTCTATACGGTTAATCAATAATGTTTTTTTTACTACACACAAGGAAAATAATGGCCTCTGCTTCTTCACAAATGCTTTAAAAGTTCAAGTAAATATTGCGCCGAAACCATAACAGGAAAGATGAAGACTGGTTTTCTTGCTTTATGATGAGTTTAAGAAAAAAGTTAATTTAAAAAGTGAAAAAATCAAACCCATGACTTCTCGGTTACAATGAAAATACCATAGCCGTTTAATCACACAAAAATTCGTTTTAATTTTGATTGCTAATAGCTATTTAGAAGGTAAATTGAAACAAATTAAGGCCACCTTTAACAACAGCCTCTTTGATGTCTAATATCGTTTACGGTCTCCTATTGAGAGAAATCTACTTAATTATGTTCTTTGAGGATTTTTCTTGCAAGAAACAAGAAAAGTTTCAATGTAAACGAAACAATATTGGCATTCCATATACCAGGTAAAGGAAACTTTGTCCGCGTAGAGGCTGTCATAGCAAAACTTATCTTGACATTTGACCTTTATATTTCATTTTTCTTTATGTTCACAATTCTATTTTCAGACTGAAATAAATAATATTTAGGCAGTCAAATTTATTAGAAACCTTTCCAAAGTCAAGATAAACTCAATTTATTTATTTTGTAAGAATAATAAATCAAAATCTTTGAATGACGTGTCTTTGTCTAGATATTTTAAATTAAAAATACTTATCATTTTTTAACGTACCATAGCTTTAAAATGTCAGACGTTGAATTCATAATTAATATACAGATTATGTGTATATAATAAATATTTGAATTTTAATCATTGTTAATTTTGTTACAATTTAATATATAGATGGTATGTAGCATTTGTAATATAAATATGTGGGCACCTTGCCTAGTCCTCCTCTCAAAAAATTAAACAGAAACACTAATACATTCATCACTCAATCCAACGTACGTATTAACGTGGAGTGCCAGCGTTGGTTCAGTGTAACCGCACCGCGCACGCCGCGCAGAGCGCTGCGGGCTAAGGCTTACTCACCGCGCGGGGAACATATGTAATAGTTATATGCGCAAGCCACCGATGCGCGCGCGCCGCGATCTAGTGGCCAGTCTGCCGCCGACGGCATTGAGACGCGAGCATACGAACTAACGGTTTATTCAAAACAATCTCGTTAGCTACCAATCGAACTATATTCTTGTCTTCCAGCCTTCTGTAACCTTCTATTAACTTATATTTCTTAGTGTTGTTGTTTAGTGATAATTATAAGACAATAAAAAACTGTGATACGTAACTGCAGTTTATTTAACACGCCCGTGAATATAACGATATTCGTGACAACCACAGCAGCAACTATAAATAAAAATATTTTTATGTGTCAAAAGTCACAGAAAGCCACAGATATACAAAAAGGCTATTGTCACAAACTTTTCTGAACTAATTCGGCATCAATAAAGATGTTTCGGTCCACCAAATTTTGAGTAATATATTCTTAAAGTAGGGCTTTGACATCAAGAGAACACCATAGACAACTACATAAAAATTAGATTTCTTCCATCAAATCTGAAATTTTGTGATATATTCGTATATTTAAATTGCATTTAAATTGCTTATTAAAGTTATATAAAATATAGAGAAGAACCATTTCAATGAAATCATCTTTCAAACATAAAATAATCGCATTAAAATTACTCCATTCATTCGAGACCATGATACCAGTCTTTCAGCAGCATCCAGCATACAATTCAGTGGACACTTTAATAAAAACTGTTGAATTGCTTTCATTAAATTTAGCCGTATTCACATTTTAGGACTCTTTGGCATATAAAACTTTTTACTATCGTATTAGAACATGTATGCACATATAAAAATGTAATGAATAAATTTGATATACAAAATCAAATAGTATACGGTAACTTCAGTGTACCTAAAGTTTTTACTTTAGTTTATTTTGCAATTGATAATTTGACTTTCAAAAAATATTCATAATAGGAACTTATTTTGAATAAAAATATTGAGTTTGTATAGTAAAATTGACTTTAATTTGTCTTTAAAGTGTAAAATTAGCATCTGTCTATTCCTATCGGTGTAGGGGCGTAAAAAGAATACTACCGGCCGCGGCCGTGGTCGGCCTGTCGTAAAAGGTGACAAAACAACCCACCCTACGTGGTAGGACCCCAAGCCCGTTTAGATGGTGACCACCTTTGGTTTTAAGTATGCCTACATAATAACTTTGTGTTGTGTTCCGGTATTAGTGACTCAAGTCCCTGTACCCTTATGGAATTGAAAATGAAATTATGGAACAACAGCGTTTTCGCGATAGCCCTGGCGTTGCAAACACCCATAGGAGACGTTAACTGCTAAATTGTAAGCAAGCGGTCAGCTTGTCTGCTGTCTTACAGCAATAAAAAAATCTAAATTGGATGCTCATGATAACATAATATATAAATGTATGTATGTAGTTCAACTCTATTTTAAATCTAAGAATGATTAAGCTATAAATGTAATTGAGTAATAATAATGTAATCGGCTTAATCAGGCGAGGGTATTAGATTGGCGTTACGGCTCGGTAAGCTATCTAAACTCGAGAGCAGAAAGCGGGTTTAAAAGTTCGTTCAGCGATATATTATCGCATCCCTGTCCCCTTTCGAATCTCTAATGAACTAAAAGTTACCCGTCCGTTCACAGAGATCTCAATCGATAAACCTACCAATTTATTTTGGCGAGACCTGTCTAGCTATAAATATATATTTCATTTTAACCCCAGAGGCTTCTAGTGATATTTAAGTTGTTCAAATTATAATTTAATAATGCTTCGTCTTGATTTTAATTTTTTTGCATACAAAATTAATTTTGTTGCAAGTTTCAATAAAATTATTAAATAAACTATAACTTTCTAAGTGCTTCTTTTTAGTAATATTAAAAGCAATTTATAGTAATACTGAAATATGAAATTGAACAAAGGGCTTGGTCGTTGGCTTTTATAGTTATGTATCGCTTACGGCTTTATATTTATGAAAATATTTATACATTTTCAGTATTTCAATAAGTCTTGTTTTCAAGTGTTTCATTCCTGTTGCAACGGAAGCATTCTCTTCAGAAGAATTTACTCAATAGAGTATTACACTGGTGAAACTGGACAAACATGATGTTGATGACGAAGTCAAGGAAACCTTGCTTTATTTCAAGTGTTTTCACACACACGGGTTTTTATTTCTGTGCATCTATTTGCGTCGATATCCTCCTTGACAATTCTTTTTCTCAGAACGAGAGAAAGGAGAGAGACGAACTGTCACAGGAAAATAGATTGGGGCTAAATTTATCTTTTACAGAACTGAATGCCGTCTGACCCTTTTGCCTTTTACGACTTCTTTGGAATATGATGAAGTAAGCCCCATTATTCTTTATAGTCAGACCACATACAATTTTTTTTATAATCGCCGTTTACTGTTAAAAGTAGATCTCCTCGAGTTTGCACCACAAATTTTAGTCCCGTATTTTTCCCGTCCACCCCCAATAATCTTTCGCTGGTGGTCAGTCCATCGAGCTGGCGGGCGTTGTATACTACGTTTTTCGAGACGTGGTCTCCATTCCAGGAATTGCTGGCCATAGTCTATCGGCTATCTGCGACAGACGTAACCGACCTATTTATTCACTGACATATTTTGCCAGCTATGGTGATCAGTTTAATATGTAAGGCCGTCTCATATGACTCAACAAGTTTACTCCGTAACCCCCCAAGTGTCTAGATATTTGTTGACCAGTCCTGCATTCAGAGTCTATGTTTAAGTCCTGTAGATTATTACTGATAAAAAGCATTGTTTGAAAACTTCTACAAGCAGTGAGGAATTCTTTATAATATGTAAATAAAAGCATATAAAAATAGATGGATAATACTTTATTGTCACCAAATAACCTAATAATACAATACAAGTAAAAGAAAATATTCTAAATATTGGAGACAATGGGCAGTCTTATCACTTTAAGCGATTTCTTCCAGGCAACCTATATATAAATTTCTTATGGACAATACTAGCACTAAAATATCGTGCGGGTACACCGCAAAGAGAGAAACAAAATCTTCATGAATGAAACAAAACATGATTCAAATCCAGGAAATAGTCAACTATTAAAAATGTCCCACATCTTTAAATAATGTTCGACAACCATTAGCTTGAACACTCCTAAGGATTTTGCCTCTCTGATAGTGACGGGAAGTGAATTCCACAAAAGAGTTGCTTGATAAGTAAAGGATTTGCGACAATAGGAAGAACGCATATATAAAGCAATAGCTTTTATAATGTTTTTATTTTGTCCATTACAAATATGTAGAATAAAACATGTTGTTAAATTCGTCTCCCTTAGCGTGTTCCGCGCCTCATACTGATAAATCACGTTCTGCCCTCATTATCCCGGTAAAATATTATTAGAAATTATTTTTCAGTTCCGTGAATTACGGAAATCCATTCGCATTACTTTTGGTTTATTTGAAACATGAAAATTCAATTTCGTTCAATATTTATGAGACATGATATAAAGTTACTGTTTATGAAAAACATATCATCATCATCATCATCATCATCTTAGCGTTGAATCCCGGTTGCAACCCAAAACTCTTGCTTCAGCGCCCGGGGTCCGGTTTCCGACTTTGTCTTCTCCACTTCTTAACTTCGTTTTTATTTTTGTTTTTATGTTTTCTTTTTGAGGTCTATTGTTGAGATATTATTGAGCAAAAATTTGCTTGCGAGGCAAAGGTTAAAGGCATACGAGCCTTTTAACCGATGACCATTCCTGACACTTTTATTTCGAACTATGCACCAATTATGGATTAAGTGAATTATTATTATGTATTAACATTTTCTTGAGCAGCGGGGCACAAAAGAATAGAATGATAGGTTTTTACAAGGGTGATTTTATTTTTTGATTCTTTAAATGAACTCTTTAGCAGCCTGATTATTAGAAATAGAAAATAATGTAAGGAATCTTGCGTACCGAGATACCACCACCGTCATTCTACCACCGTGCTGCCCACCGTCGGCTGGGTGTTCATCCCAATTTCTTGGAGTCTCTTATTTCTTGTACGAAAAGGTTCTCAGAACGTTCATGTTGCGTACTCTCAAGATCTGGAATGAGGTTCCGGCTGAGCTTTTCTCAGCGCGGTGCGATATGGGGTTCTTCAAAAAATGCGTTATAAAATTTCTTCGAGGCCGGCAGCGCGTTGGTAATGACTCTGGTGTTGCAAACGTCCATAGGCGACGGTAACCACCTGCCAGGGTGGGCTGTTTGCCTGTCTGCTAAACTCTAGTTATAAAAAAAACATTATGTATAACCCGCCGTCATCCACCCAAACGGATACTCACCCCGCTTGTCCAAGCGAGGCTCATATTGGTGTATGAGCTCAACAATGAGGCGCTGCAGGCTATTATTCTACATTATTTGTAGACCGGTTTAACCGCATTTCATGGATTTTTAAATTATGTGTGTACATTGCCGACTAACAGTTTAGTCACAATCCGCAACAAGCTGGGGATGGCGCACACTCACCGTAACAACGATGCGATTATTTTTTGAACAACGTATAATCTTATTATCTTTTCAGCGAATATTGCCAAAGCATATGCAACAATTGCATTAGCATTAAATGCATTCCACATAATTTAGACACTGTATGCCTTGTGAGGTACATGAACACGCTGCCTATGTACCGGCCGTATACCTTTAAATCAAACTTTTTTAATTTACTACTTGATAAAACAAGGAGGTTAGCTCTCCTTCTTCCTTTTTTTGTCTCGGGAAAAAACCTCTCTTGACGGGTTCCCCCAGCCCAAGGAGACCGAGGAATATGTGGGACTCCGGGAAAGACGTTCGACCATCCGACTACCCACTAAATAACCCTGCTGTTCTCCTATCGCTTACGCCCGGGCCAATCTCGTGGCCCGGGCCGGCGCCGGCCCGTTCTTTGTCTTAAGGCGGGCCCCTTCTAAATTGTTGGCGCCAGAGGGGTCAGGATTTCGTCCCCCGGCGCTCTCCTGAATCAACAGTTGAGGGGGCCGCAGAACAGCACGCGGCCCTCTCCCTCGCGGCAATAGTGCGGGCGGCGGATCCTCCCCCGAGGGGCCGCCCGCGGCCGCTTTTTATGGCGGCCGGAGGTCATTACTTACCCTCCGGCACCGCTGGCGTGGCCTGCGTTGGCGGAAGGGGAGTGTGGTGGTCGACTCTCGCTTCGCCGCCTCCTTTGCGGACATGACTGCCTCGCAGAAGGAGGCGACAGCCGTCCATCCAGGATCACCCCCAACCATGGATAGAACCAAGCCCGACAACGACAGGTCCGCGCCGATTTGGGCGATGAGGGTGCAGCGCTCCTCGCGCCACGCAGGGCACACGGTGACAGTGTGATCCACCGTGTCCTCCTCGTCGCCCGCACCACAGTGGTGGCATCCTGACGTCATCTCCCGCCCTATGCGACACAGGTACCTCCCGAAGCAACCGTGCCCCGAGAGGACCTGCGTCAGGCGGAAAGTCAGGGCGCCGTGGCGCCTTTCCAGCCATTCGACCAGGACGGGCCTTACCGCTTCGATAGTGGCGAGGCCCGCGCTGGGGTGCGCGATTCTGCCCTTACCCCATATTGTGTGGGATCGGGACAAGATGTTCTCTCTTTCCACTCCTCTCTATTAGTCGTCATCTCTTCTAAATTTTTTCAACTTATCTTTTTAAGTTAAAACGGTTAAATTAAGGTACATCTTCTACTTACAAGCAATTAGCTGCTATCATTCGAAGTTATCGCTTCGGAAAGTACGTTGTCCGGTATTTTCATGTTTTTTGCCTCGGAGTCCAACCGTGGTTCTTTTTTTTTCTTGACCAACGAACCCTCCAGGTGATATTTAACTTTTTTCTCGAGGAAAACTTACCTTATGTTTGCCTGAAAAGAGGGGGTTAGAGACCGTCCAAGGGTATGTATGTGGGACTCCGGAAATGATGTGTAACGTCCAACTATTCATTAGAAACTTCGCTGATGCCCTACCGCCTAGTCCCTGGGCCGACTGCTAAGCTGTCTGGCCTATCTCATGGCCCAGGTCGCTGCTTCCGAACTCACCCTAAACCGGAAAGAATACTGAATGGTGTTTTTCCTATCCCGTCTTTCAGCTATAGATAGTAATTACTTAAATAATAACTTTTTTTACGATACCCTATTCATAAAACTATTTTTTATTATTATTTATCAATTATGAAACTTTGTAAGTTTATTGAAAAATGACAATAAAATTCTCTATGACTCTCTCAACGGCCGTAGTCATCACAAAATGCTACTTGACGCCACCACACTACAACAAAGACAATGTTTTCATGAAAATTTATGGCTGTTATGCATACTTAGTGTAATTAGAAATTAACTATTTAGTGGGGATAGGGCCACCATGTCACTCGAGTGCTGCTTACAAGTGATTGATAGTCAAGCCAGACGTGTTTTCCATTACCATTTTAGTCAAGTGCCGTTCACCCGGATTATTTTCATATCGCTAAGAACATTGAATATTCAATGTTATTTACGAAAATACATTTTAAGATGGAAAATCTCCTTAAGATTAAGCGAGAGGAAACGTATTTTAGGGCAGAAAAATTATTTATTGCGATTGAAATTCATTCATTCGTTGAAATTTAGTAATTTTCTTCGTATTCATTATTAGAAAATCGTGACTGACTGTCGTCAGAAATAAAGTGACTTTGTTTCTTACCTTATTTACAAATAATTTTAGAAGCCTTGTCTTAAAATATATTAAAAAACCAGCTGTGCCCGCGACTCTGTCCGCGTGGAATAGCGACTTGGGGCAGAATTTTTTGGATATATCTTATGGTTTATTTTGGATTATGTACCTATAAACCCTAAAATATAAATGAAATATGCAAACAGTCAGTATTATCGAATGCAACTATTACGTCATGCGCCTCCGGAATACGTACGTTCGAACCTACAAGTCCAGCCTAAGCTAAACCCTATTTCATATGATTGATGACATAAATCTGACGTTAACTTAAATTGGAAAATAAAATTTCTGAAACATATCATTTTTGACAAAAACTATTTTTTTTTTCTAAAATAAAAATAGCCTAAGTTACTCTTTGATACATCAGCTATGTGCCAGTGAAAGTCTCGTCAAAATTGGTGCAGCCATTTCAGAGATTAGCCGGAACAAACAGACAAAAATTGTAATAAATGTTGTTTTGGTATATGTACCGTGTATACGTCCGAATGCAGTTAGTAAAAAGCGGTTATTTTAATATTACAAACAGATCCTCAAATTTTATTTATTTGTATAGATGTATAGAAGACTGTATGACAAACTGTAAAATGTATTTTTGATCCGCTTGTGCCTGGTATCGGGATTTGTTATATAAACATTAATCTTTAAAATGTAGAAGATAAACTTTCATTATAAATGAAATTTTTTTTTATTGCGTAGGACAGCAGACAGGCTGACAGCCCGCTTAGAATTTAGCAGTTACCGTCGCCTATAGGTGTCTGCAACGCCAGTGGCATCGCGAACACGCTGCTGTCCCATAAGGATACAGGAACTTGGGTCACTAATGCCGGAACACAACACAAGGTTATTATGGCGGCATACTTAAGATAAAAGGTGGTCGCCATCCAGACGGGCTTGAGGCCCTACCACGTAGCTAGGGTGGGTTGTTTTGTCGCCTTTTACGACAGGCCGACCCCGGCCACAGTGGTTAGTATTCTTTCTCCGCCCCTGCACGGATAAAAACAGATCAAACACTATTGCTGTTGTTATATTTAAATAATAATCTACATTCTAGTTTATAGCTTTGAGTGATAAGTTGTATTTATCTCCAAGAAGACTTTGTAACAATAAAACGTTTCAAGTCAAATGACTTTTAAAAAAAATCAATTAAGATTAAATCTAATAGAATTAATTTCAACCAATCTTCATTTAACATAAAATTTTAAGAAATAACGATTTTATAAGTACTACGTGTTCAGGGATGTGTGTTTTCTTGAAGCGAAGAAGTGAAGCAAGCGGTGTAGCGCGCATGCGTACGAAAACTTTTCGATTTACTTTTTTTCATTTATTCGATCAGCGAAGCTGACGGGAACGGCTTGTATGTTTCATAAAAATAGATAATAATTAACATAAATTTAGTGGCCATACCATAAAGCTTTGAGTTAACCGTTTACAGAGTCAAGGCACGGAAAAACGTGCAAGCTTTAGGTATTTTCGCTTATAATCCTCTTCAGCGTTTCCGTAATGAGGTTAAAAACGGATTTAAAACGTAACTAAAGTACCAACTTGATTTTTAACTAGCTGTAAACCTTAAAAACTTTGGACTTAATTCACATGCATATTGAACCTTTAGTATCGAATAAATTATAGCTTTTTCATTGCTGTAGAACAACAGACAGACTGACGGCCCATTTAATAAGCACTTACTGTCACCTGTGAATGTTTGCGATGCCAGGAGCCCGGCCGTCCAACTGGGGGAACTGCAATCTGGACCACTTATGCTTGATATGAATACAATACAAGGTTATTATGGCGGCATACTTAGAGATCAGAAGTGACGACCTTTGCGACCTATTACCTAGCTAGGGTTATTTTGTGACCTTTTACAAAAAGCCACCCCTGGCTGTAGTAGAATAAGTAAGAATACTTCACTCCGCCCCTGTATGGATAAAGATCTTGAAGTAAAAGTCTAAAGCCATTTGCTTTAGATAATAAAATTATTAGAATCTATTATTAAAGTTCATTTGTACAACTTTTATTTTATTTGACTTCAAGCATTGCGTTGAAATATTGTATTCGGTGAACGTTTCATTTTATTTGTAGAATGGCTACTCAATGCTTTATTGAAAGGGCTATAGCTGTACATTGCTGTACTTTTCCCTTTATTCAACCAAAATCCATAAAATAAATCCAGTTTTATCCGCAACTTGTAGCTGTGTTAAAATAAGAGTGGTAATAATATGCGGATGTGTCGATTAGCCGTGGGTAATACCGCTCGGGCGTGGACTATAAAGAACCCGTTCGGGTCAGAACTGGCTCCCGCCAGCAGATGTTGTTAAAATTTTACAACTCTCTTTACTTTGTGCTCGCTCTTTATTTAAATTATATTTCTTTGAAATAGCCCCTAATAACTGCCTGTTAGCTATATTGTTGAACGTTTTTATTTCAACTTCAGTAAATAAAATACGTAAGAGAAGATTGAAAATACAAATAAAAATAGGATTACTAAATAGGATACCGTACATCAGATATCGACCCCTTGGGATCAAAATCGGTTTTCAGATTGACATAAACGAAAACTGATTTACGGGGTTGAGAAGTCTAATCCTTAGTCTAATTGACCACTATTAATTACCACAAGTTCTTATTTGAAACTTTCAAGATAACTGTATAAGTTGTGTTATATAGAATTGATCTGTTTTAAGAATCCTAACTAATGCGAAACTAATAATTATAAATGCGAAAGTGAGTTTGTTTGTTTGTTACTCTTTCACCCCCAAACCACTGAACCAATTTTAATGAATTTCGGTATAGTCATAGATTGGACCTTGGAGAAGGGCACAGGCTACTTTTTTAATTCATATGGCAGAACGTTTGTTGAGTCAACTAGTGACTAATATTTTAATAGGTACATGTATTTTAGTAGATAGGAATATTTTGTATCAATAGGAATAAACCAGAAATAGGGTTTTTAAAGTAATTTGGCTACAGGGTCTTAGTAGTCTTAGTAGTAGTAG